>OY728145.1:856413103-857038103 GCA_963277665.1 Viscum album
CTTCCCGATTGGCTAACCCATTAACCAAGCTCATACGTAATGTGGTGAAATTTTCTTGGACAAAAGAATGTGAATAATGTTTTAAAGAATTCAAGAGAAGATTATCCAATTCTCTTATATTTACTCTATCAGTGGGGAATGATGGGTTTGTTATTTATAGTGATGCTTCAAAGAAAGGACTTGGTTGCGTCCTTATTCAGAATTATAGGGCTATTGCCTATGCATCATGACAGCTAAAAATTCATGAGAAAAACTATCCTACTCATGATCTTTAATTATCAGCTGTAATATTTTCTTTGAAGATTTGGAGAAACTATCTCTATGGTGAAAAATGTTAGATTTATACTGATCACAAGAGTATGAAGTATATTTTCTCATAGAAAGAGCTCAACATGAGGAAAAGGATATGGTTTGAACTACTCAAGGATTATGATTTCAAGATACAATACCACCTTGGGAACGCAAATAATGTGTCAGATGCTTTGAGCAGAAAAGATCATGGATTTTTGAACTATATTAGAGTTTAAAGGGTTCTTATTTTCAAGGATCTAGTAAAGATGTATATGGGTATAACCATGGAAGATGAAATATTAATGCTTTTTTAGATGGTTGCCAAACCATATTTAATTGAAAGGATAAAAAGTTCTCATGTTAATGATGAGGAGTTTCAAAAGAAGATTGAAGCTGTGAATCATGGGAGATTGAGTGACTTATTATATGAGGAAGGAATTTTAAAATTTGGGAAGAGACATTGTGTTCCTGATATACATGATATAAAAAGAGAATTAGTGGATGACACTCATTGTTCCAATTTCTATATACACCCTGGGAGCACCAAAATATATGGAGATTTGAAGGAACATTTTTGGTGGGACAACATGAAGAGGGTGATTGCAGATTTTGTGTCAAGATGTATGGTTTGTCAGCAAATGAATGCTGGAAGGAAACAACCTGGAAGAGTTATGAAACCACTTCCCATACCTATGTTGAAATGGGATGATATCACTATGGGATTTGTCATGGGGCTACCAAAGACTCCTAGAAGGAACAGTGCAATATGGGTCGTTGTTGATCATCTTACCAAGACAAAAAATTTCATGCTATAATAGAAGATTTTCCTCTTGAACATTTAGCAAGAATATATATATTAATAAAGTTGTAAGACTTCATGGAGTACCATTATTGATTGTTTCTGATCGCGATCCCCGTTTTATATCAAGATTCTAGAAAATTCTTTATAAATAACTGGATACTGAACTTCTTTTGAGCACTTCCTACCACCCCAAAACCAATGGACAATCAGAATGAAATATTAAAACCTTAGAATAAATGTTGAGACCATGCTCACTTGACTTTCAATTTATGTAGGATCAATATTTACCTCTGGTATAATTTTCCTATCAACATAGATTCCATTCAAGTATTTAGATGTAACTATATGAAGCATTATATTGAAAAAGATGTCACACACCAACCTGTTGGGATGATGTTGGTGAAAGAAAACTTGTAGGCCCAGAACTAGTGGAGGAAATGATGGTAAAGGTTAAGGTAATCTAAAACCACATCAAAGCAGCTCAAAGTAGGCAGAAGATCTATGTCTATAACCGAAAAAATAATTTGGAATTTTAGGTAGAAGATCATGTTTTCATGAAGGTATCTCTAAGGAATGGTGTTATAGGTATCGGTAAGAAGGGAAAATTAAGTCCCAGGTACATCGGTCCTCTCGAAATTCTAGAATGAATTGGGGATGTAGCTTGCCATTTGGCAATGCCACCAAGTCTCTCTAAAGTTCACGATGTATTCTATGTATCACTGTTGAGAATATACATGCCTGACCAAATGCATGTACTCACCTATGAGGAATTAGAACTGGAACCTGATCTGTCTTATTGCGAAGAGCTTATCAAGGTTCTGGATGCAAGAAAAATAGTGCTGAGAAAATGGACGACTCGTCTAGTTAAAGTTTTATGGAGAAACCATAATATGGAAGAGGAAACGTGGGAACCTAAGGAACTTATAAAGAAGAACCACCTGAGTCTTTTTATGTAGTAATATTCTATAAATTTCAAGGACGAAATTATTTTAAGGATAGGAGAATGTAATACCTCAAGCTTTCCCGGTACGCTTCTCTTTAAATAATACAATAGCGTGTGTTGTACGCAACTTCGAGTTCTAACACACCACAACCAATAAAACTAGCTGTTTTGAATAGTAATACCCACATCTTTAAATTTTATAAATTTTATCCTCCAAAATAGACTTCATTTTTTGATTCGAAGTATAAAAATTAGCTTAGGGTGAATTTTGGGTATTTTTATAAAAACATTCAATTCTTGATGAATAGTGAAAAACAGTGAGTAACAGTTTAAAAAAAAATTATTTAAATAATTATTTATTTTATTTAAATTTATTTTAGGTCAAAATAGATACATAATACCTATATAATTTTATTATAATTCATTGGTGTTAGTTTATAATAATTTTAGATATATAAAAATTTTATTGAACTTTTTATCGTCTTTTACCCTCCTCCTAGGAGCATTTGAAAATTTATATAAAACATAATTTTACTTCTTCTGTGAGTTGAATTTCAAAAATCTGAGACACACGATTGATATCAGTATGTAATATGTGGTTCTATAAGTAGAAAATATTTTTTTGAATAGTAACTTTTTTCTTTTATTAACCACGGTTAAAAGTAAATAGGGTAATTAAGGGTAAAATTGATATTATTATTACCCTAACACATGTCCTAATTCTATTGGGTAAATTTAATTCGACCAAAAACAACATTAGTAATAAAATATGATCTATTAGGTCTACTTGGATTAGATTTGGACATTTATTATTATTTAATTGAAAGAAGACTTAAAAGTGTTAAATTCATTGTTTAATAACTAAACCATTTTATTATAGGCTTTTACATAAGGTAAATTTGACTATAAATATTTATTACAAATATAAAAATATTTCCTACAATATGGTATTTTATTTATAATTTTTAGACATTAAATAATTTTATTTATTTATGACACAATGATGATGTAGTAATTACCTAATTAATGAAACATTAAAATAATTGGTATTATAAATATCCAAATAAATGCAATTTGAGAAATTTTAGGAATTACACCAATTTTATTGGTTAATATGACATTTTATTGTTTGTTATAAGAATTTTTTTCAATGTAATAATTTTGTTATGAATTTAGAAAAAACAAAATACCAAATAGTGTCAAAATTGACATAAAAGAGTTTTAAAAAATATGTTATATTATTAATTGATATTTTATTTCTAAAAATATATGGATCTGAAAAAGGTCTTAAATAATATTATATATTTCATTAAGTAACCACTTGATGTTCTCTTGGAAGTTTATAGTATGTTTATTAACCATATAATATAAAAATACCAAGAGACATGTAAATGTCAATCTATTTAAAGAAGAGATAAATCTAAAAGATAATGTTAATATGGTGACCCAATCCTGTCTAAAACCTTTTTTTTGAGATGTTTTTGATCCATCACCTTTTTATATTTTAAATAATTCCTTTTTGATCCATTAGAAACCTAAAATTTTTTTATTATAAAATAATATTTCTATCTTTTCATATGGTGCCCCTCACCCCTCTTATAAAAGGGTTCTCCCCATTCACTCTAATTCACACTTCCAAATATTTTTGGCTTAACCAAAACATGCCAAAATACCCTATAAAATATCATCCCTTCATCCTAGAGGTCATCCATTAGTTATAATACCAACCTAAGGAGACCTTTTGATCAATTCAAAAGGAAGAACTCGAAGAAGAGGTAAATATTTCATCACCTCTTTCAAGTTCCTTTCTTCTTCCACTTGCAATTTCTTTGTTTTTTCCATTATAGAATAACAAATACAGTATCTTATATGTATTTTTATGTTAGTATAAATATGGTACAACCATATTCATTATTCTATCCATCCATTTAATGAAATGTCACCATACATGCGTACATACTACTTACTGTCTCCACATCGTGGTGTAATTGTTATTCAAAACATTATTATTTGGATGGGAATAGTAATGATGTGTAATTGATGTAAATAATAAATATAACATGATATTTATTATGTATATAGGATATTCCATCCAATTATATATTATTTTAATATCAAAAGAATGATATTATCGCTCGTGCGTACGTACGGATTACCGTCTCCAGGAACGCGATGAGATTCATTTCCCATCGTATCCATTCAAGACTAATTTTCATTAAGTGATTAAAAATAATGTTTAAAGATTTAATATGATTATTAATTTGAATAAGATACATCCTATCCAAAACAAACATTACTTATGTAACCAAGCATATATAGGAAAATGAATCAGTTAACACCCGAAATGACGATAATACTAAAATATTATTAACAGAGAAATATTAAAAGATCATATATGATATCATATTAATGTATATGATTATTGTATAATTTAATAATAATTATTTAACCATTATACAGGAGGTTAACCTACCCTCAAACAAGGATAATTAAAATCTAAGGGTTCATTTCACAATATCGTTATTATCCGAGGTTGTTTTTACGTAAGTATCTACTGGGACATCTTTATGATCGACATCCATGTTTCTTAAAAATGTATTTCAAAACAATTTTAATATTTACTAATCTATGGGTTAAAGTCATTTATACCCTTATTTAACTTTTTATAAAATGGTTTGAAAGGAATCATTCTGTCGTTTTCCAAACAAGGTACTTTATGGCATTTTCGACAAAATTTGGGTAAGAATGTTTTTTTAACTTATACAGCAAGTGAGACTATTTTACGATGTTATAACAACGTTGAAGCTTCCCATACAAGATTATATAAATATTTTCAAAATATATATTTTATTTTATAATTATATGACTTTTAAATAATTCCAAAATAGTAATATATATTTCTCTAAAAAAAGGTTTTGATTTCATCTATGTCAACATTCTTTGATGGATTTTAAGCTTATTTGATGGTGATTTATTATGATACAAAACTTCCATATTGTATTGAAGCTTTTGTGATATGTTTTACTATGGATGTGTTATTTTTATACCATTCATGGTTTATGGATAAAGTATTAAAATTTCATCTGCTAGTATTAATATGAATGTTAATTTTATGTTTAAACCTTTTCATATGAGGAATGAATTAGACTTAGTAAGTGACTAGTGGAGCCCACTACAGCTCCTCAATGCATAAGTAGGTCTCATGAGACAAACTAGTGTCTTGGAATAAGGAAATTAGAAAATATTATTTGTAGTCTTGGCACAAGGCCTTAACAATGTGGTTATGAAAGTCTGGAATTTTGCATTCCATCATTATAAAAGTGGCTATTAATATCACATGTGATTATTCGACTAGTAGAATATCCATATGAATAAGTAAATGGAATTTTTTTTATTTTTATATTTTCCATATTAGGTTTAAGTTCATGTTTAAAAGGATTTTGTTTTAGTATTATATGTTTCCATAAATGTTTGTGCTTATTTATAAATGTTTCCTCTATAATGTTATCCTTACTGAGCATCTAAACTCACCCCTTTCTATGTTTTATTTTTCCCAGGATGCGAAGAAGTATATTATGACTGACCTGCAGGGATAGTCTATGTCTTCTCAGTGTTGTTCATGGAAGCAATTTTTTTTGTAGTTTTCCATTTTATAATGTAATGTAAACCTTATGAATATATCTATTACATCCAAGGCTACTAAAATAATAGGTATTTCGAGACTTGATCTTTTGTGATCATGCCAATGATACATAATAATACATTGACTCTAGGTAACTAGGGTTGGGGAATTACATTTCTTCTTTATCCTTTGGGTTTTGAATCGATTTACACTGTTGATCTGCATATACATAGAGATGATAAACTACAATGAAAATATTTTCCATTTCATTGCCTCCCAAATTAATAAATATCCCCTCTAAGGATACTATCTATTTCTTATTTTTAAATGGATTTTTAGTCCCATTTAATTATTTAGGTTTATGATGCATAAAGAGATGTAAAATTGTTGCATGAAGGGTGGATCAACCTGATACTCTATAAATTAAATGTTATTTATCATAACTTGATTCATATTCCCCAATATGGGTATAATTTGAACACCTCCAATGGTCACTATAGCCCCACATTAATTATCTTAACTAGGATGGAAATCCCTAAATGGGGTATGTGAAATGCTATTCTTTATATTCCTCCCAATATGATGCATTTCTAAATAATGTTATAAGCTATACTAAAAAATAACATTATGAACCATCATGTATAATCTGAAAACTAAGGAAATAATAATCAAAAATAGAAAAACATATTCATGGATAACCTCATAATAAATAATATGGAATCTTTGGGAATGTTTTCAAATCATTAAAATATTTTCAAACCCTTCATAATGGTTTTTAAATATGAATTTACCCAATAATACCCCAAAGAGTGTGAAAATAGATGTTTAGTGAGGCCTATTTTCAGGAATTAGGTAACAGTCATGTGATCTTTGAAGTTCCTTTTTCAGAGTTATTCTCCAAAGTACATCTATTCTACTACCACATTTACATTTAGTAAGTATAAATGAATGTATATCTATGTAAACCACATAATCTATACCATACCAAAACATTATGATGCTCTTCTATCCTTATATTAAATGTATATCACGGGGTTATGTTACCTAATTTATTTTTAACAAAATCCGTTTCCCATGGTTTCTAATAAACTTCCCCTAATACTAAGTATCATATAGTCAGTGGTTACCTTATTAAATTTTCATAATAAAAAATGATTCACATCATGTAAGACCGAATAATTTTAATATATTTCTAAAGTAGATATATGCTAGAAATTAAAATTAAAATTATAAATATAAAATAAAATAAACTATTTTATTTGAGAACACCATATTTTCCCTTAGAGTATCCCTGCATATCAATAACAGAACACTTACTAGTATGATGTAGAAATAAAACATAAGAACGCGGTGAGATAAAATATGTATAAAGGTAGGTATACAATAAAGGATATCAAAAAAAATCATAATCAATATGGAAAGGTAAATAACAAAAACAAATTCCATTTTAATGATAACTTGATCATAATATGGAATGAATAACTAATGCTAAAATAATTCTATATATATAATCACATGAGAATAAATATTTTCCAAGGATTTTCTAACTAATAAATAAATAAAATTAACATTAGTAACTGATATAATAATGAGGTAATGTATAATGAGAACTTCTAAAACATGTTTTAAAGACTATTTAGAAGACACTTTTAATATATTGATATAACCCCATTTAATTTGAACATATGATTTGACTTTTATGACCTACTGATGCATCAATGAGATTTGTAATTCTTGGCTCCAACCTTCAGTTAATAATTCCAATTCACTCCTCACATAAACATGTTTAAAAAAAATAAATATATGTATTTATATTGAGAAACTAACATATTAAATGTTAATACTTACCCCAATCCATTAAATAATCATAAACCATTTAGAATAATATGTTGAATGTTATAAAAATAGTTAATCCCATTAAAAATGATCCTGAACCATGTAGATAAATAATTATTATGGTAGAAATACAATATATCACTAATGTATCATAAATAAAATAAAGGGTTTATTTTGTTGATGAATATAAATACCATAAAAATTGCTTTTATTTTTTTGATGATTATAAACTTTTCAATTTTAAAATCCCCTTCCAAAATAAAAAGTTCAATATTTTTGGAATATTATGTTATTTTAAAAATTAATTTTAACCATATAAAAGGAATGTTTAAAACATTAATTATACACGAGGGAGTGAAATTGTTTTCATATTATACAAATTAATAAAAGATTCCTTTCACATTATCGGTAAAAGAGAAACATGCCTTGTTTTATAAACGAAGAGAAGTTTTATTTCCAAAAATGTTGTAAAAAATCAAAATATTTTTAAAATGTATTTAATTAACTATTTGGTATTTTCCAGAAAATTTTTTATTTAATTTTTTGAAAACAAGGTATTGGAACAGAAAACATTTTAAATAGAAAAGAAATATAATGTTCCCTTTTTTAAAAATATTTTCTCAATTATTTTAATTAAAAAAGAGTCTAAAAATATTACTATTACCGGAAAAGTTGATGAATAACCAAATTATAATTAAATATATTGGTTTTATTAAATAAATAAAGAATTATCCTTCTAGAGTAGAAAAAATATAATCCCAAACAAATATGAGATTGGGAAATAAAGCCTTATAACTTTTGTAACATTTGAATCATAAGACCGATGAAACAAAAAAATTTAAATGAAACAATAAATACCATGAGGATAAATCGATTCATGATATAAAATTTATAATGGAAATTATATAAACCACACAATGGAATAATTGGTGGTTATGGCATATGTCTCACAAAAGTAAAGGCTAGACAAGAAAACTCTTACCTCAGATCTAATTTAATTCATATATGCTCGAACCTAATATATAATAAATGTGGGTTTATTATATATAAATTTCAGAACCATTATCATATAATTCATACACTATATTATTTACCTATAATATTTTTTCACCATTTTATTAACAATTATTTGGTAAAATCACTGTTTGGGTGATAATTGCATCGTTTGTCATGTTTATTTTGGTTTGGTAATTTCGGACCATTTTTTATGATAATTGTAACATATGTTCCATAATTCTATCCATGATATAAATATTATAAATATTTATTATATTTAATTATTATAATATATAATAGGTATAAATAGAAAATGTATTACACCATTCATGTAAATGATAAGCCGTACGTACACATTAACAATGTTAACATTTTTCTCAGAGGACTGAATGAAAAGAAACTAAATGTTAATTTACATGTATAAAATCATTTTTTGTTATATATATCATGTATACTAATCAATTCCATCTTTTTTACCATCAATGTAAAAAATTAAAAATATTTCCTGACACAATGTGGTGGTGGTATTCTACATGCATTAAGGAGAAATGTTGTTGTTTTCCAATAGAATGTAATGTAAGATGTTATATGTGATATTTTAGTTCAAAATGTATTTTAGGAAATAAATTTCAGATATATTCAATAAATTTATCCTTAAAAACATCTTTGAAAATCATATTTTAAAAAATGACTCACATCGCTTCATGTGGCGGTAATCTGCAATACACATGAGCGAAGTTATTATACCCCCCATAAAATAGTAATTAAGAAGTTATTCTTGATTTAATAATTACACAATTATAATAATTTCATAAATATCACATGAATTTGTTAAATCCATCCTTATATCCAACCTTTAAAAGTGTTGTCATAAAAATAATTACATTAGTTCACAAGGCGGTAGTCCACCGTACGCACGATCAATGGTTTAATATCTAATTTTATGGATGTGGAGATGGATATGTATTACTACAGTAACATACTAACATATAATTATATAAGATATATTGATGTTATTATATTATCAGAGTTGAAGATGATTTGATTGAGGTGGAAGAAGAAAAAAAGAATGTTTAATAATTTTACATCTTCGTCAACAAACCTCTTCAAAAAAATAAAAAAAGTCCTTTTAGGATGGATTAATAATAAAACTAATTCCTATAATTTGTTGGTACATAATTAAGGAAGGTATTTTGGAAGTTCCTATCCTAACCAAAGGTTTGTTTATGTGTTAATAGGGGATGAGAGTGGCTGAATCCTTGAAAAGATAAACTGATACCAATGTTTTTATAAGGCGAAAAGATTAAAAAATGGGTAATTATAAAATCATAGTGGTTACAAGGTCCCAATATGTCCATATAATTGGTTTTATATATGTTTTAGGTCATTTAAAAGTCTGTTATTCTTATTTTAATCCCCTGAAAACTCATTTTTATTTTAACTTCTGTAACTAATTTTTAATGTTTTCACTATTCAAAATGGTCGAAAATTAATTTGACCATATTAGATAATATAAATTATTCTAATATAAAACATTGAATAAATTTATCTAAAAATTCCCCATAAGTGGTATAATTCAATTTAAAACTAAACATATAGACATGTCAAAAAAATAACTTTTTTAAAGAAAAACTTTCAAAAGTTGAAAAAGTATTTATATCAGAATTCAATGTGAAATTCATTCAAATGTTCTAAATTAGTAAAATTATATTATATTTTGAAAAAAATTTCTTTCAATAAATTTCAAATAGAATTTAAATAAGTAAATTATTTCAAAAAAAATGCAGCTTTCAATAAATATTAGTTTACTTCACTATTCATAATAAAATTATTTTTTTTTATAAATTTATCAAAAATTCACCAAAATTTAATTTTGACGTGTAGATTTTTAAAATGATTTATTTTATCCTCTAAATTTAATAATTTTTCTAAAATTTTTTTTTATATTATATTCCCAGTGCACAACTAAAATGTTATTTGGAAAAAATCACTTTTTTTAGGAAACCATTAATTTTATTTCAAATGGTTCTTATTTTATTTTTAATTTATAGATATCCATTTATACTTATTTAAACTATTTAATTTTCATAATTTAATTTTTCATATTCATTAATTCCAACTTAATGTCTATGTTATAATGTTAACATTAAAAAAATAATATTTTAATTGAGTATCTTGTTTTATTTAATCATTGTGTTTGTCAGCATCACAAGCTATCGAAGAGATTAACTTTATTTAAAATAATTATATTATATAGTCTAGGGGTTATCCATTGTCTTATATGATTGGTTTTGTGTGTCATATATTCTTTCTGACACTATTCTATTACATTAAAAACTTTTTGTGTCACAATCAATACATCTAAATGTATTAATATTTCCTGAGATGTCATATATTATTCTCAATTATAATCATCCCTCTGATATATATGATAATTTTTTCCATCTATGAGATTAGGTTCCTTTGTATCACATTTATACATGTAATTGAAGAGTAGCAATATAAACCATACATAACCTTGGTCAATTTTTTATAATAACATTCCATCCAACATTATAAAATCTTTAAGATCAACATCCATTTCTTACCAATCATTTAAAATATTTATTCCCACTAAATTATATGTGGAGGAAATATTTTAATCATCCATGTTAAACATCATATGAATATCCTTAGAATAAATATCTTGAGATAAGAAAATGTATTTATTATTTTGAGAAATTTTTAATCAGATAAAATATTTCATTTCCCCTTGGATATACAATTAAAATAAATTATTCACCCCATAAGGTAAATTTTCAAATGTTTGTTTATCATTCCCTATGAATATAATGTTGTCAAAAAAAATATTCACTCTGAGGGAAACCTCTTGATTTTAATTTATATGTGGGTTACTATCAACTTTTCTTTTCATGAAATTCAATTTCTTTTTGAAAATTTCCAATTTAAAATACCAATATCATAAATCTTTATTCAACCAATAAATACCTTTATTAATATTAACCCTTAGCATTTATCATTCCCCAATATGAAGATACACTGTTTTTTAATATAAACTTATACATCAATATTTACATTAAGAAAATATGATATGACATGAAATTTTTGAATAATATATTTATTATGTAATAATATACTGAAATATATTGATAGTTTTTTATCATTCCACTGGAGTAAAGTTATAATCTAAGTCAATGTCTTAAATTTGAGAGTATCCATTAAAAATTAATTTTGTATGGTTTTTATAACCCTACATTTTTCATTGAACTTTTTTTAAAACACCCATTTTGTACCAATAACATTATTAATATTTTTTTGGGTACAAGTTCCCATTTATCATTCTTCTCAATCTGATTCATCTCTTCATCCATAATATCAATTAACAATTTATGATCAAAATATTCATCAATCTTGTTTGGATCAACTATTGAATATAATGAATTACATGATACTTTCCTAGATGTTCTATTATTCTGAAACTATTTTTATTGATCTGCAGTGATTTTTTTGGACTTCAACTTGATTCATCAACTAAGGATGAAATCAATGTACTGATTCCGCCAAACATGAGATTGATAATAAATAATATTTATTTTGATCTACTTTAACATTATAAATATCTATTATAATATTTTCACATTGTTCATTTACAACTATATCATATTAAATTCATTTTAAATCTTGATTAATCTGGTAAATTTTTTTATCAGAATTTTGAAGAACTAATAATTCTATATAGTCCATAATCATTCATGTTTAGTTATTATATCACTTGTATCCTAAAAAAATATGATGGTATCCAAGAAACATTTAATCAGATTCTCTCTGATCAAACTTCACATCATTAACACCGTTGAATTTTCTTATTTAAGGTCTGCAAAGAATCCCTTGGTATTTCAAACTTATGTTTTCTTTACAATGAATATCATAAGGAGTCATATAAGAGTTCTTCCTCTAGATAAATAGATTCTAAATATACACTATAGCTCTGATAGCTATCATAGATAAATTTCAATAATTATCATGTTCTTTCAACATTATTCATTCCATATCATCCAAACTTTTATTTTTTATTTTAGATAAACTATTTTGTTCTGTTGTTTCTGGTTTAGCAATCCCATGATGAATTGTACATTTTTAAATATAATTTATATAATTATCATTATTATATTCACCACTATTATCAGATTTAATATTCATTGGATAATACCCATATTCATTTTTTGTACTTCTCTTCAAACTCTTAAATGATTTGAGGGCCTTTTATTTATGTTTCAAAAACATAAAACAATTAATTTGAGTAAATTTATCTATTAATTAAATAAATAACTAATCTCAATTTATTAATTTCTTAATATTGGGGAAAAACCCTTATAATGTATCTAATATAAGTTTTTATATTAATGTAAATAATATTTATTATATTTTATGTTTGTAATCTACACATTCAAGAATATATAACAACACAAATCTCTTATTCTTTTCATATTTTGAATATCAAAAACACATTCTCCATTTTTCATCTTACCCATATTTTCTTAAAAGAATTACCTAACCTATTCTTAAAAAGTTGATATTCATCCATCAATCTCAGATGACATGAAATATATAAATAAAAAACTTGAAACACGTTTTATGTCGTTTATTACCATCTTGAAATAATTTTTCCAAATTCTATACATGTAAAATGAAAAAATTTATTATTAAATTCTTTTGTTACCTTCATATTAATGTTCTTAAAATCTCAGTAATTTCTGTTTCATCCAATCAAAAAATAGGTCTCTTTTATACTTTAACTTTTTTTACCCAATGACAATAGATCCAAGACCATTGATTTTGAGTGACTCCTCCTTTCCAAAAGACATAGTACATTGTTGATATTATTTTATAATATAAAAAAATTAAAATATCATGTAATATGTGAAGATAAATGACCAATTAACAAACAGGTTTTCTCACTTATTATATATTTGAGATCAATTTCAACAATTGATGATTATTCAACGACTTTTATTCCTTATCATGCAGTTTTTTCATTTTTTATAAACATTTTTATTTTAGTATAAGGATAATACATCCATTTCCAATATTCATATCTTAGGTTCTCTTCATTTAGTGGGTTGTATCCCCTTAACAATTTTCTTCTAATTCCATGTTCATTCAATGTAGTGTTTGTGGTGGAACCGGAAAATTTTCACTTCATGTAAAAATCCTCTAGGATACAAGTAGTGACCATGAAAGCATATTTTCATTTGAAACATGAATATTGTATAAAGATGTAAACATAATTTTCATAAACTTTATTACCTTCTACTTTAGAACATTATTGCGTGCCAAATTTTTGATTACTTCTTAAAATATTCTAATTAATCTTAAATTTATTCTCAGCCCCAACAAAATCTCCATTAGAATCATTTTTTTGTTTATACATTGATACCTTATAAACATCAAGGTATTAAACTCAACATGTTTTGGATACATATATAGTATTATAAACATTTTATAACGTATAAAAATATTCATAATTGTAATTAAAATTTGAGTATAATTTTTAAAACCTTATTAAGTTTACACATAATTGAACATTCACTAGCTTCTATAAAAATGTTTTAAATTTTTTTTACTGGGTCATATTAAAAAAGTTTATTTTTCAAAAAGTTTTAATTTTATTTCCTTCACCTTCATATTTTCTTATATCATGATATTTAATTCAATATTTTCATCATTAAACTTATTTTTGTAATCAATATCTATTGAAAAATTAGATTATTCATCTATAAAAAATTATTAATTGTTTTTTGAAATATTTTCTTTATTCAACTTATTTACCCACATTTCAAGTATAATTATATATACTCAAAATTATGTCAATTTTCTATTTAATATAAACTCTAACTTAGTCTCTCATTATTTTTCTCCTTTATATCCCATTCTTTCATCACTAGTGAACTTTTCATCATTAAAATTTCGAATAATAAATTTTTAGTAGCATCATCCATGGTGTTTTAGCTTCTTCTTCATACTCATCATTTTGATCATACCTGGAATTTTTTTCACTTTTTTATTTTAAATAAATTCATATCCTTTCCTTTATAATAGGACTTGATTTTTTACCTTATTTTTTCATATATCTTTTATTAATCTATCTTCATCTTCTATTTATTAATCTTGCTTATGTATTGGTCAATTTTTAGAAAGTTCCATAATGTCTCCGTATCCAAATCACTTTATAGGTAACATACCTTTATATATTCACGTACCCTTTTGAGTTTTTAAGAAAATAAATGGATATTTTAAAAAAAATTAATAACATCATATTTTGTTTTAGAGTCAATATATTCTTTCTTAAGGACATTCATATAATTTCCATGCTCAGTGGAAATGATAGAAATTTATCCATTTTCCAATTCATTATTATTTATAACAATTTCTATTATTATTTTGTAACTAATTGGAATTCTGAGCAGGGGATCCAGAAATAGAGTTTTGAGAACTCTATAATCTAATGACGATACCATGACATTAAATCTATTAGAAAGAATTTATATTTTCTTTTAAATAATGGTTGAATCCTTCAACTCTCACTGACAATATAATGGTGATTAAAATGTTATTAACCCATTTATATAATTCATGTACATATTTATCATCTCTCATCTTAATATCTTCAAACTTTAATCACCCAATTAATATATGTTATTTTTTTTAATATTTTATTTACCATGTATATGTTCTTCATATTGTCCCACATTCTTTTTTCCATTCCAATTAATTAAAATATTTGAAACTCACTTTTAGAGAGTGAGGAATGTATTGTATTTATGGATCAACCATCATTCTAAAATGTTTCTGTATTAGAATATGTAAATGGAACAACTTCATCACAATTAGGGGAACCATCTGTAACAACTTCAAGAGCATCATAACCAATGAACATATGAAAATTTATCATTCTATCATTATATATATGATTTCTCATCTAATAAAATAAATTAATCCACCTACTATAATAAAGGTTATAAATATCCATGAAAAATGTTCTTTTCATGCAAATTTAGCAAATATTCAAAGAAGGGAACCTTTTCCGTAATCCCATTTAACATGACTAATTAGGATTTGTGTGATCACTGAGAGGGGAAGGGATGAATCAATGATCTTTTATTTTTATTTTTTTCTTAATTAGGCCACAACCATCACCTCTTATTAGGGAAATACATGTTTTCTAGAAAATTAAAAAACAATAACAACCATAGGAACACATATATTTAAATGGTTAAACATGCATTAAATGAATCTATTCCTTATTATAATATTTAAATAATCCAAGACTATAGGAAAAAATGAATAAAATCATTTGTATGTGGTTATAGAAAAAAGAGAATATATTTACACTTGAAATTAAATATAGTCAATTTACAGTGCATGTTCTCCTTAAATAGAATAAAGTTATACAATGTTTTTATTAAAACTATAAATCCCATCATCAAAATACATTAATATTCTATCACTATTGTTATTAAACTTTATCCACAATTGGTTTTCATGCAAGAAGCTTCTTTAGTACAATTTTAGTTTGTTTGATGGGTTCATCTGATATAATCCATTTATGTTCAATATGTTAAATCTCTCTATTTATTCTAGGTATATTAAAATCAATAAAATCATTTCATTCTTTCGTACAACTTGTTATATTATATTTCTAATGCCTCTTAATATAAAAACTATGTTCAATATATTTTTGGATTGATTCCACTCGAACCTGTTTGATGGATCACTTATTCACACAATCTCTCTAATACCAACTTAATAGGATGTGTTTTCTGATATCCTCATAACTGATGATTCTTCAATATATTAATCCTATTATCAAAACACTTTTGAATCACTTAACCTCACTAAAAAATACACAATAAATAAACCATGATGCAATATCCCTTTTATACAGGAATGGTTCCACAGAAATTCTAAGGAAATGTGTAGAATCCAAATTACACATACCACTCAACACATTTAGTTCCCAATTATAAAACCATCTTTACTCTGACCAATATCACAATTCCTAGAATATAGGATCTTATATAATGACCTAGTATCAAATTTATTTGTTCAAAATTCCATATAAATCAGTTAAAATTACATATATATCTTCGATGATATTTGTAAAATTTAATGACCATATTTGAAACATCACATTTGTCACCTTAATGAAATATTTGTAAAATCATTTTTTAAAACTTTATATCACTCCTTAATCCAATGAATATTCATATAATAACTTTTAACTGGTGAAACGATTTATAATGTTACTGTATTTCTTCATACGAACATTTAAGAAATATTAATCTAGAAACATCCATCACTTGCTATCTTGAATTTGATCTTTTTATTTGATGAATTCACAAACCATACTTTGACCGAAGAACTTAATTCAACCAAATTCATCTGAATAAATTTACCAAAAAAACCAATTTGATGACTCATAGTCATCCATCAGATCATCATGAAATAATAATACTTCAAGAAATCATAAAAGTCAATCATTTAGTCTTTTGGCTACATAACTGTTTTTAGATATATGAAATGTGTCATGTGGAGGAATAAACTATTTTATTTTCATATGTTTTTGAACCATCCATGTGCTGATGGAATTGATCAATGTCATCAAAAGAGACCATCAAATGGAATTATTCTAATCAAACTCTTCAATGAATTCTCTTTGTTATTCAGTAACTTTCCTTAGATTGAAAACTTTCAAAAATTATTATTCAAAAAAAATAATTTATACAACATCCAAAGCATCATAAATATTGAACATAAACTCTACACATCCAAACTTATTACTAATATATTCATTTTGATGACCTCCATAGACATTTATAGAACAATCTTTATTCATATGAATGATTTTATACCACATCTAAATTGTCTTGGATCATGATGTCATTCAATACTCGTGATGATAGAAGCGTTAAAAAGTTAAAAGAATCAAAAAAACTAATTCACTAAACATTCTATCCAACAAAACTTTTATACATGATAGGATAATCATTCTGTGCAAAAAATATTAATTCTTCAAGGAAACAACCTTAATTCATAATAAGCATGACCAAAATTGTATTCAAAAACTACTAGACTAAACATAATATTCCGATGTAAATTATGTTTCTCCATAACCACATCATGTCCTACACACCTTCTAACTAAAATATACTTTTCATCCATATTTAGAGAAAAATATCGCCCTTTCCCATAATCTTGGAAGCTTTATCATCCATAATATGCAAAATATTTAATCTTCTATAAGTATAATCCTTGACACAAAAAAACTTCAATGTTTTGGGGAATTAGGATCGATAATTTATTACCCAAGTCTCATTTGAGTTGGAGGAACATAATAGTGAGCCAACCATATCTTAAAATAAAATAATTTTAGATCAAATTTTCAAAATTCATATTCTATAATTTACTATTTTTAAATTTTAAATTTTCTTTAAGAAACATTATTCCCACAATGCTAACACACTATATAACATCCCATTGTGATACTCGTATTTTTATATTAGATTAATTTTCCATTCTTCTAACCTTTTTATGTCATGGGTGACCACCTTATTTTGACTCTAGGTGTTTCAAGAATATGTCTAAATATCCTTACTATTAGGTTATCCATTCATCATTAGGTCTCTATTGTCAGTAAACATACATCAAATGTTAAAAAATTTATTAAAAGAGAGATAGAATCTCAAAAAGGTCATGGATGATGAAAATAATGAATAGTATGTGACATTTCTTTGACTAGGGTGACATACTCACAAGGGAGGCATCCAGGGCCAGTAAAGATAGTATATGAACTCTCATGGGCTTCTTAGGGGGCCAAGAGATCAGAAAAATTGTTTCCCTCCCACCATGTGTGTGAAATATTCATATAACTGTTGAGAATAACTTTTCCTTTTGAGACTAAGAATATGGTCACAAATGGGATAATAATATCATTGCAGATGTCCATGTGAATAATATCAGGGTTTATCTCCATCCAATCCAACAAAAAACTAAGAGAGTGGCATAACTCATGCCCATTGAACACGGATGATGTTTCAAATATGAAGGATTATTACGATCCTTAAAATATAAAAAATTATAGAACAAATAAATCCATCTAATTACAAAAAAACCACAACATAATGAATTTTCCTTCTCCTGAATAAACCATCAACATTAATCGTCATTCCACTTGAAAGGGAAATACATGGAACCTAGTTTCCCTAAGGAATTGGGATTTTGAACATCATATAAGAACTTTCACATTCCATGAGGTATTTCAAGGAAAGGGGATAGTTTCAACTATTTAATTAGGGATTTATGATCATCTACCATGGAACTCGCTTGAACCATCATTTCTATGCATATAATTTTGAAACCATCTTGTCGTTCCATGTTACGTGAATTCCATACTTTACAACATCCCATTTCCATAAATATGGTATGTGGCTTCCATTCATGAATATTATCTATTGACTCATGGAAGTATGAATGAAGTAATCTATTACCAGTGATCCCCTACACATAAAACCCATTGAAAATGATAAAGCATCACTAAACTAAGGATGCCTACTCTACTTCATATAAAATGTGGGATGAGGATTATTATAAGGGATTACAAAATCATAAACACTTATAAATTATATAAACACCCTTAAATCACACCCCATAATTGGTAAGAATATAATGGGTTCAAATTATACCTACAAGATATTTGAGTTTTTAGGGAATTTTATTACACCATGGAATTGATCTCCATGAATCATGATTAGATTTTTCTTGGATGACCCAGTGATAAACTTTATTCTTCAAAATTTTGGATGAGGAACCTTTTTAAACAAGACTATATGGATTACAGTTGATCAAAATAACTTTATATACCTTCAAATGTTTTGGGTTAAGATTGGTGATGGTGAGGGAATGAAACCTACAGTCTTGAGAAAGAAAGATATCATGCATCTTACATCAAAGGAAACCAAGTTCACTTCTGACCCTATTGGATCTTGAAAATTTAATCATATTATTCCCCACAATCTGTCTCGAATACTCTCATAGAACATATAAGTGTCATAATATTAGATCTTGTGTCTAAGTTCTTATCCCTCCAGTTCCATCAAATCAAATCCCAGATTCCTCACTTATTATGTTTACCCAAAAGGACATTCCTTCAATTAAATCCCACTCTAGTTTAGCCTAGAGGAAGTTCATGGTTTATGTGACACTCTATAGCTTGATACCACCATCCTCTAACCCCCAGAGCAATATATCCCAGTAACCCCAGTGGTACCTTCCTTATCATTTCATGTACCATGTAAATCCGGAATGGATTTTTAAAAAGATCCATATAATAGTCTATGAGGAATTGATTATAGATAGAACAAGCATGAGTATCTATGTACGTACACAGTTCACAAGGGTGATGTGAACCCAAAAATATTTAAAGTCATTTTTCCAATTTAGAATACATGATTATATTTTATCCCCTAATCTATCTAAATTATATATATGGATTCTCCCTAGTGATAGTTTAGCCTCTAGATAATTCATGTGAAAATATATTCTATGATCTCTTAACCTCTCATCAACCATCTTCCCCTTATTTTCTGAGTGGTATTTGTAAATAAACACTTTACTTTTACCCTTTATAAGAATATAAAAACCTCATTTTCTATATGTTTTGAGGATGTTGTCAAATAATTAGATTGAATTTATGTTTTCATTGGTGAAAATAAGGAAATAATCCATAAAGAAGAGGTGTAAGACCTTGATTTTTTTAGCATACACTAATAAGTATGAATATTGTCCTCATGCATGTTTTTATTCATATACATGTTGGAAGGGTCTTGAATCATGATAAATATATTTGGGGATTAGAGATACCTTTGGAATAGTCCACATACCTAGTTAAAGGAACTTTAACTTTTCCCCATGAATGTGACTAAAAGCCATGGATATCAGATGATCCTAAAAATGATATCAATCCCCTTATAGGATAATCCCATACATCCCATGACTTTGGCAATGAATCTCTATTCTATCATATCATATGCCTTTCACATATAATGTTTTATTGAAATTTTAGACCCCATGAACTTCTTATTCATATATCCCACCATTTTATAGGCCATGGAAATGGCCATTTGGGTA
Organism: Viscum album; assembly: GCA_963277665.1. Classification (NCBI taxonomy): domain Eukaryota; kingdom Viridiplantae; phylum Streptophyta; class Magnoliopsida; order Santalales; family Viscaceae; genus Viscum; species Viscum album. Next base: position 856,433,780 of record OY728145.1, read on the forward strand.
GACCTACCTTAGAGAAAACCATATTTCTACTCAAATATCCACTTGTTGAGATAAGATGCAAGCCATATTTTAATAACACATATAAATTAATTTTTATGAAATGTTTTACATACTTATGGTCCTATATTTCTTTATATAGGTGAGTTTCTTAACTTCAGGGATAAGGATCATAGTGGTTTCATAGGCCAATCTAGGAATCCCCCACCCCACAAAAATGTTTATGATGACTTCTAAGATATCATCTTTGTTGGTGTCCCATGAGGTTATATAAAAATATCCTAGAAAATCATCAGGGTTGGTGGAACTTCCAGGATTTAGGACATTGATAACCCTCATTAATATCATCTTCCCTATTAATATACTAGAAAAATGTTTATATTAGGAGATATCACCGGAAAGATGATGTCAACGAAGTCATCTTGGTCCCATTATTCAATGAATGATGATAGTACTTGTAGCACCTACTCTAGATCTCTATTGTAAACCTTTAGTGACTCCTTATTAAGAATAATTTTTTGAGTTGATCTACTACTTTTTCACCTTTTTAAACTCTAATGTTTTACTATATCAACAAAAGGAACATGTTATTTATTGATGATATCTACTCATACATGTATGTTATAGTCTTCAAACTTTTAGAAGAATTTTTCACATTTAGGATATTATAATATAAGTTATAGGATAATAAAATCAAACTCAACACATGATATTTATTATCCTATAGTAACCCATCATTTTTATACATAAAAATTAATTCCTATTATATCAAAATTCATTATATAACCTTATGATCCATTTAAAAGCCACATTGTTTTACCGTATCTTGAAACATTAATACATAAACAGAATATTCATTATATATCTGCTTCATCTCTGACATAGTTATTAATGATTAGTAATCTTATTATATAAAAAAGGCTTAAAATGTTTCTTTATATCATGGGTAAATGATATCAAAAAATTGGTTGAGCTAATATGCCCAATAAGGGTAAAAAAGGATGATATAAATTATCATTTAAACATAGCATGAGCATGAAATTTTATGATAACCTACTCTTAACCTTTTAAAATCGTACCCAAACATTCTTAAAACATATACATGATTAATGAAATAAATATTATTAGTTCATAGGACATGAATCATAACAAAATCAAACAACAGAGTCCATGAGAACAAAACATTGAAATTAGATCATTCCATAAGATTTCGGAATAAATATGGCATAATCATAATCATAGAAATTTTCTATCAAGGATACTCACTAAGAAATTCCTAACATGTTAGGCTTGGTGAAACCACCCATGTACCAACTTCATGATTTAGATATAATCCTATGTACCCTCTATAGGGATTAGGATAACATCCCTCTTACCCACTTTTTGGCTTGGGATAACCTCCTATAAAACCTATTTCAGTATTGAGATAACATATCATGTAGCTTTTGGGATTATATAACTTTATTATTTACCTTTTCATTAAAGGGTTATATAATTTTGGGTCCACTTTTCATATAGTTATGAATCTATTCATATGTATTCTAGAATATAATAAAAAAATCTTCATAACATAAGCGATTGAAAAGAAAATATGATTCATCGATATTTCATTATTATAACCAAGTACCATCTTAAGAATAAATAAATATAATAAATTTGGATAAAATACATACTAAATCCTATGTAATATCAAAGGAGGTATCATAGAAGAAATATTATTCTAACAAGAAATAGAAAATTTCAAGAAGAAAAACATTTTTTTCAATTTAAAATAACATATTTGAAACATAAATATTACAAAAATTTATGGGGGAAAAGTTTATTTTAAAATATCTATAGAGAATTATAAAATAACTTTAAATCCATGGATAAGTCTGGGAGGTGATAAATTATGTTCATGATATATATCTTAAAATAACGATTTATTTAACATTTTCATTAAAAAGTCAAAAGTACATCATTTAGAAAATGAAAATCGTATCCCTTTAAAATATTTTTTTAAATTATCCATGGGTAAATTTAACATTAAATATTCACTGTAAAATTGTAACAATATTCTTGAAAATATTTTTAGAACACATGGATGTAGAAGAAAAAGTATTTTTGACCGAAAAGAGAATTAAACTTTATTTTTGGTAAAAAAATATTCTTTCAGACTCTTAAGTTCATAGAGAGAGAAAAATGAAAGGAAAACATGTATTATCAAGAAATAAATATATAAGGATAAATTTAATGAGGTTATTTAGATATATATCATGCATTTTATTCACTAAAAACATAATCATAAAAAATACTGATTAACAATGATATTTTAACATAAATCCCTTTTATTGGGTTTGAATTTCTTCAAAAGTGATTTAACCACTAGTATAATAAATTTAAATTCACAATACTTATATAATAGCGTTATTTACATACTTATAATATCTTATATGATCTCATTATAAAATTTCAAAACACATCTATTAATAAATCATTAAAATAATCATTTACAGGTGTCAACTTTTCATTTTTTTATGATAATGTTGGTTCATTTGTTTAGATAATTCTATATTAATCATTGTCACATCATCTAATTTTTTTAATTATGAAAAAAAATCCATATATATTAATTATATTTATATATATTTTTATTCATCCATAAATTAAGGAGACATATAAATTAATTACACTATTTATAGAGATTGTATGATGTATATACAGATGAATTTTGTGTTCACTTTTCAACAAAAGGAATGAAAGAAAGTTAAATAATATTTCACAATTAAATAAAAATTACTATATAATATATATCTGATATATTCATTAAACATTCTCTTATTACCATCCATTTAAAGTGGTAATAAAACATGAATCATATCTCCTAATGTAGGTGGTAGTCCACACATACGTACGAGGGACATTATCAATTTTTAACGGATAAAAAAGTATGAAGGTAGATGTGATATTATAAATAAAAAATAAAAAACATATCATAAAAATCATATATAAACTTTAAAAATTTTATAATATCAATCTTTTAAGTATAGTAATGGAAAATAAATTGTATGGCTATGTGGATGCGATAGTCCACATGTATAGAGAATCGATACATTCACAAACCATTTAATAGAAACAATTGTGGATAATACTATTTAAACAACTGTAATAAAAATAAATTATATTTTAGGATACTGAATTTATTATTTTATGATGAATTCCACATATTTTTATATAGTATAAGAAGAAATGAATTGAAATAGGTTGAGTAGTAAGATTACCTCTTTTTCAATAGGCCTCTTTTAGATCCCTTATTAAGGACCTTTTGATTGGTATATTAAGAAGAACATAACCTGTAATTCAAGATTTGATAATTTTTATGATAATGGGGAAGGTTTTATTAAATATATATATATATAAATATATATATCTAAATGTGATGTAAAAAATAAATTGGAGTGTGACCTTTTATACATGAAGGAAAGGAGAAACATTGAATAACTAAAAATATAAAAATATAAATAAGTAATTCTCTAGATAAATGGTTCTTAATGGAAAGATATTAAAATGAAAATTTCGTAAGGAAAAATGACTTCATAAAATTGAATTTAGATAGGATTAGATATCATTTTAATCCTTTTCATTTTTAACCCCTTTGACAACTAATTTCCACGTTAACTGTGGTAATTAATTTTTTAAAATTAAAGTGTTTAAATTTTAAATGTAATTTATAATTTAGATAATAAATGGAATGTGTAGGAAACTTTAGAAACTATATCACCATAAATTCCTTATTTCATAAGTTTTATGGTTTTTATAAAATTTAATAACATATTATTTAACATTAAATATCATTAATGTCATTTTGACACTGTTCACCTAATTCGAAATTGAAGAAATAATGATAGTTATGGAATTAAAATATAAACTTTTATCTCCTCCCTAGAAAATTTTATTTATCTAAAAAATCAATTGAATAAAATAATTCTCCCAAATGTAATTTCTTTTATTAAATTTAATATTGTTTATTTAATTTTTCTAATAATTGAATAAATATTCTGCTGACATTCTTTAAGTATTTAAGGTACATATTATATCACAAAAAATTATAAATAATTTACCATGATAAAAAAATTAGTCTTATTTAAAAATAAACCTTTATTCTATAAATTATTCACTTTTTAAACTCATGTAAAAAATGAGAGGTATTAAATTCTAGAAAGAGAATTTTTGGAATTATTTTAAATAATATTAATTTAATTAAGAAAATAAAATGGAACCAAAATACTATATATTAAAAATTATAAAGTAAATAGTCAAACAGGTTCTATATAGATAATTAAAGAAATGTTCTGGGTTAATTTCCAAAACCTTTCTCATTGTTTTAACAATATTTTCCCCATCTCACCATTACCTTGGTGATAAATATTTACCAGGGATTCTATTCATAATGATCAAAAAGAAAAAGGGCCTATTTAAAAAATTTGAACATATCGGTTCCGAATATGTAATCTATTTCTCAATATTCAATTTCTATAAGTTCTAATATTTAATTTAACATAAAAATATATAATTCAATATATAAAAATTTTTCTGAAAAATTCCCTTTTAGTAAAAAAATGTCTATATACCAAATTCAACCATAAAATTTATTCAAATGAACATAATTGAATTATTAATAATATAAGAGAGATAATCCTACATTTAAAATATTTTACAAAATGTTACATTTTGAATGATTAAAACCAAAATATAGTTTAGAATAAAAATCAGTATATCAACTATTCACTTGAAAAATAAATATTTTTAGAAAAATGAAAATATATTCACGCGAAGATAATTTTTATATGATTTTTCAAGAATAATATCATTTTTATCTGATAAATTATTTATATTTTTTAGAAATTAATTATTACATAAAAATAAAAAAAATCAATAAAACCCATTTTTGAAAAACAAATATTCTTGAAGAATTAAGTAACATTACTAAAACATGAGTTATTATTTACAAATAATTGATTATACATTTGTATTCAGTAGGACCCCAATATATATATTTAAGAATGTGGTTAATACTATTCAAACTATACAGTTTAATGGATACGTGAAATTATAACATTAAATAATAATATTTCAACAGTATAACCTAGTTTATTTAAACATTGTATTTCAAGTAAAGAAATAAATCGAAGAATTAAAATATATTTATAGAAAACTATAATAAAAAATCTCTGGGTGTTATGTTATACCTCATTTAAAATTATTTCATCCTTTAAAATTGTTCTCCCAAATGAGTAGTGAATGATGAAATATGATATTTATCCAATAGGTACTTCTTAAAATACGATACATATGGAACACATACATAGTTTTATAACGTTATCATTCCATTAAAACCAATGTTGAATTGAGTAAAACTTCTCTCCTTCATTTTTAGTTCTAAATTTTCCTTTTGTGCCTCTTCAACTTTTATGTAGATAGATAGTTTAACATTCATTTTATAAAGGTAAAAAATTTCACCTTCCTCTGAGATTTCTAGATCCACCCTTTTAGAACATATAAATATTTAATCATATATAAAAATTGTGACCCTCATCAAAAATAAGCTAGAATGATCATTTCAACTCGAATAATCAACCACCTTGTTCACTTTCCCCTAGTTGTAGTGTATTGAGTATTACTAATATTTAATCAACACCAACCATCTACTCTGGAACATACTCATATTTTTCAGAGTGAATGTATCCTTAAAAATTTTATGGTCAGTTCATATATCACACCATTCTCTATAAATATAATTCCTCCATATCATTAACTAGAAACTACCATAGATAACTCCAAATCATGAGTTGCTTAATTTTTCTCATGAACCCCAAATTTTCACTTGGCATAATCTTCCACATTATCATTCTACATTATTATTCATCCCAATTCCTTATTTCATGCATCACTATAGATGAAAAACCATTTTACACTAAAAATAAATGCATCAAGAAGGGAACTTACTAAAATTTCCTTATGTTCTATAAAATTTTAATCATATTCATCAGTCCTAAGGAACATGGATCCTTTTTTGGTTTACATGGCGAGTGTATTAGATAGCTATGAAAAATTATCCAAAAACCTGTGAATAATATCCATCCAAATTAATAAAAATACCTATCCTAGTAAAAATGGTTAGTCTGGGCCAATTTTCAATAACATACATCTTATATAGACCAACCATTATACCATCTCTTGAGAGAATATGATTCAAAACTAAATCATTTTTTAATCCAAAATTCAAACATTGTAAATATTGAATATGGATTATCCCTCCTTAGGTTCTTCATTATAATCATCAACTGATCGACAAGCTCTTCCTCTACATTTAAATTTATAAAACTAAAATCTATAAAGGCTTCCAAAAATGAATCAAGGTAATCTATAAATACTATATTCATTAAAACCCAAAATATATCAAGGTTATTAGTACAACCAAATGGAATCACTACTAATTCAAATTTTCTATAACTCATATAGAATGTTTTATTTTTTGTGTCCTAATTTTATCCTCAATAGATGATATCCACATTAAAGGTCAATATTTGAATAGTACTGAGATTCATTTAGTATATCAAACAAGTCATCAATAGAAGGACTATGATACTTATATGTGATTATGATATTTTTGAGCTATCAATAATCAATGCAGAGTTTCATTGATCAATGTTTATTATTATAAAAAAGAACTAGCTCTTCCCTTGGTGACACACTTGTCTGAATATATCTTTTATCAATATTCTCCTTGAGTTTCATCCCCAATTCTTACAACTCAATCTGAAAAATTCGATATATATTCTCTGAAAGATTTGTATCACTCGGTATAAGTTATATTGAAAACTCAACTTCATGATTTGAAGGAATATTATGAAATTATTTGGGAGAAACATCAAAAAACATTCATACAATAGAAATATCTTCAATTTTCAGTTTCTCCCTAATAATATAAGATAAACAATCCTTTTGAATAGGAATTAAGACCAAAAAATGGGTGAAATATCATTTAGAAGTCTATATTTAACATCACAATGATATATATTTATATGGTTGTTTAGAATATCAAATGTTATATACCATCATTGTTAAATGATGTATATTTTTTAAAATTATTCCAATCCATGCATAAGATAACATCAAATTAAAATAGAGGGGGAATAACAATATTTTTGATATATAAATTCCCAAAAAACAGAAATTGTATAAGAAACATATTCCTGAGATATAATCATCATACCATTAGAATATTTCACTACAAATTCAATATGTGATCATTGTGATGGTATTGTGACACACATATAAAATTTATTCGATATAAAAGATTTGGTAGATACTAAATCAAATAATATATTAGTAGTTATAGAATAGATGGTATGTGTACCTTTCACCACCTCATTATCAAACCCCACATCTGTAATATTGATCATGTGATATTTCCCTTTGTCTCTATGCTTATGATGTTGCAAATATTGAACATTGTAATTAACATTCATATGTGAGCATTGGTTAGAATAATTGTTATAATATATAAATTTGAAACATTGGAGTGTGGGTGTTGCATTTTTTGGAGTGTTATCTCCATCATTGGAAAACTTATTCCCATTACATTAGCATTATATTTTCTGGTAACCATGATTAATAAAAATAATACATTTATTATTCCCATTAAGATAATTTACTCCCTGTCTCATTCCATACATTGATCAAAATGGAAGTATTATAATCTTACCTCCATAATTTTTTTATTAGATTTTTATTTGAATTATATCTTTATTTTCATAGAAATACCTTGAGATTCATGGGAAACTCTAATCTCCTCTTCCACATTTATTTCAAATTGAACAATTTCATCATAACTACTTAATTACCTTATGGATAATTCCCCTAAAATCCTTGGTTTTAACCCACTGAATATTTGAATAATCATACATTCCAGGTTTAATGATAATAACTGAATCATACATTGTACATCTTAAACTGGTTTCCTCATAGTCACTAATAGATTAATCATCCTCCTTCACTAAATAAAGTAACTCCTTCCCAATTTTTATCCTTATAATATAATGAATTTACATAAAAAATGACATTTTAATACAATCCCACCCATTATACATAATATCTTCTTATTTCCTCTTTTTTATGATGATATTCCACTTTTGACCTGCTTTGACTTCGAAATGATAAACATCCCAAATATTATTTAATTCGTTGAACACTAGAGAGTTTAGAATTTATTGTAAATGGTACTAATATATTTATAAAATATTAATGGATCAAAGGACCCAATAAAAGAAGGTGTAAGCTTCCTCATGAAGGACTCAATAGAACAGTGTTATATCCTTTACCTATTTAGAATATTATCTTGATTAATGCCTTGAGAAAATTTAATAAGCATTATAATAATTATTTTTAGTCTATATGCCTTAAAATTTAGTTTATCAGGGGGATATTCATTTAATTTCCCATCACATAAACAATTAAAATGGTACATTGGCCTTCCATCCATTGAATAAAACCAAGAATCTCACTCTCAGAAATAATAATTTTAGGGGAAAACCACAAAATTTAGATAAAATTATTAATAAGATGCAAAAATTATAACATCTTATTTTCAATATATAACTCTATATTTTTATCCTTGTTCATACATTGAAATAAAATATTTAAATCATTAATATTGGTTCTTAACATATATGTGAATTATTCCTAAGAATACCCTATGGGAACGTACGACCAGGTGTGCAATAAGGGAACAATCATCATGAATTAGAATTATTTTATAGATATTTTCAACCACATTTTTAGGGTTATTAACCCTATATTAATATATTGGAAAACCATTTCCACTTATCGTATCCAAATTTGATTGTTTTTTTAGGAAAATGACACTCATTTAGTTATCATATCTTAGGATATTCTCCTATAAATACAATTGTTGTAATGGTTGTCACTGATGTATTCTCATATGAGATTCCAATGGAAACTAATCCTTTCTTTGATACTAATTATATCAACCCATACTTTTCATACATAATTATTACATATCATTATAAGAATATTTATTAAATAACATGAAGATATACACTAAATATATATAGGTTTAATATCTTTTCAAACTATGATACTTAAAAATATTATTTATAAGAGATATACATTGCCTCTTAATTAGTTCTGAATAGGTAACTCCTTTCTTAGAAACATCATACATAAAAATTTTATTCATATCCTACAGAAAAGAAAACATAAGAAATGGAGAGATTATATTCATTGTAATGAAAAAATGATATATCAATGATCATGTAAGCATAACATGAGCATAAAAGGTATACTAAAATGATATTATCCTTTTAAAATCATACATGGAAATTGTGAGATTATAAAAATATGTTGTGTAAGTTTTAGGGTACATGGTAAGTAATAAATTATAAATTAACCAAAGAACATGTTCCATGAAAACGCAACATTGTTATAAGATCATATCAAATTTTTGTACAAAAAGTGCGTCATAAAAAATCATATCAATATTATTTCAAGGATACTTAATTACACCTTAATAACATGTTAGTCCAAGTGTATATTCTCATGAACCTTATTTTTTATTTTAATAACCTCTCATGAACCCTTGTTCATGCTTGGGATAACCTCATGTGTACCCTCATTCAAGATTTTTATAATAGCCCATGTATCCTCTTTAGGGAATACGATACACACTCATAAACCCTTTGAGATCATAGAATACCAATCCTTACCTGAACCATTATAGGGATATATAATTTTAGGACCACCCACCACATAATGATAAATCCATTTATATGCATTTTATAATATCATGAAACATTCATCATAACATAACCTAGGGAAAGAATACAAGTTTAATCAATATTTAATAATCACAACCTTAAAACATCTAGAGAAATAATATGATAGAATAATTGCATGATATCTATAATAAATATTATATAACATCAAATGATATTATCATTGATTAAAGAACACTATAAAAGTTTAGTGGAATATTTCATGAAGAAATTAAACTATTCACCTTGAATTTAATGGTTTAAACACTAATATTTTATCAAATAATCAGGAACACATATTCTTTGAAAAGAAACATGGATAATTTTATTATATGATATAAAACATTGAATAATCAGGATAGCATGAAACTATTTTCATTCTTTGTTTGATAACAAAAATATTCTTTTTATAATTTCTACCAAAATTCCAAAAAACCTCATTTAGAAAATAAAAAAGATATTCCTTTAACACCATTTTGTAAAAATTAAATCATGCGTAAATATAATTTTTAACAATATTAGTTCCATTATAAAAAAATTCTTAATGATTTTAAGAAAATATGTAAAAGGATGAAAAAACATTTTTGATCGAAGAGAGAAATATAGTTTATTTTCCGTAAAAGTATTCTTCTAGACTCTTTAGTTCATTAGGAGAGGAAAATGAAAGGAAGAAAATATACTTAAGAAAAAGTATATTACGGTAACATTCATGAGATTCATGAGATATAGAAAATAAAATTTTACAATCATAAACATAGTCATAATCAATCATGATAAAAATTTAGATTTTAACATAAATCCCAATCCATGGGTTTCAATTGTTTCGAAAAGTGCTTTAAAATATGGTATAATAAATAGAAAATTAATTATAATTCTATAAAATAGTCATTTAAATATTCATAAAGCATTATATGATCTAATTATAATATATTAACACCCATTTATTAATAACTTTTTATAATCGTCATTTTTAGGTTTTAATTGTTTCATTTTTTCAAGAGAATATTGGTTTGGTTATTATAGATATTTTACATTGATCTTCATTCCTTCGTATCTATAGTATTAATTTTTATTTAAAAATAATATATATTTATTATTTATTTTTATATTCATCAATAATTGATATAGACATAAAAATTAACTATACTCTAGATTGATATTGTAAACTGTACATACACAAGAACATTGTTTCCCTTTTCAACAGATGAAAAAAATAAAGGTAAATAAAAATTTGCCTTCTAAGAATAATTATTATATCATATGTGTGTGTGTGTGTGTTAATTATTAATCCAATATAACCTTATTTTCATTCTTTTAAATTTTAAAGGAAAAATGAACCATATCATTTCATGGTGGTTGTAGTCGATATGTATGCATGAGCAACACTGTCATTTTCCAATTGAATGGAAGGTAATAAGGTAGATATTATATTATAATTATAGAAATATAATTATTTATTAAATAAGATATAATAAAATTAAACCCTTTATAATATAAATAGATTAAATATAGTTTTGAAAAATGGATTGTATTGTTGTGTGGATGCAGTAGTCCACATGTACAAATGAGATAAACTTTCACTTCCCATTTGAAGGAATTGATAGTGGATAATAGTTACTATAGAATCATAGTAACATTTTAGTATATTTATTTCAATGAATTTATTATTCTATTATGAATACCATATATTTATATCTGGTATAAGAATAAATAAATTGAAATAGTTTGGGTTGGAAGATAACCACTTTTTTAGTTGGCCTCCTCTAAATCCCATCTTAAGGAAACATTGAATGGCATTTTAATAAAACCAAATAACTATTTTTTTAAGTATAGAAGATAATTTATTTGTCTGTTTTGAGATAAATGGTTCAATTTAGTGTAAATTATATAAAGGATGGGTGTCCCTTTGTAATGGAAGGAAATAACCCACATGGAATTACAAGAAAGAGTAAAATATAATTTAGAAATTCTCATGAAAATGATTTAAAATTTAAAAAGACTCAAACAATAAAAATTCTAAGATCTAAATAGAATAATAAAATAATATTTAAATACGTTTTGGTGCCATTTTTAGCTTTATATTTTGGATTAACCCTTTTGTTTACTGATTTCCACTGTAATTGTGGTAACAAAATTTTCAATCATAAAGGGTTATAATTTTAATTATAAGATAATAATTAGATCGTAAATAGCAAAGTGGAGACATTATAATATATTTATCATCCTAAATCACCTCTTTAAATATTTTTATAATTTTTAAAAATTTAATAAAATAATATTTAAGATAAAACATCATTAATGTCATCTTTTGTAATGATTCATTTAATTTGAATTTCAATACATCAATATTGCTATGGATTTCAAACATAAAACTTTCAAATATCCCAAGAAAAATTATATATATTTAAAAAATAGATGTAAAATCATTATTCACTTATATTTTATTACCTTTTATATTTTTGAAATAATTTAATTTATTTTATCATTAACTGGAAAAATACTATGTTGTTGTTGAGTAAGAATTTAAGTGAATTATTCAATAAAAAAAGTTATAAATTAATTACCATAATAAAAAAAGTCTAAATTCAAATATTTATATACTATCTAACTTATACACTTTATATCCTTATCTAATTATTTTCATGTAATAAATTAAAGAGAGTGGCATTTTGTAATTTTTTTAATTAAAGTAATATAAAATTAATTATTAATGAAATATGAAACCAAAATTCCATATATATGAATTTTTTATGTCTATGGTCTAATTTATTCCATAGAATTAAATCAAGTTTTGTTTCGGGATGATTTTAGGTAATTATTTCATGGTTTTAACCATATTTCAACCATTTTACGATTACTAATGTGATAAATATTTATTCTAGTAATTGTCCATAATGGTGAAACATAAAATGGAAATATTTTCAATTTTTTTTTATCTTGATACAAAATATTGAATATATTTTTCAAGATTATATTATAGAGGTGAAAAAGATTAATTTAAGAGAAAAAATATAATGAAAACTAGTTTTTCAGAAAAATGCTTATATATATCTATGTTTTTATACCAAATTCAACTATAAAATTTCTTTCAATGAAAATAATTGTATTATTAATAATATAAGAGGGGAATTTTTACTTTGAAACCATTTTAAAACAAAATTTATCTTTTTATATTTTGGATAAAAAATGGAGATTTTAATAAAAATCATTATATTTCACTATTTACTAATAAACTACTATTTTCAGAAAAATACCAAAAAATTTACCAGAGAATAATTTTTATATGATTATTTTTAAAATTATATATTTTTTATCAAATATCATTTCTAAATGTTTTAAAAATAAATTTTAATATTTACTCAGAATAATAATATTTTTTTAAAGAATAAATGAATTTATTAAAAATTTAGTTAAATTTTTTTAATAATTAAATAATAAGTTATTATTGAAATATATATATATATATACATCATAATGTGGAAAATTATATTCACATCCGCCAATTCAATTTCTTGAAAAAAAATATAAACAACCTGACCCTAGTAGCTCATATTTCGTTCTTACATTATTCCATTATCATAAGATACTAGGAATCACATCCAAAATGTCCATATATTTTAATAGTATTGGATAACTAGAAACATACTTGAATCTCAAATTACACTTGAAAATATAAAATAAAACATGGTGATTTTGATGAGAACTCCATGTTACCCCAATGAATATCTATGCATATCAATAATAAAATACATCCTTCTATCCTAGGGAAAATAAAACAAATGGAATGGGTGAGATGAACTTCTTAGTAAGGGTAAGAATATAGTGGAAGGTAACATAAAGAAATAATATTTATTAGTATTTAAAGGTAAATAACTAAACAATAACATTCAAATATAACCTTAAACATAATATGTAAGGAATAAGTGATGATCAAATAAGCCCATATACCCAAAAATGTGAGCTTGGAACTGATAAATTGATATTTTAACAAATATAATGATCAAATGAACATCAATTATTGATCTCATAATTAGGTAATTCATAATTTAATACATTTGTAACCAAATTTTGAGAACATTCATAAGGGAGTTTAAATCTATGGGTAAAACCCCATTTAATTTGGCCATATGATTTGTCTCATGAGACCTACCATTGCGTCAAGGGTTTTTTTTAATTACAAACCCCACAAATAAATTAATAATTCAAAATAATTACTCATATGAATTGGGTGAAATATAATCAACAAACACATTCATAATTAAAAACTAACATTTTAAATGTTAATACATACCATAATCAATAAACATAATCATAAACCATCAAGAGGATATTGGGAATGGTAATAAAATTGTACATCCTTAGTAAAAGTTATTTTAAACCATCATGAAAATTTATAATGATGTAATTAATATAACTTAACCATATTGGAACATAATTATATGAAATTTGTTTTTCAATGATTAATATAAATTCTATAAATATGTCATTAAAAATATTCTTGAGGAAAATAACCTATTTTACATTGAATATATTTTTAAAACTAAGAGTTGAAAAAATATTTCAAGAATAATTTTCTTCAAAAATAACCATTGATACTTGTAATGGAATAATTAAAACATTTTTATTTAATAATAGAAGGTAATTCCATATATGTCATACAGGTTAAAACAAATATTCCATCCACATTTTTGGTAAAATACAAACGAGCCTTATTGGAAAGAAAATATATCAAGATTCCTTTAAAAAATTGAAAATCCCAAAAATGTGTAAAAGTGTCTTTAATAAATCACTTTTATATTTTTAAAAGTATTTTTGTAATCATATTTAAAAAATAAGGTTTTTGAGAAAAATCATTTTGATCTAAAGGAGAAATAATATTTCCTCTTCCTAAAGAACATTTATCAATAATTGTATCTAAAAAAGAGCATAAAATGATAATATTGCATAAAATTTTCATGAATAATTAAAGGATAATGAAATTTATTTAGTTTATAATAAATACAAAAAATAATTCCCCTATGAAAGACATAAACAAGAAATCCTGAATAACGATGAGATTGTGAAATAAACTCTGACCACTTTGGTAACTTTTGAATCATAAAACGCATAAAAGAAATAACATTATATGAAAATTAAAATTCCATGAAGAGAAATATAATCATTACATGAAATATTAAAATGGGAATTATATACACCACATAGAGTTATAAGTGGTGATTATGGAATATGTCTAACAAAATTAAAATATAGATGACAAGCCCCTACCACATGTATGATTTCCTTCATACGTGTTTAAAAATAATTTATATTAAATATAAGTTCATTATAAATATTTGAAAGAAAACTTATATTATATTTCATACTGTATAATATTTACTAATATTCTTTTATCATGAATTTATTAACATTTCTATATAAAAAGCACTATTTTTAGTGATAATTGCTTCATTTTTCATATATGTTTTGGATACGTAATTTATGTCCATTTACATTGATCATGGTTTCAACATCACAAAAACATTAAAAATGGTTTATTTATAATACATATTTATTATATAAGTCATCATATTAATCTATTAAATTACAAACTTAAAATGGATTACACCATTCATAGATATAGTTAGTCATACGTATGCATAAATGTTGTTTTCCATTTTCTCAAAATATAAAATGAAACTAAAATAGAGTATAATTGACCTTATTAGAATAATTATTATGTTTTTTATAAAATATATATTAATAAAATACATCCTTCTTAAAATCCATGTAATAATGAAATGAAAATCATTTTGCATCGTTATGTGGAGGCGGTAGTCCACAGATACGCATGACCAATGTTATTGTTTTCTAGTGGATTGGAATGTAACAAGTTATATGTGATATTATATATCTAAAGTATTTTTTGTTATTGAATAACACATATATACATTAATTTTAACCATAAAAACATCCACATAAATCATAATAGAAAAAAACACACATCGCTTCATGAGGTGGAAGTATTCCATGCACACGAGAAATGTTATTATATACCACCATCGATAGGAAAATAAGAATTTATATGTGAGATAAAAATTATAAATTTTAATAATTTCATAAATATAATATAATTAAGTTAAATTTAATTTTATATCTATCCTTTAAATGTGGTGATTTTAAATAAAGTACATCTATTTGTGAGGTGATAATCTTCTCAACACACAATCAACAGTTTCATTTATCCTTTAAATGAAGTGGATATGGATATGTGTTATTAAATTAAAATGATGAAATATCAATAAATATTTTATAATAGTTTTATTATATTTTCATAGTTTAATATTATTTGAAGGATGTGGAAGAGGAAATCAATAAAATATGCATGTTTAATAATTTTACCTCTTCCTCGGAGTCCCTCTTTAGGTTTATAACTAAATCCTTCCTCGGATGGATTTATAATAATAATTAGGTCTATATTATTGGGTTAGTGAATTAAGGATTATAATTGGGAAGGTCTTGGATAAACCAAATGGTGATGGAAGTATAAATATGGGAGGATAGGGGATGCATTTTATAAGTGGTGGAGTGGACAGACATGTAATTTTTTAAAAGATAATGTGATACCCAAGTTTTTATCATTGAATAAGACCAATAATTTGGTGGTTATAAAACCAAATAGGTATTAATTATGAAATATTTCTAGAAATTTAGTTTTGGAAAATTTAAATATCATTTTTAATGCTTATCTTATTTTATTAACCCCAAGTAAATGCATTTTTACATTAACTGAGATAATTAAATTTTACTGTTTAGTTTATTCATTATAGAAAAAAAATTAATTAAAACTTATTTAAAAACACAAATTATTCTGATACCCAATATAAAATCTATTTCTCCAAATTCAATCCAAAAATTTGATAAAATTCAATTTAAAATTAAATATGTCCAAAATCAATTTTTCCAAAGAAAAACATTCAAAATGATAAAAAGTTTTTATATTAAAATTCAATATGAAATTAAAAAAATGGACTAAATTAGTTAAATTTAAATCTAAAAGGAAATTTTTTTATTTAAAACCAATTTAAAATATAATTTAACCTCTTATGTTATGTAATTGAAATGAAATTTTTCAATAAAAACACATATTTTTCCCAATTCATCCAAAAGATAATCTTTTCATAAAACTATCAAAAATTTAGCCCATGTATATTTCAAAAATTATGTTTACATTTTTCAAAAATATTCTCTAAATTTATTGAAATTAAATTTTAAATTATGTTTATGAAGTGCGACTAAACCTATTTTTAGAAATATATTATATTTTTGAAAACATTCCATTCTTTTTCAAATAGTTATTATATTATTGATAATCATTATTTAACCATTTATAAATGTGTTAAGAAGTTAATTTTCATAATTTAGGTATTCATATTGATACCTTTCATTTTAGTGGTTATTTTATAATGGTTATGTTTAATGAATAATGTTTTAATAGAGTATCATGTTTCTTTAAACCTGATTTTGCCTGCACCACATGCTATGAAAGGAATTGAATTTTTTTAAAATAAATATTGTATAAATTATAGGACTGTTAAATTATCTTTTATGATTTTTTTCATTTAATATATGATATGAAACATGATTTCCCTTTTTAATAACAAAGGTTTTTACATTTTACCACCCTTAATAAATTATTTCCTCTCATTTTAATCTTGGTCTCATTAATCAAAATTTTGACATTTTAAAACTCCTTGTATCAAAACCCACTCTATTAAAAGGGTTGAAAAAAAATTCTTCTTGATATGAGAGAAAGTTATGTACCCAATTTATCTATAATAACACATTATTGGGATTTACAATTGGAGATATTTTTTGGGAAGTGAATATATATACATGAAATAGAAGTATAAATAAATATTGATAGTGATAGAGATCATTAATTATTTAATATAGAGAGGTTAAATGGCCCAAAAATAATAAATCTATAAAGGGTGAAAAGACCATTGGTTCATCCAAAATGAAGGTTTTAGATTGATATTTATTTCAAGATCTTTTTCATAGTGTTCAAGATTTCTTTTACAATTTAACAATATATGTAAATATACTTACTTGATATCTTTCAATATCATAAGAACAGTTTCATCCTTTGGTAGTTCTTTAATCAACTTCCACTTCATATATTACACCATGAAATGAATATTTAAATGTTATTTTTTAATCCTCAAGTACTAAAATTAACATTTATCAGATTGTAAGATTCATACTAGAGTAACATGTTATTCCTCAAGCATTTACGAAAAGTAATATAGTGAGAAATTTTGAAAATATAATACCTTAATATCTAATACCATAGTTGTAAAACCTAAAATTCATCTAAATAAATTTTATAAATACTCATTCTTAATACTCATCCATAATATGTCTTACAAAATTTAATATCCAAACATTTAGAAGGAAGGTCTCTAAATTTATAAAATCAACTTGAGATTATATTTACACAAAATAAATTATCGCTTAATTTCACAGACAAAATACATGAATACCATTATTAATAGATAATAACCAAGTCATATATTCTTCTAAAAAAATATCTGGATATTGAATATATTACACAAATCCGAACTTGTTGTGCACTCTAGAAATGATAACATAAACTATAAAATCACTCACCAATTTCAAATACACCAATACTATGTCACACACATTCCATTATAATTATTTTCTAAATATATCACATATATTAAGGGTTATCCTCTATTGATAATGTTTTTCTAAAAAGATCAACTTTACACTATACCACTTTTCTTGTCCATCGATACCATTAAACTTATGCTCCAAAATTTTTAAAAAATAGTATTACAGTACAAAAATTATATATATCATAAATATTATAAAAATAATTTTATAGATAAAATTCTTCTATTTCATAAATCAAAAATCTAAACACAAGTACATAAAACATTCCACCTTATCTATAGTAATAGAACATGATCAACACTAATATATGGTCTTCTATTATGGTATATTTCTTTGTTAGTTGAGGCATTAATTTTTATAGTTCCCCATATCATTATATTGTAAGAATTTCACACTGATAGAATATTTATTTCTCTTAAAATCATGTGCACATTTTCCTTTCTCTCAACACTTATAGAAAAATCTCATTCCCTTTAAAATCGAACCAAGGTGATTCTTTACATAATTAATACATATGGGAGAATCATTCCTTCCCTTCTACCCATTAATAATTATTTTTTTCCTCCTATTCTTTTCTTGCATCCCTTAAAAGACATAATAATTATAAAATTATTTCTATATATTGATAGAACATAATAATATAACCTTTTATCATGATAATTTTATAGAGACTAGTTCAATTCAAAATATTTTGTTAACCCCATCAAAGAAACAATAATTAATACTCCATGGATAAAATGAATTGATACAATTACCATTCACTACACCATGCACTATTTAAAAAAATTGTAAATTAAATTAGAACATAAAATTTTGAATAATAATTTATAATCCAAATACTAGTGAAACACATAACATAAATAAGAAAATATCAGCATGAAAAATATCATAATAATAATCATGGATTATATGGTAATTTTTTCAAATAATAAAAATAATTCATAACCCTACATAATGAGTTGTAATGAAAATGAAAATTAACAAATAAATATCCCCCAGGAGTATCAAACTAGGTGAAAATTATGGTTTGTTATCATGTACTTGAAAATTCTAAAGTCAATCATGAAACTCCTTTTTCAGAGTTATTACCCCTATATACATATCTTTTGGAACCAAATCCAAATTTATTATCCCAATATATATTTAGTTGCAGGTATTCCACATAATATGTACCTTTAAAAACATTATAATGTTCTTCTGTACTTATACTCAATGAATTTCATAGTGTTAAGTTCCCTAATATATATTTTCCAAAATCTAATTCCCATGGTTTCTATGAAACTTCCTTTAAATCCAATTATAAACACTCCTCCCCTAGAAGCCATAATTCATTGGTTACTTTATTAAATTATAGTGAGATATAATGTGACGCATGTGGAAGGACCATATAGTTTAGTAGACTTATTAATATATATATATATATACATGAATCTCACTTTGAAATTTTAAAAATTAAATACAACATAATGTTTTCTTTAATAATTCCATAATTCTCCTTAGAATATTCCTATATATCAATTATTAAACACTTCTAGTATCCTTGGGAAAATAAGATTATGAAAGGGTTGAGATTATATTTTCAGTAAGGCTATGCTTACAAAAGAAGATATCATGAATAACTAATAATAATCAATAGTAAAAGGTAAATAATTTAAACACATTCTATTTAAACAATATATAGATCATAATATAGAATGAATAACTAATTTATCAAATAAATAAATATACATAATAGCATGATCTTGAATCTTGTCCCAAGATATTCCAACTAATTAAACAATTGGATGGAAATCAATAACTAACTTTATAAAAAAGGAGTTTATAATTATGGAATTCTATAAGAAACTATCAATAACGTTCCCCATATAGATTCAATTTAGGTATAAGAATCCATTTAATTGGGAAAACTAATTTATCTCATGAGACCTAAGAAAGTATCTAGGGGATATATAATTTCATGCCTCACCTATCAAAAAATAATACTAATGTATTCCTCATATTAATGAGGTTAATCATAATAATCATAAACATTAATATTGAAAAACTATCATATGAAATGTTTATAATTACCCTAACTTATAATCATAATTATAAACCATGCAGAGTAAAATGGAGAATGGTAATAAAATTAAACATCCCCATTCAAACTGATCATAATGTATCTTGATAAATAATAATGATTGTGTCAACAAAATACTTACCCAGTGAATCATAATTATAATATTTGTTTGATTTCACTAGAGAATAGAAATACCATAAAATAGAAATAAAAATTTAATGAGGAATATATGTTTTTTCTTTGAAAATATTTTAAATAATAAAATTTTAAAAAATATTTTCATAATAATTATATTTAAAAATAAACTACTAAACAAGTAATGGATGCATTCAAGCATTGAGTGATCATGATAGTGTGAAATTTTGTATATGTAGTACACATTGAATTATATATTCCTTTCACGTTATTGATAAAATCCAAACATGCCATGTTTGAAAAAAAATACCAATATTACATTAAATTTTTGAAGCAGTCAAACGTGGAAAAAATGTGTTTAATAAATCATTTGGATAATTTTACAAAACATATCAGAATTTGTTTTAGAAAATACAATTTTAGAATTAAAATCATTTTCTTCCTAAAAGATAAATAATATTTCCTTTTCATAAAAAAAATTATCAATATGTTTTAGTAATAAATAGTGTAAAAAATGTACTAGTACTTGAATAGATTTTAATAAATATTTTATGAGGGTAAAAATTTTAATTTTAATATATATTGAAAGTAATTAACCTAAGGGTGACTTAAACAAAAGTAATCCAAAATAATGATGACATTTTGAAATAAATCATTGCCTCTTTGGAAACATTTGTATCATAAGAAACATGAAATAAATACAATCAAATGAATCTTTAAATACCATGAATATAAATATATTAATGATATAAAATATCAAAATGGGTAGTGTATAAAACACACAAATTAATATGTGGTGAATATGTTATATGTCTCAAAGAAGTAAAAGTTTGATGATAGACAATTACTTTTTTTCATGATTTACTTTTTTTACATGTTATATATCATGAATATTAAATATATATGTTTTATAAATATATTAAAGTACTATAATAATAAATTTAATTCTATATATGATTTACTTATAGTATTTTATCACCCATTTATCGACATTTATTTGTTAAAATCACTTTATAGGGTGATAATTTCTTGGTTTTTCCTGTTTATCCTTTTACATTGATCATGGTTCCATCATCCCCATAATGTTAATTTTTTTAATATCATATTTATTCAATATATACATAACGAATTTAATCAATAAATGGTTGATATAAAAAAATATTACACCACTCTTGGAAATTTTAAGTCGTACGTATGTTTGAAAGTTCATTCCATTTGTATCATTGGATCAAATAAAAGGGAAATAAATTTTATTCCAAATTTAAATAATAAATATTATTTAATAAATATACATATATAATATATAAATCAAACACATCTTTATTACTTCCATGTATAAATAAAATGAAAAACCTTTTACATCATTATGTGGAGGTGGTAATCCACACACACACACGAACGTTGTTATGGTTTTCCAACATATTGGTAGGTAAGAAGATATAAGTTATATAATATTAATAGAATTAAATTTAGGTCATAAATTTAACATATATTAATTAATTTTGTCCGTATTTCATTCCATGTAATTTGTAAGTAAAAAAAACCACATCGGTTCACAAGGTGGTGATTAACCATAGACAAGATAAATGTTATCGTATCCCCCACATAATAAATATTAAGAACATATGTGTGATATAATAATTAAAAAAATTAAAATTTTAATAAATATCATATAAATAAGTTAATTATGTCATTATATATATCAATTTAAGGTGGTGATGGAAAATGAATTACATAGGTTCATGAGGTAGTAGTCTGCCGCACACACAATCGATGATTTTGTTTCCCATTAGATAGAAGTGGAGATGGATCTGAGTAATTACATTATTATAATAATAAATAATTATATTGGGGATAGTGGTGTTGTTATTAAAGAATATTTTAATATTATTTTAAGGATGTGGTGGTAGAAATAAAAAAATATGCACGTTTAAGAATTTTACTTCTTCTTCGAAGAGCCTCTTTAGGATTATAACTAATGCCTTATAATGTGTGATTACTAATAATACTAAGGAAATTAGAATAAGGTGATACAATTAATAAGTTATTTTTGTAGATGTAGTCTTATATAAAGGGGGTTGGTAGTGTGAAGAGGGGAGGAGAGGGGGTAACCCTTTATAAGTGAGGGAGAGGAAAAACCTCGAAATTTTCCAAAGACAAAGTGATAACCAAGATTTTATCATTATAAAAGAATAGAAATGGGTAATAAAAAAATATTATATATACTAAAGTCTAAATATAGCCATAAAATGGGTTTTGTAAAAGTTTTAGGTTATTTTAAACCATTTATTCTATGATTGACGCCCAGGTGAACCGATACTTACCGTAATCATGGTTATTTATTTTTAGTGTTTTTACTATTCATTATTGTAAAAAATTATTTTCAATATAATAGAAAATATATAATATTATTATTCTAAATCTTTAATGCATTTCCCATATTCAATCAATAAAAGTTGAAGAATTCAATTCAAAATTATACCCACATACATGTCGAATGAAAGGGTTTTCAAAATAAAACATTCAATAGATTAAAATGCCTTTATATAATATTTTAAAAGGAAATTGATTAAAATGAACTAAATTAGTTAAATAATAATATAAAAGGAGATGAAGAGAGAGGCCTATCTATCTCTCTCTAGAACACACAGGTTCTAGGGTTTCGGCATCTCATTCTTCTCCACGATTCGGCTCTGGTTTGGCAGTACCTAGAGGATCTAGGCGTCACATCTTCTTCTTCTCGGTTTTCTTCATATTTCTGCAGTTTTTCATCCTCGGTGGTCCGGCGCCAAAGTTGGAGGTCTCGGCGATTCGGATCCAATGCCTTTTCGTCCTCAGCATCTTGACTCCAAATCCGGAGGTCTCGGCATTTCAGATCCAAAGTTGGGGTTCTCAGCGTTCGTCTTCACAAATCTCCAGATGCTCTTCGTTTGCAGCGATTCGGTTCTGGATATATGTGTGATCTTGGTTTTTCTCCCTTAATGGATTTTACTCACTACTTTGGTTCCAAACGGATCGATGAGAGGCGTTCCATTGAAAGGGATGATATACGAGCACCAGTCCGGCTGTTTGGGGATATACAGGAGCAGGATCATGTGGCTCGGCCTCTGACCAACGATGCTCGTTCACTGACTGGTGCGAATCAAGGTTCGGCTCGGCTGGATGTGGTTGTGCAGGAGCAGGTGAGGGCGGCTAGTCCAGTTGCTTCCCGACCTTGAGATATGGTTGAGGCTAGGGTTTTGGTTGTAGATTCATTGGGAGCATCATGCGGGCAGCGATCCTTTGTGGATGCCATAAAGGCATCTGCACCTGTGTCTAAGAAAGAGGACCATAGGAGGATCCTTCGAAAGGGATCTCTTGTGCATGTGGAGGCTAATCCTGGTGTCATTGAAGAATGACTGGCACTAGGGGAGAACTCTTTGATTGATCGTGTTGTTCTTCCTAAAGGTTCTTTGCTATGGAAATGCGAATATTTATTCCGAAGGATTTCGATATTATGGGGTTTTGACAACTAGAAATGTGTCTCTCTTGGTCGGGGTTTCTTTCACTGTTTATTTCCATCGGATGATGTGAAGATGAAATCTTGGAGCTTTGGATCCATGTTTCTAAAGAAGGTATGGATTCATCTGCATGAATGGTCATTGGATTTTAATGTATTAAGTGATAAAAATGTCTTCGCCCAGGTATGGGTTCGTCTTCATGGGATGAATTGGGTCCTTTGGCATCCAGAAATATTGCATGATATTGGAACGGAAATCGGAACACCCATCCATCTTGATAAGGAGGTGACAGATGTCAGGTACGGGAACATTGCAAGAATGCTGGTGGAAGTCGACCTCATGTCCACTCTCATTGACACGGTAACGATTTCTATCCCCTCTGATCAAATTCTAATTAATGTTGAATATGAAAACAAACCCCTATTCTACTAGAAATGCATGGATGTGGGGCACTCTTTGGAGTTATGTCATAAAAACATTACTTGTAAAGAGTGTGGACTGTGAGGGTACCCCTCCAATCATTGTCGTCGTAAAGTGAATCTAAAGGATCTGCCTACACCAAAGCCTGACACTAGGGACAGTGATCCTCATTTGGAATCTGACACTCGTGAGCTGCTGTTTTCTAGGAATGGTAAAGAGGTGATAATTGATGATTCTCCCCCTATATCTTATGATCATATTAGAGCTCAGGAGACTCCCTATGAAAAGGCTCGGACTACAGGCCTCGCTATGATAGTGACCAATCCTCCACAACAGAATGCACAACCCTCCTCCTCTGCTTATGAGAATGGAAGTTCAGAGGAATCCACTCCTGTAGTTGGGGACCTAACCCTCTAAAAAGGGGGTGACTCTCATTTTGAGACAAAGGGAAGAGATATGGATGCAAATAAGATATCATATAGTGATATTGTCCGAGGAAAAAATACAAGAGGCTCTGATAACGAGGGTGTCAGATATGCCCCTATTTAAAGGAATCCAAGGAAGGACTACTCTACAGTTCCGAGGACCGTGACCACTAGGGCATCTTCCAAGAGGGAGATAGAGAAGCTATCAAAGGAGAAACTGGAAAAAATGAAGTTTTATAAGAATTTTCTTAAACAATACGAGACTCAATCAGAATGGGAATCGGCTGATGCTGATGACACGATTGGGTATAGGGGTGGTGACGATGAATATTTTGACATGTAATCTCTCTCTCTTCCTTTCTGCTGTCTCTGGACTTTTATTTTATTAATAAATTTTGTGGTCCATGTTTTCTTGGATCAGAACATATGTATAATAATATAAAATAACTAATTTTACTTTAAAAAAAATTTAAAATATAATTTAATCATGTAAAAATTTTAATTGAAAATATAGTCTACAATAAAAAGTAGTACTTTCATTATTCATCAAAAAAACAAATCTTCTTAGAAAAAACTCAAAAATTTATCCAAATATCATTTTGGAATGTATATTTTAAAAATGATGTTTATTGCAGGACTATTCCTTTTTTAAAATATTGTATTTTAGAACACATTTTTTTTCTATCAAATGATTTTACTTTTATTTATAATCAATAGATTACCATTTATACATGTGTAATCCATATAATTATCATAATTTAGTTTTTCCAATTCATACTCACTAATATAATGGGATTTATAGAATGATAATGTTTAAATAATTACATTTGTATAGAGTATCTTGTTTCCATTAAACTGGGTGATGTGAGCAACGAATGCTATCAATGGGGTTGAATTTATTTAAAAAAATATATTGTAATTTGTATGGATGTTACATTATATTATATGTATGGTGTTTTTTTTAATATATTATATCAAATATTATGACCATATTTAAAAACATGGGGTGTTACAATAACAATAATATTGAATAATAATATTTATATAGTATAAAATGGTTTATTTAAACAAGATGTTGTAGATAAAAAAAGATAACAAATAATTAAAATAAATTTATTTATAAATATATCAAAAAAATAATAGGATTTTACCTACACAATATCTCCCATTATTCCTTATTTTAGTGTTTCTATCTTATCACACTTCAATTGTTTATCAAGATCCTTCTATGATAGATCTTCTTCTCTCAACATCTTGTAAAACCCAAAATATATGTATATGAACTTATCCAAACAAACCTTACCCTCATCCAATTATTTTTCTAAATAAATAAATTAACTTCCACTAAATTTTGGAAAATATAAGAGTGGTCAGAAACTAATTAAAAAATCCAACATGGAAAATGAAAAAATGATGCTATTGAACCAAGCTCTGGAGTTCCTTCACAGTGTCTGACCATCTAAAATTATTCCACTGAAGGTATGATACCACTTTTTAGGGTCATATAAATATTTTGATAAAACTATAGAATAAGTAAAATAAATCATAGATAAATGAAAAAGTAAAATATGAGCCATATACTATGATGCACTAGAACATAGATAACATGTCGAACCTAAGTCACCACATAACAATGCTAAACTCCAAACATACATAGAAAAAAAATGAAATACAATAATCTATCATAATAACATCATCATGGGATAATCATAATAATCTTGAGAGGAATAATTATCTAATTTCCTAGAATTTTATGATAAATAAAAGTGAATCATCATCCCTTAGTGGTCAATAACACACACAACTGTGAACTAACCTAGAATCTTGTTAACACATTACTTATGTGCATCGTCATAACATCATCATTTTGAACTAATATCACATAAGTTTCATTAATGTATCACATTATATAATGAGATACATCATATTACCAAATACATTGGAGGGATATATATTATTCTGGGTGCACCCGTCACATAAAAACAATTATATAATCATGCATTCCACATTGAATATAACTCATTCATTTCCATAAAATATCCCATGGAAAGAAATTGGGTTTCATGAGAATTTTATAAAGAATAAAATCAGGAATAATATTTAGGGTTCCTAAAACAAAAATGTAATAAAATTTATAGTATAATAATTATAATTCTTTAGTGAAGAAGAAACAAGATCAAGAGAAGTAAAAAAATGTATTTTTAGAAAGGATAGTTCTTTTGTAAAAATTATTGTATCTAAGATGAAATCATATTGAAATCATTTATATCCCATAATTGAAAAGGGTAGAACAAAGAAATTATATTTTACAATATTAAAGAACATCCATACTGAAATTTTGAATGAAGGAGGAATAACCCAAATAAATGAAATTGGGTTTGATAATCCCATTACCATATATCTGAATGATTTATTCAAATTCATATCCTAGATAATCATATTAGATTCATTAAATAAAAAATATTCAACCTCTTGTATATTTATTTGATTTATTCTAATTTTATGAAGTTTATTTATGGAAATTATTATGTGTTGTAGTGTTCAATTTCATCATTCAAGAGTGTTCATTTTTTTGGTTAGCATGATCAGTTCACTTGTTTAAATGTGTGGAAGATCATGTAAAATGGGGTAATTACGTAGAAATAATATTATATGTAATTAATGAAAATAAATAATTATATTTTTTATTATATTTTTTTTCTAGATATGATGATGATTCATTGGAAAAATGTTAATGATTATCGTTTAGATTAATTTGGTCCTTTTTTTATAAAAAACTCATTTGGTTTTATTATATAATATTATGTATATAAGTTAGTTCTATAACATAAAACAAATTTATTAAATAAATTTCTAAATATGTTTCAACAATTATAATGGTTTTAAGAATATTATTTAAAGAAGTAAAGGAAAAAAAGTAATCCTTTTGACATTGAAGGCAACACAATGACACCTCATGGACTATGTTTCCTTTTTTAGAATAAAATATAGAGGATAAGTGACTTGATGTTAATTTATTACATTAAAATAATAAAATTATAGTATATATAAGAAAATGGAGTTATAATTCATTTTGTATAATGGTAGATGGGGAGAAAATAATAAAAGAAAAAAAAATGAGAAGAAATTAAAAGAAAAGAAAGTGGATTTTACATCTAGAATTCTTCTCTTTGAGAACCTCCATAGGGAGATTGGTTTTTGTATTTTTTTTACTGTAGAGGATAATTGATATGGGGGAGAGGCTTGGTAAGAGTATTGATAAGAAATTATGAAATACTCAAGACTTTGGTGGTGTGAGGAGAAGGGGTGGTATTTATAGTGCAGTCGAGGGGTGACTTTTAATTATTTTTATTCATTATTTAATTATTAATGATCAAGACTATAAATAGTTTGAGTCTTAAAAGTAAATATATTAATGTAATGAATTTTAGTTCTATATTATATCCTCACATCAACCATACATCATATTTGGATAAATAATTATTGTATTTGTCGAATACCTTAAATTGTCGTATTTCAATATTCACAAAAAATTCAAATATTTTAGAAACATCCAAGAAATTCACACAAAGAATTTTTTGAAGTTTAGAATTAAAAAAATTACTCAATTTTATGAAAATAATTTTCTAAACACGAAAAAATTAGTTTCCAAATAAAATTATTATTTATTAAAAAAATAACAATTTAAAAATTATAACTGGATTTATGGCTTTCTAAAAAATTACATACAGTATCATAAAATTATCTTACAGTCATAAGAAAAAAACACTAATTTATGAATTAATTTTATGAAAATATATTTTTTAAAATATTTATATTATTTATAAAATTGTAATTAAATATATATCACTTACAAAATTAACAACACTTAATCTATCATTTCAGAAATGTCTATTTACTTGTACCATGAAATAATTATATATCATACTTTTTATTCATAAGATATATAAATTTTATTTCTATTATAATAGGTAAATTCTCTACCATATTGTCTGGATTACTATTCTAGTGGTTACATTACTTTTACAAAGTTCAAGTTACTATTTCCTTGGCACAAGTTCCATAACTTCTAAAAATACCTCTTATTCCATTCATTGTACATTTATAAATTTTTTTATTATTATCTCTATGTAATTTTATGCAATTTAAACTTTATTAATTAATTATGTGAGGGTAGTTTCCATTGAAATTTTTTTCGGTTGTTACACAGTATTCCTCTTAAGCATAAATTGAAAATGTGTTATTATCTGAATGTGACTTTTTTCAAGATGAATTTGTATTAGGGATATATTTATATATGAAAACAGTACCATAGATTATTATTTTTTAAAATACTTTATGACGAGTCTTCTATGATATTCTTGTAAAATTTTGGGATGGAAACACATTATATTGGATTACACCATGTTATTTGCATAGAAATACAATATATTAATAATTATGTAATAGAATAATTTATTTATTCGATAAAAACATAAAAAATAATTCATCCAAAATATTTTTATTAAAAATATATAAATTAATGAAATCAAATACATTTTATATGTTTATCCAACTCAAATAAAAAAATTAAATTATGTACTCATATTTGGTTAATTATAATAATAAAAATGAAATGAATATATATTCATATCATCAAAAATAGAATACTAATATGATGTTATCCTAAGTAGGTTAAATATTTTTAAATGAAAAAATAATATTGAAAATAAAAATAGTATATTATAAACCCTGTCTATTTCAATTTCGATACTGGCGGTAATGACAATAATGATTTTACTAAGTACTACCACAACCATAATAATATCTATGTTAATAACATTGATCATCATTTTATGGTATGAAGTTCAAAATTCTATTGGTTTCTAAGGTATGATTAATAAAAATTAAATCTCATAAATAATAATAAAAACACAGATATCATAAATAATTATTCAATTTGAAAATATAAAAATGGGTTATCTATTTGGTTACACTAAAAACATTGAAGAGAAAAATATATTGGTAAGACCTTATGATGTGGGAAAAAATTTCTTATTGTTAATACATTTTTTATAATATTGTCTGAAGAATCTAAAAACAATAATGTTTAAAAATAATGATGAATAGAAATAATTGTAATGTACGTAGATGTGTCCATGTTTTTATATATTGTTTAATAAAATGATAAATGAAACTAAAACCTTATGTTCCTCAATTTTCATTTTCTATAATGAGTTAAAAAATCATAGTTGAATTAGAAATATTTCATATTTCATGAAATATTTTTAAAATATCACATTAATTTTCTATTTATTTTTTCTTAAATAAATGATTACATATAAACCTTTTTTCAACGATGAACTAATAAAAATTAAAAAGTAATATATAATAATTTTGACTGTGAAGGATGAATACTGAATAGATTTCAAATAAATTTCTTCCAAATGTTCATGATTAAATTATTTTCTCTGTACTAGGGATAATTAGTCTTTATGTGTTTAATAAAGACTATTATTTCATAAAATATAGTTTTAACCACATTCATGAAGGTATTTTAATGAATCTCATAAAAAAGGAACATAAACCAAGATGAAAAGAAAAACCATCTGATAATTTCTACATTATGTATATAATGGGTATTTTTTAATATGTGTTTGGAAATATTTATGAACTTATTAATCACGATAAATGTTTTATTCATATATAATAGTTTATGTGGATTTAATAGTACTATTAGAGAGTCAATTATTTCCCAAAATGAATGTACTTATTTATTATTGTTAAGGTGTTTATTGTTTCATATTGGAAATAAAGAAGTAACATATAAAGTACCATAGTTCATAGAGGTCTTCAAATTTGTTGATTTTATTAATTTTTCTATATCTTTATAATTGATGAAATCTTAATTCTCCTTAATCTTTCTTAAAATGATTATATTAAATATTTTAATAGATCTATTTGTATTAATAATAAAGGGAATAATAATAATTATTACTTATATTAACTATCTTGAAAATGAAAGATATTTAACATTCGTGCGGATTGGCTAGAGAATTTTACAAAATTAATTATTACATTCATTTCTGCTAAAATATAATTATAATTTAATCAAATAATTACATATCAATTTCTCATCAACATGATAAAGTCAATAACACTTCCTATAGAAATTAATTTTAAATTTTCCATTGAGAAAAATGGTATATTTATAAATGTCCATCAAATTAATTAACAGTATGCTATGTGAATGATTTTTTTAATTTAATAAATAATTCCCTCTTTATGGGCACATAAATTATTTGATAAGGAAATTTTTATTCTATCATATAAAAAACAATATCATTTGAAAATTTTAAATTAAATGGATAATAAATAAGTATGTAATTAAATTACATGATATAGTTAGTATTTTCTAAATTTCAAATAGATTGTGTGTAATTAAAATATATTCTATACAAAATAAGGGTGTAAAACCATTGTTTTGAATAAAATAAATCGGTTAATTCCACTAAGTATAGTCATATGGGAGAATTTGTTTTGACTACCTCAATATTAAAGATGAAAATCAAATGGATCACTTACCATTGGTATTTATTGACAAGATAATAAAAAAATAAAAATACAATATTTCTACGGTTTTTTATATAGAGGAATATACTTTAGGATTTGTAACACACGTTATATATTTTTTAAAGAAATGATTTGTAATTTTCATGAATTAATAGATGATTTGTTTCCAATACACATGTATTACTTCTTTTTAGAAAAATAATATTTTGATTCATGTGTCCTCAATTTTGAAGATTATTATTGAGGTATGAGCTAGAAAATATTGTTTTAATAAGATAAAATGTCATTTTCTTTTCAAATATTGATTTTATTGGGTCATAGAATACAAGGAATATAATTTAAATTGATCATGAAAAAGAGGAATATTATTTCTAACATTAAAATTCCAAATAATATTTGAGATATTATATACAATAACCCATTTGAAAATAAAGTATGTTAAATTTCAATGTGATAATATTTTAATTTTAAGTTTGAATCAATAAAAATAAAAATTGTGTATGTAGCAGAAATGGTATCCACGAACTAGAATATGAATTTTGGAATGATAAGTGTTTCAAATAAATTAGTTGTTGAATATTTTTGTATGGGGTATAAATCATAATTTTCAAATAATTTACTATAGTATTCGTACCATAAATTAATCTCAAATCAATCACAATAATAAAAAAATATATATTTAAATTAGTATACATATTTGATTGATTTAGGTTATTTAGTGTCCTATTAACATATAATTATTATACTTATCACTCAACATTGAAGTATGTTTTTAATATAAATATTAAATATCCCAGAATCATACATTTATTATTATATGTATAATATCCTAACCTAGAAATATGTGATAACAAATTAAGTGAGAATATTATTGCATGCTATCTTATTTGGTTGGTTTTCCCATATTTGGAGTGTTATAAAGATAAATATATTAATGAGCAATTCCCAAATGAATTTATTTTCATGGTTATTACATGCATAAAACCATGTTATGTTAAAATTAATAATTTTTTTATAGTTACAGTGCCTCCTAAATAAACTATTCAATAATAAAAATGGGTAACAGTATGAGTTCTCACTTAGGAATGACATTTTGTGTTATCGAGACTCAATGCTCAATTTAGCTTAATTTATTGTCTTGCTGATCATTCCAAATAAAATGAGGTAAATTATTATCTTGGATAATTTCCTTACATATGTTTTTTTTGTGGAAATAATAATTTTTTATTAAATTGGGAGAAATGAGAAATTCACCTTTTTTTATAATATAGGATTACAAAATAAAATTTATTGTAGTGTTTGGAATATATCATTTTCAATTTTGTAATAGGTTTTATAATTTCAAATCTAGGTCACTATAACACACAATGGTGGAATTAAATTTTATCCAATTATAAAAAATTAAATTGTCAATCATTATATTTGATGAATTATAATATCCCCTTCTAAATTATTTGTTTATAAATTTTATTGAGTTTATAGGAAGTTACCTTGGAGGGTTCACTATAAATTAATTAGTTTGGATATAGATCTTTTGATAATCACAAAACAGTTATGGTTCATTTATATAGCATCTATAGGTTGATCCTACAATTCTATACTTTCATTTTTTTATAAAATGGAAGAATAATTAAACATAACATAAATATGGTAATCCCTATTTCATAATGAACCAGCATTCTTTAGATTTTTCATATTCTAATGAATGTATTCTGGGACAAATATTAGAAACTTTTTATTGTAATTTTAGGATAATTTTTCATAACTAATCTATTAATTAATTTATAAACATTATAATGACATTTTTAAAATGTCTCAATGAAATGAATCTAATACCCTTGTAATCAATCCAATAAAACTTGTGTAATGGGAAATAATATTATGGGAAATATATTCCTTCATAGAATTCTTTATAAGGATTCATTCTCATTGGGTTCAAATCATGGAAACCCATTTCTATATCTAGAATTATGGATTTAAAATTTCAAATGGAATGAATTTTAATGATATTTTATGGATATATACTTTGTCAAAACACAATCAGTTCCAATTGTAGTGATGGACCATGATGAATACTGTGGTGAAAGAATGATGAACATCATATTAAAGAGAAAACACTTAAAACACAACCTGATTTGTCATAAAATATATGAATCATATATTATATAAGAATTATTGTATTAGATTCTCTCAATACTATAATCATTTGATATGTTGGTGATGAACACAAAGTGTCTTCTATGGTCTTCGGTGATGTGGGAATGTAAAATGGGTATTCAATAGCCATTAAATTCATTTATTGTAAAGACCAATAAAAATTAGTCATGAAACTCTTGTAAGAATTATTCAATCCATACAACATCAATATTAAATAATAAATTGAAAATTTATATCATTAGATACATGGGGTTTGTGTGGACCATGTTTTGGTGTACCGTATGGAATACATTGAATATCAATAAGATATCACCGATGTAAGGATACCCTTATACAAAATTGGACCCTTAAAATTCAATTGGACTTCTTATGAGATATTGAGGCTAATGGAACCATGTTTGGGTCATTAGGGGGTCATATTAATAGTAATTTCTACTTATGATTGATAAATAAATATTATTATTTTGAAGATAATAATTATTGAAAATTATTTAACAAATTTTTATCATTATGTTTCACATATATTCACCAAAAAGGGATTATACAGTGAATCAAATTAAAAATAATATGAATCACTTGGATGGGATGTCATTTTTTTACTTTAGGAATATAATTTTTTTAAATTAAATATGAATTTATTTGAAGAACTAATTTTTGAATGTAAAATGATGTACTTTATTTAGCCTCTTGTTTGAATTTCATAACCATGGGTGGTGCGATATTAGGTATAAGCTAAAAATTAAACTAAATGGAAATTTATAGATTTGTATTTGTGGTAATGAAGATATAATAATATAATGTTTATTAATATGTAATCCATTGTATTATTATAACTCTAACAGAATAACTGAAATTCACTATTAAATGATTAATTTTATATGATGATCATATGTGACTGTTATATATGTAAATTATGAAATTTAATGAATAGGAAAATGGGAATAAAATTAGTTTATAAAATAATTATAGGATTATGATTCCCTAGCTAGGAACCCAAAACTATTATAGAGTTCCTTGTAACCTAAAGTGCACATCTATGTAAAATACCTAATTTAAAAAACACACAATTAATCAAAAAATAGAAATATATAAAATTGATCTTTAAAATAATTTATATGGAGTTTGATTAAGGTGTAGTTAAAATATTTTACAAATAATTTAAAATTTTAAACAGTTTTACTTGATAAGAAAAATTATATTAAGAAAAAATAATACTAATTAAAAAGAATTGTTTTTTATAGATTACAAAAGGGAAATCAAATTGTAATTTAATGCAATAAAACATAAAAATTACAAAAGGGAAATAAAACAAGGGTTTTAATCTCAAGAAAATACTTAATCCCATCAATATGGAAATCACATTCTAAAAATAATTTTATTATAACAATTAATATTTCCACAAACATGATCTTGTATTATATTGAATATCACACAAGGATATCTAGGAACAAATACTCTTCCAAAAATATTCATGTGATTGAAGTAATAACAAGTCACATATTACCTCTTCCATAGTTATTCATGACAATTAAATTATATATTTTCTATATAATGTGTCCAGAACACTCTAGTATATGAACTTTAGATAGTGTGTATAAGTAAATATAGTACAACAACACACTTATCAAATGAAAAGGATAAAATGTAAATATAAAGTGATAAATAGACAGAAAGTGTGATGCAACTTGATATGTAATGATTCATCTTCTTTGAGTCCTTATGTTTGTCTTTGAAAATAAATTAAAAAATATTATCATTTTTTTCATAAAAATAGAGTGTCATAGAATGTGTTGTTGTAGAAATCATATATTATTATTTTGTGTACCAAATACAATTTTTAGTAGTGTATCATCCCCCTTCTTCTAATGATCTGAAAAATCTTTTTAAAGAGATTTTCATAACATGTTGTAGATTGAGAATCATTATCATTCATTAATATTATCTATTATTAATTTAGTTAATAAAAAACACGTCGTTGGAGATTTTATATGCTCAAATACTAAGTTAGTCATGGTATGTTTTCTTCACCTAATTTATGATTAGCCGATGTGACAAGGTGATATATTCAGCTCATCTCTTCATACCACCAACATAACTCTTAATGTGGTTATCTAAAACCGTCATACAGGCAACTCAACTCTTCATGTGAACATCCTAAATCAACTTGCCGTTATATAATGAAGTTATGTGATCATATTTTCCTTCATGCAATAACTACATTAGAATCATACTATTAATATATAGCTTTATCAATGTTCACATACCATATCACTATGACATGATTTCTTCATGCAGTCAATTATTTTCCCTCTTTTGTTGAGGTGATTGTATTCTTAGAGAAAGGTTGTGGCTTAGAATAATTTTTTCATTTATCTAATGGTGTGTAGTTCATGAAAATATATGATGTAAAAACTGAATGTTTTATATGGTGATACACAACATGTGGTAATTTTCCAAGGTAATATCTATACTAATCCATTTTCCTAATTTTTCCACTTAACAATTTCTAACATAAAACATAAAAACATTAATAATAATTTAAACATGGTTTCAGATCATTAAGAAAAGGATGTTATGTCTAATCCAACAATCTACCCCATTTTCCAAAAATAAATCATGAAATGTATATTTTACTTTATTGAATGCATAAAAGGTGAAAAATAAAAGTATTGAAACAAATTTAATAAGTTTCTCAAAGTAAGGAAAATAGTATCCACCAAATCTTATGAATGTTTATTGATCACATTATCCTCATCCTTTTATAAATTATTAATTAAATTAATTTTAATTTATCATTATCTCCCCTTTTGTGATTATAAAAAATAAATACAGTAATAAATAAAAGAATAAATATATAATGTCATTAATATATCCGTATATAATAAAACATAATATACAAATATAGTAAACTAAAGACTTATCTAAAATTTTAATTTGAATTAGACTAAGGTTATGATATCATATCTATAGTAATTATATTATATTTTCATTTGGATGGAGAGGAGTCAACATTTGTATTGTCCATAACTGATGAAGAGTTTGGGGATCTAATAACTACACACCTATAAACTAGTGTTTGCTACTGAAAGGATTGAGCTGGGGTTAGGACAAAATAATTTCTTGTACATGAGGTAGTATGATGAGAAATAGTACGATTAAAAATAATAATGGATGAGGAATCTAATTCAACTTTCAAATAGGTATAAATGTAAGGATACATCAACCAAGTAAACTCACTAACATCTTTAGAACCATGCTTGAAGGATTGAAGGAAATCATCTCAATTTTACATAGAAAAAATAGGAATGGACGAGGAATCTAATTACACATTCAAATAGGTATAGATGTATGGATACATCAACCAAGTAAACTCACTAACATCTTTAAAACCTTTCTTGAAGGATTTATGGAAATAATCTCAATTTTACATAGAATCTTATAAAATATGACTTATATATTTAATATTTCTAACTTGAGATCAAAAAGATTGAGTTAGTTTAGGAATCTAAAAATCCAGTGAATGCATTCAAAAAATTCCCTTCAAATTTCACTTGGTAATGATCCTTCTTAGATAGTAATAAATTTACCTTTTGATTAATTCACTTTCTAGACTAGATTGTTGAGTACCCTTATAATCTATTATGTGGGTCATTTCCACATGGGTTTGAAATCCATCATACACAACTTCATGAGTCTTGTTCAATTCTTCAAAAAAATTCATCTCATCCAAAATTAATTTCTTGATCCTCACTTCATAAATAAGTGGATAAGAAAAAACATGATCCTGCTAAAACACATCATTCAAGAATCTTTGGGGAAACTGAATCATCATATCTAAAGACCATAATCTTTATAACTTATATAATCTACCATATAATTAATTAAATTTTCAATCATTTATATTCTAAAATTATATTTTTCCTGGAGAATATTGATGAACACGGTACCATCTTCATAAAGAACCTCTTGTCTTACATTGATTAAAGTCATTAAAATAGAATTAGTGTATACCAAACATGAAAAACTTTAATTAAATAGTTTCATCATTAGTGACATATGAGGATGGTGAAATAGAAGATGCAGGAGTAGTAGAATATGGATTACAACCCTAATTCCAACCATCTAGATTCTGTAAAATCTCTATCAGACTATCAGCCATAGTCTGATCCTCATCATTGGAAGAAACATCAAATACATAAATCCGAAAAATATTCCAGAATATCCTCACTATCAAGAAAATGATAAGTTTAAAATCACTTATTGATATCATCTTGAGTATCCAATTATCCATCCGATGGGGTTTTTAATAGAAAGGGTGGAAGGTCCACTATGTCTCGGTGGATGGCCTCCATGATTTTAATCATATGAACTATGGTTTGTAAGCCCAATCCAAAGGAACTATAGGAATCCATTCTATTATAAAGTGCATCTATTGGTGCTTTTATAGGATTACTCCCAATAATAGTGATATCCCTATAAGATATACCAATTAGCTTCAAAACCAACTTATTTATCCCACAATAGCTCATCTTCAAAAGGCACCAGAGTTCATTTTTATGATAAAAAACATTTGGTTATAATTCTTCATCATCTTCTATTTCGAATATTTATTCAAAAAAATCTTCTTAATTATATAATTCCACTTCTTCTTCAGAAGGATAAATAATATCAATAGAGTACTCAACATTTTCATCATGTTTATGACATAGATCTATAAGATCACAAGGTCAAACATAATATGTGACAAGATTAAACTATTTATACAATTTCTCTAGTTCATCTACCCATTATTATTTCAGAGGATTCCAGTTAACATTTATTCTCTTACTAATATTTTTAAAAATATAGAATCTACCAAAAGAAGATACTTTATCCTCATCAGGAGGAACTTGTTTGTTGTACTCTAATAGATAAAAAATTAATTATAGTTATGTAATGGAAATAAGACATAAAGAAATCATACACAACTCAAATATATGTCACATAAAAAATCAACATATATTTGCGTAAATACTATTCATCATTAAAAAAATAAAAAATATCTATATTCGTTAGAATAGTAAATTATCATTTACTCGAACAATGAAATCTTGAATGGACATAAATAGGATCCCGCATTAACCTCTTGTATCAATATAAGTGGGTCTTTTGCTAGTTACATTCTTTAGGACTTCATACATGTCATTCTTAGACATGAAATTTGGATGACTAATAGGATAGAAGATTTGATAATATTCATAATCACTACTATGTGGTAGACCCAAACATTATTCTTATTTCTTTTATGGGAATTTGAAAATTTATCCATTAATTTTTAATTTTAATTTATCATTATTTTATCCAAATAATAACTCATGATTTGTATAACATTATTTGATGAGGTTCAGTTAGAATGGGATACCATTTTTCTAAAACCATTAAGCCCAACCTTGTATTTGAGTCACATTCCAAACTAGTGATTTTATCTATATCAACCATTGAAAGTTGAATTGATTCTATAATGAAACTGGATGATTAACTAGATATAGGTTCTTCATGTCTTCTAAAGCACTCGAGTTTGATTTCGTCTTCTTTGAGTTCATTAAAGGTGGGGATTAAACTAAAAAAATAGTTTCTGAAAAATGTTTCATCCTCAAAATATTGATTCGATTAATGATAGTTGAAGGTTATAAAATTTGGGGTTAAAAAAATTGGATTTAGACTACAAAGAGAGATAAATAGAGAGATATATAGATTCATGTTGATAGAAAACAATCTTCTAAAATGATTTTAAATGATAGAGAAAATATAATGTAAGGGAAAGATATGAGTTCCTATTCAGCATAATTGTTTAAAATTAAATAATTTGTAGACAAAAATAAAAACAAACTTATATTAAATCCCTATAAGAAGTTTTCCCAAAAAAATAAAATTAAAAAAAACATAGTATGTCTCACTATCATGGATTTTTAAATATCATAAGCATGATAGAAATGCTAACCGTAACTTATATTAAGTGTGTTATACATACTTCAAAAAAATTAATTATATGTACATATTGACCTAGTAAACATATGTTAATAGTAGGAATAGATATAATGTGAGAATATAAAATATGGAAACAATTGTTCAAGGTAAGCATAATGAATGTATGAAAAAAAATATAGGGTCACCATATTGACCATGTGAAATAATATTCAATTTTATTTCAAGATAAACTTTTAGAGGAGTAAAAAAAATTACATTTAATCAGTATCAAATATTGTAAACATGCTTTTTTCATGCCTAATTCCTATATGACATAGTTGAGTCTCTCAACATTAAAAGTATTTGTAAATTTATCATAAATCTATTGTTCAATACATATGAATTCCAGAGTTATATCACATTTCTTGTAATGGTCACCGAGAAAGTGATAGATTATGAAAATTGTTTTTCTATAATGATATACAAGATTTATTGAAATATTTATAACACTTGTATTATCACAATTAATAAATAAATGTTTTAATTGATATCAATAGTCTAGTAATGTTTGATTCATCCATAAAATATGTGCATAGTAACTACCTACAACTATGTACTCAACATCAATAGTGGATAATTCCACATAATTCCACGTCATATTGCACCTTGATATAGGAGACTTGAAAAAAGAGAAAATTTGAAAAATTAATTTTTTATCTATCTTACCACCACCAAAATCTACCCATGAATTTCTATATAATTAAAACAATTTCCCTTATGTGTTAAAAAAATCCTATGTGGGTTGTATTCTTGATGTATTTAAAAATTCATCTTATTGTTAATGGATATAATTATATTAGGTTTTCTTTAAAATGAGAACAAATATATACAAAAAACAAAATATTCTCTCAGCTAGTAGTTATGTATAGTAACCTTCCAATCTTACAAATGCATATGGTTAGATAAACTAATTTCATTATTTCATTAAGATCAAATGTGTTGTTTTCAGTCATGGGAATATCAACACCTTTAGTACTATCCATACCAAAATGATATATATGATATTTGGTGTAATTTATTTGATTTAGAATAAATACTTCCTTATGTTAAAAAAATTCATGAAAAGAATTAATTTAAGATCACCCATTAAAATATCTTCAAATAAATATTACATCATATTTAAAAATTCAATACATGAAATGATCCAAAAAAACTATCTTCATAAATGTGTAGAAATAAAAAAAGACTTTTTAAATCCATTTAATAAATAATTTAAGGTCATCTATACCATTTTTAAGACTTCTATAAATTATAGAATGACTAATCCAATCATACCAAGCTCTAGGATCTCATGTTAAACCATATAAATCCTTACTCAATTTTACAACATGATTTAAAAAATGTGTATTTTAAAATCTTGGGGGACATAAAAAAACAACCTCAATAAGTAACCATTTATGATTTCACAATTGACATCCATTTTATATAGTTTAATAAAAAATGTAATTCACATCAAAGAAATATTCTAATGGATTCAAATATAGCAATTGGTGAAAAGGATTCTCAAATTCAATTCCTTCCTCATGACTATATCTTTGGGCAAAAACTTTATTTGTTTTTCTTAATATAGTTACTAATTCACCAAAAATATTTCAAAACACCCATTTAGTGCCAATAGTTTGGTAATATTTAGGTCTATACACTATATTCCAAACATTTTTTTTGTTTCCAATCAATTATGATCTTCTTTCATTTCCACTACCAAAAATTTATCATTAATTGTATCATTGATGTTCTTAGGTATATGTTGGGAGAAGAAATCTTCATGTTCAACCCAATTTCGACTGGAATATCTAGTTTTTGCACCTTAATTTTGATCTATAAATACAAAACCTAAGGGATGATATTTATAATTCATAATGATTCTAGGAAACTAAATATTGTATATATCATTATCCGCTATATGTTCATACATTGATTTTTCACCAGAACAGGTTTATTTCATTAAAGAAGATATGAACATATTTTCATCTGGTTTATAATTAATTTCCAAACTATAAAGATCATCCTTAAGACTTTTTAAAGAGTATTTGGGCTCATGAGGATCTGTTTCATCAAATTTTATTCGTATATTCTCTTCTATAATCTTGGTCCATTTGTTAAAAACTATGTATTATTTTCTATTTTTTTAATATGTAAGGAAAAAATCCTTCATAAATCTTGGAAGAAAAATTTTCCAGACTATCAATAGTATTGAAAACAAATTCTATTATACAAAATACTATTTAATAAATAATGTTTCACTTTCTACCATTCAAAAATTCATAATGAGTTATTTTCAAGAGAGGTATAATTAATATTCAATTTATGATATAAAAATCTGTATTAATTGCTTCTTCCTACAAATAAATAGTTAAATGATACTAATAAAACATGGTTTTAGTGATTTATTAAAGGGTTATATTTATCCTAGCAACTATAACATTCTATTAGGGGTTCCAAGTAGAAAATGTTTTTGATTATATCAATGTAGTAAAAATATTGATTCAAAATATTGATTTTTGAACTCACGGTCAAGATATTTAGATAAAATCATAATTCTAAGACCACTAATATTTTTGTATAGATTTTTTGAATATATAATAAAAAATTAATCATCATTTTTTGAGGTAAAAAGAACTAAAAACTATATATATAAAAGAATTTTACTAAAAAATAAACCTAGTGATTTCCATTTAATCTAGAAACTCATCATTTTCACAACAAATCCATCTAAACCAACTCTAGGGGTTTAGAAGTTGATATTTAATTTTTTAGTTTGAAAAAGTGTTTGTGGAATTTCCCTTTTTGATATTACTTACAGTATTTAGCATATGAGAAATCTAGTTTATGTAGATCATCGAATAACCCTTTTTTGGTAATCTTCCTAACAGAATGAATATTTAAGTGTCCCAGTCTCAAATTCCAAAACTAATATTATTTTTGAGAGGAACGATGAATAGAAAATTTTGAGAAATCATTGATTCAAAATTTTCATCAATAAAATATAATTTATTAAATTAATAAAGAATAAAAAAATATAATAAAAAATATTGTAGTCATTTTTCTCAAATTTAACATGAAAACAGTTGGGAAAAATCCATCAAGGTAGCATTAAAAAAAATCAGTTTTGTTTGTTGAAAAAGATGGTTTCCAACTATATTTTCATGTTCCAAATATATTTCAAACAACCCATGTTGACAAAGAACCATGAAAAAATAATAGAAGATATGTAGGCAGAACAAAATGAATAGATAGAAGGTGGTGCCATTTTCTAGTGGTGTCCAATTATTTTATGTAAAAAATTTGGAGTTTTGTGAGAATTTAGAAAATTGAATTTCCTTGAAGATCTCACCAAACTCTGGAAAATGAATGAATTTCACAATTATGGGCTTCAGGAAGTGGATTTCATAAATACATGAATAATGTTGACTGTGAGCTCTATGATTATGATTATCATCGTGAATGACAGTGGTAAAAAACATTGGAAGGGATAATTGCTGTAGGGGTTCAATGGAATTGATATAATGCTCTGTGATTATGAGGAGTACTGTGCTCTGAAAATTCTCATGGTGCATCGTGAAATAGACATAACATACGATGAAATTCCGGAGCCCTGTGATTTGGGATTATGTGGAACTGACGTGGAATGGATTGTTCTGGAGTTAGTGGGAAACTCTTATAAATAGGCCTCCACCCCTAAGATAATATTAGAGAGAATTAAATAATCACTTAGGGATCTCGAACTATGAAGGAGGTTTGCAGAGGCAGTGTGCTTTTTGAAATTATGGATCTTCATGGAAGTTAATCAAGCTCTGAAAAATAGTTGTGGTTCACAAAGGCTTGTCCGAGCTTTGTGAAAGTAGTGTAATATTCAAATTCTTGAGGTCTACGATGTTGTGTTCTCTGAAAATCAGTGTGCTCTATGAAGGTGTGTGCCTTGAAGAGAGGCATGAACTTCATGAAGGCTTGTTTTAGCTTTGCGAATTAAGGAGCTTCGCAAAGCAGTGAGCATTGTGAAAGTGTTTTGAAAAGGGACTTCCTAGTATTTATTAGAAAAGTAGTATTCACCAATGGATGTAATTTGGACATCAATAGAGAATTTAAATTTAGTGGAGGATCTATTCATTATAAATAATGAAAGGACCTATAAGTCTATAAACTATGAGTGGATTTTCTAAAGAAGCAATGATCACACTTCAGCTGAGTGAAAAATGAGCTTTAAAATTATTATTGGTTGTAAACCAAGAAGGAAAATGACTCCAATTCAAACATGTAAGTGGTAGTGAAATTATAGTGGATTTGGTACATCAGCACATCATTGGTGTATGCTCATTGGACATATCCCACTAAGGGGGAACCATGTAAAATTATAGTTCCATGTGTGTTCTTTAATATTTGTTCATAATATGTAATGGGAAGGAGAGAGAAGATATTTTTGTCTAACAACAGAACAAGATCAAATGGGGAAGTTTTTTTAATTTATCATACCCTGGTTCACCCCCTCTTAGGGTATCAAACCTAGAGTACCTAACAATTGGTATTAGGGGGAAAAGATAGTATCAGTGTTTCTCTCTAAGTGGAGGTCATCAATTACAATGGGATCTCAATATTTGATGGGAATAATTTTCATATATGGATGAATTGGATGCAACACTACTTTTTATATTTGGTAATGAATGTGTTTATAGTAGTGATGGATGGTATTTTAGACGATATCAATAGTGGTGCTTTATCAGAAGATGAAATAATAGAATTGGATGCTGATACCAAATGAGTCAATGATTTAGGGGGGACCTAGCCAATTAAATATCTATGAAGGTGATATTCGGAAAAACATTACATGCTATGTTGTAAAAGCTATTGAATATATATGAAGGATATTTGAAGGTTAGGGAGACAAATCTGTAGGTTATGTGGAACAAGTAGGAAGATCTGAGAATGAACCCAAAAAATTTTGTTGATTCATTCTTTGATAGGATAAATGTTGTAGTGGAATACATGCATCATCTCAAGGAAGTAATTTAAGACATAATTAT
Source organism: Viscum album (assembly GCA_963277665.1). NCBI lineage: Eukaryota > Viridiplantae > Streptophyta > Magnoliopsida > Santalales > Viscaceae > Viscum > Viscum album. The sequence goes on from OY728145.1 coordinate 856,478,540, forward strand.
TGTGAAGTGTATCTTGAGGAAACTTCCACCATGGTTTAATATGAAAGTTTTAGTATTAGAAGATATGGATATGTAAGAGGCCACATTAGATAACATGCATAGTAACCTTATAGAATATGAAATGAGAAATGATGATAACGATGATGTGGGAAAGGGTAAATCTAGTGAGGTAGAAATCAAGTCCATAAAGAAGCTCACATTTAACGATTATTAGGAAGAAGAATAGATAAACAAGGTAATCCCATTCTTTTCTTCAAATCTATAAATAGGAAAAGAAAAGTTCAAGTGGAAACATCCACTAGAATTTTTTCAATGTGAAAATGTTTGTCATACCGTGTGAAGGTTACCCAAAAGGTTCCAAGAAGATAATTTGGATGAAGTTGAAATCACTATGAAGAAGTTTGCAACCCATGTGAATAGAATGAAATAGTTTAAGAGAAAATTCATAATAAAAAAGTTCTTCTTTCACAAGAATGTGACAGTCTAGATGAATCCAAGGTTAAAATGATTGAAGAGATAGAGAACTAAAAATATCATGGAGAAAATGTTATAGTGGTAGTCATCAGAAGTACAAAATAATATAAGAATGTGAAAATTATAAAGATGAAGTTGAAGTAAGATTTGACTTGTAGGCTTAATTTGAAGAAGATCTTGAAGAGATAGATGTTTGGAGAGACAAAATGGAGAAATAAAACAAATTTTTCTGTGATGCCAAACTCTAAATGATTCAGTGTGATGAAGAGAAGTTTGAGATAATAGAAGAAATTAAAAAACTTCTGTCATCAATGCCAGAAAACTTTGATATAAGCTCAAAAATGTGGAATAGAAGAGTTAAATTGATAGTTTCACTCACACCGGAAGAGATCAAATCAAATGTATAGAAGAACATGAAGTAAATGTTATTGGACTACTTAAAAAGTTAAATGATCAAGAAAAACTCCTAAACTATAATATAATACTATAAAACATGAAAATTTAGAAGATTGAAATGGTGAAAGTACTTCATAATAGTCTATCAGAAAAGAAGCAACAATCTTGTTCAGATGTAGAGGCTATTTTGGGGCTTGACCAAAAATAGAAACCCATGAATGTTGAGGTCATACCGAAATCAACCGCTCCGAGATTGAATGCTGATTTGGTAAATAAGTAGGATATGAAGATTTTGGGAGCCGACATGATATCCAGTGGTATATAAGTGACACACAAGAATTCACCTTACATCATGTGTTATATTTTTTGAAAGATGGGACATTCTGAGAATGTGTGTTCTATAGCTAAAGGTACCAAAGGGCACAAGAACAGTAGTGGAAACAAAACAAGGAATTGTAATCTAGAACATATTTTGAGGGAAATTGTTTTTAGTGTAGAGGATTTGGGAATATAGCTAGATAATGTACACCGACCTTACATAGTAATGTTCCAAGGCAGAATTAAAGTGGTCGCAAGCCGAAAATAAATGAATCTATAGGTGAGCTGAAAATGAAAAATCAATTTGCAACTCTGTAGGTTTAATCTAGTCCATCAGGTTATAAAGAACACCACATTCATCAATCTATACTGAGTATGAATTCAAAAAAAATGATAAAAAATAATAAAGTTGAGAATGTAGTGGTTGTAGAGATTTACATTCCGTTCTGGTGTATAGATTCTTGACAGTAATTTCACATCCCATATAACATGAAATATGGATATTGTTATAGAAATAAAATATGAAAAAGAAGGATTTTTGATGTTTTTAAATGATGAAAGCATGGAGATAATTTTCTCAGGAAAGGCTATATTTGAGGACAAATAAATGAGACATATTGATGACTTGGTAGTAGAATGTCTTAGTAACAACATCATTAGTGTTAGTAAACTATGTGAATCAAGGAATTCTATAAAATTTACCAAGAATATTTGTATCATCAAAGGAAGAGATGATGTCATTTTTTATATAGGTAAAAATAACAAAGGGAAATCTATACCTTCTAAGTGGGGAAGAAGATATATGATTTTTATCCAGAGAGGTAGAAAATAAGTGGTGGAAAAAAAAGACATGTTATTCTATACTAACCATATCTAGAAGCTCAGGTAAACTGTGATGTAGCTAATGATATCCTTAAGCTATCACATGAACGTACTCAAACATGTGATGCATTCCAACAAGGGTAAATCATCAAAAAGACATAAAATGAAAAGGAAAATAAGTAAAAAAGAGTGCTCGAATTAGTGCATGTTGATGTATGTGGACATCTCTCACAAAGATACACTGATATAAAGAGTTATTATGTTACGTTCACTAATGATTATAGCATAATGGCGTAGTAATTTTTAATTTCCCACATGTCTGATGAGTTCAGTTGCATAAAAACGTATTTGAGGGAATCTGAGATGATTCATGGATAGAAAATTATGAAGTTTCATTTTAAAAATGGAATGAAATATAAGAACACTAAATTGGAGGACTATCTTGAGAAACATGAGATAAGAAATAAAGTTTCTCCAGAGAGAAATACTAAATGGAATGGAATGCTTGAGAGTAGAAATCAGATCATCAGTAACATGGCCAGAATGATTCTTATTGAAAAAGGACTAATAGAAATTTTTTCTAAGGAAGTAGTCTTGACATCGGTCTATATCTATAATAGGGATATGTTGTGTTCGAAAGAAGAATGAATCTAAATGAGATGTGGTACAAAATTAAGCAAAATTAAAATTAATTCTAATCATTTCAAGTAAGTGATTTTTTCTCAACTAAGAAAAACTAAAGAAATTTGAATCATGTGGTGATGGGGGGATATTCCTTTCGTACTTAGGAAAAAGAAAAACATATAAATGATTTAATAAGATGATAAGAAAATAGTAGAAAGAAATGATGTAACTATAGATAAAAATGAACAGAATATTCAAAACATTGTGAATAGTATGCTGACGAAAGTGATGAGGAGGCAGACAACACGGGGGGGAGAAGAAGTTGAAGATTCCAATTCAGATGAAGATTTTGATGATGAGAAAGAATAATTCAAGTCTATATCTACAAATATTCCAATGAGCCGAGATGAAATTGAAATGAAAAATATCATAGGTGATCAGAAAGTGTTTGTTCAAACAAGAATATTAAAGTCATCATAGCAAGTATCTTTCTTATCTCAGGTAGACCTAAAATGTTTTGCTGATGCAGCTGGAGATGAGAACATGGTGGAAGCTATAATCTAAGAGCTATATCAAATTGATAAGAATCATATGTGGGATTTTGTTTTGATTCTAAGGAATAAAAATTTAATTAGGACTAAATGGGTCTTCCACAACAAGATCAATGAAGATGGCATAGTGATTCGAAAAAAATCACGATTAGTGTGAAAAGGTTACTTCAAGATAGTTGGTATCGATGTTGATGAAAAATTTTCCCATGTTGCAAGGCTGAAGGCAATCATATTATTCATGGAAATTATAGTGTAACAAAAGTTCGAACTTTTCTAAATGGATGTAAAATCAAAATTTTTTAATGGAGTTGTGAAATAATAAGTGTATACTGAGTAGCCATATGGTTTTCTCATTCCCGAAGATGAGAAAAAGTCTTTTCAACTGAAAAAATTTCTATATAAGCTACAACTAGCACCAAGAGCATGTTATTTATGAATTGATCAATATATGAAGAAGATTGGCTATTATTGTAGTGGAGTTAATTACAATTTCTATTTCAACAACAATAGTAAACAAAGGATGATGGTGCTAGTTTTTTGTTGATGACATAATATTTGGTGGAACATATGAATCTCAGGGCATAAAGTTTTCTGATTTCCAGAAATGTGACTTCTAAATGTAAATTATTAGTGAGATGATGTTTTTTATTTGGTTTACATGTGACATAATGAAGGAATAAAACATTCATTTCTCAATCCAAATATTCCAAGGAGGTTATAAGAATATTTTTAATGGAAAATTCCAAGGATAAAAAAACTATGGTTACTACCAGGATGAAATTATCAAAAAATGATTATGGTAAGGTAGTTAATATCATAGAATATAGGCATGTTATTGGAAGTATACTATACCTGACAGTGACAACAATAGATAATGATTTCACTACATTCCCTAAAGCGTGATATCAAATAAATCCCATGAAAATTCACATGGTTTGAATAAAAAGGAATAATTTGGTTTATAAAAGGAACTATGGATTTCCGTTTGATGTATACTAAAAAATATCAGCTGGAGATATTGGGATATATAAATTTAGATTCATCTAGATTAGAAGATGATATAAAATCAACGCCATGAGGTGATTTCTATCATAGTGGTTAGTGTATTTCTTTTCAAAGAAAGAAAAAATATTTTCATATCATTGATCACTGCAGAAGCTGAATATATAACTTCCACCCATGAATTCACACAATTATTTTGGATGTAGCAGCATCATGATGATATGGGAGTTGAAGTGATATCTCTAATTAAAATCTAGTGTGATAATTCGAGTTCAATAAACCTTATATATATCCAGTCCATCACATGAGGAAAATTCACTTTGAGATCAAATATCATTTTATAAATGATAAGGTGGAAGAAGGGCTTGTGAAGTTGGAGTATGTGCCCACATACCAACAGGTGTGGACATTGTGAAAAAGGCCTCACCCAATGAAGAATGATAAAGGAATTTACTAGATATGGGAGTTTAGTCGACTCCTCGTACTTAAAAAATGTGGATGTAGGAACCCCTCCCATTGAGGTATGGTGTGTTTATCCCTAAAGTTCTGATTTATGTTCTCTACTTTTTTTAGACAACAAATGAGTGACCTTTGGGTTCATTGACAAAGGGGTAGAAAGAGTGACTCATAAAAGGGGAGATATTATGGATAAATAAGGGAGAAAATGTTTCATTCAAAGAATTGGGAAGAAACTGAGGGGTGTAGCAACAAGATAGGGGGTGGGTAATGAGATATAAGGGTTTTTGTTTTAAATATGACGATGAAAGAAGTGAATGATCAAATATTAGGTACCATTACATGTTAGCTTTGTGATGAATGTTTAAGAGTGTTATTGTAATGATTTCAACAATTGGTGTCCGGAAAAAATTGACTCATTGATGAACTTTTCATACTACTCTTATTTCACACACCGATAATTGCTCATGTGGGCTTTGAGTAAGTGTTCAGTATATATTTGATTGCAATATGATTTTCAAGATGTGAATGCTGGAAGATGTTGGAAGAATATTTAATGAGGTATCAAAGTATGGAGAATTGTTATTATAAGAGTTTTCATCAAGCCAAATGGAGGATATTGTTGGGAAAAAATAGCTTAACCTAACATTGCAACAATTTTGGGATGGTTTTTTATTAACAATGTAGGTTTTCTTGTTGAATAGTCATGTTTTAGGGATATTCTTGACAACTCATGGGGACAAAGAACTATGAAAAAAGAATGGATCATCTAGAAGTCGTACAAATAAAATAGATACATGGTTGCATTATTTTCAAATGTTTGCAAAAAATTTGGGGTCCCAAATTTGGATTTTTTTAAACATTTTAAAAATATGATTTCATTGAATATCTCATCAAAATATATGCAAAGGCATGAATTGGACAATAATGGGCTTTATAAAGTAGATTTTTCAAAGACATGAAGAATGTTGATGGTGAGCTATGCAATTATGACAATATTTTCGAATGGAAGAGGTAAAGATCATTATGAGAGGGTATTACAGTGGCATTATAAAGGAATTTATGGAATGATCCATGATTACAATGAGCTCTATGATCTGAATATTTTCATGGTGCTTCGCTATGTAGAGAGAATTCTGGCTGAACTTTGAGAGCTTTGTGATTTAGGCTTACATGGTGCTGACGTGGCATGGAAGGTTCTAGAGTTGGTGTAAAATGAATATAAATATAACTCTACCCATAAGGGAAGTGTATAGAGACTCAACAAAAAAATTAATGCTCTAGAATCCTGAAAAAGGTTCATAGAGGTATTGTGCTTCACGAATGGATGGAGCTTCGCGATGAATAATCTAGCTTCACAAAATAGGTTTGCTTCGCAGAGTTTCGTCTAATATTTTTTATAGTATTGTAATCTGTGAAGGCTTGAGCTTCGCTAAGAAGTGTTATATATGAAGGTGTGTTCATTGAAAATATTTGTGAACTTTGTGGATGTTTTTTTGATATTCTCAAATTAATATGCTTCATGAAGTAGTGAAATTTTGGAAAGTGTTTTAAAAATAGATTGTCCAGTGTTTAGTGGAAAAGGGATATTCATTAGTGGATAAAATTTGGACTTCAATGGAGCATCTAAATACAATGGATGATTCATTAATTAGTTATAATGAAAGTACCTACAAATATACAAATTGTGAGTGGATTTTCTGAATAAGTAGTGAGAACACTCCAGCTGAGAATGCAGTGAGATTTCAAATTGTTATTGGTTGGAAACCAGGAGGGATAATGAGTCAACTTAAAACTTATAAATAGAAGTGAACTTATAGTAGATTTGTTACATTGAAACATCATTGTTGTATTCTCTTTAGACATATCCCACTGAGGGAGAACCAAGTTAAATAGTTGTTTCATGTTCTTTCTTTAAGATTTGTTTATAATCTACAATAGGAAGGGGATAAGAGAGAGTTTTTTCTAACAATGAAACAAGATCAAAAAAGGAAGTTGTTTTAATCTATCATACCATCATTCACCACCCTATCAGGGTATGCAACCTAGTGGAGCAAACAAAACCCATGATCACATACTTGATAAATGTTAAATGAACTATATTTCAATCCATCTAAAATTTAAAAATTTTAAAATTAAAATAGTATCAATTTTACGAATTAGAAAATGTCAAATTACCTTCCTTTTAATTTTCCACTAATGGTGACAAGTACACAATAAAAGTGTATTAGCTTTTTAATTAAATAATAAAAACAGTCATGTTTATGGAGAAACCATAGTCTTGATACCATTAGTTATTACTGAAATACTTTATACAATTTTCCGAAAAAATAGACTTCAAACCAGAAATAACATTGGTACCCAAATTTTATATCACCCAAAAATATTATTAATAAGTTCTTTTTGGATCCATAATCGTTTCTTTGGTTTCATATAATCATACCTTAAAATTTTATATATAATTTTTTTGGTTCAATAAGAATAATAATTATTAATAAAATCAGTATAACTAGAGTTAAGAATAAATTTACTTCTAATAATACTTATTTATTCCAACTTATACCCTATTACAGTAGTATATTAAGGTGAAACATTCTCTCTATGAATATAGGTAATGGTATTATTTACATTTTATAATCTTTCCAAATAATTATTTAGTTGTTCATTAGATAACATGATCTTAGTATTCTATTTTAAGATTTGGACACTTTTATCATTCTCTACAATAATATTACTATTAAAGTGATAAAATAAAGAACTATAATTATTTAAACCCTTTATATTTATCATTATTTTCATTAAAGGTATCTCTACTAATATTACACTATTTAATCATTTTGTAAATGGTAATATTTTCCTCATTTTTTTGTATTGTAAATATTTGAAATGTGATAAGGGGATTCTAAAAAAACCCTGAATACCTCATCTATGTTGTTCATAAAAATATATCTGGGATTTATCATGTGTATCCACTTTTATTGAATCTAATTCATTAAAAATATCTTATGTAGTGCTCTAATTTTCCTTCATACACATGATATAACATTTTTTCTTATCCTCATATGTTTTCCTATATATTAGCTTAGGGAAGTATGCTTTGATATATCATTTTATGTTACATTAATGAAAACCTATTTTATTGGTTAAATCTTCTTCTTTACATTATTTTCTCTAGTAACCTCTATTATTATAATTTCATTTATAAATGGGGTTCATGAAGAAATAATTCCTTTTGTAGAACTTTTTGAAATGAGCAAACAATTGTTCCATTTCTTCCTCATTTTTTGTAGGTGACTACTCATCACTTGAGATTTTAGATTTGATCCTTTATTTTTGTTTTTAGGAAATAGTTTGAAAATCTATTGATTTTTGTTTTGGTTCATCCACTTAATCCTTTTTCACATGCTGGTAATCCACAAATATCATAATAATTTCAATAAATTTCTTTACTGGGAGTGTATTAATATCACATGATTCTATTATTAAAATTGATATTACCCTCCATGTTTTTTACACATATGAGAATTCCCATAACATAATTTTTCCCATATATATTGTTTACCATTACTTTCAAAAATTTCACTCTCTCATTGGTTATGAGGTACATGTTAGATATAAGCTCATTGGGATTAATCTTAACTGTATCATGTTTAAGAGTATATGTGTTTAAGGGCATTTAAATAACATTTGATGTTACTCCATGAGAAATAGTTTGTCTATCCCTAATTAAAAATGTAGAATCACATGTTTATATTCTGTTAAATTAATTTATACCAAAATCAATGTATTAAAAATTCATAGATTTACAACTATTTTCAAATGTATTTTTTGTATCGTTACTCTATTTAGATCTTTTAGTTATTGGTTTTTAATATATATATTTAATAACATTCCAGATATAAAAACCTATACTTTATAAATGAATTTTTGTAATAATATTTCATTGAGCATAATTAGTTCTATTAAAATAAGGATTCCAACTAGTGGAAGTTACTACTTCTCTATTATTATCCATAAGGAATTAAATTAATAATGTATATAAATTTATGATCTTTAAAATTCAAATAGATTATTGTTTCAAATAGTATTAAAAATATATGATGCCAAAGGTTTTTAGGACTGAGTAACTCAATAGGGGGGTGGGGGAATTGAGTTCATAATAAAATATTTATTAAACAATTAGTATAAAACATAATTCCCCTTTTTAATAAAACTATAGATTAGTCAAAATAGGTGAAATATATCAATTTTATCTTTCAAATAATTTCATAGAAGTGGTATTAAGGTTAAATTAACAAATATTATAAATACATTAAATTTTGAAACTATGTAACTTGATTAAAAACATAATATAAACACAAATTATGACTAATGATAATGTATAGATTTTTATAGATTTGAAAATGAAAATATATTCATATTTAATGAAATAAAACATAACAAAATATATAGTGTAAATAAAACAAGGGGTTCAATATCAAGAAGATGACAATCCCATCCACTATGAAATCCCTTACATCCATGCACTCTATTATAAATTTAATAGATCCACAACTTTTATTAGGTTTTACATTCAGTAACACACAAGACTATCTAGGCATAAAGCCTATTACAAAGATATTTGTGGGTTCAAAATAACACTGGGTCACACATGACCTCTTCCACAGTTATGAATTGGAATAAAATTAAATAGTTTTAAAATAATTTTTCAATAAATCACAAGTTTAAGCATATGATATAGTGTGTACATATAAATAGAGTACAATTACATGATCCTAAAAAGTGGTGCATAAAATTGAATGGTCAAGAGATAAATGAATAGAATATGTGATGAAGCTAGATCTATAATTATTTAGATTCCATGAGTCCTTGGGTTTCTCTTTTCAATGATTTATAACAAATTTCTTAGTACATATTAAAAAATAGAGTGTTGTAGAAGGTTCTCTTTCAGAAATCCTATGATATTCTCTTTATGTCATCCAATGTTTCCAGTAGTTCATCAGCCCCCCTATTCTAATAGTCACATGAATCTCATTAATGAGATCTTCATCAGAAATATCCATTTGATAATCATAATTCTCTATTAAATGATTCGAAGTTGCATTTAATGCATCAAAATTTAGTCATTGGAGACATTAAATTCTCCACTGATAATATAGACATGGGAAGATGTATTTACTTGACTAAAAGTTAGCTGATGTGAAAAGGTGATACTATCCGTACATATCTTCTTATGGTCATCTTAACTCTTCATTTAGTTAGCGCAACTCTTTATACAGTCTGATAAAATCATTATTTGGTCAACTCAAATCATTATGTGGTCAACTCAAATCATTATGTGTTCAGGTAATGACATTATGTTGTGAGATTTTCCTTCACATGATCACTACATTATAAGATTTTTATAAATATATAACTTTATAAAAATTCACATACCTTGGCATGAAAAATTTATTTCTTCATGTTGTCAGGTAGTTTCCCTTTTTCAATATGGATATTTCCTTATTGTAGTAAGGTTGTGACTTAGATGATTTTTTTAATCTATGTAATTGTATGAATTTCATGAACATATGGTTGGGTGAATGATAGTGTGTGTTGTGGTGATACAAAACATGAGTTAAGGTGTGAAGATAAGCTCTAAAATTAGAAAATATTAAAATAAAAATTACTAAACCATGCGCTAATAGAAAACCTAAAAACTATTCATAACAATATAAAAATGATTTGATATCATTAAGATAAGGATATTCTAGTCCAATCAAACAATAACATCCAACAAAAAATATATATAAGCAACTCCACATCAAGGTATAGTGACTAAATACAAATAACATACATAAATATTTCATAAAAAACATTCATTGATCACTCATTATTAAAATCCAATATGAAAATAATACAAAATTAAATATAATAAAATAGGTTCTAATATCAACCCCATGCCCCATCCAAGTCACTTATACCAGTTTCCATAGTCTTATCAAATAGACATTCAATTATTTAATATGAACTGTATGCATAAAGGTAGCACATGCATCAAGATGTCTGACAAATGTATGAGCATATGAATAGTAGGGTATCACTATTCACAATTAATGTATTATAGTATATTCATGTAAACACATGAGGAAAATAAATAAATAAAATAAATATTCTCATTAGGTCGTCATGTGCCAACCAGGACACCATGACACCTAAAGAGGTACACATGTGCGCCAGGCTACTGTGTGATAATCAGGCTGCCATAGTAACCAAATATACATCCTTTTGTGAAATGAATGAATCTACACAAATCATTTCATTCGTACTATCATGTTCAAAAATAATCAGGTAGGGATTTACTGAGATCATCTCTGATACCCAAATGGTTAGGGTAGGGGCATGTGTCAAAGCACAAGACTTAAAATCTCACTAAAAGAAGTCACATGTCCAACTATAACCTCCACCATCTCATTCAAGGAATAATCCACCCATCTGGTATCACATCACATCAAGAACCCATCAAACTTATGTAGGTCCCACTATCCAATACTTCACCACAATGTTTTTTGGACCCATATCACTCATCATTATCTAATAGTTAAATCGCATGCCATCACCTCTACTATAAGGACTCGATCTTATTTATGGGTGAATGTTCATCAAAACCTTGAGTCCAACCATATCATTTATAGAATTCCCATAAAATTCTAGTCAACCATATCAGTCATGGATGTCCCAGTAACATCCCATGTAAACCATCCCACATTTCTAGCCACTACCAACACCATCTCACTCATAATGTGGAAAATCCCCTCTAAATACACAACATATTTGTCATTATTATCCTAATCGTTGTATACATATAACGAACACTATATCACCAAGGAATTACAACTCGTTCTTTATTACTAAAAGTAATGAAAGGCATTCGGATCACCCCCATATAGAGATATATCTATTATAAAATCACACTCATAAGAAAACAAAAATAAGGTCATAGACTTCCACAAATCTCAATAGATTATTAGTGCATATCCAAGCCTAGCCACTAGATATCCTTTAACATAATAATTCCTCTCATTTATACAGTCATGGAATCTTATAGAGTCCAATATACTTATTATGTTATATACTCATCAATACCAACCCATGACCATCACCCCATGGGGATTCCATAGCCTGATGTCACATCACGAACCTGTCCTTGTAAGAGCATGTCTAAATAATCATTTGATTCCTATAAGGAATTCCCATATTAATTCTAAAATTTCTATCAACCCATATTGGGTCCTATCTCCAATATCCCAAGCGATATATCTCATCTAACTAACTAGAGAATACCCCTCTATTCTATACATGTCCATTTCTAGAGGGATATTAATCTCCTTTTACATGCTAATAGTCTACTCCTCCCTCAATATGGTGGTCACTTATATACACAAGAAAAAAACATCATTTTTAGACTATATCTTGAAGCCCCACAAGTCCTCCTAATAGAAATTTTAAACCACCTAGGTTATTTCTGTAATTACTCCAAAAAACCAATACCCATCACAATATCCCATGATTTCTCAAAGAATCGCATCCCTTTAGCTAAAATTTCATTGAGAAATCCCAATTAATCTATGTGCAAAAGGGCACATATTAAAAACCTAGGAGGATTGTTTCTATCACACCCCTTCTATTGTATGAACTCTAGGTCCCTAAAAACAATTCATGAACCGCATGAATTATGTATGCATGAATTCTCTTGAAAAAATCAAGACTGCTGTTTTTTTACTTAATGGGTTATCAACATGGACTAAAGTGTTAATCCCTATTAATGCTCCAATGAACCTCATAAAGTCCAGTTATGCCTTATTGGTGCTTTCAGGAACCATTATCAGGCCACATGTAAAAAAACAACAATTATAAAACATTATAATTAATGATTCAATTTAATAAAAATAGAAATATTTACATCAATACTTATTGATCATTCCCACTATATCAAAATTTTGACTCATCATCCACAATTGATTCATGGAACACCCCCATCACCTCCCCATCCAAAATCCCCATCATACAACTTCAGGTTAATATCCTGTTTAATTTGATTTATCTGGAAACATTATATTATTTTTTTGGGTGAGGTACCTATACTATAATGGTGTTAGATGTTGTTTATACAATATTTCATATTCTCCACTATGAATTAAAAGAAAATTACTGATAAATATCATTGAATCTATAATTTATCAATGTAATTAGTGACCAATATTAAAAAAAATTAAGTCAAATCAATGGAATATTAATGGGGGTGATAGAATAAGAAGAAATAATAGATATCAGTAGACTCAACCACTAAATACCACTCCAAAAAACATGTATGATGTGGGATAATGGTGCAAGAGAGTGGGGGGACCAACAATATGTTTTTCACATGCATGATTCCTTGGAAAAGTAAAAAATTATGTTTATACATCAATTTTGTGTCTAAAAACTAAAAGAGTATAGTTCATGGTTTAGATACATGTTTTCACTATAAAATATCTAGGTAGCATAATCCTCCTTCATCCCTAATATTTTTCTATAATGAACATATTCTCATTCCATGAATGGTTTATTTACACTATATTTTCAGAATTATAACCACCAAAACATTCTATGATGTCCTATAAAACACTAAAGACAAAATTTGAGTCTTACAAACCTCTTGAAAAAAAATTGATGACCATTTAACTGTTTACAATTCTCGTCAAAGTCCTAGTTCCCAAATTAAACCCCTTGATCGGTAAACAATCCTAAAATTTTATATAGCATAATGACAAAAAAATCCATAAGGTAATAAAAATATTACAATATAATGATTCTCATCCACAAGAATACGGAGAAATTAATTAACCTTATCTGTCAACCATTTAAGTTAATAATTCATTATGAACTCATGAACTTCCATATCTAAACACCAAATATACTTCGACAACATAAATCAAAACACAAAACCTCTATCCACCATAGTTTTTCTCAAATTACATTGTTAGATACCCTAAACACCTCAACAATGTCTAACATGGTTCCTATCTCACCAAAACAAATTACACTTCAATATTCCATTTGAACATTCATCGGTTGATTATTTTCCAAATTTTCCGATTTCACCCACCATTGCATTATTTGAATCCACAATCAAGATACCTTAAATCCTGAAGGCATATCATGATTCTTCCACTTACACATAGAATTATGAAGCAAAATCGTATTATATTTTCATGGATGGGTAACCTACCATCCTTATCATTATTCATTCTATCACCACATGAAATGGTGCTCCATCGATCCAATTCTCTCTCAGACCACACTGAAACCACATCAAGTCTGATTCCAGTTCACCAATACAAACAAAAATACTTTGAAATGTCAAATATGTTATTACCTAATGAACTAATATCAAATAATTTTCTAAAAATTTGTAACCAGGTACCCCTGCACTTTTCTATTGAATAGTTTCTCTACCCCAATGAGCAGTTTTGGATGGAAAAAAACTCACCCACATCCCATACTATACTCCCCATCATTGTATTATTTTTACTACCCCCTAAAAATGATAATCCAAATATCCATGACCCATTATCCATCCATTAATTCATGTAATTAGTACATATAGTCGATCTACTCATACTTGAGCATCAACCAAAATATCAACCATCGATATCCAATGGTGTGATCCATATGGATTCCTATATATAGAACCTCCAAAACTAACCCCAACATGTCCCATATCATGCCTCCATAAAAACACAAATTTTATTGACTAAAACAGGGGTACACCACTCCAACACATGTCTCAGTACATCTTAACAACCAAAAAACTTCTCAGGATCAATAAAAACATGAAAATTTCCCAATTTACCCTTACTTGGACCATTCAATCATCCATAAATCAATTAGATATGAGTAAACCTAGAAAGAACCTAATCTTACTGATGTTTAATTTTCAAAAAAAACCATGTGAATACCCACACTACTATTTTTGAAATAGTGATCCACCAAGAATCTTTTGACAGGTTCTAATCTATTATCAAACATGATCTAAAAAACCCAATGGGTCACACTTATATGAAACTCAACCCCAAAATAAAAATAAAAATCAGATGAGTCACATCAATCCAAACCTAGAATCACTTTTCTATCACAATAACCATGCTCATTAATAATATCAATCACATCCTATAGCTCAAGGAATATCACTAATCCAAACGATAGACACATGATCTACCACCACACTAGCTTCATCTAAAAAACAGATCATTTAACCTCACCCTCATCACACCATCTAAATATGAAACTAGAGACTACTAGGATAGGAACCCAAATGGTATTGAAAATTGAATCCAACCATAACAGTAGATTCACCCAGAGTGATTCGTGTCTCATGATCCTAACACATATCACATTCCCCTCCTCAACTTCCATGTTGGATTATGTTTAATTCCATTAAAAGATATATAGAAACACCAAATTGGTTTTTTTATAAAATTTATGTTATAGAACCCGAATCCCAAAATAAATTCATGCTTAGACAATGATAACCCCATAATAATACCATTCCCTTATTGAATCTATTAAGATAAATCCTTTTGAATATTGTTTTTTTTATTGTTGAAAAATAGAAGAATGAGGTAGTTTAATAAGAGTTTCCAACACCATAACCCTATATCCATTTCACCAATTTTTTTGGATTTTAGGAGACTGCACCTAGGAAGAAATGAAATAATTAAAACTCAATAATCATAATGGCTACTCTTCAGTGTTTGTGGTTGTGAAAAATGTATGAGGGTTATTCCATTAGATAGAGTATGGTAGGGTGAAAAAAACATGCAAAAACCCCCTCAATGATATCACTTGAGAAGCTGTTAGAGAATATGGTGGTTGAAATTGGGTTCTATAATGATGAGTAGGATAGTTGGGGTGGGTATGTGAGAACCACTTCTTGGAAGAATAAGTTCATGTGAAGGGATTACATAACATAGGTGGGGTGTGGGGGTTGTGATTAGCATGTCACATAAAGATAATCATTGGAGGATATAGGAAAGCATCGATTGTAGTGGAAATTAGTTGAGATAATTAAAGGAGATAATTTATTATATCATGTAGAAAATACAGAGGGTTTTCTAATGTGGGATTAAAATATGTTAGGAAACATTATACATGGTCCACAATGGATTAGGGTCACATTAGATCAATTTTAGTGTCACTAGAATATTTCATTTTTCTACAACATAGAGAGATGACTGCACTGTATTTATTTGATGAGATGATGTTCAAGTCATCATTAAACCTTTCACCATGGATAGTCTAAATTCAATTGAGTCAATGAATTTTGAAATAGCCATTCCTATAAATGGCCTCACCATAGAATAATTTGGTACACCACAATGATATATACATGGTATAGAGACTTCCATGTGATAAGAAGTTATAAGAGATCATGTTGTATATCATGAGTGGTATATGAATAATATCATGTCTAAATTATGGAGATTTAACATGAAATTTTGGTTTTGGGGGTCTATTAAAAAACATGTGTCCATGATACAATGTTCTTGATCTTTCTAAGTAGAGGATGGGCTAGTGAAGGTATGCCATTGGGGAAGAAACCACTCCATAATATTTTCAAAAAGGAGGATAATGTTCCTTATGAGTCAGGGCCACACCGTAGCCTAATAATTATCAGAATTTCAATCTGAAACAATAGTCAGAAACATTCCTAAAACCATATGAGTGTCCAATTAGACTTAAATGGTGAATAGTTACCCCACTCATTATAGGGGAAACATTGAACTATATTGTACGAAATGGAAGTTAGTAATAATAATTGTATGTAATTAAAAATTGGGTGTTTTTTCTTTAAATTAGAGAGAGACAGATACATGCACAAGGATGATTTGAGGAGAAATTTTCAAAGGTTTAATCCAGATCTCATCAAGAATGTTTATGGTTGTATAATTTCTTATTCCATGTGTATTATTCTCATATGAATTTGACATTACATTTGATGAAAAGAGGCACCATTATTTTTTTTGATGAAATCATCTTTAGGTGATGAAATAAAAATTCAATAGATAGAGTATTGAGTTCCATGTTGAAGGATAGTAGTGACTTCTCTAATTTTCCTGGTAGAAAACTAGGAGGGTCAATTATACCACTCAAAATTTTACTCATAAAGTAGTTTCAAATTATTTAATTTGGTGCATAGGTGTATTTCAATGCATTCTCTTTAGATTGGTCTCATGTGGATGAACTATTAAAATATCTTATGCTCTTTAAAACATTAATCACTAATTTAGGGAAATAGAAGAGAGAAATAAAAGTGTTCCTCAAGATGAAATAACTAGATCGTCATTTAGAAAATAGTTTTTTTAACTATATCATAATTCACCCCACCCCACTACTCTATGTGTCTTGTCCTCTATAGGGATCTGAAAAGTTGTATTAGTGTGTTGTTTATTCTATTTATCTTTTGGAAGCATTGAAATATTTTTCAACAATAAATGTATCCCCATATATGAAGCTAGTAGTTTATGATTTTTGAAATTTAAATGTTACATTAATTTATAACCTTGGAAATATATATTTACACATTAGTCATTTACTGATTCACAACTAATAAAGAATGTGCATATTTGATGGTGAGTGATCATCAAGAATTTGATGATGATTAAAAAAACATAAATACATTTGTTATTTCTCTTTCCAATCTAATTTTGAAAAAATAAATCTAATCTAAAACCACTCATTTTATATTTGAAATGATTGCAAATATTTATTAATGGGATTAAAATATTTGGGGGGTAATTTTTTAGGTTATGTGGATCAAAAATGAATATTTTATAGTGAATTTATAATGTGAGAGTTGATGAATTTTTTTATATAAATATTTTTTTGATGATATGTAAGAACTCAGCGAAGATCCCAAATATGACCATATCATGAAGGGAATGATGATAATAATCCACCTTCGTTCCAATAAAATATATTAGTTATATAATACAATGATCTAAAAGATATTTCTCTTGATATTATTAATAGTAATCCTATGTCTTATGAGATGATAGATAATGAAAATGAGTTAATAAATAAGAAGAGTACTCAAGAGGATTCCTTTAATTAAATTAATATAATATAAATCTGGAATAATATATATTTTTATGAATATGAGGATAATATTTCATTATATCCTCTAATATTGAAATATGAAGAGGATGTTTTAAAATAAAACATCGTCCTTCTTGCATAAAATATGTTAAGGTGGGACATCATGTAGATAAATATCCCACAAAATATAATTAAATTTATGTTGAATAAAGTAATCCAATGAATATAAAATATGATGGAATAAATAATTCTCAAGGTGGTCTTTCAAAAGGAATAAGTTTCATTGTGAATAAAAAGTTATCTCTATAGAAAGAAAAGTTTAAAAAGATGAAAATTTTATATATAAATGTGTGAAGGTGGATATTATAAATAAGAAAATAAACCGGCTTCTTAAATAAGAATTGGCTACTGGAGAAGATGAATCATGCTTGGGATGCGGAGATGAATCTAGTTATTATGACGTGTAAGTCTTTTTGGATTGTTTTGTTTGTATTTCTTATGGTTTTCGGTTGGGGTACCGAGATCCCATAAACCGGCTTCTTAAAAATGAAAAAAAATTGATTAGAAAAAAAAACTATCAAGGATATAATTAAGTATATTTTTGAGCAAGATAGAGAAGTTATTATTTTTTATCAGAATAGGAATGATTGGGAATGATTAATGAAAACAGGTATGATGAAATTGAATTCAAGGACATCATTAGTAAGTCAAAACAAAATAATTATTTTGGGAAAATGTACACATTTTAATCAATTTCAATTTTTTAGTGCTAATGGAAAATCTATGGTGAAGAATGTTAAAGAGAAGGGGAGATCTGTGGTTTTATTCAAAACTACAAGCTCAAAATCCTCGAAAGAAGATTGAACTTCATGATACTCAAAAGGAAACAAATAAAATGGCCATGTAATATATTATTTTATCAATAGTCAAATTCAATTTCTTTTGGAATCTAGTACACACTTACTATGTGTTATCTATTACTATTATATCCTTTCAGGAGTGATATAAATAAAAAATATAATGAAAAACTTCAAATCATTCATTTTATTTTAATTGATACTATTTTTTAAGCATTTAGGCATAAGAAAATCAATAGATCATTAAAAATGAAACAATATAGAATACCAAAAATTTTAAGAATGAAAAATATGGAACCTTTTTCAAAAAAAAATTATACTTAAACATATTATTAACTTTTCTAATAATAAGAAAAAGAGTGCATGTATCTTACTATTGAGAAACCACAGTCATCATTAAAATGGCTTGTGAAAGATGATTCAAAGGCAGATAATGTTTTTTATATTTCCATGAGGGAAATGGATTTGTAGATCTTATGGATATTAGATAAAGGATTCATAATAGATATGATAAAAAGAAATACTTTATTGTGTATTTCATGCACAAAAAAAAGTTTTCATTCATTTCAAGAATGACGAGGTTCCTAATATGATTTTTTACAAAATTTACAACATGAAAGGAAAGGGCATCTGGTGGAATTATTTTCTATTAATTAGATGGATAAGTCATAATATTTAAAATTTTAGTCAATTTTGTGACTATGGACATGTGGTGGAGTTCATTGAATAGGTATGTATTGTCAAATCTAAAGATGGTTTACTTGTTTAATATGGAATAAGAAACATGAGAAATTTATACCTTCTTTGAGGGTAAAGTTTGTACATATTATCCACGGATAATAGAAAAAGGTTATTTCATGAGTGGCTTGGTCATTAGAGACAGACACCTTTGGAGAGATTGTTAATGATTAATATACCATGTGACATTACATGTTTTATATATGGTCACACTCATATATGTTATTCATGTCAAAATGTAATGATTATATTAAAATATTTCATCCTAATGATGGTAATGTAAATAAGCTTTCATAAAATTGTGTAAATTGGTCTTTATGTGATGATCTCACCGAATTAAATAGATTGAGTAAACTAATATGTATTTTATTGATGATATTAGAAATCTAGAGTGGATTACACCTATCACAAAAAACATAAGGTGTATAGAGACACTACTATATAATATGAGGAGATGAAAATATAAACATTAGGAAGATTAAATTGTTTATAAAAGAAAACGGAACCAGGATTACCAATAATAATGCTGATGAATATGTAGAGAAACATTATATTATAAATTAGGTGAAGGTTATTATAACACCCTAGAATAATGGGGTAGTGGAAATAATAAATTTTATAATCAATAACCTGGACTTGGAAATGTTTATTGATAAGTATCTTCTAGACAGTTATTGAAATATATTTTTTATTTTAGTAGTTCAAAAAAATAATAGGGATTTGAATTTTGGAAATGAAGGAGTAAGTGAATATCAAATTTGGTAGAGAAGGAATCCTATACATAATTATATTTTAAAAATTGGATGTAAATGTTTTATACATAACACGGTGAAGTGTAGAAAAATTTAAGATTAAGGTGATAAAGGAATATTTATTAGATACTAATCAAAGAGTAATGCATAAAAGTGTTACTACAATATACTTGGAAACATGATTGTGAGAAATGATATTATGGTGGATGAAAGTGAGAAAATGAAAATATAATTTTAGAATATTTCATAATACAACAATTTTTTTAATACAAAGGTGTTGATGAGGTATAAGATTTAGGCAGAGTTATAAAGATATAATGTAATTCTATTGATGACATAGAATGTGAATAAAGTAAATAAATTTCAGTAGGATTAAGAATAAAATTTGGAAAGGGTGAAATCTTAAAAAACATATTGTGAATTGAAAATACCTAATTCACACTCTTAGTTAGAAGTATAAATAATAGGTATCTATTCTATAATTGGTGGAACAAAAAAATATAATGAATCTATAAATTATGGATGTTGTGTTATGTTTATGGATAAGGAGACTCTACAAATAGAGAAAAATTAAACATGTGATGTTTTTCCAATTCTAAGTCACAAGAAGGACATCAGAACCTATTGTTTGTTATAAAAATTTGTAATTAATAAGTAAAGGTGATTCATAAAAAATAGTTCTATGTATGAGGTATACCCAAATAGAAGTAATAGAAATTAATGTGATGCATTTTACTATTTCATGACAAAATATTATTCAGTTAATATAAGCCATGGATATTCAAAAGGGTTTAAATTTATATAAAATTGAAATCAAATATTAATTCTTGAATGTTTTCCTTGAAGTGGATGTGTATATTGGGAAACTAGGACATGTTTCTTATTGATGAAGATGATGATAAAGTATGACGACTGAAGAAACCACTGTATAGACAAAATAAATCACCAATAGCATGGTATTGTATGTTAGATAAATATTTATAGAAGGTTCCTCTCTATATTGGAGGATTTGACTAAACTGTCTTTCTGAAGGAGGATAATGACCAATAATTTATGGTGATTATCTATGTTAACAAAACATTTTTTGGTGTCTTCGAATAAAGTAATTTCAATCAGTTTTCAAAACTCATGAACTGTGAATTAGAGATGTCTCTAATTGGTGGATTGTTATTTTCCTTGAAATTTAGGTATTTTAATGAGTGGATGTATTATTTATCTCACAAACAATATTTCTATTATTTTTTTAAGAAGATTTCATATTGAAGATTCATGGACAATGGATGATTTGGTAGATAAAATAAATAGACTATAAAAATATTATTCAGACAAAAAGTTTGATGTGGAACCTGTCAAGAAATCATTTTGATTTAACATTATATGACTACCACATGACTAGATAATTTATTTTCCACTTATCAGGGTGATTGATTTTAGAATGATCATAAGTAATTCCAACTGAAATATTTAAAAAATATACTATAATATATCCATCATACAGTGGACAATGGGTTATTATATAGAAATGGTTTATAGAGTAAAATGTTTGGATTTACTGCTACATATTAGGATGTCTCAGTAGATGACATAAAATAAATGTTAGATGGTGTTTTTTTATCATGGTTAATCATGTATATCATAGAAAAGTGACAAGAAGGGTTACAAATAATTTAAAACCATGGATTCAAAATACATATATTTTACTAAATCATGAACACAAATTATATATATTTAAAACATGAAATTGTGTGGGTGATGAAGTGACTTCTCCTATTCCAATCATGTTTGACAATTCACGTTTTATTAATATTAGAAAAAATCATGTCTAGAATTCATGGAATCATGACATTGAGATAAAAATCACTTTATAATGGAGAATTTGGAGTATGTAATTGTGGTATTTATGTTTCTGTCAACTCAATACCGAGTTATTGATATCTTGAAAATTTTCATACTGATATTGGTATTTTAGGAGCATTAATTTTATATTAATGTCGAGCCATATCCATCTATTTAATTTATTCAGGGATAGTCACTCAGTCACCATATATTTATTCATTAAGAGTTTATATTTTCTCATCTCAATTCGATGGATTTATAAACCTCTTTTGTGAAAATTTACATATAAGTGTTCTCTTTGGATTTATTTCCCAAAGGGTGGAAATCTCCAAGTGTGTTTGGAATGGGGATAATTATTTAAAAAGGGATATTATATCTACAAACATTAGGTGTGATAATTGATATAATTGAAGGTATACAGTCATGAAAAATCGTTCACTCCATTATTATTTTTAAATCCTAGTATTTCTCATATGAGATTAGAATTTATGATTAGTCTATCATTGATAGACATATTGAAAGGGGTGTTTCTCAATGATAATTGGATCAAATATGGGATTCTTTGGGGGTATTTTTATTAGTCACAAAGGGGGTATTTTGTTCCAAAAACACTTTTTTTTTCCGTTGTTTTTTTATTTTTTATAAATTGAAAAATGAGGAACTTGAAAAAAAAAATCATGCACCATAGCTCATGCTTTACATAATAGAATGTGGAAAATTTTAGGAAAATACACTATAAATAATATGAAAGAATTACCATGTCATAAACCCCATGAATATGTAAATATTTTATGGTTATCACAATGTTGTAGGATATTCCATTTGATAGTGCATGATAGGGTGAATAAACAAGGTCAACGTCACTCATGGTAAAAGTTATAGTAGCCACTAGGCATGATGGTGTCCAAGACCATGTTCCACATTCCTATGATGTTTTTCAGGTTTGTGTAGGGGGAAACTATGCCTATATATATATATATATATGTGTGTGTGTGTGTGTGTGTGTGTGATTGTGAAGGGAGACCAAGGTATGGTTGATGTAATAATGGTGGTTCTTAGCATCTCTTGTGTTTGGAGGTATAGGAGGCTGTTGTTGAGAACTGATGCTTGTCAGACTCAATAATGATGATGAGGGGTGGTTGTTTCTTAAATATCACTATAAATTCCAAGGCATTAATGATGTGGTATTTTAATCTCTCATACTAAACCGCATACTATATCAACCATGGCATAGGGATTCATGAAATCATTTTCAAATTCCAAACAAATTTTTTAGGTTTCCACATCATGGAGAGATAACTATTTCATAGTTCATTTAGAAGAGATAGTTTCCATGCCACAAATACACTTTATACAATGGATGGTATAAATTTATTATAAGTAAATAATTTGAGGACCTCTATTCATAGGATAGTCTATACCATAACTTATGTGACTACATGACAATGATGTGTCCATGATAAATTCAGTTCCATGGGGAAAGCGGTTAGCGGATATCATGATATAGATTATGGGTAGTTTATGAAAAATATCATGCATATAGAATGGATATTTAAGAGTAAAGATATATTTTTCGTATCGAGTTAAACATAGGTGCCCATTATATAGTGTTATGGACTAAACCTTAATAGATTTTGATATAGTAATGTTACACCGTGGTGGATGAAACAATGCAACAATACATTTAAAAAATAGGAAACTATGTTGTAAGAGTTAGATCCATGCTGCATCTAGTTTTTTGTGGTTTTAATTAGAAACTATATGAGTTAAATATTTGATAAACATAAAGAGTGTTTAATTAAAATTAAATGGTGATTGGTGACCCATGTAATTTTATGGGACACTTTTCACAATCATTGTTGAAAGGAAACTCAATCCTATTTTTTGGAATAAAATAAAAAAATGGTAGAAATGTTGTGCATGATGGAGAGATAAAGATTTAAACACCGATAATATGAGAAGTATTTCTGAATGTTATTATAGATCACATTTTTAAATTTTAATATCGATGAATGTACAATTAACTGATTCATATTGTCACTAGAAGCCTACATTTCATTTGTTGAATGGAAACACCATTTTTTTGTATGACAACATCATCAACTTTTAAATAGTGAATTTTTGTTTAGATTTATTAGTGAGTTATATGTTTTTATAGTGAATTGAGTTAAAAAAAATCATGGTAGTGATCCAAGAGGATAAGTGTGACTACAAAAAACTATACTCATAATGGTGTGAGATTTAGTGAATATTTTTCAAATATTCATTTACATTTTTTGATTATTTTACTATCCCAATGTGGTTGATCCGAGTAAAATCTAATGTTGTTGTTTACAACTTTCACCAAAAATTAAGGAGAATGGTATAGAAATATCAATATGTTCCTCAATGTTATTGAATAGAATCCTGATTATAAAAATAATTTTTTTCAAACTAATATACTTTAATCACCCTAGGGTGTTATCCTATGTGTTGATATAATAGATTTATTAATGGGGCATAAAATTCTTACACCAAACCACTATGTGTCTCCATGCATTCACTGATAAAGGGAATGTATTTTAATTATCAAATAAAATTCCACCATATGATTTGCATGATATAGAATGAAAAAGAAAAGAACCTTAATTTTGATATGTATAATTCCAGCAACTTATTATTTGGGAAAATTCAAAATATGTTTTCAGTGAAAAATTAACAAACTAAAACACTCATTAATTAATAATAATAGGTAAACTCGCTAATGCCTTGGGGTTTCTATATAAAAATGATTCTTGTACATAGGATACTTACCAATGAACTAGGAGCCACAAATATATAATTTATAAATATATTAACCACTAACATATCCCCCAGGGATAAATCATACCATAATAACATAAAAACCCCAGAAAAACAATCCCACCACCCTTGTAACATGTAATTATAATAGTAAAAGTTGTTCTAGATACACCATCTAAATATCAATCAGATGCTCTAAAAAATTCCAAAACCACCTATCAACCTTCTCCCAAATTAATAAAACAAAAAAAATCCATGATACCAAATTGTGATTTCCCATTATGGAACCACTATCTAATTCAATGTTCAATATTATATCAATCCCATATTCCTATAATTCAGATGCTTCTGACTAGAACAGAGGGCCTAAAATGATGATTGGGTAGACTATTCACATGATATCATAGTGGCCAATAACAAAAACCTACCAAAAATATCTCTATAAGAGTTTTTATAATAATGAAACAAATATAATAAGATGAATGATTCCATTATACAAATCATAAACTCTTTACTAACTAATGTGATACCATATATAAAATAAATCAAAATTAAGAAAAATTCAGGAGGCTCTACATCCACCCCATATCCTCATCCTAGTCTCAAATAACCATTATGGTTCTATTACTCAATTAACTTCCCATAATGTTATCTAACCTAAAAACAATATAACATTAGATATTTGTATGAATTGTTATGCCTATGTAGGGTGTGATTATAAACTCAATAGCGTCTCACCAGGAACCCCTTATATAAACCATCATATGCATGTGTATGCATGAAAAAAATAAATACCATCCATAAATATACTATATATGACCTTCCCTTCTATATAATCCACCATGACACCAGACAAGGTACACATGCACATCAGCAAACTCGGTCATCTCCAAACCACCATAATGTCTCACCATACCTACTTATATACTATGATAGAATTTAGCTATCTCATTCAACACCAACCATATCATACCCAAAGATTTTAGTTTTGGAATATACTATGTCTTGAAAGATAAATTTTGGGGTAGGGAGGGGTTATTTGTATAAGATTCAGACTCACCAAAATTCTCAATGAATTCACATGTCCAAAACATATCCTATACAATCTCACTCACATTTGGTCCATCTTTCTAAACACACATTTCATCACAAACATATCCAAATCTTGGTGGTCCTATCATCCAATTATGCATGATATCAAATCTTATAACCCATCCCAATCTTAGAGATAAAATCATTCAATCATGTATCATTTCTCATATAATGGGAAATATATCTCACTCATGAAAGTATATTCAACAAAACCTCAGTTCAAACCACATAAATCATGGAAGAAGTTTCATTCTCATGTTAAACATCCCACTCATGGATAATCTAGTCACATAACATTTTAACAATCTCACTCATGGTCTTCCATACAAATTACCATCTCACTAATAGTGTGGCTAGACATATCTCAGGCGAAACCAACTCACTCACAGTTTTCCTAGACTTTACTAAGATATCATGGACTCCACATTTCAATAGAATTCCCACCAACTCCGCCTCACTCACAGTGAGGAAAATCCTAAGTATGTACCCAATCATCATGAAATATTTCCTAACAAAGAACAGGTGTGGGAAAAAATACTAATATGAATACTTCCATGAATATCACAAACACATCACCAATAATATGTTTAGATACCATTCCTCATTAACAAATATCATATAACTCATCCTAAAATCCACTAGAGTCATTCAAACCCACCAAGGTGTATACACTTCAGTAAACCCATTTTTGAGACCCCTTGGTGTCCTATCAACTTGGAGATTTATACTTATAAGGACCCGGTCTTAAAACCTTACATAATCATGAATTAAAAGAATAATTCACATAGAGGATATTTTCAGGATTAGAGTTTTAGAGAATTAGGACATAACTATTACATCTCAAAAGATCACAAAGAATACACTTCTTATAAGTTTAAAAAAAATAAAAACTCTTAAAAAGAAACATGTCTAGTTCCATGTTTTAGATAGCATGACTTTTCCTTGATCCCATCCATGAACCTATTCCACATTAAGTCATGTGAAAAACATTTCAAAAATACTTGGGGTGAGAATAAAAAGCTCAGTAAGGGATACACAAAGAAGGAAAAGTGTTATTTTTTCAAAACATCAAGTAAACCCTGAATACTTTGTCAATGTAATACTTTTAACTTTTAAGAAGTAGTAAATAATCATCACTGAATAAAGGATCATTACTTACTCTTTTGTTACCAAAATATTACCCTAAAACCCATATAAAGAACGCATAACATATAATGGTAACTTGGGACATAAACATACTTGAAAGGGAATAACCATACATTCTACTTCCACACATATCACTAAATGGAAAAGCCTTACGGCCGACTTCCATACCCAATGAATCGGAGGTTAAAACGTAACCACCCATCCTGGTATTCACGGCACCACCCGTCATATGGTTTATCATGTAACCATCTGTAAAATGTCCAAGTACCATTATAACACATAAAATATTTCAATATAAACCTTTCACTAATAACATTTCATTTTTAATCACAATAAGTAATTTCAAAATATTGAAATAATCAATCGGTTTTCTAAAACCACTTAAAAATAGATTTTGGAATCAAATTGTACCATACCACTTTGAATCTTTTAAATGAATTATCATTTTAAAATATTAATGTCCATATAAATAAATCCTAAAACCCATTTTCAAATCATGTACATTAATGTGAAATATTTATAGGAATAAATCATTAAAACATTTAAAATGATATTTTAGTTAAAGAGTTTTTTTAACAAAAAGAGAGACGCTTGAATACAAATAATTGAGGAATAACTTTTATTCAGAACTTTATAATATCCTGATAATTAAGGGATTCATGATATAATATTCCAAAGGACAACATATACACCATATAAGAGTGAATTGGGGCATAACAACAATTAAGTCTCAATGGAAAGTAAATTGAGAAAAAATCACTTATAAAGATGGTATCCTTAGATTAAAGATAAATCAATTGCATAATTATGTGTGAAAAATATAAATACACTAAATATTATTTGTTATTCAGTGAAAAACAATCATATTTAATTTACACATATTCATAGGATTACATATTCAATAAGTACATGTTTAACCCAAAGAATCGAAATTGGGTCAAAAAGTTCCCTTGCAAAAAATCGACAACCTTACAATGTCACTTTAAAATTCAGAAACTGTGTTGATGAGAGTAAAAAGGGTATCTCATCACTTAAAAATAAAATTTAAATCAATAAGGATATATAATAACATATCCCAACATAATAATATGTGAATTAAAAGACATAACAAAAATAATTCTTTTAAAAAGAGGAGGGTGAAAGGTTTCCTTACCGATTTGGTAACTTACAAAACATACACCTCATGAAAGAAAGATCATACAATGAAGATTTAAATACTCATAAATTAAAGTATATTACATAAATATTACAATCATGGGAAGTACATAAACAAGACAAAAGGAAATAGTGGAAAATATTTCATGAAGCTCATGGGAATAAAAAGTGATATGAAACCCTTTACCACATTGTAATCAACTGAGTCATATGAACAAAAGTTAATAACCACCAAATTAATCAAATAATACCATGAATATAAATATAATCATGATAATATATATGAAAGATCAGTACACAATACACCACATGCAATAAATAATTGATGAACAATGGAAATATCACAGAATTAAAAGTGAGATAAGAAATCCCTTACGAAACTTCGGCAGCCTAACGGTGCCACTTAAAACATCCAAAAATGGTTTAAGGAGATCAAATAGGGTCTCCCATAAAATTAACATAAAAAATTACAATAATAGGAATATAAAATAACATCCCCCAATATAATAAATATGAGCTTAAAAGAAATTACATAAAAGAGAGTTCTTAAAAAGAAAGATAATGGTAGGATCCCTTACCTCATGTATGATGTGTCTTATTCATTTCTTTATATTCCATAATAATAAACTTTGGTCAATTTTATAATTTCTTATGTACCTCCTTTAAAGATTATTATTCATTTCATATCACATATTATAATGTTATAATAATTGGTTAATAATGTGAGTTTATATCAGACATTTTTGTCGATGTTTGGTACATGAGTCAAAAATGACCTTGTTTGAAAATGATTGTCCATGTAGAAATAAGTAAATCATTCCCATAATATTATTAATGATTTAAGTATCATATATATCCATTACATATTTATTTTATACTGTTCCATTACATTTGAATATAAAAATAAATGAAATGCACCATTCATGGAGACGGTAGGCCGTACGTACGCATGAACGCTACTTTCATTTCTTTGTCATGTTAACGGAATTAAAAATAAATGAAAGATATATATATTATAATTCCAGTATAATATATATTTTATATAGGTTAAATATGATCATTAATCTCATTCTTTATACATTCCATCTGTTGCATGAACGAGTCACATCACTTGAGGGGGCGGTAGTCCACACTTCCTCGTATGAAATTATCGCATTTGCACAACATGAAAAGCATAAAGGTATGTGTTAAATATAAAATAAAGAAGCATATATAAAAAATAAATACCATATATATCATATATAAAATAAAGTGACATCATAATGGCCACCATGAAAGGTGTTAAGAGAATATTGAACAATCATCATTTCGTGAGGCAATAATTCGCCATCCACAGAAACAGTATGTTCTTTAACCATTAGACGGAGGTGTGTGTAATTTTAGCACCAATATTTCTTATAAAAACATCCTAGTATATTGAATATACTGGTGTTATTAAAAAATAAATGAATAAAAATAATTTAGGGGGTTGGAGAAGCAAAATAAAACAAAAGAACATAAGAGAAGACATTACCTTTAAATCGGGTAACTCTCTTTGGTTTGAACCAAAAGGGTTTCTTGAAAAGCTTTATGCCTAAGGAAAGTCTTCTAGGATGAGGAGAGGGATTTTGAGAGATAAAATGAGCAGATCATGGCCGATACAATGGCTTAAGATGTGTGGGTAATGTGGTAGAGGTGGGGGCCTTTTATAAGAGGAGAGGAGGGTCACTCATGGAATGTTATAAAATGTTACTTTATTATAAAATTCTTTTAGGATTTCTAAAGGTCCCAAAATTATATATTTATAGGGTAATGTGGTTAGAGTTTTAAATCCACCCATAAAATAGGCTTTTGACAAGTTTAGGTCTTATATTTTACATTATCTTTTCATTTTATTTAAATCATTAAATAATGAGGTAATCGATGCATCACCATGGTGTCATAAATAATTTAATTTATTTAATGTCTAAAAATTATAAAAAAATATCATGATTTAGGAAATATTTTTATATTTATAATTAATATTTATATTCAAATTATTACTTGTATAACCACTTGTAAAAATTGTTTTAGTAAAACAATACATGTTTGTGACATTTTTATTTTAACATTAAATAAAAAGTTATTAATGTCATTTTCTTACCCAAGTGGCTCCATGGGGTCCCCATGTTGACCGATTGATTTTTTTGGTCGGCCATGACACATCCAATAAGGTTAGGACATGTGTCAAGGTAATTTCATATTATTATAACATTATTTTTACCTTAAATTATAATAATTACCTTTAATCGCGATTAATAAAACTTAAAAGTTACTATTCACCAAAAACTTATTTTCATCCCATTGAACCACATTTTACATCCTAATGAAAACCATGCATGTTGGAGTCTTGAAAATCAAATCACAAAAGTTTTAAAGTTTCATTTAAATGAAAAATCAGTTTATTAACTACCACTTAGTGGTTTCACTATTCATCAAAAATTGATGTTTTTCAGAAAAATACCAAAAATTCACCCTAAGCTATATTTGATATTCTGAATTCAAAAATGATATCTATTTTAAAAAATTCAAAACATATAGCTTCAATTAATTAATTTAATAATTAATTCATGCTGTGAAAGCAAATAGCGTGTTTTTAAGAAACAATATCTATTAAAAGATTAACACTAGTTTAAGTCCAATTTCAATGTGAAATTAATTCCAATGACTAACATTGGAATAAATGGTAAAAATATATTCTAATTGAACTTTAAAACAAATTCAAAAGATGATCTAATTATATAAATAAGTTATATTAAAAGGAGGTTTTGAATTAAAATACATCATTTTTCACTTATTCATTAAAAAAGAACTTTATCGAAACAAATAACAAAAACATACACAAAGTAAATTTTGATGTCCCGATTCTAAAGAAGGATTTTATTTGGTCGAATATAACATATGACATTTTCAAAAAGTTGATTTAAAAAGGGTTCTCCATTAAAAGGTGGTTAATCGACCTTTTAGAGAATATTCAAATATTTACAATGAAAATTGGATTCATTCACATTTTAAGCCTCTAACATTTATTGGAAAAAGTAAAAATATTTGACAAACATATATAATCATTTTTTAGTTAGTTCTGTACATTCCCTCCATTACAACGGCTAGGTGTTAACTACTATTTAAAATAACCTTATATTATTATTAGTGTGAAATGTAAGATTCCCAAGAAACTCATTGTTGCATATTGGGTACGCCATCGAGCATAGAGTTCCCTTTAAATTAATATTAACCTTTTATTCAAAAATATGGATAAATTTTAAAATGCAATATTCTTTATTTACCTGGGGTTTTACATCCTTCCCCCCTTTTGGGATTTGAATCCTCGTAATTTTAAAATTGGGCTTGGAAACATCATTGAATGCCCCACATCGGAAAACGAGTCAATTAAACTGTCACTTTAAAAGAAAGAAAGGGATGTACAAAGGTCACCCGAGTTAACCCATACTAGGTTTCCATGTATGAAAACATTGATATGGAAGAAAAACAAAGGGTCATGTTCTGAGGGAGAGTGATATAAAACTTGTTTGGGAGAAAGTTAACCACCAGGAAATCACAAACTGGTGATGGGTTAAATGGTATTTGATTTCCCTGTAGGAAAAGTTAACAAACAACATTTTTGTTTTTAAGTTACTTTTCATTGAGGAATTTATTTATGAGCTTAACTAAGTCATAAGGAAACATACTTACTTTTCATGTAGACTCTCATATCCTACTAGATTTCTTACACAAACTCATATTTTATCCAAAATACGAGTATTTAGGATGACTTGTTCACATTAAGAGCGCTATAATCAACTTCTAGAGAATCACCTAATCCGAAAAAAAGAACAACATATTTCCCTTGTATTTAGACCTTAACCAAAACCAAAATTTTTAGAACAAGATCAGATAATCTACAAAAGGATAATCCTTTATAAAAAGAAAATCTATTCTTAATCTCCAAAATTTGTCCAACAAAACCCAAAGTTCAATGAAGACCATTCAATAAACAATTTTTCCATAAAATTCTTCAATGTAAACCAAACTAAGATTGAAACCCAAATATTTTAAGGATTTAAACACATAGTCTTCTAAGGTAAAAATTAATATTTATCTCCAAATAACATCAGTTTCTCTTAAAGTATCATATTGAAAAGTAATTAACCTAATCATATATCCTCCATGATAGGTCAATATTTTCCTAGATAACCCCAAATCAACTTATTCTTGATTCATAAAATCATATAACTAAAAATAATAAGGCATACTAACCAGGGACTTCACGTAGTCCAGTGGTAGGCGATAAATACCGGTTTCACTTTGGTTGTGGGTTCTATTCCCGTAGCTTCGTCCGACGCGACAGGTTGTCACACGGTCTACATGTTTTCCTTCTTCCAATACTACATAATTATTATCACATTCCCCAAAAAGAGATAAAATATTCAAAAATAACCATAACATAATTTAACCTCATGTTTATCTCATGCCTTTCATATTCCATTATATCATATAGTAACCCATAATTGCCTCAAAAGTAAGGATCATATAAACACTAATGGTTACCTTTATAATTATTACATGAACTTCCACATCGGTTTGGTTCTCTCATACATGATGTATTAGAGAACTCACCATGGTTGAAGTGGTTGATCATGACTCCTGATAGTTGGTTTAGAATAACAACGAGATTTCTCATTGAATCCCCCATTTCATCCAGTCTCTTAATCAGAGAACCACCACAGTTTCCTTCAATCCCATTTTCACTTGGGGTCCTGCTAGTCCATCCATTTACTAAAACCAAAAAAGGTCAGTGTGGGTATATCAATAAAATAATCACATACTAAAGATGATGATAAACTATAATATAAATGTATCCTAGTTATCTCAAACTCATTCCAACTTTCATAAATAACAATGACTCTATCTAATATAATAACCATTGTGTTTATACACAACTTGTCACTTATGCTTAAACAACACTATAACATTTAAAGTTATCTAAACTGACCTCTGATACCAACTATAAGGACCCGACCTTAAAACCTTACATAATCCTGAATTAAAAGAATAATTCACATAGAGGATCTTTTCAGGTTTAGAGATTTAGAGAATTAGGACATAACTATTACATCTCAAAATATCACAAAAAATACACTTCTACTAAGTTTCCATAAAATAAAAACTCTTAAAAATAAACATGTCTAGTTCCATGTTTTAGGTATCATGACTTTTCCTTGATCCCATCCTTGACCCTATTCTACATTAAGTCCTGTGAAAAACATTTCGAAAAAAACTTGGGGTGAGCATAAAAAACTCATTAAGGGATACAAAAAATAAGGAAATTTGATAGTTTTTCAAAACATCAAGTAAACCATGAATACTTTTTCAATGCAATACTTTTTACCTTTAAGAAGTAGTAAATAATATTCACTGAATAAAAGATCATTACTTACCCTTTTGTAACCAAAATATTACAATAAAATCCATATAGAGAACACATAACATATAAAGGTAACTTGGGACATAAACATACTTTAAATGGAATAACCATACGTTCTACTTACACAAATATCACTAAATTGAATAGCTATATAGCCTACTTCTATACCCAATGCATTGGAGGTTACAACGTAACCACCCATATTGGTATTCACGGCACCACACATCATAGGGTTTATCACGTATCAATCCGTCAAATTTCTAAGTACCATTATAACAAATAAAATATTTAAAATAAAAACATTTCACTAAAAACATTTCATTTTCAATCACGAGAAGTAATTTCAAAATATTGAAATAATCATTCTGTTTTCTAAAACCATTTAAAAAGAGATTTTGGAATCAAAGTGGCCCATACCACTTTGAATATTTTAAATGAATTATCATTTTAAAATATTAATGTCCATATAAATAAATCCTAAAACCAATTTTTAAAACATGGACATCAATTTGAAATATTCAGAAGAATAAATCTTTAAAACATTTTAAACGATATTTTAGTTAACGAGTTTTTTTAACAAAGTGAGAGATGCTTGAATACAAATAATTGAGGAATTACTTTTAATCAGATCATTATAATATCATGAGAATAAATGGATTCATGATATAATATGCCAAAGGAATGTATATACACCATATAAGAGTGAATTGGTGCATAACAACAACTAAGTCTCAATGGGAAGTAAATTGAGAAGACATCACTCATAAAGACAGTGTCCTTATATTAAGGATAAATCCATTTCATAATTATGTGTGACAAATATAAATACACTAAATATGATTGGTTATTCAGTGTAAAAAAACCATAGTTCATTCACACATATTAATAGGATGATATATTCAAGAAGTACATGTTTAACCCAAAGAAACGAAAATGGGTTAAGAAATTCCCTTGCAAAAATTTGACAACATAACGACGTCACTTTAAAATTCAGAAACTGAGTTGATGAGAGAGAAAATGGTATCTCATCACTTGTACATAAAATTTAAATCAATTAGTATATTTAAGAAAATATCCAAACATAATAAGATGTTAATTAAAAGACATAACAAAAATAAGTCTTTTAAAAAGAGGAGGGTGAAAGGTTTCCTTACCTCTTTGGTAACTTACAAAACATACTCCACATGAAAGAAAGATCATAAAATGAATATTTAAATACTCATAAATGAAAGTATATTACATAAAGACTACAATCATGGGTAGTACATACACCACACAAAAGCAAATACTGGAAAATATTGCATGAATCACATGGGAATAAAAAGTGAGATGAAACCCTTTACTACGTTGTAATAAACTGAGTCATACGACCAAAAGTTAATAACCACAAAATTAATTAAATAATACCATGAATATAAATAGAATCATGATAATATATATGAAACGGCAGTACAAAATACCCCACATGAAATGAATATGTGGCGAACAATGTAAATATCATAGAATTGAATGTGAGATAAGAAATCCCTTATGAAAATTCGGCAGCCTAACGGCGCCACTTAAAACTTTCAAAAATGGTTTGTGAGATCAAATAGGGTCTCACATAAAATGAACATAAAAAAGTACAGTATGATGAATATAAAATAACATCCCCCAACATAAGAAATAGGAGCGTAAAATAAATGATATAAAAGAGATTTCTTAAGAAGAAAGAAAGAGGTAGGATCCCTTACCTCAAGTCTGAATTGTCTTGTTTGTTTCATTATATTCCTGAATAATAAAATTTGGTCAATTTTATAATTTCATAAGGACCTATTTTAAAGATTATTATTCAGTTCATATCACATATTATAATTTTATAATAATTGGTTAATAATGTGAGTTCATATCAGACGTTTTCGTTGATGTTTGGTACATGAGTCACAAATGACCGTGTTTGAGAATGATTGTCCATGTAGTTATAAGTAAATCATGTCAAGAATAGTATTAATGATTTAAATATCATATATATCCATTAAATATTCATTTTATACTATTTGATAACATTTTTAGATAAAAAGAAATGAAATGCACCGTTCATGGAGACGGTAGGCCGTACGTACGCATGAACGCTACTTTAATTTCTTTGTCATATTAATTGAATTAAAAATAAATGAGAGAGATATATATATATTATAATTCCAGTATAATATATATTTTATAAAAGTCACATATGATCATTAATCTCATTATTTATACATTCCATGTATTGCATGAACGAGTCACATCACTTGAGGGGGCGGTAGTCCACACTTCCCCGTATGAAATTATCGCATTTGCACAACATGCAAAGCATAAATGTATGTTTTAAATATAAAATACAGAAGCTTATAGAAAACATAAATACCATATATATCATATATGAAATATAGTGACCTCATAATGTCCACCGTGAATGGTGTTAAGAGAGTATTGAAAAATCATCGTTTCGTGAGGCAGTAATTCGTCATCCACAGAAACAATATGTTCTTTAACCATTAGACGGAGGTGTGTGTAAGTGTAGCTCGAATATTTCTCATACCAACATCCTAGTATATTTAAGATACTTTTTTTAGAAAATAAAGGAATAATAATAATTTAGGGGGTTGGAGAAGCAAAATAAAACAAATGAACATAAGAGAAGACATTAGCTTTAAATCGGGTAACTTCCGTTGGATTGAACCAAAAGGGTTTCTTAAAGAGCTTTCTGACTATGGTAAGTCTTCTAGGATGAGGAGAGTGATGTGGAGAGATAAAATGATCAGAGCCTTTCTGATCCAATTGCTTGAGAGGTGTGGGTAAGGTGGTAGAGGTGGGAACCTTTTATAAGAGAAGAGGAGGGGCACTCTTGGAATGTTATAAAATGTTACTTTATTATAAAATTATTTTCGGATTTTAAAGGTCCCAAAATTATATATTTCTAGGATAAGGTGATAAGAGTTCTAAATCCACCTATAAAATATGTTTTTGACAAGTGTAGGTCTTATATTTTACATTATCATTTCATTTTATTTAAATCATTAAATAATGAGGTAATCGCTGCATCATCATGGTGTCATAAATAAATTAATTTATTTAATGTATTAAAATTATAAGAAAATATCATGATGTAGGAAATAATTTTAGCTTTATAATTAAAATTTATATTCAAATTATGATTTGTATAACCCCCTCTAAAAATTGTTTTAGTAAAACAATGCATGTTTGTGACATTTTTATTTTAACTTTAAATAAAAAGTTATTAATGTCATTTTCTTACCCAAGTGGCTCCATGGGGTCCCCATGTTGACCAATGGATTGTTTTGGTCTGAAATGACACATAAAATAATGGTAGGATGTGTGTAAAGATAATTTCATATTATTATAACATTATTTTTACCTTAAATTACATTAATTACCTTTAATCACGATTAATACAACATAAAAGTTACTATTCACCAAAAAATTATTTTAATCCCATTGAACCAAATTTTACATCCTAATGATAACCATGTATGTATAATTCTTGAAAATAAAATCACAAAAGTGGTAAATTTTCATTTAAACAAAAAATCAGTTTATTAACTACCACTTAGTGGTTTCACTATTCATCAAAAATTGAAGTTTTTCAGAAAAATACCAAAAATTCACCCTAAGATATATTTGATATTCCGAATTCAAAAATGACGTCTATTTTAAAAAATTAAAAACTTATAAGTTGAATTAGTTAATTTAATAATTATTTCCCGCTGTCAAAACAAATAGCATGTTTTTAAGAAACAATATCTATTAAAAGATTGACACTAGTTTAAGTCCAATTTCAAAGTGAAATTAATTCCAATGAGCACCATTGAATTAAATGGTAAAAATTTATTCTACTTTCACTTCATAACCAATTCAAAAGATGATCTAATCATATAAATAAATTAGAGTAAAAAGATGTTTTGAATGAAAATACCTCATTTTTCACTTATTAATTAAAAAGGAACTTTATCGAAAAAAAAACAAAAACATACACAAAGTAAATTTTGATGTCCTGATTCTAATGAAGGATTCTATTTGGCCCAATATAACATATGAAATTTTAAAAAAGTTGAATTATAAATGGTTCGCCATCAAAAGGCGGTTAATCAACCTTTTGAAGAATATTAGAATATTTACGCCTAAAATTGGATTCATTCACATTTTAAGCCTCTAACATTTATTGGAAAAAAGTAAAAATATTTAAAAAACATATATAATAATTTTTTAGTTAGTTCTATTCATTCCCTCTATTACAACGGCTAGGCGTTAACAACCATTTAAAATAACATTATTTTATTATTAGAGTGCAACGTATGATTCTCAAGAAACTTATTGTAGCGTATTGGGTATGCCATCGAGCATAGCGTTCCCTTTAAATTAATATTAACATTTTATTCAAAAATATGGATAAATATGAAAATTCCATATTCTTTATTTACCTGGGGTTTTACATCCTTCCCCCCTATTTGGGAATTGTGTCCTCGTAATTTTAAAATTGGGCATGGAAACATCATTAAAAGCCCCACATCAGAAAAAAAGTCAATTAAAATTTCATTTTAAAAGAAATAAAGGGAAGTACAAAGGTCACATGATTTAACCCATACTAGGATTCCATGTAGGAAAACATGGATACGGATGAAAAAACAAAGGGTTATTTTCTGAGATAAAGTGATAGAAAACATGTTTAAGAGAAAGTTAACCACCAGAAAATCACAAACTGGTGATGGGTTAAACGGTATTTGATTCCCCAATAGAAAAAATTAACATACAACATTTTTCTAAGTTAATTTTCATTGAGGAATATATTTATAATCTTATCTAAATCATATGGAAACATACTTACTTGTCGTGTAGACTCTCATCTCCTACTATATTTCTTACACAAACTCATATTTTCTCCAATAGACGAGTATTTAGGATGACTTGTTCACATTGAGAGCACTATAATCAACTTCTAGAGAATCACCTAATCCTCAAAAGAGAAATATATATTTCCCTTGTCTTTAGTCCTTAACCAAAACCAAAATTGTTAGAAAAAGATCAGATAATCCCCAAAAGGATAATCCTTTATAAAAAGAAAATCTATTCTTAATCTACAAAATTTTTCCAACAAAACCCAAAGTTTAACAAAGACCATTCGAGAAAAACAATTTCCATAAAATTATTCAATGTAAACCAAACTAAGATTGAAACCCAATGATTTGAAGGATTTAATCACATAGTCTTCTAAGGTACAAATTAACATTTATCTCCAAATAACATCAGTTTCTCTTAAAGTCTCACATTGAAAAGTAATTAACCTAATCATATATCCTCCATGATAGGTCAATACTTTCCTCGATAACCCAAAATCAACTTATTCTCGATTCATAAAATCAGCTAACTAAAAATAATAAGTCATACTAACCAGGGACTTCACGTAGTCCAATGGTAGGCGATAAGTACCAGTCGCACTTTGGTTGTGGGTTCGATTCCCGCAGCTTCATCCGACTTGACAGGTTGTCACACGTTCTATGTGTTGTCCTTTTTCTAATACTACATAATTCTTATAACATTCCCCAAAAAGTGATAAAATATTCAAAAATAACCATAAAATTATTTAACCACATGTTTATATCGTGCCTTTCATATTCCATTATATCATATAGTAACCCATAATTACCTCAAAAGTAAGGATAATATAAACACTAATGGTTACCTTTATAATTATTACCTGAACTTTCACATCTAGTTGGTTCTCTCGTACATGATGCATTAGAGAACTCACCAAGATTTAAGTGGTTGATCATGACTCCTGATAGTTGGTTTAGAATAACCATGAGATTTCTCATTGAATCCCCCATTTCATCCAGTCTCTTAATCAGAGAACCACCACAATTTGCTTCAAACCCATTGTCACTTTGGTGCCTGCTAGTCCATCCATTTACTAAAACCAAAAAAAGGCCAGTCTGGGTATATCAAAAAAATCATCATGTAGTAAAGAGGAAGATAAACACTAATATATACTTATCCAAGTTATCTCAAACTCATCCCAACATTCATAAATAACAATGACTCTATCTAATATAATAACCATTGTGTTTATACACAACTTGTCACTTATGATTAAACAACACTCTAACCTCTAAAGTTATCTAAACCGACCTATGATACCAACTATAAGAACCCAGCCTTAAAACCTTACATAATCATGAATTAAAAGAATAATTTACATAGAGGTTCTTTTTAGTTTTAGAGTTTTATAGAATTAGTACATAACTATTAAATCTTAAAAGATCACAAATAAGACACTTCTACTAAGGTTCCATAAAATAAAAACTCTTAAAAAGAAACATGTCTAGTTCTATGTTTTAGGTAGCATGACTTTTTCTTGATCACATACTTGACCCTATTCCACATTAAGCCCTGTGAAAAATATTTCAAAAAAACATGGGGTGAGCATAAAAAGAACAGTAAGGGATACACAAAGAAGGAAAATTTTTAGTTTTTTAAAACATCACGTAAACCATGAATACTTTGTCAAAGTAATACTTTTCACCTTTAAAAATTATTAAATAATATTCACTGAATAAAGGATCATTACTTACCCTTTTGTAACCAAAATATTACCATAAAACCCATATAAAGAACACATTAAATATAATGGTAACTTGGGACAAAAAATTACTTTAAATGGAATAACCATACGGTTTACTTCCACACATATCACTAAATGGAATAGCTATATGGCCGACTTCAATACCCAATGCATTGGAGGTTATAACGTGACCACCCGTCATATGGTTTATCACGTAACCATCCGTCAAATTTCAAAGTACCATTATAACACATAAAATATTGAAAATATAAATATTTCACTAATAAAATTTCATTTTCAATCACAAGAAGTAATTTCAAAATATTCAAATAATCATTTTGTTTTCTAAAACAATTTAAAAAGATATTTTTGAATCAAAGTGTCCCATACCACTTTTAATATTTTAAATGAATTGTCATTTTAAAATATTAACGTCCATATAATTAAATCCTAAAACCCATTTTTGAAGCATGGACATTAATGTGAAATATATAGTAGAATAAATCTTTAAAACATTTAAAATGATATTTTAGTTCAAGAGTTTTTTTAACAAAAAGAGAGACGCTTGAATATAAATAATTGAGGAATAACTTTTAATCAGAAATTTATAATATCATGAGAATAAAGGGATTCATGATATAATATGCTAAAGGACAGTATATACACCATATAAGAGTGAATTGGTGCATAACAACAATTAAGTCTCAATGGAATGTAAATTGAGAATAAATCAGTTATAAAGACGGTATCCTTAGATTAAGGATAAAACAATTGCATAATTATGTGTGAAAAATATAAATACAATAAATATTATTGGTTATTTAGTGTAAAACAATCAGTGTCCATTCACACATATTCATATGATGACATATTCAAGAAATACATGTTTAACCCAAAGAATTGAATTTGGGTTAAGATGTTCCCTTGTAAAAATTTGAAAACCTAAAACGTCACATTAAAATTTAGAAACTGAGTTGATGAGAGAGAAAACAGTATCTCATCACTTGGACATAAAATTTAAATCAATAAGGATATATAACAAAATATCCGAACATAATAAGATGTGAATTAAAAGTCATAAAGAAAATAAGTCTTTTAAAAAGTGGAGGGTGAAAGGTTTCCTTACCGATTTGGTAACTTACAAAACATACGCCACATGAAAGAAAGATCATACAATGAAGATGTAAATACTCATAAATGAAATTGTATTACATAAAGAGTACAATCATGGGCATTACATACACCACACAAAAATAAATAGTGGAAAATATTGCATGAATCTCATGGGAATAAAAAGTGAGATGAAACCCTTTACTACGTTGTAATCAACTGAGTCGCATGACCAAAAGTTAATAACCACAAAATGAATCAAATAATAAAATAAATATAAATAGAATCATGATAATATATATTAAAGGGAAGTAAAAAATACACCACATTAAATAAATAAGTGGTGAACAATGTAAATCTCACAGAATTGAAAGTGAGATAAGAAATCCCTTATGAAAATTCGGCAGCCTAACGACACCACTTAAAACTTACAAAAATGGTTTGATGAGATTAAATAGGGTCTCCCATAAAATTAAAATAAAAATTACAGTAAGAGGAATATAAAATGGCTTCCCCCAACATAATAAATAGGATCTTAAAAGAAATGACATAAAAGAGAGTTCTTAAAAAGAAAAAAAGAGAGGTAGGATCCCTTACCTCAAGTTCGACTTGTCTTGTTCATTTATTTATAATACTGAATAATAAACATTGGTAATTTTAATAATTGCTTAAGGAACTCCTTTAAATATTATTATTTACTTCATATAATATATTATAATGTTATAATAATTGGTTAATAATGTGAGTTCATATCAGACTTTTTTGTCAATGTTTGGTACATGATTAAAAAATGACCTTGTTTGAAAATGATTGTCCATGTAGTTACAAGTAAATCATTTACAGAATAGTATTAATGATTTAAATATCATATATATCCAGTACATAACCATTTTATACTATTCCATTACATTTGGAGATAAAAAGAAATGATATTCACCGTTCATGGAGACGGTAGGTCGTACGTATCCATGAACGCTACTTTCATTTCTTTGTCATTTTAATGGAATTAAAAATAAATTAAAGATATATATATTATAATTA
The DNA here is from genome assembly GCA_963277665.1 of Viscum album. Taxonomy (NCBI): domain Eukaryota; kingdom Viridiplantae; phylum Streptophyta; class Magnoliopsida; order Santalales; family Viscaceae; genus Viscum; species Viscum album. Next base: position 856,520,851 of record OY728145.1, read on the forward strand.
TAGTATAATATATATTTTATATAGGTAACATATGTTCATTAATATCATTCTTTATACATTCGATGTATTTCATGAAAGAGTCACATCACTTGAGGGGGCGGTAGTCCACACTTCCTCGTATAAAATTATCGCATTTGCACAACATGTAAACCATAAAGGTATATTTTAAATATAAAATACATAAGCATATAGAAAACATAAATACCATATATATTATATATAAAATACAGTGACATAATAATGTCCACCATGAATGGTGTTATGAAAAAATTGAACAATCATCGTTTCGTGAGGCAGTAATTCGCCATCCACAGAAACAGTATGTTCTTTAACCATTAGACGGAGGTGTGTGTAAGTGTAGCTTGAATATTTCTCAAAACAGCATCCTAGTATATTGAATATATTTCTGTTTTTACAAAAGAAAAGAATAAAAATAATTTAGGGGGTTGGAGAAGCAAAATAAAACAAATGAACATAAGAGAAGACATTACCTTTAAATCGGGTAAATCCCTTTGGTTTGAACCAAAAGTGTTTCTTGAAGAGCTTTCTACCTACGGTAAGTCTTCTACGATTAGTAGAGGGATGTGGAGAGATAATAGGACAAATATTGGCCGAGCCAATGGCTTGAGAGGTGTGGGTATGGTGGTAGAGGTGGGGGCCTTTTATAAGAGGAGAGGAGGGGCACTCTTGGAATGTTATAAAATGTTACTTTATTATAAAATGATTTTTCGGATTTTAAAGTTCCCAAAATTATATATTTCTAGGATAAGGTGATAATAGTTCTAAATCCAACCATAAAATAAGTTTTTGACAAGTGTAGGTCTTATATTTTACATTATTATTTCATTTTATTTAAATCGTTAAATAATGAGGTAATGGCTGCATCATCATGGTGTCATAAATAATTTAATATATTTAATGCCTAAAATTATACAAAAAATATCATGATGTAGGAAATAGTTTCAGATTTATAATGAATATTTATATTCAAAAATATGACTTGTATAACCCCCTGTAAAAATTGTTTTAGTAAAACAATACATGATTGTCACATTTTTATTTTAACTTTAAATAAAAAGATATTAATGTTGTTTTCTTACCCAAGTTTCCCCATGGGGTCCCCAAGTTGAACAATGGATATTTTTGGTCGGCCATGACACATCCAATAAGGGTAGGACTTTTGTAAAGGTAATTTCATATTATTATAACATTATTTTTACCTTAAATTACACAATTTACCTTTAATCATGATTAATAAAACTGAAAAGTTACTATTCACCAAAAAATTATTTTAATCCCATTGAACCACATTTTACATCATAATGACTACCATGTATGTAAGATTCTTGAAAATCAAATCACAAAAGTGGTAAAGATTAATTTAAATGAAAAATCAGTTTATTAACTACCACTTAGTGGTTTCACTATTCATCAAAAATTGATGTTTTTCAGAAAAATACCAAAAAATCACCCTAAGCTATATTTTATATTCAGAATTAAAAAATAAAGTATATTTTACAAATTTCAAAACATAAAAGTTGAATAAATAGTTTAATAATTAATTCCTGCTGTCAAAACAAATAGCGTGTTTTTAAGAGACAATATCTATTAAAATATTGGCACTAGTTTAAGTCCAATTTCAAAGTGAAATTAATTCCAATTACCACCATTGGATTAAATGGTAAAAATATATTCTAATTTCACTTTAAAATCAATTCAAAAGATTATCTAATCATATAAATAAATTATATTAAAAAGTGGTTTTGAATTAAAATAAAACATTTTTCACTTATTTATTAAAAATGAACTTTATCGAAACAAATAAAAAAAACACACACATAGTCAATTTTGATGTCCCGATTCTAAATAAGGATTTTATTTGGTCCAATATAATATATGGAATTTTCAAAAATTGTATTTAAAAAGGGTTCACCATCAAAAGGCGGTTACTGGACCTTTTCAAGAATATTAGAATATTTATGCTTAAAATTGGATTCATTCGCATTTTAAGCCTCTAAAATTTAATGGAAAAAAGTAAAAATAATTGACAAACATATATAATCAGCTTTTAGTTTGTTCTGTTCATTCCCGCCATTATAATGGCTAGGCGTTAAATACCATTTAAAATAACATTATTTTATTATTAGATTGGAACGTAAGATTCCCAAAAAACTTGTTGTTGTGTATTGGGTATGCCATCGAGCATAGCGTTCCCTTTAAATTAATATTATCATTTTATTCACTAATATGGATAAATATGAAAATTCCATATTCTTTATTTACCTAGGGTGTTACAATACTAACCCTTTCTTCATCAATAATTGTAAAAATTCTCATTGAATTACCATTTGGAATCCCCATGAAATGTCTTATCAAATCACTATACCAACACTGAGTCCCACCTCATATCCCTAAAGGGAGATATCTATGACTATAAACTAGAGGTGACCCCTCAATGCAACTTTTATCCATACCTATATGGGTCGTACAACTTAATGTATATTCCATTAGTTTATAATTCCCTCAATAGGGTAACATCCACCACAAACAATAAGTAAACATGTCTATTTGGGCATCTATGAATAGAATATTATTAAATATAAATGAAATATACCTTAGGATACTTTTAGAATATTTTTTTAACACATCTGAAATCCCAAGACACATTATAAACCTTTCTCTGGATTCATCAACATTATTTCCCCAGGGAAACATAGTCTTTGGGTGATCCCAATTCATCTAAGTGTTCAAGAGAACTAATTATGAGGGTATAAGGTCTATAACAATCCCACATCTTCTATCCATGGCACTCATTGTCCATAAACACCATGCTCAGACACCATGTTGAATGAAATCAAGCATACCAATAAATAAGAATTCATTTTGTTCTGTATTAAAGGGTTGACCTACATGGAACCTAGAGATAATGTAAGAACCACATTGTTAACTCAGGTATGGATCCTTTGATTTTCGTTATAGACAATTAATTTGGAATTAAAATGGATTTCTTTTTAGTTAGTAAATATTCTGAGGGTTTATGGTGCTTTTTTGGAGCCCAGAACCCATCTTTTTGTGAAAACAGTCCAAGTCGCACAGTTCACGCACGGTTTTCCAAATCGTGCGGACCAAACCATTTGGGATGGTCCCCTCAAACGGTTGGAACATGACCATGCGGCCTAATCATGTGATAGCCCCTTTCCCGAGGTATTTGTTCTTGGTTTTTTCGTGGTTTTACAAACCGTGTAGATCAAACCGTTCAAGCAGCGATGACCCATGTGGTTTGTACACAATTAGACAAACTGTGCGGACAAACTGTACACATACTAATTTTCTATGTTTTTTCTCAAGTTTTTCCCATAATGATATATTAATACAACCCCTTCCTCCATAATCATATTTTATGCAGAATTGTCCTAATTCTCTCCCAATTTAGAGATTTTTGAAGATCTGCATTTTGAATAAAGAGATCGCCATCATCTGTCATTCGATCGAGCATCAATTCTTCATGTTGGATGTGCATTGATAAGTACATGAGTCCTCTTTAGATGTTATTTTTATCACTTGATCTCAAACTAGATATCACCATATGAGTGTTTTTAACCTTTTCATAGATCTACACAGATCTGACAAAATTCATGGGATGATACCGATGGTGGAGGATCATACAACCCTAAGGTGGGTGGTCTATAACTCATCCCTAATGTTGGTTTTGTTTTTGAAATTTTCATGGGGGGCCCACTGGTTTCGTTGGAAACCATTACTTAAATTTACATTCCATGAATATACATGTTAGAATGGTATGGTTATGCATGTTCCAAATATGTGGTTAGTTGTTAGTGGTTACACCCAGAAATCAATCCGCCTCATGTCGAATGATATGCCATATTTGGGTTTTTAGTGTTTTTTACTTGTTTGAGCCACCATTTTGGTGTGCCTTTTCTTAAACATCCTAAAAATGAGCTTTTCCATAATGAATGACTTTTTATTAATGAGAATTTCATAATGGTAGGTGACATGTATTCTAACCACTTAACCCACCTAAGGTAAGTGCTTCCAAATGATTATTAAATGTGAAATGTGAAATGAAACATATACTAAGAATATAACATTTCCATAATAAATGAGATTGAATAAAGGACACATGTATGTATTACCTCATTATATGTTAATGGAAGGTAGAAAAGTGAGCCACTCTAATTTATTAGGCCTTAATTCTTAGTTAAGACATGATTAAATGGTGGCAACACTACATGGCCTATCCACACTAATGTAAGACAAGGCCTGGAACAATAAATAAAGGGTTTCAACTCTACTTGACTTATCCCCACTAATGGAATGAAAGACTTGAACCAAATAAATTATTACATGATTTTAGTATCAAAAAGTAATGGACTGATTCAATTTAACCATGGATTCTGATAGGAGAATACCTTGGGTCTCAGGAACCCCATTCCGATTCAAGGATGTGGTTTTCTTAGGTTGATACACACATGGACTCCAGTTATTCTCTAATTCTCGGATGCCCGGTATACTACCATAGGGTCTTTTTCATTATTACATGATACTCATATACACTCCATGGATCCATCATTGACTAGTAGGTGCCATGGTGAGAGCTCATCAAGCCCTATCTTCTCTTATCCCCACATTACCTTGGATGATCACCTTGGACTCGGTAGGCACCCTATTGTGGAATGCCTTAAATTGCACTCCTTAAATTACACAATTACCCCTTATGTAGACTCATATACTTTTGAGTCCGCATTACATTAGATTTATGTTACCTTGTTTGTTACCCTGGAACTCCCTCACTGGATATCTTTGTCGGGTACCTTATTACATCTTCAAACCTTCAATACTTATACTATCACAAGGTAATGTCAGTGATGGCTATGCCTCACATGATCAATCTACTTTAAATGGTAATTTATTAATCAATGTACCTGTTACATATTCAGACACCAGCTGAGGGATGAAGCAGGTACATGGGTATTTAGTTATATTGTACTTCTTTATTTACTTATAAATGAATGCATGTACAATTCTATATTCCATTACTCGGGCCGAATGTTATAGAAACTGTTTGTGATGGCCCACTAAGATTTATCTCACACCCTCTCTGAGTGTTGTTTGGTACCCAGGGTAGATTACATGATTTCAGGTATTGACAAAGGGAATCATAAAGCTTCCAACACTTGATTTTGTCTTGATAGGATGGAGATTGATAGAAGATGACTGAGTATAATCATAGGATGCTTAGAGTGGCCTTTTTTTCTTTTACCTTGTGGAACATGTTATTATTGTTGTATTGTATCCATGTTTTCTAGTTTTCTAGTGACATTTTATTACATCATCATTATTATAGTTGATACAATTATTATTTTTAATATCTATTATCTATTTCATCAGTTTTTTTCTGCTGGCTGTTTAATTATATTGATTTTACTATTTACTATTCATTTATTTTCCTTTCATTGAGATGCACTCTACTAATGAGGGAATTGTCTTCCCATGGACACACCCTAGGCCCTCACTTCCCATTGAAAACCTCTAGTGTTCGGGAAGATGCACATGAGGGCATGCGGCCCACTGGGCTTAGGGAACCCGTTAAGTGGCATACGGGTCCGGGTCATCACAAAGTGGTATCAAAAGTGGTTTCTTTTTTTTATTTACTATTTTTTTAGAATAGATTAGAGAATATGAATGTTCAGGACTTGTTTGTATTCCATTCTTTGGTGTTGCAAACCCATGTTTGGGGTAAAATCCATGTTAACCATAATGAAATTGTTGTTATATTTTTTCTATTATAGTTTATATTATTTCACCATTGGGCGATGCACATGCTCTATGGTGTTGTTGATTATTACAATATTTAGGAAGTTATTTTATCCCTTTCCTGATGATATGAGGGAAAGGATCATGGATACATGAATCATTATAGGAACCTATAATTCACATGTCATGCATGTTTCCATTCCATATAGGTGCATTTCACTTCTTTTCACTACATAATATTCCTGTAATTGTTGAGTGATACTGTGTTAGTTTCTTGTTGTCTTACTTTGGCTCAGATTGAGAGATTTATTATCTCAATTCATGAGGTGTATGGGCCCTCATGGGATGGAATGTGTAATTTACCGAGTCAATGAATTATACAGTAAGTAAATGGGTCTTGTATTTTGTGATATGTGTATGGGAACAGATTAATCGAAAATGGCTATCCATTAATAAGTGAATCTGGAAATCTAAAATGAATTGGTTGCACATCCTTATCCCACTCTCCCTTGTTTTTGGAAGGTAAAGGAGTGAACCTTGAAATAAACATAAAATTGAAATGAAACTTATAATTGAGAAATCAAGAATACCTGGCCATCTAAGCAGGAAGTTGGGGATAGTATGCCTTAGGTAGTGAGTTTTATTATGTTCAGTTTCCATTATTAATGCTATCTTATTACCCAAATCTTATTCTAAGGTGTGTTATTGGAATTTTTAGATCAATGAGATCAGGACATCCTCGTGTCATTCGCTAGAGGGGTGGCGATGACCATACTCCAAACATATTGTTCCCTAATCCACTAGTCTTACATCTAGAAGTGCCACTTGAGGCACCGCCTGTTGTAACTGATTCGGGCACTAATGCACAAGACTATGATACTTTTTTATGTCTAATGCAGTACATGCATGTTTCTCCATGGGTTGTACCTACGATGGCTGATCTGACCCCGCATGTTATAGTAGCAGCATCCTCCTACTTTCTCAGGGGATGATAGTTCTCTAGTAGCTTAGTATTGGAAAGAGGGAATTGTGTCTATCTTTGAGCATCTAGAAACACCTCCAGAGTAGAGAGTCAATATTGCTACATACCTACTTTGGGATTTGGCTAAGCATTGGTGTGATGTGGTTACCTAAGTCTGTCGTCATCAGGGCATGTTATGGGTCGACTTCCAAACTAACTTCTATGAACAGTTCATTCCTCAAGCATTGAGGCTTAACAGATCTAGAATGTTCGTGCATCATGAGAAGGGTTCAATGTTAATTATTTAATATTTATCATGTTTCACTGATTTACTACACTTTTCAAAGCTTCTAGCTGGTGATGAGATTTTGGGTGCTAGATGTTTTGTGGATGGGATCCAGTATGCCATCAGAACTCGGGTGAATGTATTTCGCCTTCCTACATTTTCTACAATAGTTGATCAAGCCCTTAACAATTAATTTAACTTGAGGGATAAAACATGTACCGAGTTTAAAGGATCAGTTCCACGATAGGGGAGTAGTTCTTTCGGTGGAAAGAAATGTTCCTGTGAGGTTTTTCGTTAGGGAATTGGCAACCAGAGTATCCAATTTGATAGCTCATTATTATGTCATCATTATGGAAGACTGGGGAATAAGAATCCCTAATGTGATAGAGAACCTATGGGGTGAAGAGATTGCAACTATATGGGTAATCTTAAGTGCTTTTGCAGGACCTTTACACTAGCTTTGTGTGGATGAGGATATGTGAAAACTCCACCATTAGATGTGAGTTATTTTATGCCACATCAGGTGGGATGTTGGAATAGCACCAGCAGGTCTGACCGAGGAGGAGGTCATGACTATGGTGTTCTGACCCCTGGTCACCAGCAGCACCTACAGAGCATTCATGATCATGGTAGATCACTTGTTTCATAGGGCCATGGATCTAGTTCGTTGCATGTTTTACAGCTGATACATGAGGATCATGTTGTGGGACCATTTACAGTATGTGGTGCTATTCTAGTAGCCTTTACTATTGTCTCTATTTTTTTTATACAGGTTCATAAAAATCTTCCATTTTTGTATCTATTGTGAAAAGTCTCAGACTAGAGATATAGTATAACTATTGAAAAATATACCTCGATACACCATTGGGAATACATACAAATGGTATAGTCCAGTGCAGGGACTACCCCCATGAGATAGAAAGTTACCCTTTCTTTTAGAATATATTTTTTCTCGAAATGAGGGGCTTCAATTTCATTCTCGGGATGTTATTGTTATTCCACTATCATGCCTCTGTAGACTGATATCACCGTAGGGTATATTTTACATCACTAGAAGGTAGTAGTTATCTTTTCCAAGGTGAGTGGGATGTCTAGGCTAGGAGAAATGGACCAAAGTATCATGGGCTATGTGAAGTGACCACCCAGATATAAATTATTTTCAGGGAGGATTAGGGTTTTATTCAAAATGATTTCCTTGCAATAGTTGATCATTTCCGGGAATTCCGTACTGATGAATTTTCTGGAATACCACCTAAAAGAGAGGTAAATTTTAAAATTCATCTTGTTCTAGGAGCACCTCCAGTGTCCATTCCTCTGTACAATATGGAACCTACTGAGCATTAAGATCTCAAGTGGAAGATAGAGGACCTAGGGGCAAAAGGCTTTAAATGGACCAATACATTCTCTTTGGGTTCACCTGTATTTTTATCTAATAAGGAAGATGGAAATCATTATTTTTTCATGGATTAATAAGGTTTAACTAGCTTATGGTCATGAATTAGTATCCAATTCCTCAAATAGATGATCAATTCGACTGGATCTGAGGTGAAAAGGTTTTCTCTAAGATCAAACTGAGACTGGGTTATCATCAGGTGTGATTCATACCATCCACACATACATCATACATTATTCCATAGTACGTATGGTTTGTATGAGTATCGTGTTATACCATTCGGTCTTATGAATGTGTGTGTCATTTACATGGTTTTGATGAATAGGGTATTCCATCCCTATTTGGTCTCTTTTTTCGTGGTCTTTGTGGATGACGTATTCGTGTATTCTCCCACTAGAAAGGAACATGACAAACATATTTAGATTGTTTTTATGTAAACTTAGAGAGTATCAACATTATTCCGATATTTCTAAATCCGACTTCTGGATTGACAATGTCAACTTCTTAGAACATATAATTTCATAATCAAGAGTATGTGATGACCCTGAAAAGTTTGATGTTGTAGTCTCCAAGGAGTAGCCTAAAAACATGTTCGATATCAAGAGTTTCTTAGGTACCACTTGATATTACATGCATTTCATATAAGACTTTTTTCATCCTTCTTCGCCTCCTTAAAGTCATTCAAAGAAGGTTTTCATGTTCACATGGTCAGAGGCATTCAAGAAGTAATTCGGAAAGGGAGGCTCTCCTTAGCATTGATTTTGGTTCTTCGAGAACATGGAAAAGGTTGTATCATCTTCTATGATGCATAATAAATTGAGCTAGGTGTAGTGTTGATGTAGGAAGACAAATTTTTTGCGTACAGATCACAATAGTTGATGTCTCATGAGATAACTTATCCGACACATGACCTCGAACTAGTAACAGTTTTCCATGCCTTATGTTTCTGGAGACATTATCTCTTGGGTGATTGATTTATGGTGTATAATGATCAGAAGAGTCTCAAATATAATTCCTATGCATGACAAGAACCTCAAATAGTAGAGATGGGTCAAATATCTACAATACTTTGATTTTGATATTACCAATACACCTGGAAAAGGAAATGTTATCGCTGATGCACTGAGTTAGAAAATCGAACACAGTCTTTATAAGAATTCATTGATGAATAGATGTTAATGGACCTATTTTTGGAACTTCATCTGGAGTTTCATGATAATCATGAGAAGTATTACCTCTTAGTCTTAACAGTTTTTTCTTCCCTCCACAGAAATCTTATTAGTATGTAGTTTTCAAATCCAAAAGGTTTATCTCTCCATGAGAGAATATCATGTGACAACCCAACTCCAGATAGTTCTGTGGACAGAGATGACATTCTGTGTCTACATTGATGTATATGGGTTCCTACAGATATGAGAGAGGAGTTGATGAAAGAGTCTCACACTTCTCAGTGGGCAGTTCATCTAGTCATCTCAAAGATGTTTCGAGATATATGACAAAAGTATTTGTGTCCTAGAATGAAATGTCATATTATAGGCTTTATCACTTGGTATTCCACCTGTCAGTAGGTGAAGGTTGAGCACTAGAGACCTGCAGGCTTGTTACAACCTCTTCTAGCCCTGGAATGGGAATGGGAAGATATTACTATGGATTTCATAGTCAACATACCTAGGTTTCCAAGGGGTAGCGATGCTATTTGGGTAGTCATTAACCAACAAACAAAATCATCCCACTTAATCCCTATATGAGAGACCATATCAATTGATTAATTTGGAAGACTGTATGTCCATGAGATTGTATGACTACATGGGGTTCCATGTACTATTTTTTTAGATAGGGATTCTTGTTTCACTTCATGGATCTAGAAAGGATTACAGGAAGATATGGGGACTAAAGTGCTTCTAAGAACAACTTTTCACCCTCAAACTGATGGAAATTTGGAACATACCATACATGTTTTTAAGGATATGATACGAGAATGTGTCTTTGGTTTCTATTGTTCTTGGGAGAAGCATATCCTACTTATAGAGTTCCCTTATAATAGTAGTTTCCATGTGATGATTCAGATGACCTATTTTGAGGACTAATAGGGTAGGCCATTCTGTTCACCACTATGCTGGCTAGAGGAAGGTGAGTTGGCCCTACTAGGTCATCATATTGTTTAGGATACTGTAGATCAGGTTAAGCTAGTTAGGAAATGTATGACTACTGGTCAGTCTAGATAGATATTTTATGCTGATCCCCATCGATAACCTCTTGAGTTTGAGTTTGCAGATCATGTTTTACGTAGGGTATCACTCATGTTAGAGAATTGAAGTTTAAGTAAGTAGGGAAAGATCTCACCTCATTAGGTAGTGCAATTTGTGATTCTAGAGAGAGTTTGACCGATAGCCTATCAACTGCTACTACCTCAGAGGTATCATTCCATGCACGAATTCGTTCATGTCTCGTTGCTTCTCCAATATCATGATGACATGTCTCATTCCATTGATCCAAATGAAGCTGAGTTAAATTCTAATGCTACCTTTGAGGAGTATCTTGTACGCATTGTTTACCAAAGCACAAAGGCTCCCTATAGAAAGTATGTCCTTACCATATAGGTGATATAGAAGCACAACTAAGTACATGATGAGGCATGGGAGATGGAAACTGATGTACATGCCCAGTGTCCAGATCTTTTCTCAGATAGTGTTTCCTTACCCTAGGAAGGAGAACTCAAGGGGTGAGTTCTTTTTTAGGGGAAAGATTGTAAGAACCAGGTTTATGAATCAGGTATGGATCCTTTAATTTTCAATCAAAATATTTAATTTGGACTTAAAATGGATTCCTCACTAATTAGTAGAAGTTATGATGGAGTTTAGGGATTTTTTGGAGCCCGGAATCCATCTTTTTGGGAAAACAGGCCATGTCACATGGTTACGACATGGATCCTAAAACCATGCGGACCAAAAAATTCCGGGAGGGCCACCTCGCACGGTTTTTGCCTGAATGTGTAGCCTAACTATGTGAGCTCCCTTTTTACCAGGTATCTGGGCATGGTTTTTTCATTTTTTAACAAACTGTGTGAACCAAACTATACAGGAGAGTAAACCCACACGGTTTGCACACGGTCTGATAAACCGTGCAAAAAAACCATGCACATTCTAATTTTCTGGGGTTTTTCCATGTTTTTCTCTTTATGATCTATTAATACAAACCCTTCCTCCATAATCTATGTTTATGAGGTATTAACCTAATTATCTCTCAATTTAGTGATTTTTGAAGATCAAAATTTGGAATCAAGAGATCTCCATCATCTAGCATCCGATAAAGATTTTTTTTATCACACTGGATGTGAAATGGTAGGTAATTGAGTACTCTTTAGCCATTCTTCTTCACTCTTTCTCTCAACCTACGTATCACAATGTGATTGTTTTCACCTTTTCATAGATCTAATCTGATCTGAGGAAAATAAAGTGTCGAAACAGGACGAGGAGGCTTGTATAACCTTAAGGTGGGTGGTCTATAGATCATCCTTAAAGTTCGTTGTTTTTGGAATGTTCATGTGGGGCCCATTGGCTTCGTTGGAAACTGTTTCTTAAAATTACATGCCAAAATTATACTTGTTATAATCTTATGGTTATGATCAATCAAAATATGTGATTAGTTGTTATTAGTTACACCCACAAATCAATCCACCTCATGTCAAAGGATATTCCATAATTGGGTTTGTAGTGTTTTTGACACGTTTGAGATACCGTTCAGGTGTGCCTTTGGTTTACATTCTTAAATGTGATACTTTCCATATTGAATGAATTTTTATTAATGATAATTTCATAATAGCATGTACCATGTATTCTCACCAATTGGACCACCTAAGGTAACTACTTACAAATGATTACTAAATGTGAAATGTGAAATGTAAGGTATACTAATAATATATCTTGGCCTTAATAAATGAGATTTAATAATGGTTACATGTTTATAGTACCCCTTTTCATGTTATTGGAATTTAGAAGAGTGAACCACTCTAATTGAATATGTCTTAATGGTATGTTAAGACTTGATTAAATGGTTGAAATGCTACATAGCCTACTGACACTAATAGAAGACGAGGCTTGGACTAATAAATAAATGGTTGTAACTCTACTTGACCTATCCACACTAATATAAGGCAAGACATGAACCAAATGAATTAATACATGATTAAAATATCAAAAAAGAATGGACTTACTCAAGGTCTCCTTGGAATCTCAGAGGAGAATAACTTGGGTCTTGGGAACCCCATTACGATTCAAGGATTTGGTTTTCTTTGGTTGATACCCACCCAGACTCTAGTTCTTCTCTATTCCTTGGATGCCCAGTATATAATTGTATGTTCTTTTTCATTATTACATAATACCTCTGATAGAGTCATTGGATCCATCATTGACTAGTAGGTTTCATGGTGAAATCCCATTGGCCCCTATCCTTTTTTAGCCCCATTTAACATTGGTTGATCACCTTGGACTCTGTAGGATCCTTATTGTGGAATTGCTTGTATTATGCTCCTTTGATTACAATATTTCCCCATAGTAATACTTAGATACTTTTGAGTTGGAGTTCCTTGAGATTTACATTACGATTGTTTTTACCCTAGAACTCCCCCACATGATATATTTTTCGGTTGGCGTTATTACCTCTTGGGACCTTCACTACGTATACTATCATGAGGTGCTGCCATATTTGGCTATGCCTCATGTGACCTATTAACATTAAATGGTAATTTCTTAATTAATGAAATAGTTACATGGTCAGACACCAGCTGAAGGATGAAGAAGGTACTTAGGTATTTAGTTATATTGTACTGCTTTCTTTACTTATATATTCTTACCTGTAAACTACTATATTCCATTACACAAGTGGGATGTTATAGATAATTTTGGTGGGGTCCACTGAGATTTATCTCACACCCTCTCTGGGTTCCATTTGGTACCCTAAGTAGATTACATGATTTTAGGTATTGAAAAAGGGAACTATACAGCTTCCAACACTTTATTGTGTGCTCCTAGGATGGAGATTGATAGTAGATGACCGAGACAGATATCAGGATGTTTGGAGAAGCCTTTGTTTTCTTTTACCTTGGGGAACATGTTATGTATGTGGTCTTGTATCCATGTTTTCTAATTTTTTAGTGACATTTCATTACGTCATCATTGTTCCAGTTGATATAGTTATTATTATTAATATAATTTATCTATTGCATTAGTTTTCTTCTTCTTAATGATTAATTATATTGCTTCGCATGTTTATTACTACTCAATATTCCATCAACTATGGTACACTATGATGATGAGGGAATATTCTTCCAAAATACACACCCTAGGACCTCAATGCTAGCTAAAAGCCTCTAGAATTTGGGAAGATGTGCTTGAGTACATGTGGCCCACCGGGCTCAGGGAACCTGTTAAGTGGCATCCGGGTCCGGGACGTCACAGTTAAACCCTCACTAAGATCCATTAAACCTAATCCAATCCAACCAAGTATTTTCTATGGTCATAGGGAGTTATCAAATTCTTAGAGACATATAACATTAATTAAAATACATTGTAATTAAATATTCAATTTAATTTGAAATAAGAATAATTATATAGATAAACAATGAGCATTCCCACTACACCTAAACTACCACCAAATACCCACAGATGGTCCATTGTAAACCCATGGTACCACCCATGTCAATAACCATATTACTAAAAATCCATTCAATTTACCAAAAAATTTAATTTAACCAAAATATATAAATAATTTTTTTTGGGAACATACATCCTTGAAGTGGTGTAAGAAGGACTATATACAACCTCTATAGTCATCCTCTCTTCATGTATAGACAAATTTCCATTATTATCTTCCAATTTTACTAAGCTTTAGTGTAATTGATGTTGATCATTTAATTGAAATCATGTAAAATATTAGAAAAATTAATGATGGGATAAGTGGAGGTTTAAATAGATCATGACACATAAAAGACTACCAGATTCCACCTGGAACCATTGCGAATCAAGAGAGAATAAAGGTTAAAGAGGGGGTGGAATCCATCCATATAATCATCACAAAAAATTTATCATCACCCAAGAACAAAACGTGGTTCAAAACCATTTAAAAAACTCATGGACACCATTCATGGCGTTGAAAAAAGCTCACATCATGATCCACCTTTTCATATGATATATGCTTCATGGTTTAGTATAAGTAGTCAATATGATACCAAAAAATATTTTTTTCCATCAACTACATAGGATATATCATAAAAACTAGAAATTATTGTGTTCCAAGAATCCATGAGGATAATATACCACAGGTAATTTATAATTAAGTTATCTTGATTAGGAGATAAACCACTCTAAAATTATTTCTTCTATATGAAATGTATTTGACCTTTTTTCAAAATTTTATTGTAATTAAGGAATAGATGGTTGATTCCCTCTTGGAGTGATACACATGTGCACCTTGAATCACTAAATATCACTTTAGGTTACTCCAGATTCTAGTGTGGATATCCCTATAACATGTGTTATTCGTTGTTGATAACACATTTAGAATCCATAACAGACCTCTTAGATTCTCTTAGTAATCTCATAACTACAGATAGTAGAGGAGGTTCAAAAACTATAATTGAACATGTATCATACTTAATAATAACTCCCAGATTGAGATAATTATCTAGTGTGATAATTGTTTTACAGAATAATTTTTAAGAAAAACCACTTACATAGATAATTAGATAGTCATGTATTTCTATAGATATAGTTAGACGATTGTTTCCATAAACCACCATTCATATTATCTCACCTCCCATCATACACTATTTCAAATTAATAATAATAATATTATTATTATTATTATTATATATTACATTGAAATGAATATAATGTATAAAAATATTAAATGTTATTTCTCTTGATTAAATAAATTAATAATTATTAAAATAATATTACATTATAACCTGAGGATAACTCATTCCTCTCATCATTCCCATTATATATAGGAACATGTATAACATTTAATTAATTAACTAATTAATTAAATTTAACAATGTTATGTACCTAAAAATAAATAATCATGACCAATAAATAAAACCCAGCAAATATTATTCCTCGAAATTGTGAATAATATTATAATGTACTTGTTAAACTCATATTTAATTTAATATGGTTTCTTGGATACACATAGTGTGTAAACTACTTGGCCCCTTTTCCTATAGAATTATGATAAGCTACCTTAATTCTATGCTTAAAATCTAAAAACATGACAAGGAACCCAGATAGAAATGTTTTAATGACAATTATATTCGAGTTCCAATAAATCCATTCAATGTAATGTAATCCCTTTGTCTAGATATGTATCGTTAAACTAGCTTCATAGATTGTGTCGTCAACCTATAAGCTCAAATCTCGTTCATTTTTATTCTAAAGCTGAAGAAACTAATAAAACAAAATGAAAATGGACTTAAATATTTTTTCTATTCCATCAATGGGTTTGAGATATTCAATTCCAATGTATGGGACCAATCCTCTATAACATTAATCATTAATTATATTACACTCTTAAAGAGTCAACCATGTCAAAGTTAAACATGTTATATTATAATTAATGTTTATTAAATAAATATAATAATGTTTCCATGACACACTATAATAATTATAATCTAAGAGTCAATGGATAATTACATAGGCCCAATTATAAGAACAACCAATGATTAGTGAATGTTTTGGAATTCGAATTTGTGGGTCCATTATCATATAAAAATTTCATGAATATTACCATTGGTTAACATAATTATAAGGTGCATTAATTATTTATGATCCTCATAACCCTTGTAACATGTATAATATATGTCAAAATAGACAATACCATCTGGCCAAATAACACATGTTTAAGGAATTATATCACAACATCTAAAGTATCTCGTTGTTGTGTCTAACTTATATATATATTTGATATAGAGAGTGTCATTTTGACATTATAACATTAAAAATCAAGAAAAATAAAAATTAGGATTTGATATGAAATTGTATTATATTATTTTCAAACTTTTGGGAGTATGCGTTTTGGTGGTTTTTTCAAAGGTTTAGGTATATGTATATAAGAGGTTGGTGCGGCGGATGAAAGTGTTCTCCATGTTTTTCATTAAGTTTCAAAGTATAAATTATATATCTTATGAATTATTTTGAATAATTTGTGAATGGATATAGATGACCATATTATGTTTAAAAACAAATTTATTTAGATAGTCTATTCTATAATGATATGTTTGGTGAGTGTTTTTTTAATGTCTATATTACTATGCATAAATAATCATCAAAGACTATTTTTGGTGGGTAAAAAATTATGAATATGATTTTATTTTTTAATAATTCCATCATCATGACTTATGAAATATTTCATGATAAAATCTCTTATAAAAAGGGGGTAAAATAAATTTATACGTACCTAGTTTAAAATATAATGTTTTAAGGATGTTCTATAGATTACACTAGAATAACATTATCGAATATTGGTTTGGATATGGAATATTTCTATTAATATTTTATTAATTTTAACTATTAATTAATTTTGATAAAGTATTAAGGGGTTTGATGGTGAATATTCTTATATAATGTCCAATTAGAATAATTCCTACTAGACAAATTTCAATCAAACAATTTCCATTGTACAAGATAATGATTTAAAAGAGGAATTAAAGATAAAGGAAATAGTGTTATGATTAATTTTATTAGAAAAAAAAAGTGTCTATGAAAGATTTATGAGAACTTACTATGGAGTATATACAAGAACATTTGAACAAAATCTTGACAGATGGATGATTTGTTAAACTTTGCTTACTAGATAGTTAAGTGGTATAGTGTTTTATATTCATTGGTACTAGTTTAATTTTATTTATTAAGGTTTATTAAAGTTTTAAAATGTGAATATTCTAATCTAATCATCCATAGTTCAAAATATCATGTGAGGATGATCTTTGCTTATCACTATGGGAGATGAAATTTTGTATATGGTTTTGGATGCTCGAATTTGGGAGATTCTTAATGAGTACTGTGTAATCGATGAGACACCTTAAAGAACCTTTCGTTGAGTGGGTGTATATAATTATTAGTTTTCATTAATATGTGGAAATTTATTTTACTTTCTACTATTTCTAACTCAATATCTATTATATAAATATGATTGAATGTACATCATATTTTTTGTATTTTCACACTTTTCAATGTTAATGGGAATTATAAATAGCTTCAAATAGGGTTACAGTATAAAATTAAGAGAGATAATGTTTGACTAGATATTTTTAGAATAAGGAATATATTAGTATAGAAGAATAACAAGAAGAAGTTGAAAATTGGTAGATGTGTTTTCTTTAATGGAAATCAATAGAAGACCCAAAAATTATTTTAACATAATTTGGAAAAGACAGACTGTGTTCAGGTGTGAATACATAGAAAGACTATATGAAAGTGTATTGGAGTTTAGAATGCACTAAATTCTTTTTTATGAAAAAAATATAAGACATAGAATCTATATGAATTGTGAGTGGATTGAATTTTATACAGAAGTACAAGGAGTGTTTTCTTTTCCACTTCCTATATAAGAAATTGAAGTTCATTCAAAAAACGAATGTTTGAAAAATATTATGCAACAAAGAAACAAAATACTGAGCTTTTTGGTGAAGGAAACTAATTATTTTTATGAAATATATGTTAAATAAATATATTTTCAGAGAGAACATGAAATATATTTTACTACAGTGAAAATCTTGTGTAACAATACTCAATGTTTATTATAACCATATAAAAATGTTTTTTTATAGTGGATTGTGTTGTATTTGATTATTTATAAACCATTATATGGTCAATCTAATATTTATGAGTATCATGGTATATAAAATTTGGTGTTCCATGGGAATGTGATTTTATCTTATTTTTAGAAAATTAATTAATCATTAGCTAGATGAAATGTTTTTTTGATATGTTAGAAAATAAAGATAGAAATTTTCATCGATTCACCCCTCCCCATATTAGTGACAACTTAGCTTTTTAACATTCCTTTCACGTGGTATTTGAGAAAGGTTTCCTTTATTGACTCTTTACTGAATATTGAATAAATTTCATGTTTACATGATTACTAAGAATTCTGTAAATAGTAAAGGGATTCATTCTTATGATAGAAAGAACTATCATATTTATAATGATAAAAATATACCAAATATTATTTCCCAAGATTACATATTACTCAAATATTTTCACTAATGTTTCCCAGCAAGTGCAAAGGGAGGTCCCATAAATAAAATGATAAGATGGGTTTGATTAATGAAAGGTGATGTATAAATTATTTACTTTGATTAATATATGAAAATGATTTTCATAGTTTTATAAGAGATAGAATGGATATGGTCATTTAAGATAAGTTGTAAAAATAGATGAACAAACTTTTAAATTTAAAATGGTGATGTTACAAATCAGGTGGTTGATTTATTAATACATTAAGACATGTGATTATAAATCTATTGTATCATTCAATAAAATGGTGAATGTTATTATGAGATCCATAATATTTATTAGTGATAATATGGAAGATTCATCCATGGTTGAAAAGAAATTATAGATTATTCATGATAAGGTCGATACAAAAGTATATTTATTAGATAATATATGTGTTAAAACTCAATCTTAGGATGACCTTCACATCAATATTATGACTAAAAATGATAGAAAAAAATTTATGATGAACAATGAAATAAATGATTGAGATATTTCATTCAATGCTATTAAGAAATGAAAATATATGATAATTTATTATCAAGAAGATGTTTTTCACCCTTGAAAAAATGATGATGTTAGTAATTTTTTTGATAATTATTTGTCTTTAATTACTTAATGGGTTAAAAGAGTCATTAGAAAATAAAAATATATGTTAACGTTGATTTTTTTATGTGTGCAGGCTATATAAAATTTTCAATGATATATTACTTGATAAAATGAATATTAATAAAGCAACGAAGATGAAATAAATAAAATAATATTACGTGGTAATAAAAAAATAAAAATTATTGTCCCATCTTAGTGAACACATAATAATGATTGAAAATTTTAAAAGGATAAATAACTTTTCTTTTTGTGAGGAAGATGGTGTTACTAAAAACATGGTTGATAGCCTCAGTGCTAATGCTATTGAAAAAATATAATTGAAAAATTGAATTATGAAATATTAAGTAGTGATGAAAGAGGTTTAACATAAGTAGAATAAACACATAAGAATTGTTTTCTAGTGGTATAAATAAAACAATGTCTTATAAATATTATATTAATTTATAAATAGAATAAAATTTTGGGGAATAAAAAAATTTAGAAAAAAATCAAGAGTCATCTATTGATGATAAATCCATGTTATTAAATTGATTCAAATATATCAAGAATTTTCATGATGAAATGAAGAATCATAATATGAAACTTGAGGAAAATATGAATATAAAGGAGGAAGAGTTACAATTTTTCTTAACAAAAACATGTTAATGATGAGGAATTATCTAATAAGTCCCAAAACACAGTTACATAAGTTGGTGAAGTTTTTGAGATATATAATTATATAAATTATCAGAAATATTTATCATTAAACTTTGGTAATAAGAATTCGTAATATCAGATTAAAATTTAAGTTAATAAAAACATATTTATAGCCAAATAGGAAGAGTTAGAAAATTTGAAGATTCAAATGTTATAATGTATGTACCAAAAAGTTTAACTGTACGTGTTTCTACGAAGGTATATAATACAGATAAGAATAATAAGAAAATATCCAAAGGTAACCAAAACATAAGTGACCAACTAAAATCCAATGTAAAATGTACGAAATTTAATGATAAGTATAATCACAACTCCATGTAGTTTGTTGGTTACATGGGAAAATATTATTTATATGGTTACTGCAAGTATTGTAGAGGAATTATGAATAAAACTAATATGTATTGGTTCATTAACCAATGTCATAGTGAATCCAAGAGATAATATAGGAAAATTTTTATATGGAGTCAACCAACTCAATAAATAACAACTGATAAAGAATGTCTGATAGTTTAGAATTGATTCAAACCTTGGGAAATTATTTTTGAAAGAGGTTTTTAATATACATATCATGTAAAATTATGTATTTTCAAGACTATAGGGAGAAACATTGTCCAATAAATCTCAATAATTTCATGATAATTAAATCAAAGGTAAAGAAAAAAAAGGATTATTTGTTGGAACTCCCCTTAAAATATTAATGGAAAATGTTCATGAATATTAGATAGTGGATGTTATTCACACATGATAAGAGAGTTAAATTTCTTAAAGAATTTAAAATATTATAAATATGGTATGGTAACTTTTGGAAATGTTGAGTCAATATTAATAAAATGTACTGGATCTATTATTAATAGGGATTAAAAGATAAAACCCAAAAGTGAATTTTTAGTTAATGGTAAAAATAACTTTCCAAGTGTTTTAAAAGATTGAGATGAAGGTAAAAAAAAATTTATCAGAAATTTTGGGTTTTATGTTAAAAGTACTATAAAAATTAATGTTTTTTTGAGAGGTCAATAAACCAATATAATCTTCTTTCAAGTTATTGATTCCCATATTTCTTGATATCTGAACATGACAGATTAAAACTTGTTATTTATTAGATGGATGTGAAACATTTTTCATAGGAATATGAGAAAACTAATGAATATAGAAATTAATAATGATATTCTTGAAATAAAAAATGGAAGAGATTAGCGGTGATCTATTTTCTAGGAAGGTAGGATTAAAAAAACTGTATATAAGAAAATAAATATATGATCAACTATCCTCATGGAGATCTTACAATCATATATCTATAGGCCCATGATTAAAAGAACAAAATATGAACCTAAGTAGTTTATTTCATTAATTTATGTCTCTACCCACATCACATGTATTATATATTGAAACATTAATTTATGTCTCTAAAAATTATTAATAGTTTAAATGAATTTTGGGAAATGAATTTGCAAACTCTATAAATTAAATTAATTTTGTGAATGGTGGAGAAACAAAAGTGGAGAATTCAGATATTTTCTTGAAAATCATGTAAGTCCTCATGAGTTTATTCTACCATAAAAACATAGAATAAGGGTGTTTTTTAATGAATAAATTTAGTGTTAGTGGATATGGAATGAATTTTTTATCAAACTTGATACAAATAATATTTTAGTGGAAAGATATCAAATAAAGAATTTATCATCAGAATCAATATTTATATTGGTTGAACTCTCATATCACTCCTTATGAGATATATTGCTGTGAAACCCCGTGATTGAAGAAAATATATGTTTTCATCCACCCCTATATTTTAAAATAAAATGGTGGAAATGATATTATGTTTGATCAGAGACGTGTTGATCAAATAATTATTGGATATTCTCAAAATAGTAGATTATACTTGATTTATAATAAATAAATAAGAAAAATGTTTGACATGAATGATTCAAATTTTATTGAATATGATGATAAGAATTTTATACAAAAAATAACCCCAATTGATGAAAAAGTAGAAGAGTTAGTTTCATTTAAACAAAATGAGACACTTTTTGATGATATTAATAATGATAAAGATGATTGAAATAATTACATAGAGTCAGATATCACATGTGATTAGGAACAACTTCATACATCTCATCCTATGATGAGGAAGTATGTTGAACATAATAAAATAATTTGAGATCAAAATCAAAAGGATCAAACTAGAATTTCAGTAATTACGGTTTGAAATACTTCCAAATATTCATAGTTTAAGGAAAAATATGTCGATAAAACTATGAAACATCAATAGTGGATTAATTCATTGAATTAATAACTATATAAAATTGATATGAAAAATTAATGGGAATGTATACCTCCAAAAATAAGGATGTGATTGGTATAAATTTGTTGTTCTGAAGAAAGCTGAATGTGAAATATGAAAATAATGATTCAAGGAATGACTATTTTGTAAAGGTTACTCAAAAATTGAAGGCGTTGAATTTTATGAGTCCTTTGGTTTAGAACGATGTTTAAAAATTATTGGAATAATTATTTCTATTACTACACAATATAGATACAAAATTTTAATGATTTATTTAAAGTAATATTATCCTATGTAATATCTCTATAAGGAAGTTCATATTAAATAACCATGGGGAATCATTCATGGGAAATAAGAAATCTATTTGTACACGTTGAAGAAGGATTTGTATAGACTAAAGTAAGCTCTGAGATCTAGGTATTATAAATTAGATTCATTCTTATGTAAGATTAACACTAATAAAGGAAGAGTTTATAATAACCTCTTTATAAAAAAATATTCAATAGTTTTATCTCATTATAATAATTTATGTTGAAAACACTACATTCAAAGGGAAGGATGTAGAAACTTGTGAAAATTTTACTGAGGAGAAGATGAATATTTTTTAAATATCCATGATAGTATAATTGAAATACAATATTGTCTTATAAATATCCTAAATTAATTATAATATTTTCACACACAAATAGAAGTGCGATAAGAAAAATTTAAGGATGTTTTTCATGGAAGATTAGAAGAAATTTTTGACACCAACATCATTGGTAAGAATGTTTTCAAAATATATTTAAGAAAAGGAGGTAGATCCTAAGAGTTTACAATGGTCAATGGTAGTTTATAATACCTAATGTCTTAAAGGCAACATATTGAGTTTTTTTGTTACAATTTTTTCTAGTTACTAATGTCCAAATAAAATAATCTCATATCTTATTTGTATAATAAAATATCATATATATTAATGTTAAAAATGATTTTGGGATGAAATATGACAATGTTTGAAATATTGACCTTTTTTATATATTGTTATAGATTGGGTATTAACTTTGATTAGAAAAAATCCACATATGGTGGAGAGTTATTCATGGGATAATGATATGTTTTATGGAAAACAATATAAAGTAAATCAGTGACTCTCGGTACAGCATGAGATTAATATGTTGTTTCCACTCAAGAAGTAACACAACTTTTGGGGCTAAAGAAATTGTTCTAATATATTTTTTGTTTATATAAAGTTTACACTTATCTTGTGTGTTTATAATAAAATATATATAAATCTCATTAAAATTGTTGATAAAATTTATCATTACAATTATATTGAACTAAAATATTACTTCGCCAAATAGAATGTGTAGAATAATGAGCTGAACATTGATTTTGTACCTATAATGGAAAAATTTGCTGCTATCATCGCAAAACCGTCAAAAAAGGAAACATTTCAAAAGATGAGGATGATAATGGGTGTTCAATCTGACTCTATTTAAGGCTATGGTATGTGATGTCCATACCCTCTCCATCTAGTATTTTGATTGTGATGTCAAGGGGGGAGAAAAATGGTGTAACATAATCTTTTAGTATGTATCAATACCTTTCAAGGGATAGAATGTATTTAGGTATTTCATAAAAGAGGTAAGATGTTATTTTACTATGTGTAAACTATTTTTTTATCATAATTAAACAGGATGTGAGAATTTTTTTCTCACATGACGGATTTTCTTATGATGGAATACCCAAGAGGAAGAATAATTTTAATTTGATGTGAATGAAAAATATTAATAAGTTACAATTTATGGAAAAACATATAGTTTAGGTTAATGACTCTTATTCCCTATACGATGTTCTCTCACATAGACCTATAATTATTGAGAAAGTAATCAATTGATTGAGCTACAAGGTTTAGTTACTTATGTTTCTTAGCTTTTTTTAAATCCAATAGCTATAAAGATTAGTTATTTTTGTTTTCTATTTAGAAAAAAAATCAAATGGGGGTTTAATGGGACCAAAAATTTTAGATATGTTATTCAAGGAGTTTGAATATGTTTAGATCAAATTAGCTTGTCTGGATAATGTTTTCTCCATGTTTTCTTTTTTATTGTATTATTATAAATAATATATCTTTGTTAGGATTTTTAATAATTGGTGAATAGATTGAGATGTTTTCTCAATATTTTATCTTTTATTGTCTTAACATAAATAATATAACTTTCTAATGATTTATAATAATTTGTGAATATATAGAGATAACTGGACAAGAATTTTGGGATAATTTTCATTGGATGTACAATTACAATCAGAAACTGTTAGGATAGAGTTTTGGTGATTATTTTTTAATTTATTATTTTAAAAACATTCCATGTGTATTTGGTACATAATAAATCTGACGATTATATAATATTTTTAATGTCTCCAACATTATTATATTTGAAAGATATCATGATCCAAGAATTTATAAGAAGGATGGATTCATTTCTATATACAACGATCATACTATAATGTTATGAGGATGTTTTGTAGAGTTCATATGATAGACATTTTCAAATAGAGGTTTAAATAGATAGAGATGTTTTTTGGAATTTTATTATTATTTTTAAATAATATAAATGATTTTAGGGTTCGAAGGGAGATTCTGAGAAATTTCATCAGACAAAGTCCTACCATATAATGTCAAATCATATGAAGTCCATCTGAAAAACATATGATTAGATGGATGAATATGAGTTAATATACAGAGTCTTTGATAAAATTCACTAGATAGATAATTTGTCCATGAAAGACTTATAATATGTTCCCATTATGTATGTATATGAAAAATTGCATGGAATTTCATTAGATGGAATATTTATTAAAAACTTTATACCAGAACATGTAGTGGGATAATGTTTTAAATTGAGTGGTACTGGTTAAAAGTTATTCAAAATTTATTCATAATGACATAAAATGTGAAGATGGTGAGATGCCCTTTCATGTCAAAACCTATCCTAGAGGGGTAAGTTCCTAAACTAACCAATCTCACCTCCGATATTATAGGGGATAGTGACTACCATTGATTCGAAATATCCTAAAAATGGGATTCATTAGCCTAATTAAATGCACACACACACACACACACATCTCCAAGCCCAAAAAAATACTGAAATGTAAAAAAGACTAATTAAAAAATCAAGCATACTGATACAATACCAACAACATAGTACGATAGTGGGAAACAGAAAGTGAACATGCCTAGAATACAATTCCCAAACAAAATGAATATTAAAAGCTACTAAAACTCATCTTCAGAAAACCTTACATGAAAGGTGGGTATCGAAACAGTTTCTTGAAGTCGCTGAAGCACACAACATATGTCAGGAATCTCTTTAAGAACCACCTAGGCCTAGTCCACAAAGGAATCCTTCAATGTTTTGATCATCCTCTTACGACATGACATGTGTGGGAAAAGCCTGTGCATGGGTGAGAAAAATAATACTAAATAGGACACCCCAATCCATAATGGAAACCATAATGAAAAATTAACCAAGCATACCAAAAAGGAAAGTACACCAATTACACCACTAAGGAAAGAAACACCAAGTACAGTCTATATGGTTATCCCACATAGATATAAGTATAAATAATAAAGAGAGGGATTATTAGTTGTGATCCATAGAACTATCAATTTCAAAGATGGTGCACAGAGCGTTGATGGCTCACAGAGCTTTAGTGTCGGCTCATAGAGAAATTTTGTTGGTGCACAGATCATCAATGTCGCATAGAGCATTTGCGTAAGTGAACAAAACATCAATGGCACATAGAGTATCAGTGTCAGAACAAGACGAATTGATGGATCACTAATTATCAGTGTTAGCATAAAGAGCATTGATAAGGTTATGTCATCCCAATGTCATTTAGTCACCAAGATCACAAAGTCACATCCAGCTGCAAGATTCCACTCATAACGTGCTCATTCTAGGAGCACATACTCCATAATCTATTATAATATAAATAAAAATACAAAAACGTACATAGATTATCTAAAAAGGACATCATTTTCACAAGGGTCCCAACATCATATATGTCTTTTCAGATGGATGTCCCTTTTGAAAGATATGCCCAATTTAGTAAAAAGGGATCAAATATTTGAGGGGCCGACCCAAAATGGTTTGGTTAGAATGACCCAGACCATCCTGATTTGGTCTAGAACACACCAGCCTAAAACACTTGGCTCAGCACGCTTGGCTACTAGGTAAACCCAACTTCTTTGGTCCGGCCTGCCGATGCAGGGTAGTGTGTGTGTGTTCTAGACAAGACCTGCCTCGTCCATGTCTGTCTGGTCTACGCGGCGCTGGACTATGTGAAATGTGGTCGGCCCTCCTTCCTCGCACGTAACAATGGATCTTCAATGGGTTCTCACTCTGTGGCAGCTTGATCCATGGGTTATAAATCCTATAATGCTTGATATGTGTCACCATATCTGCCTTAGCATCCCATCGTGGCATTTTGATCACTACCTGTGGCTTCCATCGCCACAAGCCCAACGTGGATAGGCCATGCCACCTACATGGTCTATCTGCCGCTACTGTTGTGTTCACCACCAGGGTGACCACCATCCTCTACTTCACCTACACTCAGTTAATGTAGCATGCCATCAGGTGCTTCAATACGCCGAAAACATCAGCTCTTCTTCCACTAGTCACCACCGCTGCTCCATTTTTCAAAACAGAGCCGCATCCACCATCCTCGGGTTGCATCCTTTACATTCATGGGACAAGATCTACCTTTCAAGCAATTAGAGGGTCCGATCTCATTCAGAGACTCCAAGAAAACTCTATCATGACTGAGATAGTCCAATGGTGAGGAACGCCAAGAATGGGGATAGAAGAATCACATAGAACACCCAAAATAATGTATCTTAGCCTTCTTCTTGTAGGCCTTGATCCATTATTGGTAGAATATCTACAAATAAACCAATGACAGAATAATCACCAAGATATATTCCCATTAATTTCTCAATATTTATCCCTCCCTCATGGATGATTGGACTGCAGAAGAACCTATTCGTGGTTTGGTCTGTGTTTTTCGATTGATAAATGAAGGGGAAAGAAATCATGAAGATATAAACACCTAACCTATATGATTGGATCAGTTTTCAATGAATAATGGAGGTCCATTTCATCTTCGATCCTCGATCATCTAGAATTCAATGTTAGGAGAGAGCTTCCTTCGACTTTCGTTAGGGGATTCCAGGGTTATGTCGATATCCCTGAATTCCTTAGACATGGATAAATAAGAAGGGAAATAGACACTATATCCACATGTAATGTGAAAATGAAATATTTTTAATAAATATTTTAATGGTTTCCACTTTTGAAAACAAACTCTCACACTCAACCTACACCGGACGAGGTTAGGCCCCACCTAAGGTAAAGCCATTATTCTAAATGTAACAGTGCCCTCATATTTCCAATCTGGGAAACAATTTTGTAGTTATTTGAGTTCAAAGATAAACCACCCACATGTTTTAATTGAATACTGAATGTTATTAATCAATTCTTTCCAGTCACACAAGGTTTCAAAATCAAATTCCATCTTAGTTCATGGTTTTGGAGTCTTCCAAATTATTTTATGAAAATAAAATCGGAGAAAATATGAGTCATTACATTATCTCCACCTTAGGTATTTACATCCCTGAAAGCCAAAATGAAGACTAATCAACAAAAAGTTGAGGGTACTAACCTCAAATCTAAGCCTCACACTCCAAAGTGATATCCTATATATTACCATGCATCCACTGAATGCACACCAGTGGAATCGAATGCCCACGTAACATCTTCCCCTATCGATCCTCTATCTCTACTAGGTATTCTGAACGGTTCACCCTTTCGTCAATTTATATCTCTCCATAGTTTATGTCTTAGGATGGATCATTCACGTACCTCCTCATATACGACACATGGAGGACATCATGCACTCGATGCATCTGTGGGGGTAGAGCATAGCAGTACGCCACCGCCCAACTATACTCAGAATCTGAAAAAAGGAAATGTATCTTGGGGATTACATGCCACCCCTAGAAGATCTTTACAATACTCATTGAGGTGAGACCCAAAGGAATACATGGTCTCCCTCCTTGAATTCCAAAGTCCACTATATCCAATCAGCATAAGACTTATCATGGCTCTATGTAATCATTATCCTCTCTTGGATGACCTGAACCTTTTATGTAGATTCCTACTCCGCCTCTAGGACTTTGAGTACTAAATCTCTTGGGTTTGTCTAGTAAAGTGGTGACCTACATGTTTTTCCATAAAAGGCCTAGAATGGTGCCATTCCGACTTTGTATTCATAGATTGTTTTGTACGTAGACTCTACTAGAGGTAGGTGATCCCTCAAACTGTGAACAAAGACTAAGATGCAAGCCTGTAGCCTGTCTTAAATAACCTAGATGGTCCCTTATGTCTTGAAATACATCTAGGGATGACATGTTGTGCTCAAGTGTATATAATTCCTAGATTTCTCCTACAATACATTTCATAATCAAGATGTAAAGAGATCATTATGATAAGATACTATCACTGATAGGACATCATGGGGATTAAAAATCTCTTGCATGTACAAGCATCACATTATCTCTACTGATCCCTATTCATGGATCAGTTGGAATTGGTCCAACATGGTGATTCAGTCAATAATCACCCAGATTGTATCATGTCCCCTATACGTTCATTTTAATCCTATCACTATGTCCATCAATATCAAAACCACTTCTACTCTAGGACCTCAAGTGGTTGGGTCAAGCCCGAAAGTACCAGGTGATCATCCTTCACTTTCTAACAAGTGATGCACCTATAAATAAACTATGTCAATGCCTTCTTCATTTGTTTCCACCAGAACTAATGTTTAAGGTCCCCATACATATTTTCCTCTCTAGGATATACCACCAAAGGGGATGTATGGAACTCCCTCAACACCTCCTCCCACAACATCACTAGTGCTACTGTGCTTCCTCTAAGGAGAAAAATATGCTCCCAGCATATTGAATATCCATTAGAGGATTGACACATGGATAACTGAGCACGCAAGTTCTCTTAGTTTATATCCCCAATTTTGGACTCCCTGGCTCACTGTATGTGTGGACGGCTGACCACCATCAACTAAAGGTAAGCTACTCCATCTCTATCCACAATGGATTTCTATAACATGACTGACTACTATAACACATCACTCAAAAACTAAAAGTTTGATCTGCTACTAAGATAATCTTTTACAACGTTCCCCTTCCCATGAGTATTGAAAATCTCAAATTCATAGTCCATGAGGAACTCTATCCGTTATCTATGTCCCATGTTTAAATCATTTTGAGAGAATATATACTTGACGCTATTATTGTTAGAGCAGATAGTAAACTCGTAACCCATCAAGTAGTGTTTCCACATATTCAATATGAAGACTACCTCTAGTAGCTCTAGATCTTGGGTTGCATAGTTCTTCTCATGATACCTCAACTGGTATGAAGCAAAGGCAATCACTTCTTTCCCCTACATCAGAACACAACCAAGCCTGGACCCTGAGGCATCATAGAACACCACATACTCAACACCCTCCTTCAGTAATCTCAAGATGGGGTCACTCGTCAATCTATGCCTCTACTCCCGAAAGAACTACTTGAACTTTTATATCAAGAGGAAGGAATACCCCTTCCAAGTTAAAGCTTTTAGGGGTGCTTCAAATCTAGAAATTTTTGTTGAACATATCCTATAGTACCCAACCAAACCAAGAAAACTCAACACCTTGGTGACACACCTGGGTGGCTCCCATGTAATCACTAACTCTATCTTTTCTAGGTCCACTACAACTCCAAGATCTGAAATGGAGTGTCATAGAATGTGGATCTCTCGAATAAATAACTAACACTTCAAGAGATTACCTTAAAGCTAGTTCTCTCAAAGCGTGTCCAAGATCATCCTAAAGTGTATCATATGCTCCTCCTCAGATGACGAGTACAATAGGATGACATCAATGATGACCACGAAAAATTGATATAGGTAAGGATGGAAGATCCTGTTCATGAGCCCCATAATCACTACTAGTGAACTCTTCCCACAAAAATTAATCACTAAGTATTTGTAGTGTCCAAACCTATATATAAAATCCATATTCGGGATTTCCTCATCCCATACTCGAAAATGGTGATTGCCTGATCTGAGGTCTATCATTGATAACCACCTTTCCACCATTAGCTGATCGATGAGGTTTTCAATACTCGGTAGAGGATAATTATTCTTCATAGTACCCTAATTTAGGTTCCATGAGTTGACACATAACCATATTATATTTTATATATTCTTGGTAAACAAAACTGGTCCTACCCAAGGTGAAACACTGGGTCTCACAAGGCTCTTCCTATGCATGTCTTCTAGCTCTACCCTTAACTCACGAAGGTCTACGGGAGCCATCTAATAGGAATGTGTAGATATCAATGATTTCCTAGGGTATATATAAATGAAGTTGTATACCTACCTATAAGAAGGTAATCTAGGTAAAGTCTCAAGAAATGCATCCTCATACTCTGCCACCAAAGCATGAAACTAAGGACTCATCTCATCTAATGGGCTGAGGGTTATGCTCGGTAACTAATGTGTAATCAGATGCACCCTACAATGCATTAGTCTTTCCTGAACTACATTTCTTTCCTTTTCACCAAAAAAGGGAAACCTGGTCCCATCACTACGGTAACATCGCCCTCTGCACCTAAAACATTCAATCTAGGCAAAAAATGTAGATAACTAGTCAATACCATGAATGATGTCGTAAGACCTCGATGCGGGCACCAAGAGACCTCAACCAAATCTCTCACCCCCTAGAGTAAGCGAAAATAGTTGGTACCCATGTATGATCATTGAATCTCCCCCATAAGAGTTTCCAAAATTAACAACCAGGTCTAAATTTCTACTGAAATCCTCGAGTCTCGAACAAGGGTTGTGGTGAGAAAAGAGTGAATAGAACATGTGTCTATCAAACTGAAAGCTAGGGTGGAAAATATTGTAAGAACCTAGATCTTGATTTCAGGTATGGATCTTTATTTAGGGTTTTTTTGAGGAAAAAGGAAGAATTGGGGTTTTTCAAAGTACACACAGTGTTCCTAGTTGTCGCATTTAGCCGTGTAACGGCCATGTACATGGCTGTGTAGGTGACCTGGAAGACCTCATAAAGTGGGGGGCCGGTTGAGGGTGGTACATCATCTACATTAAAAGAAAACACTATGTACTTTTATTTTTTATTTATTAATCAGAGTGGGTTCATTTCTCAGATCCAGAATGCACTTCTTCTTACCACGGTTTGTACAGGAGCGACTGAGAGCGACGATCAATGTTTGAGCCACTGTTTCTCCATCGGAGATCTTATCTGAACTCTGACAGATGTGTTGGAATCCCACCGTTGAGTTCTTCAATTTTCTAGATCCTCTCTTTCCGATTTATTCTCTCTCTTGAGTTATCCAATGTTGAACTATTTTATTCTTTTTGTAGATCTATATCATTCTTGGCCAATTCATGGGCCGATGTTGAAGAGTGTTCATCATACAACATCATGGTAAGGGGTTTATTCTTTTATTTGATAGTCTTTGGATTATATATTATTGATGTGATGAATACCCATGTTTGGGGTATTGCGTGTTTTGTATTTTTTCCCTATTATCTACCTACTATGTTTTAATTTATTGAAAAGGGGTTGTATCATATGTGTATGGTTTGATTCATTGTTTATGGGACACCCCATGGGTGTGTTTCCCTAGTTTGGCTATTTTGGGATTTTTTACTAGGTTTCCTATGAGGCATACCTTGTTTCCATGCATGGAATTTCTTAGGATGGAGTTGTTTGGTTATATAAATTTCGTGTGTTTTGCTTGTGAATGATATCCATGTAGTAGTTATAGATTACATGTGCTGCTTTGATTTGATATGCACATTGATCATCCAATGAACCATGAGAGCCTTAGACTAGGAAAGCTATGGGGTTTCCATGTTTATTTATACAGGACCATGAGAACCTTGGAGAAGATTTTGAACCAGGGGGTATTGATTGTGAGAACTACCCGGAGGTCATATATAAATTATTGATTTTAGGTAGACTAGGGGTATTGACCATGAGTGATACCCAATTAATTGTTATCTTAATGCTATTATATGTGTGACCATATGGGTTAGACTACAAGATCTTTCCCAAAGGTTATGTTGTGAATAAATGAATAATTGTGATAAGTTTACCAAGTCAAAGCACAAGCT
The DNA here is from genome assembly GCA_963277665.1 of Viscum album. Lineage (NCBI taxonomy): Eukaryota > Viridiplantae > Streptophyta > Magnoliopsida > Santalales > Viscaceae > Viscum > Viscum album. Next base: position 856,553,376 of record OY728145.1, read on the forward strand.
TGGACTCGATCTTACATGGTTGTTTAAACGTTATTCTAAGAGGTCTGTGGTTACTATTATATAGGGGGGTATAGAGAATAGGATATATCCTAAGGTTATGTTATTTAACAGATTGAATAATTTAACAAATTTAAATGATTGTAATTGGAAACTGTAATATTGTTTACTTTTGAGTACTTCTTAGTTTATTGCTTTATATCTGCATATTTCCTACTACAGACATTCGCTAACTATAAGGCAGAGATCTTTTGGTGGTTTCCTACTAAGATATTCCTCACACATTATTTGGGTCATGATTTTGGGCACAAATAAATTATATACTTCTAGTTATATAAATGGTAAATCACCTTTCATCATATGGTATTTGAGTTCTATTGGAGATGGGGAGCATGGGACCAAGGTGAGGCATGTGATGCTGTTGGAGTATAAAATTTTTTGTAATTTGTTTTCAGCATTTTATTTTTAGAATTTTGACTTATATGGATAATTTACTATATACATGTTACATGCATTGTTTATATATATATATATATGAAGTAGTTTTTATTACTATCAGTCTTCCACTATTTACCTCATTTGTATGGAATTACTACTTCCTCTATAATTTACTATTTGTTTCTATTTTGTTTCTCTGCCTATGAGGGAACAGGTTTCCCACTATCACACCTAATGCCCTCGCTACTATTTGGTAGCCTCTGGCATTCAGGGAAATGCACTTGAGGCCATGTGACCAACCAGGTACGGGGCACCTTTGGGTGCCACATGGAACCAGGACATTACAATGCGGTATCATAGGAGTTTCTTTATGATTTTACATACAATTTGGACCCTATAGATAGTGATAGTAAGGAATAGGTATTTGGTAATACGTTGTTCCTAGGAGAAGCTAACCTGTGTATAGGGAAAATCCAATTTACCTAAAAAAAATTAATTTTTCTGGTTTTGTAGTTGTTACAGTTGATCTGATTTCACCATTGGGTGATGAACTTGTTTTTTGTTGTTATCATGGATATTGTTGAGGTTCTACTTATGTTGAAACCTGATGGGATGGGGTTATTCCATCTCAGGCATCATATAAGAACTTGCTAGAGATCACATGGATGGTATTCTTGTCATTCCATTTAGGGTGCATTAAAAATTGCATACTATTGTGATTGATTTTGTTCTAAATATGCATGCTGTTGTGATAGATGCCTTCATAGAATACCAGCTATTTTGATAGGGTATTGGAATATGTAAAATTGTATTTGTATGGATGCCAAACTTTGGTATGTGAGGTGTTATGGGCCCTCTTGGATCAGAATTTGGTAGACCAGGTTTGAAATTTAATTGAATTTTCTCAAGTTATGATGTGAATAAGGATACCATAATTTTAAGCATGGGAGTTTGGGCTGTCACGGGCCATAATTTTCCATTCCTTGGACAGAATTTTAATTTTTAATGGTTTTGAAGAAGTTTTAGAGGCTTACTATCTAGAAATCTAGAAAACACGGTGGGTGGTGTTATGAAAACATGCCATGTGTTCTTCTATTTTGGAAGAGAATTTTCTTCTTAAGTACACACCAAGTACCATATGTACATGCCATGTAGTCTTTGACTATGTGACTGACTATGTGGGAAGAGACACGGGGTTGGGAGACATTGGTAGAACATCCTATGTGCTAGGAATACATGTCGTGCCATAAGAACTGTGTGTCCAGTCGTGTAACTAATGACTTGGGTGGATAAAACTTTGGTTTTACATGCCATGTACCATTCTTACACACCGTGTAGAGTATACCATGTCATTGACCATGTGACCAATGACTAGGGTTTGTGGGACATAACTAGTACACGTCGTGCCTAGGGTGAACACACCGTATAGAGTTGCATCGGTGGAACCCATGTGGTTTAGCCGTATAGAAGTACTTGGTCTAGAGAGAAGTTAAAGTACATTCTAGGTCTTGAGAGGAACACGCCGTGTGTAATGGTGTTACATGACCTGGTTTGGCAGTGGTATACTCAATGTTAAAAGCTTAAGGTAACACATCATGTAGGATCTATACATGTCATGTAAGCATTTTTTTGTAAAACATGAATGTTTTTTCTCTTATTCCCTTCATGCACGTCTATATTTTAGTCCTTGATAATCATGAACAGAGGTGTGTGATTGACCTTTCAGAGTCATGCCACCGAGACATCCTCCGGTTGTACGCCAGGTGAAGGGTGATGACATGACACTAGAAAGGGTAGATCAGGGACTACCATTAGATCCTATCATCGTTTCCATCTTTGTACCAGCTGTTATACCAGATGTAGGTGATGATGCATAGTTCTGTGAAGGCTTTATGAGGATGATCCAAGCATTCCAAGGAGTTCCACATCCTACCCCATCTATGAAAGAGTTGACATTAATGTTCCAGCAGTAGCATCCTCCCACCTTTTAAGGGGATGGAGGACCAAATGCTAAATATTCATGGTTGGAGGCCATGCCATCTATCATTGAAAATTTGGAGACTCCGACAGAGAGGAGGGTGAATCTTGATGCATATATGCTACATGATTCCGCCAAGAGATGGTCAGATGTTATCTCGTATGTGCTACATTATCAGAATATGGTTTGGGAAGTGTTTTAGAGGAACTTCTCTGAATACTTCTACACTGATATATTGAGGTTTGTTCGAGCCTAAGAGTTAATGCATTTCGAGAAGGGAGCTCTTTCAGTAATGGATTACTCCTATCATTTTACAGAGCTTCAGTTCTTTTCACCTATTCTAGAGGTGACGAGTTATCTCTCGCTAGGATTATTGAAGAAGGTCTCAGGCATGACATTGGATCATAGGTTAATGTCATCAGGTTTACTTTGATGACTCTTATATTGAACTAGGAATTTATTACCGTGTGAAATATGAAAATTTTGAGAGCTTCAAGCCATGGTGGTTCCACATCTAGGATTGGTAATTCAGTGTTAGATAGCTGGAGGAACTGTAGGGAGCCTTCATGTAGTGATTTCTAGTAATAGGGATGCATCAACAGATAGCTAGGTGAGGTGCAACAAATGTGGGAAGAGTCGGAACACAAGACCTCAGTGCCTGAGAGACCCATTTGAGTGCTGGGAATGTGGCAAGATGGTTCATCTGCATCATTTTAGCTGGTTTTTTTTACCAGAATCTAGTTATAGGGGTTCTTCTATGACTCCACATTCAGGAGCAGGACCAATAGTTTCTCATCAGACCTAGAACTAGAGTTTGTCCAACCATTCAGGATGAGTAAGAAATTGTGGCTATGGTAGTTAGGATACACGATTCTAGTGATAGTAGATTGGATCAGCTCAGGGTAGCCATGAAGGGTTGCACGACCATGGTACAAATATGACTTTTTCAGTGGGGTAGACCCAGCAGGAGCAGGATCGTAGACCCTCTATAGTTTCAGGTACAATTATAGTTTCCTCTATTTTATCTTCTTATCTTTTCGATACATGGTCTTCATATAGTTTTATATCTATATCTATTTTATATATCCTTGGGATCTATATCTTTACATATAATGATTTTATGATGCCAGACCCTCCGTTCTGGCTTGGAATGGATAGTTTATGTTAGTGCAAGGAGTGCCCTCTTCGGATTGGTGGATGTAACTTCTTATGGGATCTCTATGTCATATAGATGACATGTCATGATTTCATTTTTAGAATGGACTGGATGGTCTTCATTTTGTCCTTTACTGAATGTTGTCACTGCAGGGTGAGTTTCACGTCACCAGTGGGTGGGTAATTTCTACACCAAGGCGAATGAGATGTCCAGGTAAGTAGAGATGGACCTGAGAATACTGAGTTAGGATAAAATACATCCCAGATCACTAGTTTATATCTGGATGACCAAGGGACTTTAAAGACATACATTCCTCTAGTGGTGGATCATTTCACATATGTGTTTTGAGACAACTTTTTCAGATTACCTCCAGAGCGAGAGGTAGATTTGTCTCTTGAACTTGTGCTAGGAGCGGTATCGTTGTACATTCCTCCTTATATGATGGCTACATTAGAGTTACAGTATCTCAAGAAGTAGTTATATGAGTTACAGCCAAATAGTTTCAACCAACCCAATACCTCTCCCTAGGGCTCACATATCCATTTAATGAAGAATGCGGACAATACCCTCAGGCATTGTATGGATTATCAGAAGTTGACCTATTTGGTGATCGTGAACCGATATCCCTTGCCGAGGATTAATGATCTATTTTATCATCTTCGAGGAGCCCGTGTCTTCTCAAAGATTGATTTGAGATTCAGTTATCATCATTTTCACATTAGAAAATATGATATACCTCTTATAGCCTTTCTAAGTAGGTATGGTCTATAAAATTATGTGGTTATGTTTTTTGGTCTTATGAACGCACCAACAGTTTTCACGGAACTGATGAACTGAGTGTTCCATATGTACTTGAATTATTTAATGGTAGTCCACGTGGAAGATATATTGGTGTACTCTCACACTCAACATGACCATGCCATACATCGTTAGATAATCTTCAGTACACTGAGAGAGAATTAGTAATATTCTAAGATCTCAAAATGCCACATCTATATGTATCATATTAACTTCTTGGATAATTTTATCTCATAGATAGGAGTATAGGTAGTCCTGGAGAATGTGAGATCCATAATTTCCTGAGTGAATCTAAAAAATATATTTGAGATCAAGAGTTTTCTAGGCATATCTTATAACGACCAATACTTTACATAAATTGTTATTACTTTAAAATGGAGTCATACTTATTACAACATATAACAAAACAATGAAAGGATTTTATAGGTATAGTGTCTTTAAAAACTAGGAAACATAAACAACTGGTTCATAAAGCATCTACATTTTATCCCATTTATTTCATCATATCTAGAGTCCATTTTGGAATATCCTACTTAATAACCTTCTTCCTGACCTGGGGAAAGAAAACATACAAAAGGGTGAGGTCAAATGCTTAGTAAGGGTAAACAAAATAAATAGCAATCACATCATATTCATAAGAACATAACATTTTTGAAATATTAACATGAAAAAGAGATCCTAATTTCATAACATGGGATAAATCTTAGTACTGAAATGTAATCCCAATAATCATAAATTATATCATAAAACTTTTTGGAATACACACATAATTATAGAGAATCATTTCTTAGTAGTCAAGACTCATTTCCAAGACTGTCTTAGCAGACAAAGTCCATTTATCAACCAAGTTCACTCCTCGTTTCAGTCCAGTTTCACTGAATCAGTTTAACCGGTCATTCTAGATATGTCAATCTCATGAGATATAAATCTTTACCCACTTAATTATAGGGAGATATAGGTCCCACTCATCTCATAATGAAACCATTCTTATGTGTGCCACAAAATCATAAATCATACATCATAGCATAACCCATGTGATAAGAATGGGATTCTTAATCATCTTACCATCATAACACAATCCATATAAGATAAAAGGACATCATAAAAATAATTCCATCATAACATAATCAAAAAAATGTAAAAATAGGGATAGAAACAGAACCCTATATTATCTTAGATGGAAAATAATTTTGATGAAACACTTGAACTCCATTTTTTGAGGAAAATATCCTTTCTACTTCAAAAACATTTTGTTTTCTTAACATGTCATATAATTTTAAACTAAAATAAGTTGATTAAAAATAAACATGAAAAATTGTAAAGGAAGATTCATGTAAATAATGTTCTAAAATCCATTCATTCCGTATAAGTTAAAAAAACATTCTTCTCGTACATTGGCCAAAAAAGTCAAAAAGTACCTCGTACGAAAAATGTCAAAAGATTCATTTCATATATTTTACTAAAAACTCACCGAACGGTAAAATTGGATTTAATAAATTGTAGGATGATATAAATAATATTCAATATTTAGGAGGCATGGATGTGAATGATAAGTATTCCCCAGTAAATTCTGAAGTATAAACAATCTCAGATAAAAATTGAGATTGCGATATTTTCCCTTACCTTAGATCCGATTTTCTTCGTAAGTATCCGAACATCCTGTATAATGATTTAAATAACATCATTGACTTATCACTGAATCATATTCATTGTTATGATATCATATATGGTCATATTATTAGCTTCTTATTAGAAATATATCATTGCTACTTGTTATTTGGGTGTTTATTACTTTTTGTTCTTATGCGTGTTTTGTCAAATAAATTATTATTCTTCTTTTTAGGTAATAGATACCTCATTTACTGAATGGTATTAGTGTAATATATATCATATTTCTTCATTCAATTCATTTATATAATCATTATGCAATGAAGATCATGTAGAACGAGTCGCATCACATCGTGAAGACGGTATTCCGTACGTACACACGAGTGATGATATCGTTCCCATGATCGTGGAATTGTATTGGAGTGTATGTATACTATTTCAGAATCAATTTAAATTTAAAATAATAATATATAGTTATTCTCTACACCATTATTCCCATCCAAGTAATGTGGTGGTGGAAATAGATTACACCATGGCGTGGAGACGGTATTCCGTACGTACGCACGCGCGGTGATTTCATTTTCCATAGGATGGATAGAAGGAGAAATAAGGTTGTTTCATATTTATAATAACATATTATTATATGATTTATACTGATGTTATTACTTAATAATGAAACAACTAAAGAAGAATAAGTAATGAATAAATAAATTTGAAAGAATCGATAACAGACATTACCTCTTCTTTTAAGCGCCTCTTCTTAACCTCTAATTTGGGCAACAAAGATGGTCTTTGAAAAACACCAGAACCTCTAGGATGTTTATAGGGAATTGGAGAAGAGAACTTTTCAGGGGTTTTCTGAGCTTGAAGGCTCAATGTGGTGTGAGGAAGAGAGAGAGGAGGTGCCCTTTTATAAGGGAGGAGAGGGGCACCTTTGGAAGAACTTAAAATATTATTTTATAATAAAGTCATATTAGGGTTTTAATAGCTCCAAATTGATTTATTTCTAAGATAAAGTGGGTATGGGTCGAAATCCTCTCAACCAATATATTTTATAGAGGTTTGGGTCATTATAGTAACCTTATCATTTAGTTTTATCTCTTAGTTAATTAGATCGACATTTACCATGTCACTTTGTATTTTTATATTATATAGTTAAAAAACGTAGCATATACATCCATGAGACCTCCAATTGGTCCATTAATGATACACCTATCATGATATAAGTATCTTGGCCAAACCTTACATTTTTATGAATATAATAACAATTAATAATATAATATTTTAAAAAAAACTATTTTATGTCAATTTTGACACTATTTGGTAATTGATTTTTGTGAAAATCATAAGAGTAGGATTAGTTCGAACAAAAAAAATTAAATAAATACTAACATGTCATATTGACCTAGGAAATTAGTGTAATTCATAAAAATTCTCAAATTAAATTTATTTGGGTATTTATAACATCACTTATGTTAATATTTCATTAATAAGATAATTACTGCATCATCATTATGTCATAAATAAATTAAATTATTTAATTTCTAAATATTATAAATAAAATACCATTATGTAGAGAATATTTTTATATTTCTAATGAATATTTATAGTCGAATTTATTTTATTTATAACCCTATATTAAAAATTATTTAGTTATTAAACTTTGATTTTACCTATTTTAACCCTTCTTTAAATAAATTAATAATAAATGTCCTAATCTAATCCATGTGGACCTAAATGATAATATTTTATTCCTAAGGTTGTTTTTGGTCTTATTACACTTATCTAGTAGAATTAGGACATGTCTTAGGGTAATAATAATATAATTTTTACCGTTAATTACCCTATTTACATTTAACCGGGGTAAATAAAAGTAAAAAGTTACTATTCACCAAAACAAATTCAGCTCATTTTACCACATTTTAGTCCATGATATTAACCCTATCTCTCGGATTTTCAAAATTCCACTCACAGAAGCGGTAAAATTACGTTTTATGTAAGTTTGCAAAAAGCTCCTAGGAGGTAGGTAACAGACGGTGAAAAGATCAATAAGAATTTTATATATCGAAAATTATTATAAAATGACTCCAATGAATTAAATTGAACATATATAGATATTATATATCAATTTTGACCTAAAATAAATTTATATAGAATAAATAATTATTTAAATAAAAATTTTGTTTTTAAATAGTAACCTAGTGTTTTCACTATTCATCAAAAATTGAAAGTTTTCAGAAAAATACCAAAAATTTACCCTAGGCTAATTTCCATATTCCGAATCCAAAAATGAATTCCATTTTGAATGATAAAATTTATAAAATTTCAAAAAGTGGGTATTACAAGTCGTAACGGCAAGTTTTAATAATATTTTAATAGCATATCGTTGTTTAGTGAAACTCGGTATTGTGTACAACGCAATCTATCGAGGAAGGTCGCGATTGTGTGTAAAGCAATACAAGCTAGTATTTTAGTAAAAGATTCTTTTTATGATGTATATAATAGAAAAAAAACATTTCTCATAAAAATATCGGGTGTTACATTCTACCCCCCTTAAAATGAATTTCTCCCTCGAAATTTGTCACTTTGTAACAAACAGATGAGGATACCTATCCCTCATAATATCCTCAAGCTCCCATGTAGCTTCTTCTAATTGGTGGTTCCAACATTAAAATTTCACCAAGCGAGTGGTCTTGTTCCGTAGGACTTTTTCACTATGATCCAGAATCTCTACCGGCTGTTCTTCATAAGAAAGATCTTGCTCCAACGGTACACCTTGTGAGCTGAGTACATGTTAAGGATCAGGTATGTATTTTCTCAGCAGTGACACATGGAACACATCATGAACTTGAGAAAGATTCGGTGGAAACTCCAATCGGTAAGCTACCTTCCCAACATGATCCAGTATTTCGAAAGGACCGATATACCTAGGGCTCAGCTTTCCCTTCTTTCCAAATCTCATTACTCTCTTCCAAGGAGATATTCTTAAGAACACTTTATAACACACATCAAACTCTAGGTATTTTCTTCGGTTATCGACATAACTTATTTTCTTGACTTTGAGCTGCTCTTATGTGTTGTTGAATAGATCTGACCTTTTCTGCCATCTCATCAACAAGATCAGGTCCTAATAGCATTCTTTCCCCAACTTCATCCCAGAAAGTTAGAGTCCTGCATTTCTTTCCATAGAGAGCTTCATAAGGATCCATATGAATACTGGAGTGAAATCTATTATTATAAAGAAAATCCACCAAAGGTAGGTGTTGATCCCAACCACCTTTGAAATCCATAGAGCAAGCTCTCAACATATCTTCTAGAGTTTCAATTGTCCTCTCATACTGACCGTCGGTATGAGGATGATAAGCAGTGATGAATCTCAACTCTGTATCCAGATTATGCTGAAGACTTCGCCAGAACATTGAGGTAAACCTCGGATCCCGATCATATATAATGGAAAGTGACACTCCATGCAATCTTACCACATACTTTACATATATCTTGGCAAGCTGATCTAGAGAGAAATACTCTCTAATAGCAATGAAGTGTGAAGAAATTGTAAGACGATCAACTATGACCCAGATAGCATTATTGCCTTTGGATGTTTTAGGAAGTCTAGGGAAAAAGACCATAATGATGTTTTCCCATTTCCATTCAGGTATGGGTAATTGTTGTAACATCCCCTTAGAATTCTGTCTCTCAGCTTTAACTTGCTGACAAACCAAGAATCCAGAGACATATTCAACAACATCTCTTTTCATGCCATCCCACAAGAGTTACTCTTTCAGGTCCCTATACATCTTCGTGCTTCCAGGACGAATAGAGAATGAAGAACTATGAGCATCATCCAGCAGCTGCTTCTTTAATTCTGGGACGGGAGGAACACAAACCCGATTCCTGGACCTTATTATCCCATCACAATCAAGGTTGAATTTAGGAACATTTCTCACCTTCTTTTGTAACTCTACATCTTCTTTCTATGCCTCTTTAATCTTCACATGTATAGATGGTTGAACATTCATTTGAGAAAGATAAGATTTTTTCCCTTCCATTAAAATTCCAAGATCCATCCTTTGTAAATCCATAAATATTGGATCTTTTGTGATCCTCATCATGGACAAGCTAGCATGGTCTTGTCGACTTAATGTATCTTCCACCTTGTTTTCTTTCCTAGGGTGGTAATGAATTGAGAAGTCGTAATCATTAATCAGCTCCAACCATCTTCTTTGGAGCATATTCAGCTCCTTTTGTGTGAAAATATACTTTAAACTTTTATGATCTGTATAAATATCACATCATTCACCATAAAGATAATTCATCCAAATAATTAATGCAACGATTACTGCATCGAACTCCAAAACAAGAGTTGGGGTAATTTTGCTCATGGATTTTCAACTTTCGTGAGGCATAAGATATCACCATATCATTTTCCAGGAGAACACACCCCAATCCCTTCTTGGATGCATCATTGTAGATCACAAACCATTCTCCACTACAAGGCAGTGTGAGCACAGGTGCGCTGGATAATATTCTTTTTAAATCCTTAAAATTCTCTTCACATTCCTCTGTCCAAACAAACTTCACTCCTTTTCGAGTCAACCTGGTGAGTGGATTATATAATCGTGAAAAACTATTTCACAAAACTTCGATAATATCCATCCAAACCAAGAAAACATCGGATCTCACTTACTGTTGTTGGTCTCGACCATCTTTCGATAACATCCGTTTCTTCTTGATCAACAGATATCCCCTCTTTTGAGATTAGGTGACCCAAAAATGAAACTTTTTGATGCCAAAATTCACACTTGGTAAATTTTCCATAAAGAATCTCCTTTCTCAGGGTCTTCAATACAATTCTCAAGTGATCTTCATGTTCTTCCTTTCTCTTTGAATAGAAAAGAATTTCATCTGTAAAGACTACCAAAAATTGATCAAGATAGTCTCTAAAGACTCTATTCATTATATCCATGATGATATCAGTGGCATTAGTAAGACTAAATGGCATCACTATAAATTCATAGTGTCCATACCTTGTACGGAAAGCCAGCTTTGGTATATCCTCCATTTTGACCCTTAATTGATGATACCCTGAATGAAGATCAATCTTGGAAACATATTAAGCTCTGCGTAGTTGGTCAAATGGGTCATCAATGCGTGGGAGAGGATATTTTTTCTTGATAGTGATCTTGTTAAGTTCTCGGTAATCAATGGTGAGTCTCATTGATCCATCTTTCTTCTTAACAAACAAAATAGGTGCTCCCCAAGGTGACGCAATAGGGTGTATGAATACCTTATCAAGATTCTCTTGGATTTGCTTCTTCAATTCATGCAACTCAATTGGATCCATTCTATAAGGTGTCTTTGAAATAGGATAAGCACCCGGTACGAGTTCTATTGAAAACTCAACTTCACGATTTGGTGGAAGACCAGGAAATTCCTCCGGAAAGGCATCATCAAACTCCCATAGAATGGGCATATTCTTAATCATGAGATTATCTCCTACAATTTGGGAAAAATAACCATCATTTAGTGGAATCAAGACCCATAGGATGGATGAAATTTCCACAGGAAAGTTATGTTCATCCTTGCATCGATAGATGATCGTAGATTGATCTGGAATATGAAATTTGACTTCCCTTATTTGGAAATTGATATGATCTCCATATAAAGAAAGCCAATCCATGCCAAGAATCACATCAAATTCCACTATAGGAAGGATCACAAGATTTGAAGGAAGTACTTTCCCACAAACTTCAATCAGAGATGAATTTTAAACATTTGATGTGACTGTTGTGCCATTTGGGGTTGTCACAGCTAACTCAACATCTAATTGTTGAGATAATACAGAGATACCATTAGAAAATTATTTGGAAATAAAAGAGTGGGTGGATCCAAAATCAAATAAAACATTTTCTACTTTATAGTGGATGGTAAGTGTACCTTTCACCACTTCATTATCAAACTCCACATCGTTGATAGAAATTGCATGTGACTTTCCTTTTTCTTTGGACTTAAGTGTTTTTTGACATCGATCATCATCAACAACCCTTGGATTAGGGCATTGATTAGCATAATTCCCCATTTCCTTTCACTTTTAACATTGAAGTGTAGGAGGTGCACTCTGTGTAGCCTTTTCTTTGTTCTCATCACTAGACATCTTCTTCCCATCATTGTGGTATTCAAATGCCCGATGACCTTATTTTCCACATTTGAAACATTTACTTGTCCCTTTATGACAACTCCCTCCATGTTTCTTTCCACACTTTGAGCATAAGGGAAAACTCATCTTCTTTTTAGTGTGCTCTTTAGATTTTACTTTGAATTCCATTTTCCTCTTCTTATGAAACCCATATGACTGATGGGTTACTCCAAACTCCATCTCAAACTTGAGAGAACATCGAATGATTTCCTCGTAGATATTGAAGTCCCTTATGGCTAACGCCCTTCAAAGAATTGGTTTTAAGCCACTAAAGAATCGATCGATCTTACTCTCGGGTTGGATAATAATCCCAGAAGCGTACCTTTCAAGTCTTGTAAACTTTTATTCATAGGTACCAATAGATTCATCATCCTTTTGCTTCAATTCAAGAAACTTTTACTTCATCCTTGTCCAAAGAATACAAGGGATGTACTTATTGAAAAATATGTTCTGGAACTTGACCCATTACATGGACTCAATTTCATCCATTTGCCTCAGATTTTTAATAAAATTCCACCATTGATCAGCTTAACCTTCCAAACGATATAGTACTAAGATGAGATTATCATGGTCAGAACATTGAAGAACGGAAAATATATTTTTAGTAGTACTGATCCATTGTTCAACAACTAATGGATCAGTAGACTCGCTGAATGAGGGTGGATGCTGCCTCATGAAGGACTCAATAGAATGTTGCTACTTTCTTGGCTTGTTTGGAAGTCCTGCATGATTCATAGCTTGAGAAAGTTGTGTGAGCATGGCTATAAGATTTTGTATTCTATCTCCCATAACATTTGGTTGCTCAGGGGTACAATCATTGCATTTCCCATCGCATTCTGCATTAACACGATTTCTTCGGGTTCCAACCATTGACTAAAACCAAGAAGAATAGTGTGAGCAACACTAATTATAATAGGAAAACCACATAATCAAGAATAAAATTTAACACTTAAGGTCTTATCATAGGTTTTTCATGTCCATTTCTAAAACACTAAGATTGTGTTCTATGCATAGACTTATCCTTAGGGTTCTTACTAAGGATTTCACATCCTAGTTTCCAAAGGTTGACTATAACCTCCCTCTGATACCAACTATAGCGATCTAGAATTATTTCCAGTATACTATAATTGATACCTATCAGGGCACTCCATGGGAGGCTACACCCCCTGGGCGTGACACACCACTATCCCCAGTGGCAGCAATTTCGTCATGAAACCCTTGGGCGGAGAGTCATGCTTCGTACAATGCTTACATGTGAGAGTTCCCAAGGATCGGATTAATTCCTACCTCTTTTTCCTCTCATACCAACTATAATGACCAATAATTTAAATACATTGTTATTGATTCAAAATTGAAGCACACTTATTACAACATATAACAAAACCATGAAAGGACCGTACAGGTATAGTGTCTTTAGAAACTGGGAAACATAAACAACTAGTTCATAATGCATCTACATTGTATCCAATTTATTTCATCATATCTAGAGTCCCTTTTGGAATATCCAACTTAATAACCTTCTTCCTGACCTGAGGAAAGAAAACATACAAAAGGGTGACCTCAAATGATCATTAAGGGTAAACAAAAGAAATATCAATCTCGTCATATTCATGAGAACATTACATTTTGGAAATCTTAACGTACAAAAGAGATCATAATTTCATAACATGGGATAATCAAAGTAGTGAAATTTAATCCCAATAATCATAACTTAAAACATGAAACATTGTGTCATACACACATAATCATAGAGAATCATTTCATAGGATTCAAGACTCATTGTCTAGACTATCTTAGCGGACAAAGTCCATTTCTGAACCGAGTTCACTTTTCGTTTCAGTCCTGTTTCACTGAACCAGATTTACCTTCAGTTCTAGAAATGTCTATCTCATGAGATATAAATCTTTACCCAATGAATTAGATGGAGATATATGTCCCACCCATCTCAAAATGAAACCATTATTATGTGTTCCAGAAAATCATAAATCATACATCATAGCATAACCCATGTAATAAAAATGGGATTCTTAATCATCATGCCATCATAACACAATCCATATAAGAAAAAACGACATCATAAAAATAATTCCATCAAAACATAATCAAGACAATGTAAAAAATGGGGATAGAAACAGAACCCTATATTATCTTAGATGGGAAATAATTTTTATGAAACACTTAAACTCCATTCTTGAAGAAAATATCCTTTCTACATCAAAAACATTTTCCTTCCTTAACATGTCATATAATTTTAAACTAAAATAAGTTGATTAAAAATAAACTTGAAAACTTGTAAAGGAAGCTTCATGCAAATAATGTTCTAAAAATCCATTCATACAGTATAAGTTAAAAAACATTCTTCTCATAATTTGGCAGGAAAAGTAAAGAAGTACCTCGTAAGAAAAACGACAAAATATTACTTTCAAATCATTTACTAAAAACTCACTGAGGGGTAAAATTGGATTTAAACAATTATATGAGGATATAAATAATATTACATATTGATGAAACATATATTTGGATGAGGTATATTCCCCAGTAAATTCTGAAGTATAAACAATTTGGGATAAAAATTGAGATTGTGAGATTTTCCCTTACCTTAGGTCTGATTTGCTTCGAAAGTGTCCAAACCTCCTGTATAATGATTTAAATAATTTCATTTACTTATTACACAATAATAAACATTGTTATGATATCATATATGGCCTTATTATTAGCTTCTTATTAGTAATAGTTCATTGCTACTTGTTATTCGGGTGTTTATTACTTTTTGTTCTTATGCGTATTTTGTTGAATAAATTCTTATTATTATTTTTAGGTTATAGATACCTAATTTAAATTAGTGTAATATATATCATATTTATTCATTCAATTCATTCAATTCATTTATATAATCATTATTCAATGAAGAACATGTAGAATGAGTCACATCACATCGTGGAGACGGTATTCCGTACGTACGCACGAGCGATGATATTGTTCCCATGATCATGGAATTGTATTTGAGTGTATGTATACTATTTCATAATGAATATCAATTTACAATAATAATATATAGTTATTATCTACACCAGTATACCCTTCCAATTAAGGTGGTGGTGGAAAACAGATTACACCACGGCGTGGAGACGGTATTCCGTATGTACGTATACATGGTGATTTTGTTTTCCATAGGATGGATAGAAGGTGAAATAGGGTTGTTTAATATTTATAATAAAATATCACTATATTATTGATACTGATTTTATTACTTAATAATGAAACAACTAATGGAGAATAAGTAGAAGAATAAATAAAGTTCAATGAATCGGTAACAGACATTACCTCTTCATTGAAGCGCCTCTTCTTAACGTCCTCTTTGGGCACTAAAGATAGCCTTTGAAGAATACCAGAACCTCTAGGATGTTTCTAGGGAAGTGGAGAAGAGAAATTTTCAGGGGTTGGCCGAGCATGAAGGCTCAAAGTGGTCTGAGGAAGATAGGGAGGAGGTGCCCTTTTATAAGGGAGGAGAGGGGAACCTTAGGAAAAACATAAAATATTATTTAATAATAAAGTCATATTCTATTTTTAATATCTCCAAATTGATTTCATTCGAAGCTAAAGTGGGTATGGGTCGAAATCCTCTCAACCAATAGCTTTTATACAGGTTTGTGTCATTATATTAATCTTATCTTTTAGTTTTAACTCTTAGTTAATTAGATCGACATTTACCATGTCACTTTGTATTTTTATATTATATAGTTAATAAACATACCATATACATCCAAGAGACACCCAAGTGGTCCATTAATGATACACCTATCATAATATAAGTATCTTGGTTGAACCTTATATTTTTATTAATATAATAACAATTAATAATATAATATTTGTTTTAAAAAATATTTTATGTCAATTTTGACACTATTTGGTAATTGATTTTTTTGAAAATTATAATAGAATGATTAGTTCCAAAAAAGTAAATTAAATAAATACTAACATGTCATATTAACCTAGAAAATTAAGTTAATTCATAAAAATTCTCAAATTACATTTATTTGGGTATTTATAACATCACTTATGTTAATATTGCATTAATAAGATAATTACTGCATCATCATTGTGTCATAAATAAATTAACTTATTTAATGTTTAAAAATTATAAATAAAATACCATTATGTAGGAAATATTTTTGAGATTTCTAATGAATATTTATAGTAGAATTTATCTTATGTATAACCCTATTCAAAAAATTATTTAGTTATTAAACTTTGATGTTAACTATTTTAACCCTTCTTTAAATAAATTAATAATAAATATCCTAATCTAATCCATGTGGACCTAAATGGTCATATGTTGTTCCTAATGTTGTTTTTGGCAGAATTACACTTATCCAATAGAATTAGGACATGTGTTATGGTAATAATATTATTATTTTTACCCTCAATTACCCTGTTTACTTTTAACTGTGGTAAATAAAAGTAAAAAGTTACTATTCACCAAAAATTATTTTCTTCTCATTGAACAACATTTTAGTCCTTGATATTAACCATGTCTCTCGGATTTTCAAAATTCCACTCACAGAAGTGGTAAAATTATGTTTTATGTAAGTTTGAAGAAATCTCCTAGGAGGTAGGTAAAAGACGGTGAAAAGTTCAATAAAATTTTATATATCTAAAATTATTATAAAATGACTCCAATGAATTACATTGAACTTATATAGGTATTATGTATCAATTATTAGCTAAAATAAATTTAAATAAAATAAATAATTATTTAAATAAAAAGTCGGTTTTTAAATAGTAACCCAGTGTTTTCACTATTCATTAAAAATCGAAAGTTTTCAGAAAAATACCAAAAATTCACCCTAGGGTAATTTCCATATCCCGAATCCAAAAATTAAGTCCATTTTGAAAGATAAAATTTATAAAATTTCAAAAAGTGGGTATTACAATTCTTCACGGCTAGTTTTAATAATATTTTAGTAGCATATCGTTGTTTAGTGAAACTCGGTATTGCGTACAATGCAAGCTATCGAGGAAGGTCGTGATTGTGTGTAAAGTAATCCAAGCTAGTGTTGTAGTGAAAGATTCCTTTAATGATGTATATTACATAATAACATAACATTTCTCATAAAAATCTCGGGTGTTACATATTTGGTTACTACAGACGCTTAATATAGGAATTTTCACTCTTTGCAGCACCATTGACATGCATGAATAAGATGGTGAAAAGTACTTGTGGATAGATTCACACTATTCATCCTTTCAAGATCTAAAAGGGAGACTGACTTCCACACCGATATTGATTTTTCTAGAGTCAGGTAAGAGTTACACTATTTATTGTGATGCATTAGGTATTGGGCTGGGAGTAGTGCTTTTACAAGGGGAAAGATTCATTGTGTATGGGTCCCGGCAGTTGAGGCCACATGAGAGGAATTTCCCAACACATGATCTCTAGTTGCCTAAAATTGTGAATGATTTACGTTGTTCGATATATTATCTTTTCGGAGAGCATTTTGAGGTTTTTACTGACCATAAGAACCTCATTTATATCTTTACTCAACGTGATATTAATTTGAGACAATGAAGGTGGGTTGAGTACCTTCAGTCCTTTGAATTTGATCTTGCCTATATGCCAAGGAAAGGAAATATAGTGGCTGATGTGTTGAGTAGGAGGACTCATATACAGGCAATTTTAGAGGCCAGTAGTGAGTGGTATCATTGGGAACTATTCTCTGAGATTCATTTGGAGGTGCACGATAGATAGGGGTACACATTTCTTTCTTCTATAACTGTTACCTCTACTCTACCGGATCAAGTACGAATGAGAAAACTATCAGATTTCAAAGGACTATTCCTAAGTAGTGTTAGTCAGGAAATGACCCAACTCCTGGATATACCATAGATGAGGATGAGATCTTGCATTTTCATAGGCACGTATGAGTGTCACCAGACATACATGAGGATTAGATGTAAGATTTTGATTCCTCAGTTCAGGTAGTTCATCCTGGAATCACAAAGATGTATCTAGATCTACACCATCCGTATTGGTGGCTAGGTATGAAGGGGGATGCTTTTGTTTTTGTTATGAGATGTTCCATTTTTCGGTAGATGAAGGTAGAGAATCAGCGACCAATATTACTTTTATTGCAGTTACCCATTCCCAAGTCGGAGTGGAATGATGTCACGATGGATTTTGTGATAGGGTTACTATGGTCGCCTCAAGGTAATGATGTCGTTTGGGTTGTTGTTGTCAAAATAACTAAGGTTTAAAATTTTTTACCGATCAAGGAAACCTTCGGTGTTAATGAACTTGGAAGGTTGTACATCCGAGAGATTTTACATTTTCATGGGGTTATGTACTCTATTGTTTCAGACAGGGTTTCCTATTTTACTTCTCATGTTTAGAAAGGAATACAGAGGTATTTGGGTACACAAGTACTTTTGATTACAACTTACCATCCCCAGATAGATGTCCAGTCCGAGCACACGATTCGGGTGTCGAAGGACATGATTCGAGCATATGTCCTGCATTTCAGGGTTTCATAGGGGAGATATATACCCCTAGTTGATTTTTCTGAAAATCAAATTTTTAGGAAATGATTTAGATGTAACCTTATGATGATTTGTATGGTAGGCCATGCCGATCACCCCTATGTTTTCTGGAGGATAGAGAGGCTGCTTTGCTGGGACCTTGTCCTGTGTAGGAGACCACTAAGCATGTGGAGTTGATTCAGAAGAGGATGGATATTGTGCTGACTTGGCCGAAATCTTATGTTTATCGATGCAGACAACCTCTATAGTTCAAGGTTAGAGATCAGGTTTTCTATATTCCATACTGAGGTTGGGACACAGGAGGATTAGGGGATAGGGGAAAAATCAAAGTACAATCCATAATGTTACTTTTTGGACCCCTCTCACATTTTTTAACATGCAGAGGTTGATTTGGGGGTTGATGAATCCTTTGAGGAGCACCATATTCGAATTTTGGATCGTAGAATGATGGTTCTCTGTGTCTGGTCTATTCTAATGCTATAGGTTTTATGGTAGCAGAGTCAAGTAAAGGTTGAGACATGGGGGAGGGAGGCCGACATTCGATCCCAGTGGCCCGATTTTAGGGAAGTTTCTTCTTTACTACCCTATGAAGGGAAATTCGGGGATCTATTTCATTATGGGGGGAATTTTCTAAGAACCCGGATCTTTATTTCAGGTATGGATATTTATTTTAGTTGGTTTTTAGGAAAAATGAAGAATTTCCATTTTTCTAAGTACACGTTGTGTACCCGGATGTCGTTTGTAGCTGTGTATTGGCCGTTTAAGGGCCATGTACATGGATGTGTAGGTGACCAGGTATACCACCTAATCTGGGGCCAGTTGAGGCTAGTACACAGAGTGTACATTAAATGAACATGTTGTTCACTTTTATTTTTAATTTATTAATCAGAACGGGGTCACATCTCATCTCGATAATTCACTTCTTTTGACCTTGGTTCATACATGAGCGACCGAGAGCAACGATCAAAGTACAAGCCACCAATTTTTTCTTCTAAGGTCTGATTCAAAATCCAATTGGTGCATTGGAATCCCACCGGTGAGTTATTCCTACTACTATTGCCTCTCTTCCTGATTTCTCCTCTCTCTCGAGTTATCCAAGGTTGAATAATTTTAAACTTTTGTAGATCTATGTCGTTCTAGGCCTATTCAAAGGCCAACGTTCAAGAATTTTCATCATACAACATCATGGTAGGTGGTTTGTGTCTTTCTTTGATTGTATTTGGATTATATATGATTAAAGTGACAAATAACCATGTTTGGGGTATTCTGTGTATTGGATTTTAGCATTATTATCTACCTTATATGGTTTAATTGATTGAAAAGGGGTGGTAACATATGCATAAGTTTTGATTCTTTTTTACAGGACACCCCATGGGTTTGTTTCCCCAGTTTACAATTTATGGTTGTTTTCCTAGGTTTTCTATGAGTCATACCCTGTTTTCCTGCCTTGAATTGTTTGGGATGGAGTTATTTTATTATATGAATTGAATATGTTATGATTGTGACTGTTATCCCTGTAGTAGTAATAGATTACATGTGCTGATTTGATATAATATGTGTGGTGATCTTCCAAATTACTGTGAGAGACATGGACCAGGAAAACTGTGAGGGTTTTCATGTTTATTTACAAAGGGCCATGAGAGCCTTTTTTAGATTTTGACCCAGGGAGTATGGATCATGAGAGCTACCTAGAGGTCATGTATAAATTATTAATTCTATGTAGAATCGGGTTATTGACAATGAGATCTACCCAATTGGTCATTATCTTTACACTATTTTATGTTGGACTATAGGGGTGAAACTGTGAGAGCTTTACTAGAGGATTAGTTGTGACTAATTGAATAATTGTGAAATGTTTTCCAAGCCAAAGCACAAGATTGGACTTTGTGTTACATGGTTGTTTAGATGGTCTTATAAGACGTCTGTGGTTACTATTATATAAGTGGATATAGATATTAGGCTAGATCCCATGGTTACATTTTTTAATGGATTGAATAATTATTAAATATAAATAAATGTAATTGGAAACTAAGAGATTGTTTAATTTTGAGTACTTATTAGTTCACTGCTTCATTTCTGTATATTTCTTGCTATATCCATTCACTGACTATTAGGACATATCTTTTGGTGGTTTCCTATTGTGATTTGTCTGACACCCTATTTGGGTCATGCTTTTGGACCCAAATTGATTATATGGTTGCAGGTATAGAAAATGGAAAGATCCCTTCTTCATCATATATTTTAGTAATGTTGGAACTGGAGAGTGTGGGATCATGTTGAGACTTTGGATGCTATTGGAGTTTACAATTTTCGTAATTTAGTTTTAGTATTGTATTTCTAGAATTGTTACTTTTCTGGATTCTTTCTTAAATACATGTGACATGCATCATATAATTATATATATATATATATATATATGTTGCAGTTGTTATTAGTATCAGTCTTCTGATGTTTACTTCTTTTGTATGGTATTACTACTTCCTCAACAGTTTAATATGTGTTTCCACTGTGTTACATTGCCTATAAGGGCATAGTTTTTCCAATATCTATCCCAATAACGTTGCTGCTATTTGGTATCCTTTGATGTTTAGGGAAATATTCTAAAAGCCTTGTGACCCAAGGGGTATAGGGAATCTTTAGACAGCACCCGGAACAAGGATGTTATAAAGATCGACATTGTACCTCTAATCATAGCTCCCACTACTATCTTCTACTCTGTTAGAAATCTCATCACTAGTATGGCTCGCTCTATTACCCTAGCATATGTCAAGATGCTTAGTGATATAAAAAGACTCTGATCTTCCAGTATAGCCCCTACTCAATGGTCTAAGCCTTAAAAAATAGGTCACACCCTATATCTATGAAGTAGGGAGAATGGTCCTTAAATATTGTTGAGTACTCCGCTACTATTTGGAAACCCTACTGAAGATGCAGCAGCTCATATATATGCACATATCATAACATCATAGGAATGAACTACTCCCTGAAGAGGATCTCCAAGTCTTTACCAGTGAGGTTCATCTCTTTATGTGTATGGATCACTAATCTCCACCATCTCCCCACTAAGTCTTTTATAAGTCACACATCTAGGACTTCCATCTGCATTAGAGGCATCCTCACTAGAAGAAGGACACACATAACCACCTCCAGCTAATCCTCTACTACATGGAGTTCTGTCTCACCCCTGAACATGGGAGGTCACTGCCTCTAGAACTCATGCAATGCACTCAAATTGCATACATCCTCTTCTGGTAACGTTGGTAGTAACTTCTGCACTCTGAGTGGTGGTATAATTTGGTACACCCCTAGAAGTTATATCTTCTATATTATTCCATGTACTGATGCCTCATCACTAGGAGGATCATCCTCGTGATCTCAAATCAAAATCCTGGCTAGTAATCTGTGTGGAGGAATCCTGAAATAGATCATAATTTTATATAGTAAATAGTGTATACCTATATGAGATGAATTTAGATCAATAATGACATGAGAACACACTCAATCCTATATGACGAACGTACCATTTATTTTCCTTGCAACTAGTGTTTTTATGTACTGAGTTGAAAAGAAGAATTCTGAGTTTTGGTGTATGGATATGTTAGTCACTACACAAAAACTAGATTCCATGGCCAGAAATCCAAACTCTAAACACTCGACACCATTGCCCCAAACCAATCCCATAGAGACTTATTTCATTAGGTAGAACATACCCCCCTTGATACCACTCTATCATGACTCGTCCTATAGGTACCCATGTCGTGACTGCCCCAAGACTGCCTCTGATAGGACATGGTCTAGAGATATAACCAAGTAGGAATATCCAACAAATGGTAGGAATTTCCCTAAGTACCTATATACTCACAGAAATCTCCATTTGCAAAAAAAAACTGAAATGTAAAAACACTATGTAAACCAGCATGCATACTACTACGATAACAAAAAAAAGTAAGACTGTAGGAAACTGATAAGGAACAGGTCCATAATACAATTCCAGATAAAAAGGAAAAGTACAAGCTCCTGAAACTCATATATAGAAAACCCTACCTGAAGGGTGGTTATAGAAACAACAGTATGACGTTGCTGAAGAACACCTCGTATTTAAAGCCTCTCTCTAAGAAACACCTATCCTCAGTCCACCACGGAATTCTTCAAAGTGTCACTTGTCTGAACAAGACTACAACTGTTGGCTCCAAAATATTTGTACAGGAGAAGGATGTAAAGAATAATCCCATACCAAAGGTACTGCCTCACGAACCCCATTCGTGGAGCCCCTTCGCACTGCGGACAGTGTGAATCCAAATCCCCCTCTACGGTTTCCAGAGAGTAAAAGAGGTAGTAGGCTATGTGGTTATGATGCAATTGACTGGAATATTCGTGTCGTGTAGGGAACTAGATAAACCACCACAATCAATTGGAACATGACTGAAGCCTCCACGAGTTCCGCATAGGGAACCAAAGAGATATTCGCACTGAGGAGGGGATGATGGTAGACATTTCGGTTATGAAAAACATGACATAATTAGTGGTCGATCCTGAAGCACCTTCTGGCTTGTCCCCGAGCTATACCTACTTCTAGCCACCCCTCATGTATAAATATTGGGCCACCCACAAGACCAAAGGAAGGATACCACAACCTTTAGCCTTCTCATCTCTCAAATCATGAAGCACCTTCCACTCTGCAAAAATTGGGAAAAATGATCTCTTCAATGTAGTTGATCATTCTAATTCACCCGTCTCTTAGATAAAATAAAACCCCTATTCCTGAAGGGATGCCCTTCATGCAGATCGTGGTCCATTGAAAATCTCAGATATCCCTATAGGGACTCAGGTCTTCATGAAGCACTCATGCATTGTGTTGTACATTGCATGCACATGTGTACCACATGCTAAGGTCGGGCCATTGTGCTTCACAAAGAACATTGCTTCGCAATTATACTCTTTGAAAGGTACCCTTTCTTTGTGAAGTCTTACTCCACAAAAGCCTTTATACTTCTCGAAGAACCCTCCATATTCATCTATACCATATGCCCAAGCTATTTCACTCCACTTCACAAAGCATACCCCTTTGTGATGTCCCTCCCCTGCATGGGGAACCATAGATTCACAAGTTCCTATCCTGTGAACCCATTTTATTTTCAAAACCTTCTCCCATAAGACCCTATAGGTTTGTAGAAAGTGATTTCAAGTTCCCTTTGGGGGTGCTTCATGTTGGGTTTATTAGCCTCTTGCTTCTTAAAAGAGGCACGCTTATAGATATTTCTTATTTTCATAGCCACACTAATGTGGGCCCCTCAGAGGATCACTCCATAACACCACCTCTCCATAGCATAGATGATTCCTTCAAATACCCAAGGGAGGCTAGGTATCAATCATGTAAGTCCTAGGTGTGTGGAGTGAACCCGCCACGTCCGAGCTACGAGACGTTAAACCTCCAAGCACCATCGTACTCAGCACATGACGTTAAAATGTGGCCACTCCCCATGCATTATACACAGGGTTACTGTAACATAAAAGACATATTTTAAAGGTATTTTTCATTTAATTTACATCCTTGCTTTGTTTTGGGGGCTTCCCTAGGTTTTAGGGAGGAATAGATCAGTATTCATGAATTGGGCCAAACCGTGAGCCCAATTCCAGATTAAAAAATAAATTTTGTATATTTTATAACTTTTTCATTTTTCAACATTTTTCATCCATTCAAATTCCTACTTGACCTAAAATAACCTATTAACTCCACAAAGGTAATTTTGAGCTTTTATAAATCCATTACCAGGGTTTATTTGGGTTTTTATATAAGGGGTTGGCCCTGACCAAAGGCCCAATTCCTGTTTTGAAAATAAATTTGGATTATGTTATAACATTTTCAATATTTGGGAATTTTCGGTGATTCCAAGTCTCACCCAAGACTAATTAACCCAGACGCGTGTCTGAACTCTCTCCCCCCTCTTTGGAGATCTGGTTAATTGTCAGTTGGGGCCAAACTTCACAGGCTTCCTCAAATCTCCCATATTTGAAGAGGTAAAGTATTTCTTTCATAACTCTCTCAATTCTCAATATTTTTCCTCCATTTCAATTCCTAGTTAACCTAATATATCTTTTGCGAACGAAAACTAAATTTTGGATCTTTTATATTTCATCTACTGGTGTTTTGGAGTGATTACTTGAAGATACTTCAAATAAATGAGCCATTTTCTTTCCTCTTTTAAACTACTTTGGGTTTCCTTTGTTTTTCTTAGAGTATATTTGGTTATAATTGAGTTTAACAATGTCCGGAAACTAGGTTTTTGAACCTAGGGTTTAAAATTGGGCTTTAGTGGCCAATATATGTGGTTTTAGGTTTGATCTAGGTCTCTCTTGGTGCGGCGGGGGTGCGATTTGATTTTCACATAGAGATTCATGGGTTTTTGTTACTTTGGTAGGTTATTCCATTGTGTGTGCAATTTTTGTGAATTATCTTTCTGTTTTCAAGGTAACTTAATGTTTATTTCACTTGAATGTTTCTGTAAAAATTGGTTTTAGTTGCATTTATAATTCAAATGAATTTTAAGTTCCAATTTTTGGTGAAATTGGGGGTTTTTCATTCAAATATTTTATTGGTTCATTTTGGTCTGACCTATAATTACTTAGTGGATTTTATTGAACTTTATTAGGACTAAAAACCATGTTTTGAATGTTTATTGTTTTTTTTGTTCCTGTGAAAGTTTGTTTAAATGGTGTTTGTGAAGCAAATGGTCTTTAAGTTCCATGTTTGTGTGAAAATGGTGGTTTTTAGAAGATATAACTTCTTGGTTCACATTGGGCTTCCCCATAAATGAATATTTGGGTTCATTAAATGGTATTGAACTAAAAAAAATTTTAATGACTTAGAAGTGTTCATATAGTGTGAAAAGTGGATATCTTAAAGGGCTTTGGGTGCAAAACAATGTGGTGTTTTGAGAGGTTGTTTTATTGAAAATAAAATTATTTTATTGTGTGTTTTAAATGGTATAAAATGTGTGTAGATACTGTACTATTTGTTTGTGACTAGTAGTGATATTTTATATGAAAAAGGATGTGTGTTTTTTTCTGAAATTTTTTGAGCACAAAAGGGGAAGCTCAGGTACCTAGGTGGGGCGGATTTGTACTAGTACGACTAGTGGATCAGATGGGTTTTGTCCCTGTTCCACTTAGCATTTGGATAACGACAACTCTAACAAAACTATGTGGATGATGATTAGTGACCAATAGGTTATGGGTATATTCCCTACTACTGTCTCATGCACTAGAACCGATTTTTCTATGGTTACACTACACTGAGATACGAGGTACATAGGGCCCGAGACAACCTAGTGCTTAGGGGTGTTCCCGATTTTGATGCTCATTGGATTTATGGTATTTACCCTTGTTGTGGGGTTTTTTTTGAAGTACATAACAGTATATCACATGTCTATTTAATGTGATAACATTCTGAAATTCTCGGATTGAAAACTGTTTTCATTTGAATGTTGCATTTCTTTGAATTTTAACACTGTTTCACGTTTTGTATTAAAATTAATTGTTTTGTTCACATTGTTTTCCATGCTCTTTGGAATAATCTGATGGTATCATATTGGTCTTAGGCTCACACGCTACTTACACCCCTTGGGTGTATGTAGACCTGCTTATTCTTGACTCAGGTAAAGGGAAGGCTAAGGGTGATGGTGGTTCAGTGTGTTAGTCCCCATCGTTGGGGCGGAGTTGCAGAGAAGGCTTGCGGGTGATGACCCCCTTATCGTGTGGAGTCCATGGGGATGTCTTTATGATGTAATTATTTGTTTTTATACCACTTGTAGTGTATTTAAACTCATTTATTCAGATCTGGTTTTTTTAATAATTGTTTAGCAAGATAATTTCATATTCTAATAATTGATTGTTTTTTTATGATTTATGATTTCATACTCGGGTAAATCGTTCCCAAACTAGATTTTTTTGATACCCGGGAACATGTTCCAGCACTTGAGGATAGGGAACTCCCTTCGGGTCATGTCACGGGCTAGGTTTGGTGCCGGTTTTGGCAGTGACCAGATTCAGTTCGTGAAAAAATGGTATCAAAGGGGGTTCACTCTTTGGGTCATGTTATTTGGGGAAGATTCAACATAGTCTAGAGCTCGGATTTTAGGGACATGAAATTTCAGTCATGGGTAGTGTGCTTGGCCATCACACCTCATGACGGGAATCAAGTCACCATGGGAAGTATGGATTTACATGATTCCTTTGGTTTTCTTGATTTAATGATGACTATGAGAAATGAAAAAAGAGATGGGAGAATAATCGCAGTGAGCTCACAGGGCCTGGAAAGCCATGTGGATCCGTAGATATTTCCCTAGAATACTCTCTTTTATGGTGAATTGATTAGAATATGGCTTCCAACCATATGTCCAAGTCACCCACTGAATCTAGTTTCCTCTCACATTGTCTTGTGTCTCTTTGTTTTGGAATCTTGGAAACTTGGTTTTTTTAAGCAAAAAAAATGACTTCACTTTAAGGAGTGTGAATTTTTGTGATGTTATTTTCTAGTAAAGTGAAAACGGTTTTTTTAAAGTCTATAAAGAAAATTTCAGAATTATTTCAAAAGGGTAAATTATGTGTTTACACCTATTTTGAAATACGAACTATGTTAATTGTGGTTTTGAAAATATGTTTCTAGTGGAATTTTTTTAACCATGGAAAAGTGTTTTGGATTGAATTGAGTGTTCTAGAACATTCGTGTGGGGGTTGAAGATGGATTTTGGGTTTGGTGACTAGTGAACATTTGAAAAAAAAATTATGAACTTTCAGAAACTTGTCTTGAAATGAGAAGAGTTGAGTTCTCAATTAAATGGAGATTTATGAAATGGTGTTTTCATGAAATTAGAAGGGTTTTGAAATGGGTTGAAATGTTTTCAAACAATTTTAAAAGTTATAAATATGTGATTTTATTGAATTTTGCATTCTTTTATAAATTGGTTTGTGAGATGAAAAATTGGGTTTTGATATTATGGTTATTGTTTCTGAGAAAAGAAAATTGTGGTTAAAAGTTTGATTTTAAAAAGAGGAAAGGTTTGATTTTTGGTATTTGGTATTCTCAAGGGTGACCACATTCATAGGTTTATTTGGGAATATGGATGGATATGAGGTTGTTTCCCAGTGTGGCATGTAAACATGCATGTGTAAGGCTCATGAGATACCATCGGTAAATGCGCAACCGACCAAAACTGTTTTTTTAAATAATGTTTTTGAAGGAAAGTGTTGTGTTTTGATAATGTATGGTTGGGAGGTATGGATTATGTGTTTTCGGGATTATTATTGTGGGATGTTTCGAGTTCAATAACCCATATTGTTTGAATGATGTTTTGGATTTGTGTTTCATTGATAAGTTGGAATGAAGTGTTGGTCAGTGGTCTCTTTTGTGGAAAATTTTGGGAGGCCAATGTGGTGACTCCCCTCATGTGTTCGGTTCAGGTTTGTAGTCTGTTGTGACCAAATGACCAGATTGGTTGGGTCCTTGGGTTTTCTCTTAGGCTAGGGTATGCCCCCATAAAGTGTTAATGTATGATTCATGTTTGGCCTTTGGTGATTCACCGTTGGATGATCCTCCAGTTGATCAACATAAAGACTTTATTCTTGAGGTTTGGAGATTGAGATTACCGCTCTTCTTTTTCAATTGTGTTGATCCCCCTATAGTGGGAGATTGTTTGTGGGAGGTTGAAATAGACCTTAGTTTATTATGTTTCTTAAGTTTTCTAATTTCAATGATGTTTATGGTTGTTAATGTAGAATTATGTCTTAAAGGTCCTCTGGGTATTTCGTTAGTCTCATTGAAGCAAGAGTTCATGTTAGGCCACTAGTGTGCAAGATCTGGCCAAGAGTGGATATTATGGACACTTGCTAGAATCATGTGCTGTTTGGGACTCAGTACAAGGTCCCTCTCCTTGTGTTTTGTTTTATCCACAATGGTCATGTTCGGTGACTCCATTTGATGTCATGTGTTCATTTGACTATAAGGGTGAAGATTGTGCAATCTTACGAGAGTAACTATTTTGTTGGATGTGTGTCTCCCTATAGGAAATTCTAAATCCTATGATCTAGAGGAATGTGTTTCTATATGTCTTTCATTCCACTGTTTAGCATCTAAATTAAAAAGGGGTGATGTGTGTGCATCCTCTAAGTTCTTGTTTTGGTAAAATGATGGGTTGGAGAAAAGTGTGTTTGAAGTGTGTCATGTCTCAATGAGACCATATGAGATTACAGTATAATTGTTTTTGGCACTGGAAGAATAGGTTCAGTTTAGGGGTTTCCAAATCCTAACTGTGAGGCTGAAGATGCTTCAATCCATTGAGCTCCAGCCATAGGCCCCAGAGAGAAGCTGGCGTGTAGTTACGGGAAATCCTAAAGTCGTTCACACTTTTGGTCAAGGTCATATCCTCATTATGAAAGATAAGAATAGTTTAAACCTTTGGTGTCGTCGTCTTGTTCCAATTTCTCACATTTGGTGGAAAGAGGTGTGAGTACCTTCTTCCCATGTCATACCCTGAGTTGATTTTTTCCCCTTTGGGTTCCCTTGTGTTTTTCGAGAAAAGATTAAAATTTGGGTTAAGCAGGTTGAAGAGCCTAGTTTGTGCGTGGTTAGCAGTAACTGTGTGTCAACCCAGGGGACTATGTCATAAGATTCAGTAGCTACTGCATGGTCTCCACACGTCCATGATCATTGGCCAAGGAAACTATGTGAAGTTTCCTCTTTGGAAAGAATGATCCGCACAGTTAACTCACGGTTTCCCAAACCGTGTGAACCAACCCTGTGGCCATGCCAGATCCTTAAAATTCTGTTGTTTTTTTGTTGTTATCCCATAATAATTAGTTAATATGGTTTGGTTTTGTTTTAGGTATACCCACAATGGGTCTCAGGTATGTTTTATTAGATGAATTCTGATATTAATCGACACCTAATGCGGGGAAGTCCGTTCGAGGCCCCTTGTTAGTGTCTCGATTTTGTCTTAAGGTATGTTTTGTTCATTATTATGGTGGGGAGACCCATCATGGGTATCATGTATGTTCTCTTGGAAAAGGAATAGTGTTAGTTTAACCCTTATGATGGGGAGATCATTCATTCCTTCCCCAATTATAATCCTTATTCTGTCTTAGAAATTGAGTTATCCCTAGTGGTGGGATGTCCAGATTGTGTCACCCTGTACTAGTGACTCAGTTTTCTCCATGGTGTATTCTAGGTAGGAGGTAGTATCATTCAAGTCTATCTATCCACAAATTTGTTACTTGGGTAAATTTGGGGTTGGAGAACACCCAATTTTTTTTGTTTATGTAATGTTGGGGTAGCGTTATTCGAGTTCGTTGTTCGTTTCAAGTAGATTGCTTGAGCATCGTCTTGTAGTGTTTGAGGTGTTTTGTTTTTGGATGTGTTTTGAATGTGTTTCATAATTTTAAGTAAGTGGTGTTATTTTTGGTTGGTGAGAGTATTATGTTCCTTTGTTTGATCAACTATAGGTGTTCATCCTTTTTGAAGCGCGTGAAAACATGGCAAGAAAGTCTGTCTTGGTCTATCATTTGGGCTTTGCTTTTTCATCTGGTCTTGTTGTGGAATTCCGGAGGAAGAATGCTTTATGGTGGGGAGAATTGTAACATAAAAGACATATTTTAAAGGTATTTTTCATTTAATTTACATTTTTTCATTGTTTTGGGGGTTACCCTAGGTTTTAGGGAGGAATAGATGAGTATTCATGAATTGGGCCAAACAGTGAGCCCAATTCTAGATTAAAAAATAAATTTTGTATCTTTTATAACTTTTTCATTTTTCAACATTTTTCAACCATTCAAATTCCTAATTGAACTCCCCTAACCTATTAACACCGCCAAGGTAATTTGGAGCTTTTAGAAATCCATAACCAGGGTTTATTTGGGTTTGTATCTAAGGGGTTGGGCCTGCCCAAAGGGCCAATTCATGTTTTAAAAATAAATTTGGATTATGTTATAAAATATTTAATTTTTGGGATTTTTCGGTGATTCTAAGTCTCACCCAAGACCAATTAACACATACGTGCGTCTGAACTCTATCCCCCCTCTTTGGATCTCTGGTTAATCGCGAGTTGGTGCTGAACTTCATAGGCTTCCTCAAATCTCCCAGATTTGAAGAGGTAAAGTCTTTCTTTAATAACTCTCTCAATTCTCAAGATTTTTCCTCCATTCCAATTCCTATTTGACCTAATATATCTTGTAAGAATGAACCATAAATTTCGGCTCTTTGAAATTTCATCTACTGGTGTTTTGGAGTGATTACTTCAAGATACTTCAAGTAAATGAGCCCTTTTCTTTCCTCTTCCAAACTACTTTGGGTTTCATTCATTTTTCTTAGGGTTTATTTGGTTATAGTTGAGTTTCATAATGTCCAGAAACTAGGTTTTTGAACCTAGGGTTTATCATTGGTCTTTCTTGGCCAATTTTTGTGGTTTTAGGTTTGATCTAGGTCTCTCTTGGTGTGGCGGGGGTGCAATTTGATTTTCGCATGGAGATTCCTGGGTTTTTGTTACTTTGGTAGGTGATTCCTTTGTGTGTTCAATTTTAGTGAATTATCTTGCTGTGTTCATGGTACCTTAATATTTGTTTCACTTGAATGTTTCTATAAAAATTGGTTTTAGTTGCATTTATAATTCAAATGAATTTTAAGTTCCAATTTTTGGTGAAATTTGGGGGTTTTTCATTCAAATATTTTATTGGTTCATTTTGGGATGACCTATAATTACATAGTTGATTTTATTTAACTTTATTAGGACTAAAAATCTTGTTTTGAATGTTTTATTGTTGCTGTGAAATATTGTTTAAATGGTGTTTGAGAAGCAATTGGGCTTTAAGTGCCATGTTTGTGTGAAAATGGTGGTTTTTAAAAGATATAACTTCTTAGTTCACATTGGGCTGCCCCATAACTGAATTGTTGGTTTCATTAAATGGTATTTAACTAAAATTTTGTTTTAAGGACTTACAAGTGTTCATATAGTGTGCAATTTGGACATATTAACGAGCTTTGGGTGCAAAACAATGTGGTGTTTTGAGAGGTTGTTTTATTGAAAAATAAAATTATTTTATTGTGTGTTTTAACTGGTATAAAATGTGTGTAGATACTGCACTATCTGTTTGTGACTAGTAGTGATATTTTATATGAAAAAGTATGTGTGTTGTTTGATGAAATTGTTTGAGCACAAAAGGGGAAGCCCGGGTACCTAGGTGGGGCGTCTTTGTACTAGTACGGCTAGTGGATCAGATGGATTTTGTCCCTGTTACACTTAGAATTTGGATAAGGACAACTCTAACTAAACTATGTGGATGATGATTGGGGTCCACTAGGTTATGGGTATTTTCCCTACTAGTGGCTCATGCACGAGAAAGGATTTTTCTATGGTTACTCTACACTGAGCTACGAGGTACATAGGGCCCGAGACAACCTAGTGCTTAGGGGTGTTCTCGATTTTGATGCTCATTGGATTTGTGGTATTTACCCTTGTTGTGGGGTGTTCTTGGCTTCACTTTAGAGTAGATATCATCACTATTTAATGTGATAACATTCTGAAATTCTCGGATTGAAAGTTGTTTTCATTTGAAAGTTACATTTCATTGAATTTTAACACTGTTTCACGTTGTGTATTAAAATTGCTTGTTTTTTTCACATTGTATTGAATTATATTTGGAATCATCTTGTGGTATCCTATTGGGATTAGGCTCACACCTTACTTACACCCCTTGAGTGTATGTAGACTTGCTTATGCTTGACTCAGGTAAAGGGAAGGCTAAGGGTGATGGAGGTTCAGGGTGTTAGTCCCCATCGTTAGGGCAGAGTTGCGGAGAAGGCTTGCGGGTGATGACCCCCTTGTCATGTGGATTACATGGGGATGTAATTATGTTGTCATTATTTATTTTTATACCACTTTTAGTGTCTTCAAACACATTTATTCAGATCTGGTTTTGTTAAGAATTGTTTACATGAAAATTTCAGATTCCAATAATTGATTGTTTTTTTATGATTTATGATTTCATACTTGGGTAAATCGTTCCCAAACCAGATTTGTTTGATACCCGGGAACTTGTGCCAGCCCTTCGGGATAGGAAACACACTTTGGGTGATGTCACGAGCTGGGTTTGGTGCCGGTTTTGGTAGTGACAAGATTCAGTTGGTGACAGTGACCACATCAGAAATTCTCCACACTTACACATCTCCATGGAAGTGAGATCTTCTTCACATGGAATGAGATCCTCTTAGTTGGAATGACTTCTGTCTATGGGGAAGGGAAACCATCTTGGTGTAAGCCCCTAGACTTTCTTATGGTAGGTAGCATCCCCGATCCTCCTCTATTCTTCCATTCAAAAGACTATAGAAGATATGGGAATTGAGACCTTAATTACCCCATCCCTTTTCCTCTGGGTATTGCCTCCATCGAGCCACTAACCATGCATAATCCCCTGTTTCCTCTTTGGACCACTAAAAATTTGTAAGCCCTACTCCACTTTTCCCTAATGCACCATTCGCAATGTTATCATCAGGTCCTTTCTGCCTATTATTTCTCACACCGAACATGACTCACATGGTCTTAGAGTAATAATTTACCATGGAATCATTCCTGCATTGTCTTATCATGTAATCCCCAAGCCCCTTTTTGAACTACACAGACATTGATCCTTTTCTCCTTGGCGAGGTACGTAGGAAGCCTCTCTAAGGTTCAATCTCAACACCTACTTGTCCCAAACCCTTCTTGTTGGTTCACCTTCATCCTGAATAAAGTTAAACTATACCCATATGAACTACATGTACTTTGATCCTTGTCTTATATGAAAGGTATGTATGAATCCTCCCTAAGATTCTACCCCAACACAGACTTGTCCCAACATCTCAAATATGTTCGCCTTCAACTTGCATAACATTAAACTATATTCCCCATTCCAAAATATGTGGATTTTGATCTTTATCTCTGAGGAAATTTATGTAGGAAGACTCCTTGAGGTTGAAGTCCAACACCCATTGGTCCTGACAACTCCTTGTCAGTCTACCCTCGTCCTACATGATGTTAAACTATACGCCCCTTTTATTCATGCAATATGTTAAACTGTACCTATTCAAACTACATGGGATTTGGTCTTTTTCTCCTAGAAATGTTATTTAGGAAGCCTCCATGAGGTCCAATATTAATTCATGGTAAGCCATTGAAACCCCAGATAGTGGGAAGATATTTTAATCCCAATCGACGCTAATCCATTGGATCCCCATCCAGCAGTATGCTTTTGGAACGCACATAATCGATAAGATGTTGTCAAACCCAACAAAAGGTATGTCATTGTATGACCATCCAGGGGTAAGATGTTGTAGCCTATACTCGATGGTAGTACATTGTTGTCCCCTTCACTAGGACCCACATTTCTGGTCTTCCCCTATGGCATCAGTCTGTCCTGGGCTACTAACTAGGCGTAAGCCCTTGTATATCGTCGGGCCTTTTTCCTATGTGTACACCCTAATTCTAGACCCCCCATATTGAACATATTTTAATTTGATTCCCTGCCTCGAGGATACATAGGAAGCCTCCCTAGGGTTCAAGACTATCACTCTTGTCCCATCGTGGTCTCTTTCTTACACCTATGTGTTTGGGAAGGTCATTCCCAAACCTGGAGGTTCTACATCCACTAGATCCAATCTGTGCCTCCATTCTCACGAGTTTCCTCCTAAGTTGTCCCATCGCCCCATCGAACTATGAGGACTTAGATTCCCTACGATGGGGAAATGTAGGAGGTCTCTTCGAGGCTCAATCCCAACATCACCGTCATCTTCACATCGGTTCCATATCATTCTTCATCCACTCTCAACAATACATATCCAACATAATTCTTACCTATTTCACCACATCCCAGTTAGATCATATCACACACTTTCCCAATGCTCCTAGAAGCAATCAAGAAACTAACAACGTGTTGTCCCTGGCATCAGTGTTCCCTCATGGGGTCGCACCAATTTAATCCACTCTTATCAGTGGTCCAATCTGTCTGACTAGTCTCCGCCACATATTAAACTCACGGCATACCCTATGTTAAACATGGGAAGCTAAGGAATATCTTAGAGACATTCCTATGGAATATAAATCCCCACCCTCGATGTTGGATGACTCAGGCTTCTAGGCCCTTGAGAATCCATATCATAAGGGGAAGAAACCTAGACTTATCAATGTTCTGGCGTCCAGACACGCCAATGATGTCCCACATGACTACTTCCCCGACCAAAGGTTTCTGCCCTATCATGACCCCATGGAATTTCTAGAAAATAACAGTGTAATTAACTGACATCCATGAAGTCATGGCACTAGTAAAAGTTTCATGAACAATGTATTATGTCTATAAGGGAGACCGGAAATTGGAAATGAGTTCTGAGGAGGAATCCACAGAAGGAGAAACTGACATCCCATCTTCCCATTTTGATCAAGGAGAAAACATCCCTGAATAAGCGACAGATGCCAACCGCCTTTGGGATGTGAGAATATGGAAAAAAAAAACGTTCCTCCAAAAGAATGGATGTGCACCCCAGTGAAAGCGTCGTAAATAGAAATGGTGAACCTGACATGAATTTTTCTCCTCAATGCATAGATTAGCAGTTTCTGAGACATCAGTGGATTATCACGTCACATGATCCAATTATCCGGTGCTAGGTCCCACCATAAAAATAGTGGGCCTGGCATTAAACTCACTAGTAATTGGGGTAGTTGAATGTTGTACATCCTGGTATGAGACTTTTTTAGTGTGGATCTCTCTTACCAACCATGGAATATGACATGTTATTGGGGAACTGGAGATTTCTTTTCTTCCTTTTAGCACTAATGGTTGAATCTCCCTACTTTTTTCAAGGACCCAAAATGCTACAACATGAAATTGATCATGGACCACCCACCTATGTAAGGTTAGGGGCAATGAAAATGTGATAATTCCATGTGGCTTCATCACTTCCGTAGTAGCCTCAACATCCACGACTCATAAGAACATGTGCCCCATATCCCCATCTAAAATCATTGTGATAGGAGTGACTAATGACCGCGTTGAACGATATGAGGAGAAGGGGATTGTCCCAACCTTAGATATGGACTTATACAACCAGGAGGCTTCTGCGCCTAACCATCACCACCACACCCAAGGGCTTCAATAGGAGCCAATACTCCCCACTCCAACCTACATTCGTTTCGGGAGCCTCCCCCAAGAACACTTCGTCGACTCCCTCCCCTGCACCAATGAGAAGAGGGATTCCTAGACCAGCCAAATTTTAGTCCCCTCCTAGTGGCCACCAATGAGGGATCCCCCAATGATGCATTAGTTCCATAACCTAGCCCCACATGCTGAGGGGAATATGAATTATTCACCTGCACCACTTGCCTCAGTTCGGTTAAACCGATGCCAGCATCTGGCAGAAGCTGAAGAGGATGCCTGCCTGGGGGAGTCATCATCAATGGATCCCATAGCACGTGCCACGACCAACACATACGGTCAATCTACCATTCATTCTAAGCAGAGGAATCTATATTCTTGGCCTAGATAAAGGCCCCATCTACCCTACCAGTAGGTTTGGATGACTCTCCTGGTCACCTACATAGGTGGTGTCCTTTTGGGGCTGACCTGTGGCAACAACATCAATGATGGAGGTCCTCCTCATTCCACCATCAATGAGACCGCACATCCATCCCTCTCCAATGATCAGCGTGGGGGTCCTCCCTATGCCACCACCAATCTAAGATAAGGTCCTCCCCACTGCATTGACACCCAGTACGGAATCCTCTTTCGCACCCATGACCTTAGGTAAGGAGTCATTTCTCCAGTCATCGGTCGACGATGTGAAGATGCTACATTTCTGGTCATCCATTGATGTGGGGGTCTTCCCAATGTCCTTATAGTAACTGAAGAAGGTCATCCACGTCATAAAAATCAGAGAATTAAAAGCTTTCCTTGATTCATGGGCAGCCAACATGGAGGTCCTACCCGAGTTCAGCTTAACTAGTACGAGGACCCTCATCGTACCAACGTTGACAAAGAAAATAAGCATAGAGGCCCTACCCATGCTCCTACTAGCTCTAGAGGAGGTCCTACCTGCACTATCACTTCCCGCAGAGACTCCCTCTACATGTCAGCTAGTGGACACAAAGGTCCTCCCCGTGTTCTCTTTCATATTTTTTCAGGTTCTCCTCTCACCCCAGGTCATCCAGGCTGGATTCCTCTCTGCCCCTGCATCAGTTCGACTGAAGGCCATCCTAGAGAAAAAAAACATCCCTTATCTCAAAGATCCATCCTGATTCAGGAGGGAGGGTTTTCAAAGCCATAAAAATAATGCCGAGAAGATTCATACTACAATTAAGCTAGTCTCCTTATCATATTATGAGGTCGAATGTGATTCGGAAATGGAATTCTCACCTCGATCCTCTTTGTCAAGGGCCAGAGAAAGAATGAGGAAAACCAGCATCATCTTTCTATAATGTGAGGTCCACTAGATTCCCACATCTGTCTACATACATATCCAGGAGGAGGAAGATTTTCCATCTTCTAAGGGCCTGGCCGTGCAATCCTACCTATCATCAATACGGTCATTCTCTTCCTCGACCAGAGATCATGAAGAGTTATTCGAGGTACCCGTAGAGGATGAAAAACAATATTGAACACCACTAATAACTTAATCACCTACACAGGATTCTATGGAAGCTATCCTATCATACTAAGATGTATCGGCTCATTCATTTCATTTTGTGTAGGACAACCCAAGATATAACAGCTTTTCATCTTGTATTTTGTATTCTCCACCGACCAATTTACCATATCAGTGATCTGATTTAGTGCCGTTTCTAATACCTCATACACCCCTAGTCTAAGAATAGGGAAACTAGGGGAAAATCCTGAGTGTGAGCCAAGGATCTTGTGGTACATCCTTCCAGCAGACCATTTTTTAGAGATGTTCTGCCCAATTGCGACTGTGAACCTCAGTGCGTCGGAATCGCTTACTCTAGAGGAAGTTGTGTGTTTACAAAAAATCCTGTGGTGACACACTTATGTCTTCATTATTAGGGAGTTTATTACCTCATGATTCATGAAAACTTTGAAGATATTTACTAGCAATGTTGTATTGTTGACTTGGTTGCACTCATGTGGCCTAGTGCCCCGATTCTCCCATTTTCCATCAGACCCTCCAGTAATGATGCATTCAGTGTTTTAAAGTACACCATATGATATCAAGGAAGCTTACCCTATGTTCATATCCATGGTTTGGGGAAGTATGTTTCCCTCCATTTCAGTTTTATCTAGCACCACCCCAACTTGCTAAGCAATATTGTGGATATGCCCCCAGGTAGAGTCATGAATTACATGGATAACCTATCATTGGAAGAGAACACAACCATACTCCTTGGAAAGAACATAACTAATAGAGGAGTTACATGCCTATTAGATCCACTGGTATGGGTTACTATCCATCAGATAAATCTTCTAGGTCTTCCCTTGCCCACAGAGTCATTAGTCCTTAGCCAGAATCCCAATAAGGGCAAAGAGCCTCTTGGGGCCGTCAAACCCTATGACCCATCTGGCATAGTTCAGAAGACAAAATATGAACCCAAAAAAGACCAAATATTTTTAAAAACTCATGGAAAATAAGAATATGGTTGATTAACTTCCTACTGAACACACTACGGAGTGGTGACTAGACTACGATGATCCTCGGCTAGGGCAGCAGGGGTAGAAACAACTTCCCCCAGACGAGTTGCCTTTGGGTAACCCTAACCATCCTACCCACATAGATAGGGTATATTATAGAGAGTATGATAATAGGGAATGAGATGTAGCACCAAATCCTCTTGACTGGTGTGATAACCATTGGGACCCAGCTCAGGCTCCCTAAGTCGCTCAACATTTTGTTACCCTAGCAGTCCCACAGGTCATCCCACCAGTCATTCTACGATCTGTTGGGCCTACACATCATGTTGAATAACCTTGAAATGCACTAGTGGTCAGTAATACTCATAATTATAGGAATCCCCACCCAGATGATCTGATGGTGGTGCTCATTGCTCGCCTCGAGGAGTTGGAAACTCAACATGTGGCAATCCTGCCGGATGGAAAGCCATATCCGACATGGGTTGATGATATACCGGCAACCCCTGGTTTAAGAAATCCCACTTTTTCCATTTTTAATGGAATGGATGATCTGATGCAACATCTGGATCACATTATCTCAAGGTGTGGACCCATGCTGGGAACTCCGGTGCACCAAGAGGCCGCCAAAATCTAGTGTTTCATATAGACATTGGAAGAGCTTGTGTTTCTCTGGTATAGCCAACTACCCATTGGGTTGGTCTCCAGTTGGTAAGATCTATGTAGACTATTCCTTTACATGTTCAGCTCTACCACTTAGAAGACGAGTATTACAGACCTCTCCAAGTGCATGTAGAGTCTTGAGAAGCGCATCGTAGACTTCGTTGCTCGGTTGAAAGGCCTTACCTATTCCATATATATGCTACTAACTCAGGAATAGATAATAAAAATGTGTGGGGGAATGTCAAAACTAAACTAGTCCCCAATCTCATTACATGGAATTACCCCAGGGGATTGTGATATTTATCAGATAAGACCCAGTGTCTATTGGGAGCCTTGAAGTAGACCAAGAAGGTATGTCTGTTTCCTCTCACAATTCTTGTGAGAAGAGCCTCTATGGCTAAACCCTCCACGGTATCACATATTGATGCCCCCAGATAACTAGAGTTGTTACCTATTGATCCACCTCCACAACATCATAAAGTCCCTCCACCGTAGGTGTTGTCTCCGGCCCAACAACACCCACCTCAAAATCGATAGGCACCCCCGCATAACGTGACGCCACTACATAGGGGATAGAACTAGGTCCCACCTCCTCGACAAGCTCCTCTATCCCCTCATTAGGGCCAGGATCCCAGATCACCCTTCCCGGACATGAGAAACCTGAACTACTCATTCAACGAGGCTCAGGTCCCTGATTATTTCCAAAGTGCCATAGAATAGGTAATTCTACGATTTCTCGAATATCGGAGGCCCAAAGAGGTGAATCTCACTAATCTCCCCAACTACTACCCCTATCACCAGATCCTACAGAAAACCTTCAAACAGTTCTTTTTGTTTAAACGTTATCTTAATGACCAGGTTGATAATAACAGAGTCGGGTTTGGCCTAGCTCTGGCACATGTGTCATGTGTATTCATGAATCTAGACAATGGCAGTGACAGTTAGGGTGAGTGGCACCCGGTTCCTAACTGTGGTTCTCAAAAATATGAAGACTATATGGATCCTAATCTAGACACTCGTGTCCATAGTATTATTCATACACATATGAATTGACTCGAGCCTTCATAAGTCTGTGTTTCATCCGCCGCTACTACTTCTACATCGACGTCTTAGCCACCCTCTTCCCAGAAGAGGAAGAATTGGAAACAAAAGGGAAAACAAAGTCCCCCATCGATCCCATCATCAACCCAAAATCTTGGTGACTTCATTCCCCTAGAGAGGATGATTACACCTAGAATCCATCCAGTGGTGGAGATTTATTCAAGTGACGATCAAGGGTACTCTTTGGTTAACACCATGGAGCTGGTAAACCCCTGCATCATTCCTGATGATAAAGAGCGCCAGGGAGATCCTCCAAACATCCCCAATCATCACCAGGGTTGACGTAGTAGCGACTATATGGGTCGTTATAATGCCTCAGTCAATACTTCTAGCAAGGATATGTATTCCACCAAAACCAGATAGTAGGCCTAATGTAGAGCTCATCACGGGCAACCTTCTCATCTAGCGTCATCAAGTCCACCTTCCTTGCCTTTTTATGTTACATGATCATGAAGAGCTGCCCTGACCAAGACAAGATCAGCCATGATCTATTACCGAACGACCTAAGTCATCTATACCACATCGAGTAGTCACTCTATGAGCTTAGTCTAGTGAGAAGAAGGATATTCCATGCACCACTCAGTAGCTCGTTCAGATGGAAGGGCCATCATACCCTCTTCTGTAGAACAACCTATTGTTTGATGAATTTGAAAATTGGAATAGAAGTATGATAACCGTAAGAATATCACCAACATTCCTACATGGATCTCTATCATTGAGGATATCTGACTTTTAGTAGATATGTGTGAAGATCTCTCCAAGTCTTTATGAAACCCCCTCCAGTTTGAGATGGAGGTAGCAGCTGCATAAGTCTTCCATGATAAGGCAGTCGAATATACTGAATGTCAGGTGATTATCTCTTTATCTAGAGAAGATGAAGGCTCTCCCATATAGGGGCACATCCCCCCACATTACATCAATAGTCACATTAATGGCATGGAGTTTTTCCGCTCACTTTTCGACATAGGCTCTGGGATCAACCTAATCCTGACTTAGACACTTCAAAAAATGGGGTTGTTCGAGGATGAAATGAGTCCCTCAGACAAGAAAATTCAAGGTTATGACAGGAGGAAACATACATCAGATGGAAAGATCATCCTGAAGAACTAGTTTGGTGGTCTGGTATTCAACACTGATTCCATGGTTTCCTAGTAGGACACTGCTTACAACGCATTGATGGGCAGGCCATGACTTCACCCGCATCCGGTGGTCCCTTCATCGTATCACTAGAGCCTTAAGAACTCCCTTAATGGTTGAGTGGTAATTCACTAAGGGGACGTGTCTCCATTTTCCTCTTATGAATCATAATACAAGGATGAGAAATATTACAAGATAAAGAAAAATCATATTCAAGCTAACAAGGTTGAACGTGCTACGGCTATGACTGAATCATGGACATACCCGAATGATGCCTACATTTTTCTGATTCATCGATTAGAGGCTACGACGCTGGATCTAGGGAAATGATTTGTTTTTCTTGAATTATGGGTAAGCACGTTCCCAAGTCTAGGGGAAACCAAAATATCACATAATTTTCCAAAAAAAACCAGGATCAGGGATTCCCAAATCCCCCTACTCATATATGGTATTTGGACGTTCGCCCCATAGAAACAGAAATATGTCATAATTTCTTGTTTTGCTGGGCTGGGATAATCTAGATCAGGACAACAAGCCACTATTTATTTTATATCATCATGAATGGACCCTTGGGATGAAGACCATATGGGATCAGGTTGACAACCTTTATAGTTATGGTTTCGGAAGCACAGGAGCACCCCGAAGCGGTGTCCACCACCGCTCAGGCTACCACCAACTTCCCATCTGGATCTATTGATTCAGAGGAATCACCTCCCATAGAGGATCCCTCCTCGATGAATGAAGAATAGTATTTGGAGGATTCTCCTCCCACCATTGAAGAAGGTGTCTCTACCATAGTCAAGGAATTGGTACAGGTAAGTCTCACTAGTGAGACGGATCCAAAAACCATATTTATTAGTGACGATATGCCTA
The DNA here is from genome assembly GCA_963277665.1 of Viscum album. Lineage (NCBI taxonomy): Eukaryota > Viridiplantae > Streptophyta > Magnoliopsida > Santalales > Viscaceae > Viscum > Viscum album. Next base: position 856,595,508 of record OY728145.1, read on the forward strand.
CTAAAGAGAAACAACAGTACCTGGAATTCCTAAAGTAGAATCATGATGTGTTTTCCTAGATTTATAACGATATTAGAGGACCATATCCACTGGTCACCATCCACCGCCTTAGTCTCCCAACAAATCATCGTGGATTCGAACAACCTCCCAGAAGGTGCATCATTCTCACGATGCCATGGTCGAGGATGAGATTGATAATCTCACGAGATCAAATTTTTTCAAAGAGGTCTAGGACCCTATGTGTTTATCCAAAATTGTGGTCTTCATTAATAAGAACATATAGATTAGGGTTTTCATCAACTTTTGAGATCTTAACCCTCATTTTCCAAAAGATGGTTTCCCCTTCCTATGACATAACTTTTGATTGATGTCACCGTTTTGTTCCAAGCTCTCTCTTTCATGGTTGGTATTCTGGGTATTACCAAATTCGAATGTCCCCCACAGATAAGGATTCTATAGACTTCAAGGAACCATAAGGTAATTTATGCTACTAGGTAATGCCCTTCAGTTTAATGAGTATAGGTTCCACCTATAAGAGTTCCATGCATCGCATATTTAAGCCAATCCTCAGAACATTGGTGGACTGGTACATTGATGATCTGGTGGTCAAATATTTTTATCTCTAAGACTATCTAAAAGACCTTGAGAAAGTCTTTGTCTTCATATGTTCTCATTATATGAGGATTAACCAATTGAAGTGTGCCTTCATAGTCACCTTTTGAAGGCTTATCGGCTTTCTCGTTAGATATAGAGGCTTCAAGATCGATCCAAAGAAGACTAAGGCCATCATTTATATGTCTATTCCGCACAACATTTAGGAGATTCAAGGCTTTCAAGGCCACTTGGAGTAAATATGTTTATTCTTCATGAATTTGGCCGGAAAGTGTAATCTATTATCTCAACTCATGAAGAAGGAAATTTCATATCCGTGGGATGAGGAATGTTTGACTTCTTTCAAGGAAATCAAGCATTACCTATTAGAACCTCTCGTCCTAATGCCACCAATTTTGGGAAAACCTCTGGTCCTTTATGATAGTGCCTTGGAATGATCTTTAGGCACCCTTCTTTCCCAGAATTACAATGAGGTAACATAGAATAGTATCTACTATCACATATGTGTGCTCCCCGATATGGAGACCCAATAATCTTATTTTGAGAAAAGCTGTCTTGCATTGGTATTCCCAATGAAAAAATGGTGAAATTAATTACAGCATTATGAGATATATCTAGTGTCCTGAGTGCATATGTTAAAGTACATCTTGAACCACCCCATGTTGATAGTCCATCTAGCTCGGTGTCTAGTGATCCTCCAGCAGTTCGACATCAGGTTTTTCCCCCAGAAGGCCATCAAGGGACAAGCATTGGTAGACTTCCTTTCCTCCCATCCAACTCCCACATACTAGTGTCTAGATCTTGATTTTCCCAATGAGGAAATCCTCTCAGTAGACTAGGCCATTCCATGTTGGAAAATGATCTTCAATTGTGCTTCTCAAAGCCCTAACGACAAAAGACTCAATGACCCCAAACTCAACAGAGTAGGCATGTGTATCATCTTCATCATGCCAACATTAGCTATTCTTCCATATTCATTCATGTTTTTAGAAGGCTATAACAACAATGAGGCAGAGTGTCAGGCTCTCATTATTGGCCACAAGATGGCCCTTGAGATTGATGTGTCACACTTCTATGTGAAAGGGGACTACAAACATTTCATTGAACATATCAACGGTGACTATGTCGTCAAAAATCTATATCTTGTACCACAATTGGATTTTACCCAGCAATTGATTGCCCAGTTCCCATCTCGACTATAATCTACCCTTGTCACTCTATCCCAGAATGGTGGAGAAAATGCCTTAGCTAGCCTAGATTCATCTCTTGTAGTTCCTGATTAAGATGATTTTATTATTCATGTGGCCCACTGGGGATTCATTTCCCCAGTCACTCTAGAAGATGAGGATAGCCCACGGGTAAGACACCTCACTGCTGGTGAATCCATGTTAGTGTCACTAGGTTCCCCTGATGTAGTGCTGGAAGTGACACCTAACTAGAGGACCCCCTTTATCAAGTACATCCAATAAGGCAATATCCCAGGAGATCGAGCTGAGCATGAGCGAATCCGATGTCGCGCATTGTATTTTACCCTCTAGAGTGACCGTAGTTTTGAGAAGATCCAATGAAAATGTAGGATTGAAGTATTCCTTTTCCATTTCATTCAAGGTGGTGAAATTTCTCATGTCATGATGGAGGTTCATTCTGGTTCCTATAGGTCTCATGATACCAGGCCGAAACTATCTCACTAGATCCAGAGACTAGGGTATTTTTGGCATTCCATGATCCGTGATTGTTTTGAGTTTTTGAAGAGTTTTAATGTGTTCCAAATCTAGGCTAATATTTTTCATCATCCTCCAATTCCTCTACAAACTACCAAGTATTATTGGCCCTTTGCAGTCTAGGGATTCGTCATAGTGGGACTATATCCACCGATGAAAGATCGCCAGTGCAGGTTCATCCTGACCAATACGTATTTCTTTAACAAGTGGGCAGAGGTAGTTCTGCTCAATGAGGTCAAGGATCGCTCAATCGTTAATTTTGTGAGCCCCAACATGATCTACTGAATTAGAGTCCCTCACGTCATCCTCACCGATAACAGCACCAACTTCCAAGAAGCTGAGTAGAAGAAATTGTATGCCACGTACAACATTTGTTCTAACCATACCTACTAATATCATGTTCAAGAAAATAGGAAGATCAAGGCATTCAAAAAATCCATTTCTAACATCCTGCAGAAAATGGTGGGAACAAGAAGATTTGACCGAAAAATCTCCCCAACAAACTATGGGCATATCGGTCAATGACTCACAATTCCCCACGGGTGATCCAATATTTCATTGTGTACGGGACGGTGGCAGTCCTACCCATCAAGATTCTATTGCCTTCATTACGCACAGCTACCTATGATCAGAAAGCACCAAACAAGGCAGCTGAAGTCTGCTTGGATGAACTAGAAGCGCTCGATGAGAAAAGTCTGTATGCCCTGCACAATCTAAAAATACATCAGAAAAAGATAACTAGATATTTCAATAAGAATGTTTTCATCCACTCTTTCTTATATGGTGACATGGTGTTGGCTCTAAGAACACCAATGATACCCGATATGAAACCACCCAAACTGGAGCCCAAATGGGAAGGACTTTACATAATTCACAAGGTTTACCCCAATGGAACTTACTCCCTAATTACAAAGGATGGTGAGCGTATATCTCCTCCAAAAAATACCAAATTACTCAAGAAGTAATTTTCCTGAGTAAATCATCTTACATGGCCTAAAATTTTTTCGTCTTCACCACAATGTTATACAGAGTGATCCATCCAAGATGATGGACATAAAAATACTCAACACCTGTCATGGATGAAATTAAATGGAGAGAGACATATAAACTACAAAAAGATCCAATCCCTATAACCATAAACTATGATCTATCATATACTTACTGTACAACGTTAAACTACTCAATATTTCAAGAACTATGTATGGATTGATTCCCATCCTCATGGGATATGTAGGAATGATCGGGCACTTTTTCTTAGAGTTCATCCCTCAAATCATCTCTTTGAAAACCCATGGATTTGGTTCCCTTGGAGGATCCCACATTGTGTAGCGTAGACTTCTTTGGCCCCACTAATTTAGGGATAATGATTGTCACACCATGTTCCCCCCTTGTCATTCTATCCTCCCTCGTCCTCACCGCACGATGTTAAACTATATGGCCCTTTGATAACTACTTAATGTTGTATTATCATTCCCATGGGATACATAGGAATGCCCAAAAAGTTAGTCTATTGGCCCAACCCAAACATCATGATCACCCCTTGGGTTGAAATACATGGTTTGGTATAGTATTTTTCCTTTATTCATTTCAATTTCATCATGACTGCACCATGTATCCCTATGCTTGAAAATCCCCACCTCTTTCACCATCCCACATAATAATAAACTGTGGATAAGTATATTCATGCTTCACCCATCCCATTTATTTGGGTCTTCATAATCTTTCACATCCAAAAGGACCCCCGAATGACATGGATGGTAGGCCCTAGTGTTGTCCTACCATTTTGGTCCAATGTCCTTGAGGATCTTGAATGACAAATTTATACAAGTCCCGCTTTGAGAATATTTTCAGTGGTCAAAACTCATTTGTTGTTCCCATTTTAGGTCACATGATGGGGATTTTATATTACAAAAAAACCATCCTACATAATTAGCACCACCCCCATATGTCCTAGATATTAGGTGAAGTGGTTCATGTTGTCCTGCTACCCCATCAAACATCAGTCTTCCTAAGGAAGGAGTATTATTCTAGTCAGGGTCGACCATGCCTAATCTCTTTACCTCATTTTCGTACCCCTATTTTTTGGGGACATCCCAATCCTATTCCTTATTACCCACACTGCGAATTACTCACATGGTCTTAGGCGCTTTGGTTAGACAATACCCTCATAATGGGTCATGTATATATGGTACAAACCCTATGACCATAAAGTATGATCATTCACCGTCCTCACCGTAAGATACTAAATTGAAAACTAGTTGGGACTTCCCGTCTGAGGTCCCTCGACCTTTTTTCCCCTGACTCCAAGTTCTCATTTAGGATTTTGCGGTGTGGTGTGATGTTACGTCCTCATTCATGTTGGTCTATTTTTCTCGTACCACAAATACCCTCTTGAGACATCCCTAAATCATCCCATGTCTTTATAACATGATGTTGAACTGCACAACACTTTCAGAACTCCGTTTTTCATGATTCCCATCCTTATGGAATACATAGGAAAACCCATACATTTTTGTCTTCAGGTCCAGCCCAGGTTCATCTCCCATTTATCTTGGCCACCTAGTCTAAATTCTCTCTGGGGATTATGAATGTTATGGAGTATGTAGGATTATTTTCTCATTCACATGAGTGTACTCACCATGCCATACACATTTCTCATCATGTCTTTATCACATGACCTTAAACTACACGAAACATCCAAAACTACATGTGGCTTCATTCCCATCCTCATGAGATATATTGGACCACCCAAGAATTTAGTGTTCAGGTCCATCCCTATTTCTTAGAATCCTCTTCATATTTCTAGCCCCATGGTCTCAGTTCTTCTAGGAGGGGGTATGTGGTGTGGTATGGGCTTATGTCCTCATTAAAGTCTAATTTGTAACAGGCACGCCATGTACCAATCCCTCTTCATATCTCTTCACCCTCTGGTTCTACACTCATATTTTCGAGTCATCTACTCTTGAATTGGGCCCCTTGACCCTCTTTGGCAGTTTACCAATGTGCCTAGGTGAACTCTGGTTTTGGACTAAGAGTGTTGGATTCTTCAAAAAAATGTTATCTCCCATATTCATGCTTTATGTTCCTATTTATTTGGTATTTAATCATATTTTAATCCTAAAGGATCCTCAAACGACATAGAATCTATGCCCTAGGTATCTCCTACAATTTTGTGCAAACGTCCTCACAGATCTCAAATGAAAAATTGATACAAGACCAACATTGTGAATATGGTTAGTGGATGATGTTCATTTGTTGTTCCCATTTCAGGTCACACAATATGGATGTTTTTTTTGAACATAGTAAAAAGTTATCTTCCAACTCATGCCACCCCCATCAAGCCCCAAATATTAGATTCATGATTCACACCCTTTTCCACTCCATCGTGTCTTAGTGGAATTTCGACTATCTTGGTGCTGTCGCTTAGTGTGTGTTTGTGTGTTATGAGGAAAAATCCATAGAGAGGCATCATTCAAGGCTCCACACCATTTTCCCCATTTTAATGTACTCCATGTGTTGCAATGACCTTCTCCACCATTGTTTCCCACATCGAGTGCAGCACACATGGGATTTAGGATTTTATCGCATTTTGAACCTATTTAGAAGAGTCTCACTTCTCTATCGTCAGAGCACATAGACGTGAAACTAAGATCTCTATACGTCCTTTCCTTAAGGTGTAAAAATCATAACTTCTAGAACTAAATACAGCTTGATTCCCATAAGTATAGGATATGTGGGAATTCTTAGGCATCTTGTCTTCGGGCCCTTATTAGGTTCCACTAATTATCTCTTCCGTTCAGCCTTTTCAGACTTAAATTTCATGGGTTTTCATGGTATGTGTGGGATTATTTCTTCATTCACATCGGGTTTGTGATATCCACACCTCATACTCCATTCTAGGAGCTAGTTTCTCCTACCTCTTGTCATAATGACTTTAATTTTCCCCTTCATGAACTATGTATGGATTGATTCCAATTATTATGGGATACATAGGAAAACCAGGACATTTTGTCCATGTAGTTAACCCAATATTATATAATCTTTTCTATCCCCTCATCCCAAGGTTACTTCCTCTGAATTGTGGGTGGTATGTTGTGGACCTCTTCTTCATTCACATCGGGTATGCTTTATCACGCCATGCACATTCCACTCTAAAATCTTGTCTCTTCTATAAGAGTCTGTGCCATATGACCTCAAACTATGATTACTAGTCCCACATAACTCTAAACTATTGTGTCTTTTCCACATGATGTTAAAATTAAGGAGTTGTTCTTATCATAGGACCCTAAACTATGACATTAACATCCTGGCCACACGAACAGAAACCAGAAATGCATTGTGATATCCTCACTCTAGGGGACAATATATTTTTTTCGGTTATCTTCCATACAAATTTTCAAGTCCTACATATGTATTTATTCCGATAGCGATGCGTGGATTCTCCATCCTAGGTTTGTTTCATTAAAAAAATGACAACATAGATCCGTCCCAAAGAACAAACAAGATCTATCAAATGCCACTTCTTTTGGTGCGAGGTCTAGACCATCACGATAGTATTTCACCTAGAATTGGTACCCTACCATACCATGGTATAACTATGTATGGATTTATCATCATCATCATGGGGTATGTTGGAACGTCCACACACATTTTCTCGGGCCCAACCAACTTTCATTTTTGGTACAATGACCTTAAACCTTTCTAGGGATAATATGGTGATATAGACTCCTACTGTCCTCATTCATGTCATATTTTACAGTCACCACACCACATATCTTCTTCCCTCTTTTAAATCTATGTTCTGATCTCTAAGACCATAAAACTAAGATCTGACTGGCACATTCAAAATTATGTGTAGCATGATTTCCAACATCAGGGGATATGTAAGAACACCCAAACATCCATTTGTGGGTCCAGCCCCATGACTCTGAAATCCTACCCCTTTTTTGGTCCCTTAGAATAAGTTCATTCAATAACATGTTGTGTGAAGATTACCTTTTTGGATCTCATTCATAATGGGTTTTGAAAAAACTACACCATGTGCCTCCCTTGCCTTTTCTTGACCTGGTCAGAATTCCACAACCCTGAACTAAGAACTCTCTATGGTAGCTACGCATCAGACATTTCTACTTTTCCATGCTATGAAAATTCCATTAAACCAGTTCCCCTATTGATGGTCAACACTATGACCTTATGATAGGATCATGTGACCTCATGACTCTTGTCCTTGGAATGGGATTTTACTTATTCTTTCTGAAACATTTTATTGACGTACTTCAATGTGTTGTGGTAAAGAACACAAAGTGTGAAGTATTCATAAGAAAATTTCTTCTTTTCATGTCAACTATTCCTGAGCCCTTTATTTTGATCATCATCCTCTTCTATGTATGGAGGGACCCCCGCTATGCTCTAGTCTCATGCCACATTGGCTTACCTACTATCATGGGCCAATGCCCTAGAAGACCCTGACTAACATTTTGCGATAGGTCCCTTGTTTTGAACATGGTTAGTCATTGACACTCATTTGTCTATCCCCATACCAGGATAACATGAAATAGATGTTGTGTTTCATACATTGTTAGATGTTATCCTCTATCGCCAAGCCACCTTCATTGTGATCCAGATCTTGGGCACCGTGACTCACATTTTTTCACTCCCTTATGTTCAAGTGGAATTCTAGCACAATCAATTTTACACCTTTGTGCGTCTATGTGCGTTAAGAAGTCAAGTAAATAATTTTGGGATGTCATTTTCCAAGCATTCCAATTCCCCTAATGTGAGCCTCTATGTACTAGGAAAATCCCACCACTACTCATTTTTTCCCACGTCGATCAAGACTCACATTGGTTAGTGGTTTTGGTAGGATGTGTATTGTTGCAACGAAACCACACATACCTTTCATCCTATATGATGCTAAAATGAACTCTCAGAACTACATATTTCTTTCTTCTTATCCTCATGGGATACATAAGAAGACCGAGCACTTTCCATTGTGTCCAGCACCAAGATTAGGCCACCTAGGGTCTATGGACTATGGTTTAAAGAAACCCACTAGGAGAACGTGGTGTGTTTTGTAATCCTACTATCCCCGTTCACATCAGAATTTGTACTGCACCATGCATTTCCTTTCTGGGTAACCATATCCTCAACAAATGACTTTAAACTGCAGTTCTACCCTGAAAAAGTTCAGTAAACCCCATGATAATTACGATAATCTTCACCTTCCTCATCAGAGATTATTTCCCCTTCCATCATTGGTTTTTAACCACACTATGTTCAAGAACTACGTTTGGCTTGATTCTCATCCTTATGGGATACGTTGCAATGCCCAGGCATTTTGCCTTGGGCCCATCCCTCAGGTCACTAAACCTTCTGGCCCCTCGGACCTGATCAAGGTCCAATCTCTATGAACTTAAAATAGGATCCTACAATATATGAAACATGAATTTAAACAATTAGCCTCGGTCCATGAAGTATGACTTTAAAACAATATGCATCTTCCTCATTGTATGACGTTAAACTACATGTCTATCATCCTTATTGTATGATGTTAAAATACATGTATGTCATCCTCATTGGCCTGATGTAAAACTGTGGGACACTCTAAGAGAGACCCTTTTAGGAAATGAGTATGATCCCTGATTAGACTGATACCCTCACCCAATGTGTTTTTATCATGGTGGAATAATTTTAAGAGTTTTGGACTCAATTCGAACAACCCATCACTCCATCCTCCACACTTTGTATGACCCTTATTTAGACCCTCATCATCTTCCATGCATGATGTAACCCCCTAACTATATGGTTTTTCGGCCAATGGCTTTCCTACTGTCCTGGGATAATGTTCTCAAAGACTACAGGATGAAATTTTGATTCAGGCCCTATGTTTATATCATGGTTAGTGTTCAACACTCATTTGTTATCCTTGTTTTAGGCTAACATGATAGGGATACATTGTATCGAACATGGTCAATTGTTATCCTTCATCGTCTTGCCACCCCTATAGTGTTCCATATTTTGGGTATCATGATTCATTCCTTCCACTCCCTTCTATTCGGATTGATTCTAAAGGCCCTGGAGTTACCCCTTCATGCCCTCGATCACATTGGGAAAATAGAAATTCGACTGTTTTGAGAGTTTCAATCTCCAGTCATGACTCTTTTTTTTTTCACTCAAAAATTCAGATCTGGTTTTCAAACCCAGGAGGAATAAATATTTGTTCACACATTCATATTCGAATGGAATAACGAGGTGATTATCCTAGGTTTCTCACATCGGGCCCGACCCGTGTGAGCATAGAGAATGATCGCTGGATATTTCATGAATGTGACAGACATGTAGTAAACCAAAACATATAACAAAACACATGCATTCATCCCATACAAACAATCATGAAAGTACATTTGGGAGTTTACACACATTATATTACCCAAGAATTGGTCCCTTACATGGATAGAATGTCATCTTAGATAGAGCGTTCTAGCTCCTCCACCCTATGGCTTGTGGCATTCAGGATCTACAGTCACCTATTTAGATCCTTCTCCTCCTTGGCAGCAATGGGGTGTAGTTCATTAGCCATGATCTTGGCCTACTCCCCATCGGTTCAGATCGTAGCCATTTCCACATAGGATCGCTTCATCCGTTCTTAGGCCTCTGCTAGCTGGGCATTAAAGTGAAATTCAAGTCCCGATTTTCCATTGAGGATAGAAGGGTACTCGTTCACCCATTCTCATGATATCTGAATCTCATTTTGTCTTCCTGAAGCCTCTTTATGTTCACCGATTTTCTTTGATTCCATCCCTCAAGAAGGCCATGATCATGAACCCAAATCTTCTCCTCCATGGGGTCTAAGATGAGCATATGGGGATGTTGGGAATACACTCCTCCAAAACATAATTGATGTTGTCAGGAATGAAACCACCCCATCTGGTCAATCCAAAGCACTTGAGGGGTCTCCCCGACGATGCGCTTCACTAGCTTCCATGACCGGCAATGAACAATTTTTCTATCCTCTTCAGTGGAATCCATCTTGTCCTAGTCTGTAGGTTTGGTGGGTTCATATAAAGGGAATGCCTCCAAGAATCCATCAGAAGGATATTTATTTGGTGTCTAGTTGGGTAGGTCAGGACCCATTCCATCTGATTGATCCTCGTCATCAAATTCCACCTCAATTATTTAATGATTAATCATACTGACCATCCCACCTCAGATCAGGAGCATTGTAGTTTGGTTAGATCAGGCGTTCGCATCCATGACCACAAGTGTTCCCCTGGAAAAGGAAGTACTAGGAGCTATATCCAACCTTGTAATGGCTACCCAATACATTTGAATAATGGTGCATAAAAAAAGTGCACGAGAATCAGTTAAACTAATCAATGAAGGATAGTTAAAATTTCATAAAGGAGACTTAAAGAGGACGAATTAATAGTCTCGCTCTTGAGTTGTTGTCATTGGGACCCAGTGGTGTGTCCCCTTTGTATATGGTTAGGATGTCCAAAGGCTCCAGGTGGACTACACTGGGAATCGCGGCCCTAATGGGCATGATAATCGCTGTAGTTGTGGGCACAAATCCAGAAGTTCCCTTAAGAGAATCTACTATTGAGAAGAGCGAGTTTTGAGTATGAGTCCCTCCTTCACATGTTATGTGTAAGTTGAGAATTCCTATGTGACGTATATGAGGAATAAAGGAATGTGGATTAGGGTTTTACCTCAAGGGTCTCTGCAAACTATTAATCTCTGGGTCTGAATTGTTGAACTCACTCTCCTCTAGAGGGCTCCCTCCACCGGGATCCTCCCCTAGGAGAACTTGTCTAATTCTTAAGATATAGGGAAACACTATCTCAATTTAGTGGCCGAAAACTTTGGAGGGGTCGTTCAATATAGAAGAACATTCACTTGATCCTTTATTATATGTAGAGCATCCAGAGAGTTTACAATGTCCTCCATCTCAGCAAGGTACCGATCCCCCTCCGCCTGGAATACCACAAAATCGGCCCTGACAGGATAGATCCCTAAAAAATCCATCCAAAGATGATACAGATGTCTCCAAATCTCGGATGGGTTGATTAATTGTTTGTTGACATCCCCGAAGTCCCATGCCTCTGAGAAGAAAACATTCTCACGAATGAATATGTGGAACAACCACTTATTTAGAGCCTAGGTGGGAATCCTACGAATCCCATTGGGAAACTCTCCTCTAGATATCATTTATCCTCTAGGACTGTCAGGTCCACTGCTGCCTCTTGCCCCTCAGTTGGTAGAGGTCTCACCACTACTACAGCCCCACCACCATGGGATGTCCTTGCAGCCTTCTAACCCTGACCTCAAGGTTTATATGGGTCCCAGTCACTGGCCCAAATGGCTTTCATCTCTAGAATATCCCCCGTGTAGGCTGCCTCCCAACTTTTGGCACACTTCTTCACCATCCCATAAATAGATGTGGGTGGAGGCATCTCCTTCCGCATATTCTCATCCTCTAGTGTGAACATGAGCCACATCCTTTTCATCACACATGGATGGTCCTCATGGAATAATTCCATGTAGACCTACAAGATCAGCCTCTGCATGCACCGAAACTACCTCGTGAAGCGGTGCGGGGTGTACTACTCACAAAGTGGCTCGCGATCTACCTTCTCCACCTGGACTTCACCCTGAAAGTCTAGGAGGTAAGATCGATGGTCCTCTATTCCATGGCCGTCATCAGTGAATGCACTTGTTGGTAATGGGAATGGGTGGAATTTGAACTTATTTTCCTTCAAGACCCGGTTCAACTCCAATAGTAGGGTCATCTTGTTCGGAAACCTCCCCAACACATTTATAATGGATTCCCCAAAGTACAACCTTGGGGGGATGGGGTTTGAGTATTCGTAGACACCATTGATATGCACCGTTGTCCACCATTATAGAAGATGGAATGACCCACGTACTATGTGTGTCTTCTTCTCTACACAGATATGCCACAACACATTATACAGCTTGGCGAGCATTTGGATTCCTAGGTTGACCTGCTCACCCATCACCAACATGGATGCCATGATAAACGTTCTCTGTAGCATTCCCATGTCTATGTCCCTTATTGGTATAATCCAGTCATAGATAAGCACTGAAATGAACATAACCAACCTAACCACCGGTGGCTACTCAGTACTAATACAGAATCCCCATGTCTTCCGCTGGCTATCATGCATGATTCGCCGGTAGAAGTGCTCCTTGCTGTGTTGAACCACCTTCATGCAGGTTAAAAAACTTGCGGAAAAAATCCCATCTGAAGGGGAATTCATGAATCGAATGTACCAACACATAAAGTGGACATCCATCCCAGAATTCTTATCCTCCCCCTACACCAATAACATCAATACCTTTAACACCAATGACATTTGTTCTGGGTTCTCTCATGTATTCAAGGTAGGAAGGAACTCATCATATATTTCGCCCAGTATCGAGACCCCCAAGATTTTTTGAAATTCCCATAGGCTAATGATGACCTCCCCAAGGTGAAAATGGAACGTGTGTGTCCTCGATGACCACCTGCTCATCAAATCTGGCATCAGTTTCTTTGGTTTCTAGATATGTACTTGGGAGACCCATTATGCCTCGTACAGGCCCACTCACCCCATCTCTACACTAAACGTCTCATAGGGGGCACATACCAAGTAATCCCATGCTCAGGATTCTATGAAGTTTCCACCTTGGTGGAAATCCCACTCATCATTTCACCCATTCTCCAGGTTCGGCAGGGTCTCCTTTAGAATGGTGTGGTACAACGGAGGTGGTACCTCAAGTTGCAACACCTTCCCATCGACATTGTTGACATGGTTATACAAAGTGTCAGCATTGAAAGGTGTGTAATCCCCAAAAGTATGATTGTTGACCATCCCGAACCACTGGTGCTGAAACGATGTACTCTTGAACCAATATTATGGCTCATCTCGGCTTGCTTCAGGAATGAAAACATCATTCCTCAGACCAAATCCATATAAAGGAAACATTTTTCATAGTGGGTAGTTCGTATGACTCTCTGACAGCAGATCCACTAGGGACTTGTGTTCTGAATGGCTCTGTATATATTCCCCAATTCTAGGTTATTCAAAATTTCTTCCTGCTAGGAAGAATCCACGAGGACCCCCTATACCCACTTCCTGGTGATCCATTCAGTCTTCCAATTTTTTGATTTTTTATCCTGGATCACAGAGCTTGATTTTAGAGATCGGTCACGAAACTCCTTCATAGAGTTTGGTCACAGCCAATTGTCATGGATCCCTTCCATAGACCTCACAGACATAAGCCTCATAACACACACTCATAGAGTCAAATGACTCTCTATGCACCACATATCAGAAAATCTTGATTCAAAAATATTAGTCACAGAGTGCACAGAGCTTGACGAATCAAGAGATCAATTTCAAAAAATGTAAAGATGATAAAAGAAAAAAAGATGAGTCATCCTCCCATATTTACAGGCGATGAACCCACTTGTATTTTTGGTGTGCCTAAATTTTGTGAGCTTCAAGGTGTTCCCAACCCGTGCATCGCTGCTCCGCATTGCGACCCTGCTTCACGATATGTATTTGTGATTTGCCTAAAAAGTTTGGGGGATCTACCCTCAAACTTTGAGATGCATTTTCTACTCGGATAAATGTATGAAGGGGGTCATTTTTTGGAACCAAAATAAATGCAGAAGTGGAGGGTGCAAAGAAGAAACCCATCCCAAATGGGCTTCCTTGCGAAGACCATTCATGGATCCCCTCCATACCATGGCCAGAAAAAATTTGAATCCCCCTCTGTAGTCTTCATAGATTAAAATATACGAGAGGCTTCATGGTTACGAAACTATTGACAAAAGATTCAAACCATGGAGAGAACCAGATCGACCTCCATGATCCAATGGAACAAGATGGAAGCCTCTGCGAGCGCTGTAGAGGGATCCAAGATGAGAACCATGCTAAGGAGGGGATGATGGTCGACTCTGTGGTTATGAAAAACATGACTCAATATGCAGAAGATTGTGGAGATCCACATGGATTAGATTGGAAATTTCCCTACATTGTTTTACCCCTCACTTATAAATACGAGACTCCCCTCGAACCCAATGGACGGATACCCCAACCTTTCACATTTTTTGCCCTCAAATTGTGAAGCGCCATCTGCTTTGCAAAACCTTGAGAAAAATGTGCTCTTCAAGGTACTTGAGCATTGATAAGTACCCTTCCCATAGCTCAAATATAAACCTTATTCAAGAAGGGATTCCCTTCATAGAGTGCACAAGCTATTTTAATGGACGTATATTTCTAACGGGACTCGAGTCTTCGCAAAGCACTCATGGATCAAGAAGTAACTTCCATGAACATGTGAACACATGATAAAGCATGGTCACAATGATTCATGAAGCACATTGCATCTATGAGACATGATTTTCAAGGTACCCTTTCTTCGTGAAGTCCTGCTACTCGAAATCCTTTTTACATCACGAAGAACCCTTCATATGAACCTATACCCTATGTCCAAGCTAGGACACTCCACTTCGGGAAGCATACCCCTTCACGAAGTCCCTCCCCGGCATGGGGCACCGGATCTTCACAAGGTATTTTCCTATGAACCCATTTTCTCCGCAAACCCTTCTCCCGTATAACCTTACAGGTTCGTATGAAGTGATTCCATAGTATGTTGGGTGGTTCTTCAGATTACATTGCTTAGCCTCATGCTTCTTCTCATAGGCACACTAAAAACTATTGATTCTTCATATAGCCACGCTAATGTGGGCCTCTTAGTGGATCACTCCATAGCACCACCTCACCATGACATAGTTGATGCCTTACCTTCTCCAAGGGTGGGTGGGTATCAGTCATGTATGTCCGAGGGGAACGGAGTGAACCCGCCTCATTCGAGATGCAGGACGTTAAACTGCCAAGCACCATCGTCCTCAGCTCACGACATTAAACTATGGCCTCAACCCTTGCATTATACACGGGGTACCCCACCTCAGACATTTTCTACACCCACACATATTTGGGGGAGTGAGAGATTCCTCAAATTGAATGAGATCCTCTTTGTTAGAGAGGTGTATGTTTGCAAGGGAAACCATCTTGGGGTAAGCCCCTATTATTTCTTATGAGAGGTAGACTCTATTATCCTCCTATCTTCTTTCGTGATGAAGATTAGAGGAGAGATGGGAATTAGGACCTTCGTTACCCCATCCCTCTCCCTATGGTATTTTTCTCCATCAGGCTTCTAACCATGCATAATCCCTCGTTTCATATTTGGGCCGCTAACTACATTTTAGACCCTCTCCACTTTCTGCAGATGCACCTTTCACGATGTGATCTTCAAGTCATTACTGCCTCTAGTTTCTCACACCGAGCATGACTCGCATGGTATTAGAGTAAGCATTTACAATGGAATCTTTCCTGGACTTCTTTAGCACTTATGACCCAATCTCCTTTCCAAGCTACGTGGTCTTTGATCCCTGTCTCCAAAGTTAGGTATGTAGGATGCCTCCCTGAGGTTCAAGACCAAAACCTACTTGTCTCGAACATTTCAAGTCATTTCACCTTTATCCTGCATGATGTTAAACTATACCCATCAGAACTATATGGACTTTGATCCTTATCTTCTAGTAAAGGTATATAAGAAGCCTCTCTAAGGTTCAAGACCAACACCTACTTGTCACAACCCCTTCACGTCAATTCACCATCACCCTGAATGACGTTAAATTGTATCCCCTATTCTAAATTATGTGGACTTTGATCCTTATCTCATAGGAATGGTATGTAGGAAGACTCTATGAGGTTCAATCCCAACACCCATTAGTCCCTAACACTCCACATTGGTCTACGCTCATCCTGTATGATGTTAAACTATATTCCCCTTTTCATCCCTCAATACATTAAATTGTTCACATTCGAACTACATGGGACTTTATCCTTGTCTTCAAGATAGGGTACATAAAAAGACTCCTATGGGTCCAATCCCAATCAATGGTAATCCGACGGAACCCCAACCGGCAATAAGTTGTTGGAATCCCAATTGATGGTAAGTCCTTTGAACCCCAACCAGTGGTAATCCATTGGAACCCCAGTTGGTGGTAAGTCATTGTCATCCCCAACCAATAGTAAACCGCTGTATCCCCATCCAATAGTAATCCGTTTTAGCCCGAAATCAATGGTAAGATGTTATAGTCCACTTCACTGGGACCCACATCTCTGGTCCGCCCTCATGGAATCAGACTATCCCAGGATTCTAAGAATGTGTATGCCCTAGATATCATTAGGTCATTGTCCTATGTGTAAGCACAAATTATATACCTCCATCCTGAAATATGTGGAATTTGATTCCCTATCTCGGGGATATATAGGAAGCCTCCCTAAGGTTCAAACCTGTCACTCATGTCCCATCAATGTCTCTCCCACGGGCCTATGTGTTTAAAGAATGTCAAGCCACATCAAGGAGGTTCTACTTCCCTCGGATCCCATCCAGGTGTCCATTATCATGGGACGCCTCCTTAGGTGTCCCATACCCCCACCAGACTACATAGACTTTGATTTCCAGTCATGGGGATATGTAGGAGGTCTTGTGGAGGCTCAAACCCAACATCACCATCATCCTCACAATGGTTCCATATCATTCTCCATCCACTCTCAACCATACATTTCCATCTCGATTCTTACTCATGCTTCCACATATTAGTGAGATCAGGTAACCCACTTTCCCACTACTCATAGCAGCAATCAAGTAACTAACCATGAATCATCCCCAACATCAATGTTACCTTCTTGGGTCACACCCATCTGATCCACTCTTATCAATGTTCTGATCGGTCTGATCCATCTCTACTAGATGTTAACCTTGCAGTATACCTTGTGTAAAACATGGGAAGTTGAGGAAATCCGTAGAGACATGCCTATGGAATATAATTCCACACCCTTGATTTGGGATGCCTCGAGATTCTTTTCCCCTAAGAAGCCAAACAATAAGGGGAAAAACCCATACACATTAGTGTTCCAGCATCCAGACATGTCAGCGATGTCCAATGTGACTACTCCCCTGACCCAAGGCTATTTCCAAATCATGAACCCTTGGAATGTCCCGACAAGAGAAGTGTAATTAACCCACATCCATGAATACATAGAATAGGGAAGAGTTTCACAAAAAAACATCTTAAGTCTATAAGGGAGAACCAAACTAGGCAATGAGTTTCGTGGAGGAATCCATGAATGGAGGAACCGACCACCCATCATCCTATTTCGATCAAGGAGAAAACATCCATGAATAAGTGACACATGTAACCCACATCTGGAAAGAGGGAATGAGGCACAAAATTGTGCGTTCCTACAAAATAATGGATGTGAATAATAATGAAATTGTCATAAATAATGACATTTGAAGAAAAATTTCATGTAGGGGTTATTAAAACAATACTCTATAGGACTCGCTGATCCACAAGGAAACCCACTAAGAAAAATACATCCACAATACCACAAAGGAAGGTACACCAAGTAAACCACAAACGTATAACATGCTATGTATAGTCAATTTGATCATCCCACATTGATATATGTCTAAATCCAGAAATAGATGGATTGTCAGTTGTAATCCATAGAACACTCAATTTTTGTGTTGGTGAATGGAACGTCAATGTCATTTCATTGAGCATCAGTTTTGGCGCATAGAGTGTCGATGGATCACAGTGTGTTAGTGTCTGTGCAAGGAGCATAAATGCTACACAAAGAGTCAATGTTCGTGCTTGGAGCATTGAGGGGGCATAGAAAGTCAGTGTTGGGGTATAGAGAATTGATGGGTCATGCTGTCCCCAAGTCACATAGTCACCATGATCACATAGTAATAGCCATCCATAGGACTCCACTCTTAGCGCGTTCATAACAAGAAAAAGAACTCATAAATACATTAGTTCATATACTAATTTCCATAAAAAATAATGGAGTATCTCCAACAGACCTTATCATTTCAAGGGTCAGAACGTCGTAGATGGATCGTCAAATGGACCACTCGTTTGAAAGATATGGATAATTTAGTATAATGGGGATTGATCGTCCGAGTCCAAACTAGCTCGAACCACTAGGCTCGGCTCACTATGCCAGATGAAACCATCCCAAAGGGACAAGATATCCATCTTTCTAGGCTACTAGGAAGGCACAACTTCTTCTGTTTGGCCCATTGGTTTGGGCCGATGTGTGTGAATTCTAGACACGACCTGACCTGGCTGTGTGTGTAAAGTCAACACGATGACGGACCACATAAAACGCGGCCGGTCCACCTTCCCCACATGTACCAGTGGCTATTCCATGGGTTATCCATCTGAAGTGGCTTCAGCTATGTCTGCATCTCTACCACGTCATCTTTTCTTATCCCTTTGGTTACCGCCTACAGATTCAGCCCCATTAGGCCCTATGTGGTATGGGCATGCCGCCTGTGCAGTCTGGCCATCGTTACTACCATGGTCATTTTCGGGGCAACCTCCATGCCCAGCTACACCCACACATAGCCACCACTGCCTTCCCTAGGGTTCCACCCTATGTCACTGCTCCATTTCATTGTTTTTTAAAATGGATCCACATCCATGATCCTTGGGTCACAACCATTACTACCATGGGTCTCGATTCACCTTTATAAAACTCCATTAGTCCAATCGCATTTAGAGCCTCCAGAAAAAACTATGCCATCACCATGAGGGTACAATGGAGAGGAACCCCAATAATGAGGATAAAATAATTACATAGATCACTGGAAGAATAGATCATGGCCTTGTTCATGTCAGATTGGATCTATTATTATTAGATGAATCATGAAGAAACCATCAGCAGAATAAGCACCAAGATCTATTACCTTTAATCCCATAAAATTCATCCCTCCCGCATGAATGACAGAACATAAGATCAAACTATTATTGGGTTGTTCTACATTCATAATTTGATTCAATGATGGAGAAAATATTATAAGAAGATATTGACACCCTACCATTATGATTAGATTAGTTGTCCAAAAAGAATGAACGTCTGTTCCTTTGTTGATCCTTGATCTGCCTGCATTCATCATTGGGAGAGATCCTACTTCTCCATGCCTTAGTGGATTTCAAAGGCTATGGAGATAAATGTGAATTCCTTTTATAGGGTTAATAAAAATAGAAACCACCACTACGTGAACATGAAATGTTAAAATAAAATATTTTTATTAAATATATTAATGATGTCCACATCTTAAAACTAACTCGGCCCACACTGATCAAGGTTAGGACCCACCTAAGGTAAAGCTAATGTTATTAATGCAACAGTGCCCTCATATTTCCAATATGAGAACCCATATAGATTTTATTAAAGTTTAAATATAAGCTACCCATATGTTTTAATTAATGACTGAACTTTCTTCATGGAATTGTTCCAGGCACACTAGGTCTCGAAATCTCACAATGTCTTAGTGCCTAGTTCTGGAATCTTACCAATTATTTTATGTAAATAAAACCTTATAAAATCAAATTCATTACATTTTATCATTCCCAATATTATAGGATAATGATATATGAATCTCACTAAGGAATGATAAGGCATTTTTGGGTTTCACCATCGCACACCTCTACTCAGTCATGATCTCTTATAAGGAGATCTCAGATGGGCTCCACCTCTAATTCTATTCATTTTATTCTGATTTTCATGATGAATCTTTAGTCACTGGGTCACATGTTTGTCCATGGGATACACCATTAATTTTTATTGGGGTAGAGGTGTTGGTTTCATCAGTTCATATTCCATGAGATACAATCTCATCTCCGACATCCATTTCAAGTGGTCTTTGACAGAAAATAAGTTGATTCTTCTCATAGAGATGATGTCTTTCAATAGTGATGGTCAATAGTAAATGTAGTGGTGTTGATTTATTGGAAGTAAATGGATCTCTCCAAAGGGTGGAGATTATGAGAGTATTGCCATGGGGTCACAAGGAGGTGATGATGATGGTTTCAGTTTCTCATGGTGGGGTTTTTGAAGGAATGTTCTGGTCTCTTGGTGAAGGTCATTATTTTCTTCACTATTGGGATCCTTGTATACTATTAAATCTCATATTTCTTCATGATTATAGCTTTCACCTTGGCTTGTAAAGACCCGTAAAATTCAAGGGAAATTTTTTCTTAATTTTCTTTAGAATTTTACAAAAGCGCAGTTTCTGACGGCACCTGATTCCGAGGCCCGGAGTGCCCGGAATTAATTTTCGAAGTTTGGCTCGGGTACGTTCAGTGAACGAACGAGCGGGATTTCCTAACTTTTGATCCGGTGCTCGGAATTGAAATCCGAGGGCACCGATGAACTCGCAGCGCCGATATTCGCTTAAGGAGACCTTTCCCAAAGTTGCGTTTACACGAGGGGAGTTGTAAAAAAATAAAATTGTGAATGTTAAAATAAAAATTTAACTTCAATTTTTATTTTTATCTTCCTTAAGTGTTTTTATCCTTTGGGTGGAAGTTGGGTGACAACCCAACTTCCCTTGGGAGGTTAAGTGGGTGGTGGGGCCCACACGAACCCCACCCCTTCATATTCTCTAACCCTCCCCAACTCACAATTAATGATGTAAACTTAGGTTATAACTTATGTCATTAATAAGTGAGTTTAATTAAAGTTTTGAAATTCAAACTCTTGAATTTCAAAGGTTGGTGTTGTGTTAATAAATTAAGTATGAGCTTAATTTATTATTTTTGGGTTAGTTCCTTTGTTCCTTGAGAGGTGGAGAGCATTTTCTTCTTCTTCTTCATCTCTGACGAAGATCAGGAAGAACGCTCAACATCACGAAGAACACTCAACTTCACGAAGAACGCGACGTCCTTCTTCCACGACGTCGGACTGCAACGCGTTGGTTTTCCTCCACGACGCCGCAACGCATCCTCTCCGCGACGTGCTTTCCGCGGCGAACCTACGTCCAACGCCGCAACGCACTTTCCGCGACGTGCCTCTCGCGGCGAACCCGCGTCCGTCTACCGCGATGCCGGCGACGTCTTCTTCCGTGACGACCGACCTCCGTGATGTCCGATCTCCGCGACGCTCGTCCTTCGCGGATCATTGACGAGCTCCGCGAACTTCCTTCAAGGTAGGGGTTGTACCTTTATTCTTAATTTAATTTACGCCTTCGTAAATAAATTATTGGACCACTTGTTATCTTTCACATGGGAGGGGATCGGACCGTACCAACACGGTCGATCCTCCTCCCAAACCTTGTTGTTGGATTACTCCTGGATCGAAGAGGAGGCGGTGCGGTGCCGTGACACCGCGCAAGGACGTAGAGGGCTTCATGGGAGTGCGCAAGTTTGACGCGCCACTTCGGACGACGAGGGCCGTGGTGGTCTCCCACAGCCGGACTGAACAAGCCGCCGGAGCAATGAGGCGCGGCCCGTTGGCCGCGGCGGAGTAAAGGAAGTGCGACCGTTGGATGCAACGCCGCCGCGCCGCATCGGAGGAGAAAACAAAGGCGCCGCGGCCGGAGCGGGGCCGCGGTGAAGGCGCGCGGTGTCGTCGCACCGCGCCGGACGACGAAGGCCGCGGCCGGTTCCGGGCCGCGGCGGATCGAGAAGACTGGCGGCCAACCGGGCCGCCGGTGTCGGAAGACGAAAGGGAACCGGCCGGCCAGGTCGGGCCGGCCGGAAGGAAGTCAAACCGGGGGAATTAATTTCCCCCGGTTAACCTTTAATGGCCTCCAATTAAATTGGGGGCCGGTTTTCATTAGAAGGGGGGGGGCAGCGCCACCCCCCGGATCCACTCAAAAGCAGGCCCCCTCATGTGAGGGGGCGGTTTTTCTTAAAACCGGCGCGGCACGTGCCGCGCCGCCAAGGGAAAAACGGGGAGGCGGGGGTCTCACCCGCGCACCGCCTGCGCGCCCGGCGCCGCCGCGCCGCCGCGCCGCCCCGGCGCGCCGCCGCGCCGCCCCAGCGCGCCGCCGCGCCGCCGCCGGCCGCCGCCGCCGGCCACCGCGCCGCCCCGGGGGGGGGGGGGGGGGGGGTCGGGCCGGGTCGGCCCGGACCCGGACCCCCCCGTTTCGAACCAGATTTGGTTTTTGGCCCATATCTTTAGCCTCGGACCTCCTAATGACGAACCGTCTGCGGAAACGCGATCCTTGGATCGAGACGGTCGTTTCGGTATATCGCACTCAAGGTTTCAGATTACTTTGAGTTCGGCCGGGTTGGTTCGTTCACGAAACCAACCGGGTCTTCGGAGCGGAAACGCTCATATCTCGGGCTACGAACGTCCGATTGACGCGCCGTCAGTCGCGATGTGTTCCTCTTAGTGAGACGGATCTTTTGGCATACTCCGCCCGAGGTTTGGACGTAGGTGGAGTACGGCCGGGTTGGTTTAGCCTTAAAAACCAACCGGGCCCCGGAGACAAAAATGCCAATAACTCTCAGACCGGGCGTCCGAACGACGCGCCGTCTGTTGCGTTGAGTTCATGTTGACGATACGGAACTTTTGGATACATCAACTCTGGTCTTTGTGACAGTTGATGTATCAGCCTCTCGGCTCGTGGAGCGGACCCTCCGAACGAACTTGCTGTGTGCGGGAACCCTAGTGCTGGCTGCGACTGTTACTGTGACGACTACTACTACTGCTACTGTGACTGCGACGACGACAGTACAGAGATCCTATGTGGATTCGACGACGACGACTACAGCACTCAGCGATCCTACGTGGAACAGTGCTACCGAACCTGTGTGAGCTGAATCTTCTGTTGACCTTGGGCGGTGGAGCGCTTGGGTGTAGCGGCGGACCCGTGGTACTTGACAGTGGTGGTGCGCTTGGATGCAGCAGCAGACCCTTGGCGGTGGAGCGCTTGGTTGTAGCGGCGGACCCGCGATACTCTACGGAGTGTGTGCGCTTGGTTGTAGCGGCGGACCCGCGATACTCTACGGAGTGTGTACGCTTGGTTGTAGCGACAGACCCGCGATGGTGGAGACGTGCGTGCGGAGTACGGAGACCGTGTAGATGACTGAGACCTGACGACTGCTTGACCGACTCGACTTGGAGTGAGTCGACTAGCCCAGTGGACGGAGCGCCCGGTATTTGGCGGCAGACCCACGGCGGACGGAACGCCTGGTAGTTGGCAGCAAACCCGCGATACTCGTCAGAGGAGTACCTCAGTAGGCTATTTGGGTGAGCGCCCAGTAGTTGGCAGCAGACCCTCAGCGGACGGAGCGCCCAGTAGTTGGCAGCAGACCCGCAGTACTCGACAGGAGGAGTACCTCAGCAGTCATAGGTTAGTGAGCAGTACCTCGGAGTCGTGACAGGACTACTGCACACTTCAGAGACGGGGCTCTTCAGCAGCTACGGTTTCGATAATGAAAATCCTGGTTTGAGCTGAGTCAATGATCTTTGTGTTTCCTCATGATTGAGATGGACCGCTTGATAACTTAGGTATATGTATGGGCATATACCTGGGTAATAGTTATCCGTTGATTTCATAAACTTGTTATAAATCGTGTGGACTTGTACTGTTATCCTATGTGGATTTTACTGTTTACTCTTCTTTGTGGATTGGATTGTTCTTGGGCTCGTGTTGGAGCCGAACGGAAATTGGTGACATAGGTATATGTATGGGCATATACCTAATCAATACTGGATGTTACTTCGTGATTGTATCTTCTTGTGGTTTATCCTTTGTGGATTTCAGGAGACCTTCGGGGGGTCTCGGGGTCCCTACTGAGTATCTTATACTCACCCCTGCACGGGCTATGCCCGCACTTCGTTGTGTTGGTTGCAGACGACGGACAGCGCTGACTGCGGTTGAGGCTTCGGAGTAGGTCGGTACCCGGAGGAGGACCACTGAGCGGGACGTGCTCGGAGCGGACAGTTGGACCGAGGAGTTGTAGAGCTATCTGTACCTACCCTTCAGGTAGGATCCGTGGTGGACGAACCAGGAGCTGAGCCATCTGTACCTACCCTTCAGGTAGGAATCGAGGAGGACGTTCCAGGAGCCGCTTGTACTTTCAGTCGCTGTTTTCCCTTTCGAGTTGTACTTTACTTTCAGTTGGGCTTGTATTCCGGCCCCCTTTACTTTTCTGCACTTGTAGTTACTTTCTGCTTGCTGACTCTGTGGTGGTTGTTACTTATAAAGGCAATGCCTTCCCTTTTTACTGGGATTTTACGCCTTGGTGCTAGTCGCCAGCCCCTGGTCTATGGAAGGCGGGCTTGGGGTAGTCACGGCACGGGCCCCGAGGGCGGGTCGTGACAAATTGGTATCAGAGGGGTCGGTTCTACCGCATACTCTGATCTTTTTTTTTCTATGTGAAGCAATAGTGTTTAGTGTATTGAGTGTGTTTATCAGTCCAGGGAATCCAGTGTTGGTGCGGCGGCCGACGTATCTGTACACCAGGACCCTGACTTCTGATTTCCGACTTAATGCACGAAAACACTGATTGCGTGTGTGTTTCCCAAAAGGTTTAAAGTCATCTCAAACCAGGTCAGCTCACCAGGTATAAATCGTTGACCGTGACACAACTGTTCAGGATGACACCATGCAGATAGTTAGCTGGAGTTCCGAGAGAGTTCTCGATGATGGCCCACCGAGTAGCGAGACTCCGGTGCAGGGCCCTTTTTTTCAGTGTTGGCACCTTCGGGTGGTGTACCAGTAGCACCACCACCCGTTAGGCAGAGGATGCCACTAGCTGACGGTGCACGCTAGCAGAGCGCGATGCACGAGTTCCAGCAGTAGAGGCCTCTGAGGATACGAGGCGAGACAGATTTCCCAGGCAGCAGTGGACTGGATGGAGGCGATTGCTAGAGTTCTACGCCTAGCTTTGATACTAGTAGAGCGGATGATGATCTTAGCTCCTGGCGTTTCCAGTGAGTGACCATGAGGTTGGTCCTTATAGTAATGAGGCTTCGGTACGCGAACCGATACCTGGGATAGTACCTACGGGTAGTGCGCCAGCTATGTCACTACCTGTTGATCAGCAGACACCACCGGTGGTACCGGTAGCAGAGACTCACAGGCTTAGTGCCTTACATATGTTTTAGCACCAGATATCCCTCAAGTTTCGAGGTGAGCCTGACTCGTAGGCGGCTGAGGACTGGCTTGAGGAAGTGGTTGTGAGTTTCCTGGAGCTAATACAGCTTCGACAGTACGACATGTCGGAAGAAGAGCACTCAACGTGGCTTACCAATCAATCTTGGTACTCGTTGGTTACGTTGTGATCAGTTCTTTAGACTCGAACTTCTGAGCGAAGTGTGTCTAAAGGACATCCGAACCATTACTTTTCCTCTATGCATTCCTACCTATGCTAGGATGCTAGAGAAAACCTTTGTGGTTGTGAACGTTAGCAGTGAAAGGCAGGAAACTAGCGCCAGTCTCAGAGACTCGGGCGTGTAAAATGTTTCAGGAGGAGGAAGTGCTAAGGACAGATGAATCTGCAGGGTAGCAGACGTGGAAGCGGAGCTTGGAGAGCAGCATGTGGTGGTGTACATTTCGACATGTTACGACCACCCGACTTAGTAGTCCCCGCCGGGCTCAGGGAGCAGGAGGGCTGGGGAGGAGAGTAGCTGCATTGCGGTCAAGGAGTGTGACCCAGGAGCTCTAAGAATGATTCGGGGTACGAATTATGTCTACCACGAGCTGCCATATCTATAGACATAGGAACCAATCATTCTACCCTTCCACGAATCATGTCCCAGACCTAGAGGTTCCGGGTAAGCCGTAGACTTGACCCTCACGTCTGGAGATACCTTTGGAAGGAGACTCGATAATCACACTTACGCCGACGGTGTGATTTGACCTCGAGGTGAGAGTTTCGGTTGGAATCTCTTGGTGGCAGCGTAGAGGCCTTACGACGTTGATCTGGGTATGGTTTTGATTCACAAATCATACCCCGGTTGACTGTTTTAGGCAAACGTCGGAATGAGTTTTCCTTGGTCGGCGAAAAGGAAACCCTGGGCAGCACATGTTAAACTCAGGCATAAGAGGGTGTGACCGATCACTCTTGAGTTGGTCAACCCTACCCTTGTGGCAGCAGGAGTTTTTAGTTTCAGTTCTAAAAAAAAAGGAAAACCTCTTGAGTTCGAGGGTGACGAACACGTTCTTATACGGTCTCAACCCGATGAGGTTTCGGAGATGTGGCCGAGGTGGCATGTTATCTCCGAAGATCGATGGACCCTTTTTAATCTTCAGTAGGGTAGGCGAGGAGGTTTACCGCTTGACCCTACCACCTCAGTCGCACCGGGTGCATAATGTCCACCACGTGTCTCAGCTGTGGAGATACGTGTATGTTTCTTCACACGTCATCGACCTCGGGGAGTTGGACGTCGATGACAGGGCGACAAGCACAGAGGTTCTAGTAGAAATCGAGGATCGACAGGAGCAGGTTCTACGTGAACGGTTGCTTCCTCTGGGGTGCTTCTCGGGTAGCACGAGATCTTCAGGTGAGCATATGGGAGCGTAAAGCTCAGTTGCGTGCTCAGTACTACCTTGTTTCTCTTAAGTGTGAGTTGAAGCTTTACGGGGACGTAAAGCCCTGAGGTGGGAGTAATGTAAAGACCCGTAAAATTCAAGGGAAATTTTTTCTTAATTTTCTTTAGAATTTTACAAAAGCGCAGTTTCTTGACGGCACCTGATTCCGAGGCCCGGAGTGCCCGGAATTAATTTCCGAAGTTTGGCTCGGGTATGTTCAGTGAACGAACGAGCGGGATTTCCTAACTTTTGATCCGGTGCTCGGAATTGAAATCCGAGGGCACCGATGAACTCGCAGCGCCGATATTCGCTTAAGGAGACCTTTCCCGAAGTTGCGTTTACACGAGGGGAGTTGTAAAAAAATAAAATTGTGAATGTTAAAATAAAAATTTAACTTCAATTTTTATTTTTATCTTCCTTAAGTGTTTTTATCCTTTGGGTGGAAGTTGGGTGACAACCCAACTTCCCTTGGGAGGTTAAGTGGGTGGTGGGGCCCACACGAACCCCACCCCTTCATATTCTCTAACCCTCCCCAACTCACAATTAAAGATGTAAACTTAGGTTATAACTTATGTCATTAATAAGTGAGTTTAATTAATGTTTTGAAATTCAAACTCTTGAATTTCAAAGGTTGGTGTTGTGTTAATAAATTAAGTATGAGCTTAATTTATTATTTTTGGGTTAGTTCCTTTGTTCCTTGAGAGGTGGAGAGCATTTTCTTCTTCTTCTTCATCTCTGACGAAGATCACGAAGAACGCTCAACATCACGAAGAACACTCAACTTCACGAAGAACGCGGCGTCCTTCTTCCACGACGTCGGACTGCAACGCGTTGGTTTTCCTCCACGACGCCGCAACGCATCCTCTCCGCGACGTGCTTTCCACGGCGAACCTACGTCCGACGCCGCAACGCACTTTCCGCGACGTGCCTCTCGCGGCGAACCCGAGTCCGTCTACCGCGATGCCGGCGACGTCTTCTTCCGTGACGACCGACCTCCGTGATGTCCGATCTCCGCGACGCTCGTCCTTCGCGGATCATTGACGAGCTCCGCGAACTTCCTTCGAGGTAGGGGTTGTACCTTTATTCTTAATTTAATTTACGCCTTCGTAAATAAATTATTGGAACACTTGTTATCTTTCACATGGGAGGGGATCGGATCGTACCAACACGGTCGATCCTCCTCCCAAACCTTGTTGTTGGATTACTCGTGGATCGAAGAGGAGGCGGTGCGGTGCCGTGACACCGCGCAAGGACGTAGAGGGCTTCATGGGAGTGCGCAAGTTTGACGCGCCACTCCGGACGACGAGGGCCGTGGTGGTCTCCCACAGCCGGACTGAACAAGCCGCCGGAGCAATGAGGCGCGGCCCGTTGGCCGCGGCGGAGTAAAGGAAGTGCGACCGTTGGATGCAACGCCGCCGCGCCGCATCGGAGGAGAAAACAAAGGCGCCGCGGCCGGAGCGGGGCCGCGGCGAAGGCGCGCGGTGTCGTCGCACCGCGCCGGACGACGAAGGCCGCGGCCGGTTCCGGGCCGCGGCGGATCGAGAAGACCGGCGGCCAACCGGGCCGCCGGTGTCGGAAGACGAAAGGGAACCGGCCGGCCAGGTCGGGCCGGCCGGAAGGAAGTCAAACCGGGGGAATTAATTTCCCCCGGTTGACCTTTAATGGCCTCCAATTAAATTGGGGGCCGGTTTTCATTAGAAGGGGGGGGGGGCAGCGCCACCCCCCGGATCCGCTCAAAAGCAGGCCCCCTCATGTGAGGGGGCGGTTTTTCTTAAAACCGGCGCGGCACGTGCCGCGCCGCCAAGGGAAAAACGGGGAGGCGGGGGTCTCACCCGCGCACCGCCTGCGCGCCCAGCGCGCCGCCGCGCCGCCCCAGCGCGCCGCCGCGCCGCCGTGCCGCCTCCGCGCGCCGCCGCGCCGCCTCAGCGCGCCGCCGCCGGCCGCCGCGCCGCCGCCGACCGCCGTCGCCGGCCGCCGCGCCGCCGCCGACCGCCGCCGCCGGCCACCGCGCCGCCCCGGGGGGGGGGGGGGGGGGGGTCGGGCCGGGTCGGCCAGGACCCGGACCCCCCCGTTTCGAACCAGATTTGGTTTTTGGCCCATATCTTTAGCCTCGGACCTCCGAATGACGAACCGTCTGCGGCAACGCGATCCTTGGATCGAGACGGTCGTTTCGGTATATCGCACTCAAGGTTTCAGATTACTTTGAGTTCGGCCGGGTTGGTTCGTTCACGAAACCAACCGGGTCTTCGGAGCGGAAACGCTCATATCTCGGGCTACGAACGTCCGATTGACGCGCCGTCAGTCGCGATGTGTTCCTCTTAGTGAGACGGATCTTTTGGCATACTCCGCCCGAGGTTTGGACGCAGGTGGAGTACGGTCGGGTTGGTTTAGCCTTAAAAACCAACCGGGCCCCGGAGACAAAAATGCCAATAACTCTCAGACCGGGCGTCCGAACGACGCGCCGTCTGTTGCGTTGAGTTCCGGTTGACGATACGGAACTTTTGGATACATCAACTCTGGTCTTTGTGACAGTTGATGTATCAGCCTCTCGGCTCGTGGAGCGGACCCTCCGAACGAACTTGCTGTGTGCGGGAACCCTAGTGCTGGCTGCGACTGTTACTGTGACGACTACTACTACTGCTACTGTGACTGCGACGACGACAGTACAGAGATCCTATGTGGATTCGACGACGACGACTACAGCACTCAGCGATCCTACGTGGAACAGTGCTACCGAACCTGTGTGAGCTGGATCTTCTGTTGACCTTGGGCGGTGGAGCGCTTGGGTGTAGCGGCGGACCCGTGGTACTTGACAGTGGTGGTGCGCTTGGATGCAGCAACAGACCCTTGGCGGTGGAGCGCTTGGTTGTAGCGGCGGACCCGCGATACTCTACGGAGTGTGTGCGCTTGGTTATAGCGGCGGACCCGCGATACTCTACGGAGTGTGTACGCTTGGTTGTAGCGACAGACCCGCGATGGTGGAGACGTGCGTGCGGAGTACGGAGACCGTGTAGATGACTCAGACCTGACGACTGCTTGACCGACTCGACTTTGAGTGAGTCGACTAGCCCAGTGGACGGAGCGCCCGGTATTTGGCGGCAGACCCACGGCGGACGGAGCGCCTGGTAGTTGGCAGCAAACCCGCGATACTCGTCAGAGGAGTACCTCAGTAGGCTATTTGGGTGAGCGCCCAGTAGTTGGCAGCAGACCCTCAGCGGACGGAGCGCCCAGTAGTTGGCAGCAGACCCGCAGTACTCGACAGGAGGAGTACCTCAGCAGTCATAGGTTAGTGAGCAGTACCTCGGAGTCGTGACAGGACTACTACACACTTCAGAGACGGGGCTCTTCAGCAGCTACGGTTTCGATAATGAAAATCCTGGTTTGAGCTGAGTCAATGATCTTTGTGTTTCCTCATGATTGAGATGGACCGCTTGATAACTTAGGTATATGTATGGGCATATACCTGGGTAATAGTTATCCGTTGATTTCATAAACTTGTTATAAATCGTGTGGACTTGTACTGTTATCCTATGTGGATTTTACTGTTTACTCTTCTTTGTGGATTGGATTGTTCTTGGGCTCGTGTTGGAGCCGAACGGAAATTGGTGACATAGGTATATGTATGGGCATATACCTAATCAATACTGGATGTTACTTCGTGATTGTATCTTCTTGTGGTTTATCCTTTGTGGATTTCAGGAGACCTTCGGGGGGTCTCGGGGTCCCTACTGAGTATCTTATACTCACCCCTGCACGGGCTATGCCCGCACTTCGTTGTGTTGGTTGCAGACGACGGACAGCGCTGACTGCGGTTGAGGCTTCGGAGTAGGTCGGTACCCGGAGGAGGACCACTGAGCGGGACGTGCTCGGAGCGGACAGTTGGACCGAGGAGTTGTGGAGCTATCTGTACCTACCCTTCAGGTAGGATCCGTGGTGGACGAACCAGGAGCTGAGCCATCTGTACCTACCCTTCAGGTAGGAATCGAGGAGGACATTCCAGGAGCCGCTTGTACTTTCAGTCGCTGTTTTCCCTTTCGAGTTGTACTTTACTTTCAGTTGGGCTTGTATTCCGGCCCCCTTTACTTTTCTGCACTTGTAGTTACTTTCCTCTTGCTGACTCTGTGGTGGTTGTTACTTATAAAGGCAATGCCTTCCCTTTTTACTGGGATTTTACGCCTTGGTGCTAGTCGCCAGCCCCTGGTCTATGGAAGGCGGGCTTGGGGTAGTCACGGCACGGGCCCCGAGGGCGGGTCGTGACATGGCTGGTGTAGTGAGGTAGTCTTACTTGAGTTCTTGGGATGTATTTTGTTTTGAGAAGATCGGTGTTCCAAGAGACGTGACGATCACAATTTATTATTGAGTACCTCATCTACTATAAACTGTACCCCTCCTTCAAGATCCTACTTCTCACCCTGGTCAAACTGTTGTGGTGGAAATCTATGTTGTTTTGGGATGTTTTTTTTGAGTTTATTAAGGTGATCGAGTAGGCATGACCTAAAAATGATCCATTATTTTTAGAAGTCAATGGCATTGATTTTTATTCATCGTCTTCTTGATGGTATGAAAATTCCTCCCAATGTGCTTAATCCATCTTGATAAAATGGGTTAAAGATTTTTGTTTTCATTGGATTGGTGACCGGTGGTGATAAATTAGGATGATGATGATGATGTTTCCAACAATTCCATTAATGTTTCATAAATGATTGTGGATATTATTGTTCATTGAAGACATGAATTTTTCATGTGTTTGTGGAAGGATTATATTGTAGGTGTTGCAAGTGGTGATTAAAGGTTAGTAGTTATGGATTAGAATTTCATCATTTCTTCCATTTGATTATGAATTTTGATTTTGGAAATATGTATATTTGATGAATCGAGGCACATTGATGGTTATTAGATTTTCAATTTGGAATTTCAAATCATTATTATTTTTAGTTTTTTTATTATGTCCGGATGGTTTGTGATAGACTGAGTGGTACATGATTTGATTACCCATTCTCTTCTAATTTGTAATTGTTTCTAACTCATACTAAATGGAGGTATATTATAAAATAAAAAAAGAGAGATTTGGATTGAGGAATAAGGAATTTTATTGATGGTCATGGATGATTGAATTTTCAAGAAGATTCAAGAATACTCTAATGATTTGATAATCTTCCATGTGAATTGTTTTGAGCAGGGTTATATAATATAATGTTTTCATTGTAGCGATAAAATAAAGTATAGTTTCTTAATTTTATATTTTAATTTATATTCTATGATATGGTTCCCTCATATAACCTATCTGGGGGTACTATTTTTGTTTGGAATGGCTGAAGAGCTATATAAAAAAATTTAGAAAAAGTTACCAAATGAAATTATGAGAACCAATGTATTCATTGGATGTTTCCAACCAATTAATATCATTATAAAGGAAGAAGAAGAATAAGTTGTAAATAGAAAGTTGTTTTTTAATAAATGTAAACATAAAGAAAACATCATAAAAAGTTTTTTATTATTTGAAATAGAAAGATTCTTTGAAAAAGTGAATAGAATGACATATTGTATGAATGTTTTATTTGGTTTTTGATAAAATTAGATGAATGAACAGATAAAGGATCCAAAATAATAGTGAATGAAAGTAAATTTCTATAGCATTATAAAGATGATTTTCTTTTATTCTACCTAATAATGAGAATGAATAATTTATTTCAGGATGAACATGAATTACAATGTTCCATAAGCATAGTGAAATCAAATTTATCTTATTTGAGAAGGCCTCTATGTGTTATTATGTAATTTATGTAACATCATTATCTATGTGAAGGAAATATTCACTTTTTTTATTATAATACAATGAAAATATAAGATATTACCATCTTTCAATAACCATATATAAAGGATTTTATTCAAGTACATTGTTTGGTAATGGATTATTTTGAAAACATGTGAAGGACTATAAACTCCTTCAGGTTAGTGATCTTTGTAAATTTATGTATTCAAGTGGAATTTATTATGTGCTTGATTTTATCAATGTTATTACACATTAAAATAATATTATGTTTGTTTCATATATAAGAAAATATAAAAGGAAATTTTACTTGATTCAACCCTTCCCCTCTCATTGATAATGTATATCATTATATTTCAGCCCACATGTACCATGAGTATTCAGTGTAATCAAAAGTTCAAGGTATATTTGTTTTATGGTAACATCAACCCCATAAAAGTGTCACATTCACTAAATCCAACCAATATAAATTTAAATCTCACTAAATCTCATATGATATTCATGATTCTAATAAGATAATGGTTTAAAAAAGGTTTCTTCCATATTGTCCTCCACTGAAACTCTTCTCAACAAGACTTCATAATGTTGAGAAAGAAACTCATGAATAAAAAAATCAATAGAATGTGATTTTTTGAGACCATGTCCCCTTTTTAAGATCCAACACGATAGTATTATCACAATAAACTATGATATATTTTGTACTTCTATACATTGAACCAACTCTTATATTAGGTTTAGAATAAAAATATTTTCCTCAGTTGCATCTGAACTGGTATATTCTGAAAATCAACTGTATAATTAGTCAAAAATTGATTTTTATCTCTTACATATAATATATTTCCCATTGAGTGTGAATAAATATCATTATTGAGATATTGTCTCATCTGGTTCACTCTTGATATTTTCTAAGTGGTATACCCTAATAATAACATCCTCATGTCCTCCATATACTAGGAACACATCCTTAGTAAACATAATGTAATTAAGAATAGTCTTAAATTCACCCCTATGATTTTCAAATGAATTATATTAATATTTTTTTTTCATTACATATATTGTAAGAAACATCATTCCTATTACATAAAATAGAATACCTAATTCATCATTTTTTATATGTGCATAGGAAAAAATAATTTTATTTCCCTAATTTTATTTTTAAGAACACATTTTCCTGGAGAGATGAATAACATGTGAAAGTAGAAACAATACCCTCATGGATTTTTCCACAAACAATCCATTCAATTTTTGGGAAATGTATGCAACAGGACATAGTACAAGAAACCTCTTTGATCTATTTTTATGGATCATTATTTTGAGAATGTAGGATAAGTCCCCTAATCCAAAAAGAAGAATTTTTTCCTAAATGACCTTAACAGACTGTATGTTTGGTACCTCATTTCCAAAAAATAAACATCTCATTGAAAAATACATATTAAAAAAACAATCCCACTAAACCATAGATAGATACATGAATCAAATTAGTTCTTCACGAAACTAAATTCCCACATGGATTCACTTAAATGAATATTTCATTATCTAGATGATTAATTTAATCCATAAGAGGATTTTTACAACTTATATAATATTTTCCCATTATCTAGAGCAATAAAACAATTTGTGTCATATTCACATCATCTTGACGATTCATTTTAATGAAAATTTCTTGAAAATATAACTTCCAAAAATCATAATCATGGAATTCTAGTATTGAAAATATAATTCAAATAAATTTAATCAACAAAACATGGAAAAATCATTTATAATATAAAATTACAATAAAATTAGACCCTTTAGATACGAGTCATGATTTTTTTCTACTAACTTTACTATCCAAATTAATTTTTCTCATAAATACCATTTTCACCCACAAATTCTTAAAATAACTAGATGATCGAATAAAACAATGAATTGGTTTTAAAATGAATTCAATATCCAAATTTAGAGACTCTATCAATTTAGTACCATCTAAGCACTATACAACTTCCTTTCATGATATTGGATCCTCATTTTCTAATAATAATTATTCTTTATCCTCAATGACTAGAAACCCATAATGAGCTACCTCTATTACGTTCGAGGTTATCCTACGCAATAAATATGCCTATGGAACATCATATTCAATAGGAAATTTGATAAGTTGTTTCTTTACAAACTCTTATGCACCTTATAAATTTAAATCATCTATGTTAATTTTGATCAATTAATCATTATTGAGGATGTTATCCCTCTATAAAAATATTTCCTTTTGAGAAAATATAACATTTTTTATGAGGAATGAAATAGGTAAAACTGCTTTTTTTCATTGGGTAACTGATAAATATATTCCTCATTACATGGGGTTTCTGTTTTCCCTTAAATTTACATTTACAAATCCATTGAAAATATATACACATATGTTTTACAATACTCACTTCTTTGCATAAATTTACTCATAGGGTATGTTTTGGTCGCACTAGTTTGTATGTATTTCATTATGTATGCTACACTTTATAATTCATATCTCCAAGAGAATAATGGAATACCATTTTGAATCACAATCAAACTCATCATGTGTAATAATATGTGGTTATTCTATTAATGTAAACCATTCTAGTATGATGATTATGGATGAGTGACTTGGGTTACAATACTACACCCCGTAAATGGTCTATAATGTATTCTCCTAGATTGTCACCACCATGATCTAATAAATATTTTTTATCATATTTAAATGGTGATTATATATAACATTATTTAATTCCTTGATTTATATATTGATTGAAAATTATACATCATTAAGTAGAATAATTTATATATACTCATGTCATGGATAAAATTAAAGAAGTATTACAATCCATTGATAGCTTCTACAGGAAGTGGTCGACATATTATTGGGTGTATCAATTCATGAATGTGTAACATTTATAATTTTATATGTATTATTTTTAGATATTATATGGATTTATTTTGAAACCAGGCACTAAACCGATGTGCGATTCAGAGGCTCAGTGTTCCTAGGATGATTGTTTAAAAAATATTAAACTTTTAATAAAAATGGTGAATGATTTCCATGAAAAAGTAGAATAAATATTAAATGGGTGCTTGAATAAAATATATGATGTCCCTGTTGAGCTCAGATAGGGTGCATTACCCTAGGAGCGACCAAGCTTCAGGTGACATGGGTATTCCATGGAAAATCTCAGAAAGGACATAATAATTCTTTAATAATTTAAAAAATATTATTTTTGACGTAGCGAGAACTTCTCCTTTAACTATAAGGTTCAATAATTCCCTCAAGGTTGGTCGCTCAAAACCTAGAGATCTAGACAATCACTGGAGTGTTTTTTCAGTGAATGATGACATATCGAGTAGATCATGGATTTTCGTGCCACTAAATTTGGATTATCACAGAAATGACGACAATGAAACATTTCATTTTCATTGAGTGATCTGAACTCTAGATCAGATGGTTTTTTTTATAATTTTCCATCATTTTCTTTATCATGGATGAATGAATAAAAATTCAATGTACCATAATTGAAAGGCACATCATCATAATAATTAAATTGATGGAATTTTTTACATTCACTATTCTTTACTCTAAAGTGAATATATTTAGACCCACATTAGCAAAATACCAAGGTTC
This sequence comes from Viscum album, assembly GCA_963277665.1. Lineage (NCBI taxonomy): Eukaryota > Viridiplantae > Streptophyta > Magnoliopsida > Santalales > Viscaceae > Viscum > Viscum album. The sequence continues at coordinate 856,631,659 of OY728145.1, forward strand.
ATTTCTCAATATTTTCATCATGATTTTATCTCCCCTATTCTTTTCATTCTATATTGTTGTACCCCATGAGGCCATAATTTGACTTGTTAGGTGGTTGAGAATGTGATCGGATGCCTGGATTGGAAGAAACCTGACAATATTGGTTTGGTATATATAGATCGATACCCAATAAATGTGGATATGTGGTCATTTTTTAATATGGGAATCAGAGGAGGATCAATGATATGTGGAAGGGAACATATGTGTGGGTTCGGTATGACAAAAATGATTAGAGTTGGTGGCATCGAAGTTGGCGGCATGGGAGGTGGAGGTGATAGTTGAAGAGGACTGTGATGGTGGCCATGTGAAACATAGTTTACATCTATGTGGTTCAGAGGACATGGGTGCGGAGGTTCTATGATAAGTGGTGTTTCCATGGGATATGATGAATGTAGTCGGATATAAGGCTGAGTGCAGAGGGTTAGGCGGGGTGAGCGGAGCAAGATGAGCGGAGTAGGCCATGCGAAGCGGGTTAGAGAGGTCGTGTGAGAGCAGGATGGTCAAGGGAAGATGGGTTGGGCTATGCCGATTGGACATGGTTATGTGTTTCGAGACAAATGGGTCAGGCCTAGGGAAACCGGGATGGAACCTAGCCATGGTAGACTGTGGTCATCAACTTTGAGACATGGATGATCAAGCTACCACATGGCCGTGACAGATGCCAGGCAGCAGGTCTGGGAGGTCGACCACAATGGTCGATCACCCCAATCAGTGAATCGAACGTGAGGTGATCCATAGGCCAAGTGACCCCCTTATGAAACATCAAAACACCATAACATTCAAAAATTATGTCAATTTTACTATCCATCTTCGGAGTTGGGACCCTGACAATGAGAAGTTCCTTTTGATATGATGTAGTGAGTTTTTATCTTGGACGAGTAGTTTTTGAGATAATTCCCTTTGGTCATTAACTTTAGGTTTTAGTATGGTAGTACACCAGCTCCACTATATGATAATCCCATCTAGAGGCTGGGTCCTAGATAGTGTCTGGCATGCCTCCTTGGGACTGGAGTGCGATCCTCTATCACCCCTAGTGGTGTTTGTGTAATCATGTATCCTCTGTGACCATGGCGTTAATCCTCCACATAAAGGTCCACATCAGTTGGATACATGGTATCAACCAGAGTGTCTGGGTGTGATCTATGGAATCCTCTTGGGTGTCAATAAATGATACCCTACATTGCTAATGAATCTATATTAGGTATGTGGTATCCCTCAGTGTGACTGGGGCGTGATTTGTGTTATCCCCCAACATGTCTCGGTGCAATCCCCTCTATGTGTGTCATAATATTTCTTGACCTATAAGTTATAACCAAGGAAAGACCCAAATTATCGACACCATGTTTTGAGTGTCTTCATTGAAATTATGTCATGAGGTGGGAGTTATCTCCGTATGAGCATGCTTTGAGTAGAATTTTGCGGCAGAAAATTGGTTGTGGATTTCCTCTAGACTGTGATTCTGGGATGAGTATATCTATATTTTCTAGTTATATGTTATATATATATATTACTTTATGGATATGACTATACATTCCATCATGGTATTTTCTTTTAGGTATTTACTTCATGGTATTTCTTTCATGGAATTTCCTTTGTGATATTACATTTGTGGTATCTTTTTTGAGGTATTTCATTTATGAATTTTTCAATTTCTTTTTGGGGGTGTCATACATAGTATTGTTTTACACACCCAAACATGTGATTTTCTCACATGTGACATTTCTTTTGTAGAATATTTACCATTAGACGGAGTCCTAGGTAGACCAGGACTAGGTGGTTCTTAGCAAGGCCAGATAGATGAGGTGTTCCTACTGTCTAGGCAGTAGTCTCAGTACCTCTTTCCTTTCAAGTTGGACATGTGGTTATAGAATCTTTTTGTGGGATTTTTTTCCTTTTATAATTTCCAATAATTTCACTAGTGTACTCTGTTTGTGGCATATAGTGGTTTTCAAGCAATGTTTACTTGGTTTTTTTTCATTTAATATTTGTGTATTAGAGATGTGTGTTTCTGGGTATCAATAATTTAGGACAATTCCTCCCATTTGTGGGATATTCATACTCAATTACAGTCACCATCCCAAATATAATTGGATGCGGGCTTGGGGTAGCCTTGAAATGGGCCCCTCTGGGATGAGTCGTGATATAGTATTATTAGAGGGTTTTAGTTCTAATTTTGGAATGGGTGTTTATGAGGTTGGTTAGGGGAAATAGTTTTAAGTGTGTTGAGTTTGGATTTCAAGCCAAGGACTCCAATGTTGGTGAAGTGGATAACTTATCCATACACCAGGATTATACCTACCTAATTATCGACTTGGTTCATGAAAACACTGGTTGTAGGGAAATATGATGGTACATGAATCATATAAGAATGGTTGTGTTTTCCATGTCCTTATTGAGTTATCTCTCAAGATATACTCACACATAGACATCCATCGAGGATTCCACCAAAAGATTAGATGGATGATCTTACTAGTGATGAGGCATTGGTACGGGGGCATGTACCAGAGATGGCGCTTCTTTGTGGTTTTCCAGTTGTACTACCACATGTAGAGCATCAGATACTACCAATACTACCGCTTAAGGATTCCCACATGCTTACTTAAATGCATGAGTTTCATAGGCAGTGACCTCTAGGGTTTTCATAGGATCCCAACCCCCAATTAGATGAGGATTGGCAACAGGAAGTCAGCCGTGTTTTTCTCCTTGTGTGTATTCCTACCAAATAGATGCCAGTCCTCACCACGAGTCTTATTTATAGCTCCATGTGGAAATGGGGGAGATTGGGGACATATTTTAATGAATTTAAATCTCTCTAATGGATATACTTCGAGTGTATATTTAGTGAGGAGTTCTATCTGGCCATGTTTAGATCGGTACGCATACTGGAGCTTCGACATATATATATAAGGGAAGTATTACTGTGGTGGAATACTCATCCATGTTTACTAATCTTTCACGCTACTCCATGGTTATGGTAGGAGACCAGTTCTCTAGGTCTTGGAACATTTATTAGGGATTAGGTTAGGACATTTAGGCATTAGTGGTATCCCTTAGCATTCCTACTTATGTTGGGGTACTCGAGTAAGACCAACTAGTGGAGCGTTTTCTAGTATAGCGGACCTCGGTAGTGGGACCTAGTAGTGGGTTCAAGGTAGATAAGTCCGTGTAGGATGGAATATGATGACATTAATAGGGATCCAAGTGGGTCAGGTGATTTAAAGGATGATACCTTGATATAGGATCAGTAGTATAGGGCCCCCTAGGAGGCTCGAGTCAACCTAGAGATATATGGTGTTACACATGCAGTGATAAAGATTATCTTGTACAAGATTACTTGAACCATCAAACAAATTATTGGGGGATGGTCTAAAGACTACCGAGGCATAGCTAGAGATAGGATCAGGGTGTTCCATATGGTGGTGAACATGGTAGAGGAGTAGGCAGGGCAGTAGGAGCTGGTTGGAGGTTCAACCCACTACCACCATCATCCCCCGGTGGTCCAAGCCAGGCCTAGGGTGTGGGTGGATAGGGATGAGTCTAGATGAAGGTGATAGGGGATTACAACCCAGGGGATCTGGGGATGATTCAATGTATAATATTTGTCTTTTACACTTTATCTATAATTTTTCTAGACATAATTTCTAGTCAATCAATTCTTTCCATGAACCTTGTTATAGACTCAAAGATTCCGGTTGAACTATTGACTCGACCCTTACACTTAAGGCCTCCTACAGGATAAGATTCAATGATCACACACTGGTGTCAACAGTGTGACCAGACTCTTTGAGGAAATTATATCATTTGGGACCTATTGGTAATGGTGTCAAGGTCTTATGATGTCATTCTTTATATGGACTAGTTATCCATAGTTCATGCTCATGTTGACTGTTTTAGGCATAGGGAGTAGTGTAGCCATAGTTTTGGAACCATATTTTCCTTTTTCAGTGAAAATAAAACACATGCAACATATGGTGGAATCACACGTAAGAGGGTGGAACCGATTACTCATCAGTTGGAAAGCCTCACCCTTAGTGCGTTGGATGATATGAGTCCTCAGTTTCCTATAGTGGTGTCGATGCATGAGGTTGTCTTTCTTAAAGAAGTTCCATGTTTATATCCTCACATGGAGATGAAATAATTAATTAATATAAACCCTAGGACAACATCGATATCTATACTTACTTATTAGATGGATCCTATAGAGATTCATGAGTCGAGGGTGCAGTTAGAGGACTTGCAGAGGAAGGGTTTCGTGAGACCGATTGTTTCACCTTATGAATCCCTAGTTTTATTTTCCAATAAGGAATAATAGAGATTAATATTTTTTATAGATCACATGTTCTTGAATTAGGTGACCATAAAGGACAATTATCCACCAATGAGGAATGATGAACTCTTTGATCTCTTGAAATGGGCGCAAAGATCCTCGAATATTGACAGGCTATCACCAGCTACAAGTACAGGATGGGGATATACTAAAGATGACCTATAGGTTTCATTAAATTCACTATATGTACTTGTTCATGTCTTTTTGAATGATGAACTCCCCAAAAGTGTTGATGGGACTCAGGAACCTGATCTTTAATCCTTACTTAGACTGATTTGTGGTGGACGTCATCGATGAAATACTAGTATTATCGATGATTGAGGAGGACCATGTGATACACTTGAAGATGGTCGTTAACATGATCTGATAGCACAAACTCTAAGGGAATCTCTCAATGTGTCATTTCTAGATTTTGGAGTTCCATTTTGTTGGACGCGGCATTTCAGAGACTGGAGTTGCAGTGGATCCAGTGATGGTCAAAGCAATGCTTCCTTGGGATACATCCAATAGTGTTACCGATGTGAAGAGTTTTCATGGATCAAAAGTTTACTATCAGTGTTTTGTTCCCAACTTATCTAGAGTGAAATAACTATTTACATCTTTGAAATGAAAGGGACAACCCTTCGTATGGATGGAGAAGTTCCATCAGTGCTTTCATGAGTCGAGGACGAGGTTGAATATCTCTCTCATATTGAGATTCCTTGAACCGGGCATCGAGTATGTGGTTTTCTACAATTCATCAGGGACTATTCTGGGATGTTTCCTAATGAAGGGGAAAGTGGTGATTTCATTAGGTTCATTCAAGTTGAGATAACATGATAATAATTACATGACGCATGATCTTGACTTAGCAGTGGTAGTCTTCATATTGAGGGTGTAGAGACACTAACTAATTGGAGAATTGTTTATTATCCACTCTAATCATAAGAGTCCCAAGTAAATCTTCTCTAAGAAGGATCTGAACTAATGACATAGGTGATGGAAAGAGTTTCTCCAGGACTATGACTTTGAGAATATCTATACTTCTGTAAAGGGGAACTTGGTGGAAGATTATCTCAGTAGGATATCTAGTTTGAAATTACTGAATGTGGTTTCAGAGCAGCTGGACTCATTATAGATATCCTTTATGGAAGTATATGGATCATCATACCTCATGTCAATGGTTTTCACCCCTCTAGTCTTACAACGAGTCAAGGAGGCATAGATTGGGGATTCTAATTGTGAGATCCTATATGCTTAGTTGTCAACAGGGCATGATCCTGATCGACATTTGAAATGTTCAAAGCATGTCATTCTTTTCATAGGGCGCAATGTTGTAACCATAACGTTGTAGGAGGAGGTTTTGAAGGAGTTGCACATGTCCCCTTTGGTGGTACATTATTGTGTGGAAAAGACGTACTATGACATCCGAAGTTAGTTTTGGTGTCTAGGGATGAAGAATGTAATTTTATAGTTTGTCTCTTGATGCATCACTTGTCATCAAGTGAAGGATGAGAACCATGTTCTAACAAATTTAGCCCAACCCCTTGTAGTGACAGAATGGAAGTGGGATGGGATATCTATGGGATTTGTGATAGGTTTACTATGTACGACTAGGAGACATGATTCTATATAGCTAATTATTGACCAACTACCATATCGTCCCAAATCCTAGATATTTGAGAGTAGAGTTCAGTAGAGACATTGGAACAACTCTACACATAGAAGTAAGTTTGACTGCATGGATCTCCTTCGATGATAGTTTCATATCATAATAAATTCATTACATCCTGATTGTGGAAGGGATTACAGAAGGTGGTTGGGATAGATTTATGCTTAAGAATAATGTTTCTTCTCCATATAGATGAATAGAATGAGCATACCATTTTGGTAATGGAGGGAGTAATACAAGAATTCATGTAGGATTTGGCCATACTTTCTAGGATCACCTTCCTCTAGTAGAGTTTTCATAAAATAATAGCTATCACTCCACCATTGGTATGAAATTGTTTTGAGGACCTGTATGTGAGAAGGTACAGGTCTCCCCACAGCATGATTGACTCGGGAGAGTCATCACTCATGGGCCCATAGTTGATGCGAGTTACTATGGAGAAGGTTCATGCCATCCAAAAGTGGATGAAGACTATATAAAGTCATCACAAGACTTTTTTTTGTCTTTCAATGGAGGAATTTGGAGTTTAAGTAAGGAGACCATGTGTTCCTATGGAATTACCTCGATGGGGATTACATAGATTTGGCTGGGGTAGAATGGTATCTCTGAAGTTTATTAGAAATTTCCCGATACTATATATATTTGGTGAGGTGGCATACTACATGGGTCTAGATTTGTAGTTAGAGAGGGTACACAATGTCTTCCACACATCACAGTTGAGGAGATAAATTCATGACCCATCATACTTCATTGATTGGGGTGAGATGGACATCAACGATGGGTAAAAATTTGTGGATTATCCAGTGGAGATCGAGGATAATCATGAGAGGATCCTTTATGTGTAGTATATTATTTTGGTGCTTGTCAGGTTGTAGTTTGACAATATCCTGGAGAACACATGGGAACAATATTCCCATATTCATGCTCAGTACCCTTATCTGTTTGAGTAGAATTTGTTTTGACTTTCGAGGATGTAAATCCCAAAGGTGGGTAAAATTTCATGCCTCTTATTTTCCATGTATTATTTTATGATATTATATAGACATATTTCAAGACAATTCATTGAGAAAACATGTGATTCTGTGGCCCGATGTGCCAAGAAAAATTCTTTGAAAATAATAATTTTTTAAGAGCACACATGCACAGTTTTCTTGAAAAATTGAAATAACTATTAAAATGGTTCACATGTTAGAAATTAAATGGAATTGTCAATCTCAGAGAGGTGTATTTACCCTAGGAGTAACCTATATTTGTTTAGCGTGGAGATTCTATGGAAAATCTCCAACAGGACGTAATCATCATCAAATAATTTAAATAAAAATTATTTTTTCCAAAACAAATTCTTCTATTTTAAATATAAGGTTATATAGTTTACTCATGGTTGGCCACTAAATACCAAGATATCTAGACAACCGTTAGAGATTTATTCCAGAGAAAAATGATGGATTTAGTATATTGAGTTTCATTGCACTAATAGAGATAGAGGATCTCATCAAGGATGGAAACACAACTATTCTTCACCAACGAGTGATCCATACTCTAGGTCAGATGGTTGTTTTATGATTTTCCATTACCATTCATAACATAGGACAAATACGGATCAAAATGCATCATCAGTAGAATTAAATTTATGGAATTATATTCATTTTCATTCATCGTTTTGATGATAATGGATTGATACTGACACAAACAAAAGGTTGAAGTTCGTTCCTTAATTTTGTTATTCATGATTCCTCTACCTCGTGCATCATTTTCTTCACTATAAGACCCCCATTCCCACATTTAGAGTTTTTAAGTGGATATTAACTTGATTGGACAAACAAATTAGAGGAAAACCAACAATAAAGGTTGGGTTTGTGTAGATAGAGACTCAAGGATACCTGATCTGCGACTATTATAAAATATTGTAATTGGAGGTGGCTTGATGAACCACATAAGGGACCACTAGTGGGGGTATTATGAGGTGAGGTAGAGGCACTGTAAACCCATGGCAGTAGTGATTAGAGAAGGAAGTGATCATGGGTAGTGGTGCCAAAGGCTGTGGTGGTGACCGTGTGGAATGAAAAAGGAATCCACATGGGAGTAAGTGGGGCCTAAAGAAGCAGACCAAGGTAGTCACTACATGAAATTTGGAAGATGAACATGTGGCTCAGAGGTATTAAGACATTTTGGGCCTATAAGACATGGAGAACATGGAGGGATAGTTTCTTAGGAAGGTCAAGCACAATCATGCCAGACTAGGGAAGATCGGCTAGGTCAAATGGGATGTATATGGGTCAAATCTGGGGAAACTGGTATGGACCTAGGCCATGTTGAACTGCGATCTGGGGTCAACTATGAGTCATAGTTAATCCATCTGCACAGTGACCATGATAGCTATGGGGCATAGTCGATCAGGATGGTCAACTGTAGAAGCCTCGGGGTGGCTAGTGTGAGCGGTGGACCACCACAGTCAGTAGACCAACTGTTAGTCAGTCCACAGGCCTAGTGAACCCCTTCTAAAATATCATAATGAAATAAATTTCAAATGGTACATTCGTTTGATGATCCATCTACAATTTTGGTACCCTGATGATGAGATGATCATTTTGATGTTATGGATTGACTTCTTAGCCTGTACAAGTTGAGGTTTAGAGAATTCCTATTTTCCTTCCTTTGATGGTTCAGTACGGTATTGAGTCCACATCACTAGAATATAATCCCCTATAGATTCTGAGTACCAGATAGATTCAAAATCCTACCCTGGGACTGGAATGTGATTCTTTATCACCCATAGTGGAATCTATGGAAATTGTGTGACCTCCATGAGTAGGGTGATGATCCTCCACAAATAAGGTCATATAGTTATGGTATGTGGTGTCCCCCATAGTGTCTATGAACAATTTTTTTATCCACTATGATGTTTGAGAATTATCCCCTACATTGTGAATGGATCCATATTGGGTACGTTGTATCCCCCATTGTGAGTAGGCATGATTCGTGGTATCCCCTAGGATGTCTAGGTGTGATCCCCTCTATATGTATCATAATCTTCCTTGACTAATATTTTATCATTGGGAAAGGCCCAAATGAGATAGATCTCTTCATTATTTTATTTAATTATAAAATGGATCAAGGAGTGAGTTCTCTTAGAATGAGAAATCTTTGAGAAAAATCATGTTGCTAGAAATTGGTTGTGTATTACCTCTAGAATATCAGTCTTGGATAAGTATATCTGGATGTTCCTGTTATATGTGCTGTGGAAATATAACTTTCTGGGGCAAAATATAATTTACTTCATGGTATTTCATTTGTTGTATTTTATTGATGGTATTTCCTTTGTGGTATTTATTTTGTGAAATTTCACTATTTGGTTTTGGGGTGTCCTACTAATTATTGTTTAACTCACCATTGCATTGGATTTTCCCACATGTGTCATGTCTTGTGAAGATGATATACCCTTTTATGGAATCCATGGTGGACCAGGACCAAGCAATGTTTAGCGAGGATAGACAAATGAGGTGTTCCTTGGGACTAGACAACAGTCTCAGTTCCTCTTTTCTAAGAGGTTGGACATGTGGTTACAAATTATTTTGGTGGGATTATTTTGGCACTTTCTACATTCCAGTACATTTAATATTGTACTTTGGTTGTATGATATAATGATTTTAATTAACTATTTACTTAATGTTTTTAAATTTCAGAATTTTTGGCTTGGATATGTGTGTGTGAATACAGGTACATTAGGCTAATGCCTCCCATTTGTTGGATATTTCTAATCAGTTCTATTCCCAATCCCTTGGCCTATTGGATGCTGCACTGGGGTAGTCACGTCTTGGATCCTTTGGGATGATTCATGATAGAATATGTCTACCCATTTCACCTAAACCACTAAAATTTTGTTTTTCCATTAATCCTTTTATATTAGAGAGATGTATTCCGTTTTCTTTTATCTTAAAATAGTGTAAATACCCTTATTGATTGAGAATTTTCAAGAGAATCCTGATTAAACGATCTAGATAGTGAATACCCAAATAAATATAATATGATACATGTGAACAAAATTATTAATCAATAACCATACCTTTAATTTGATAATATAATAAATAAATACCATTATTATGTCGTTTCATGACATATAAATTCTATATTTAAAAATATAAAAGTTATTGATTCAAATTATGAGAAATCATTCATATGAACATAAGTTACCATTATGACGTAATTATTAACATTGGGAACCAAATAACAAAACTTTTAAATACATGTCTTATTAGTAGTGGGAGGTTGTGATCTCCAATAGCCATGGTATTTAAAAGAGATATATTAATGACTTGAAAATCCACCTCTCCTCTAGAAACCCTCATCATTCAACTTGGTTTATATATTTGGATATATATATTCTAGTACCACCAACAGTATCTGACACCCCACTAATAGATATAGATAATTTTCACTCAATAAGGAAAATACATGTAACATCCACATTCATCTTATCTGTATAGTTAATCTTCTATTTTCCGATCTTACCACATGAAAATTTTATTACATTTTATTATTATTTTTCTATTTTTTTCTTCTCTTTTTAGAAGGCCACTAATAAGAATCTATATACATTGAGTAATTCTGTGAGACATCCTCCTTATGATTCCCTTTATTCACATAAGGTTTATTAACTTTTTATTCCCCATTTCCTCGTTGAATTGGAGAATAAGAAAGATGAGTTATATAAGATAAATATTCACACATATCATATTATAATTAATAATGAAATTGTATAATATATGAGGTAGTGAGTGAAAAATGAGATTTGAGTGAAAATTATTTGGCATCATTAATCCCAGGACGTTTAGGTGATCCATATATTTGATTAGATTGACCAATAGTAGAAAATTTGGTATAAACTCTCAAATATTAAACATGAATAGTTATTTTAAAATCATAATTCTATCTTATATCTCTTTCTCTATGTATAGAGTTTAGAGATGAAACAATATGAAAATTAGATCCATGCATTTCTGAGGATTTTAATGAAAACATGACATATAATATAGCATAAAAACAATAAATATACTTCACAATCCATGTGTGTTTTCATTGATAGAAAATTCCCCCTCACTATTCTAATTGGCTAGTGGCTTGAGAAATAGCGATTCTGACACATATAACTTATACTCTTGGAATGTTACAATATGCAATCATATTTACAATTTATAGAAAATGGTTGTAATGAGAATGGTTTCCTAGTCATCGATATATTAATATGATAATGTTTATGATGAGTGTTTTACCATTTCTATAATAAATAGATTTGATTATAGTACTTTACATTATTAATAAAAAGGAGTAAAGTGAAAAATTTTAATTTTTTTTCTCCCTCTATTTTATCACACAATGATAACCCTCACCATCAATTATAAATTATCCTATCACTATGATAATATAATTTAAATGATCTAAATTTAAATTTTCATAAAAAACATAAGTTTTTTTCAAGATACATAAATATGTTCAGGTATGTTGTTCTTTGGAAACTACTAAGTATGAGCTCCCAACTCCATTGAGCAGACTCACGACTTCTAAAATCAAGGAATTGAATTTCCTCAACACTTGACTTCTAATATATACATTCCTTAGTGTGATGGTATAAATATGGTTAATTAATAAATGTTTTTTATAAATACCAAATAGATAAAATGTAAATCTCAGATACTATAGATTATATTTTTTTCATTAATAAATATAATGTTACGATATCTTCCTTTACACACAACAGTAAACCTCTATAAATCAGGACATAGGAAACCGTTATAAGTTAATTTTTAAATTAAAATATATGAATAGTAAAAACCACGTCATTTAGAATATGTATAATTATATTAATTAATTAAAATTTATTGATTGGTGAATTATAAATAAATACACAATTTTATGTAACATCATTATATTTAATAATGGAATGTGTTTACTTGAAAAATGGGTTTTATTGTAATTTTTGCGAAATGAAAATATAATTAATTTATAATAATTTTCTCAATTTTTTAGGGAATTAATATCATTTTTAAATATATATGTCAATATTATCTTAGATTATTTTTTAATATTCTTTCAATTTTTTTCAATAAATAGTGAAAAATACATATACATTGAAAACATTTTCATTTAATTTCTATAGAAAGTCCCGTGTGTTTTTTGATTTTTTATTAATTTATCTTAAAAATATTTAAATTATAAATAATATAATTAATTAAATATTTATTTTCCTTATACAAGATTTTGATATAATATTTTTTTGGGCATAAAAACACATTTCTCTAAAAATTATTTTTATACGCACAATGTCTTTCTATCATAATAAATAAAGGTAATCCTTATTTATTAATGTTTTTTAAGAATTATATAGATTATAAATTAAATAGTATGTTTTAAAATTTATTTGATTGTTTCCACATTGAAATAAATTCAATTAAAATATGTTTTATATAAAAATATTCATTATTCTATAATAGTGTTTCATTGATGGTTGTATAATTATTTTTATATTAATTATACACTATAATAAGTTGAATCTATTAAAATGAAATACATATTTTGGAGAACGGAATGGGTTATGAGAGAAATTGGAGATCGCATTGGCCATTTCCTTTAATGGGACTGCTCTGACCCAATCCAATGGGGACCTGTGGTGCGAATTAAAGCTAAGGTCCAATTAGATGATCCTCTGATGAGGGGCATGTTTTTGAAAATCGATGACTCTAACACCTATAGCTCATTTGAGTTCGAGAAACTCCCAATTTTTTTCTTCTTTTGTGGGAATATCGGCCATCTGGAAAGAACGTGTGAAGCAAAGAAAAATAATGAGTCGGGAAATATCATTCTAGAATATGGTCCTTGGCTTCGAGCCAAAACATCAAGATATGTATTCATCCCTGAGGTGGAAAAAATATGGGATCGAGACCGTCTCAAGATGGATCACACTAAACAAGCAGAACCTGAATATAAAAATGTCATCATACGTGGACTACCATAGTTCCTTGGAGATAGTCCAGCATACCTGAGGGTGGCTGGAGGGTCTCCCCACGACATTAACATCACAAGTAATAGTGGGGAAAGAAACCAGATTCGTACGAAGAAGTTATTCATTGACTCAGACAGTGTAACTACCATGCTGAAAGACACTGTTTTACAATCAACAAACCAGTTCCAAAAGATGTGGACTCACCAGATCAATGTTCAAAGCCAAAGCAATTATGCATCGAACCACTTGATCATAACCCTGATCCAAATATGGACATGTCAGAAATCTCTCCACAAGGTTACTTGGGGATGACAAAAATAACATCATCAGGCCTAATTACTTTTGAAACTTTGAAAAGGGTTCACTGTGTTAGTAGAGTTGGGAAAATAGTTAACCCTAAACCTAGGGAACCTAAACGAATAATTGAAATAATTAACTTCCCTAAAAACTTCCCAAAAATGGAATGTGGCAGGTGACACAAGGATCCCAGAGGACTCAAAGGCAGAGGCGGGTATGTCCCAGCCCTGCCAGGATCAATGATCATCTTATGTTGGAACTCTCGTGGGATTGGAAACCCACTAATGGTTTTCATGTTCTAGCACCATTGCGCGCAAATTCACCCTGATATGGTTTTCCTGTCTGAAACCATATTAGAAAACAAGGACACTAATTCTCTTGCTCAAAAATGGGGCTTCCAGGGTTGCCTTCCGTTATCCCAACAAGGCCACTCAGGGGGACTTTTCCTCCTATGGAAAGACAATGTTGACGGTAGGATCTTATCCTTCTCTTCACACCATGTGGCTACGGCAATACATGAGGCCCAAAACCCTCCATGGACATTCGTGGGTTTCTATGGTTGGTCATCCCATAATGAGAAGTTGAAATCATGGGACCTTCTTTGCAATCTATGACGCGATTTTCCAAGCCCCATTCTATTTGGCGTGGAGTTTAATGATATCTTGTACCAGATGGAAAAAATTGGTTGTTCTCTTCGCTCCTCTAAGTCGATATCAGACTTCAATGAGGTGATTTCTAGTGCGGATTTGGGTGATCTAGGTTACGTGGGAAACCCATTCACATGGTTTCAGGGTAGTACAGATGGTACCCATATTTCTGAGAACCATGATATATTTATGGGCTCAATGGATTGTATTAATTATTACAAAATGTTTCACATCAGACAGCAGACGCTCAATTGCTCGCACCATTGCCCGCTTATCATTGAATGCACCCAAGGTGAACGTATCACTAAAGTCAGTAAACCCTTTAGATTTGAAAGCATATGGTCAAAATACCATGAATACGAAGATGTTATCCAATTAGGCTGGAAGTGTGGACAAACAGACATTGGGTCCAACCTCCAGTAGGTGGAAACCGATCTGAAGTCTTGGAGCAATAAAAAATTCCAAAAACCTGAAAGACACTATGAATTTCTTAAAATAATGTTGTTTAACTTTCTCAAACAAACCCCATCCAATTGCACTCTTTTCAATATTGAAGCCATCCAACGAGACTTGGATGCCGCCCTGCATATCAAATAATGCATCTGGGCTATGTGGGTAAATGATATCCACATTGCAGAAGGCGATGCAAACACCCAATACTTTAATAATAAAGCATCATCTTGGCATCGGAAAAACTTAATCTCTTGCATCTCGCTCCTGGATGGGAGTAAGGTATATGACACAAATGGAATCCACACTGTTATATCCAGTTATTTCTAGAATCTCTTTACCGCAGGAATCCATAAAATCTTGGCTGATGTGGAGGATTGCATCATACCTATGATCACTGAAGAGATTAACAGACAGCTTACCAAAGATGTTATAGATGACGAGATTCTCCTAGCTCTAAAACATATTCACCCTACCAAGGGCCCGGGGCCGGACGACTTCCACTCCCTCTTCTTTAAACAATACTGGAACATTATTGGTCCTGACATATGCACCCTGATGAAGACCATTTGGGATGGGAGAACAAACCTGTCCACTACCAACAAAACTATCCTCATTCTCATCCCCAAGACTAAGAAACCTCTTGCCCTATCAGATTCCAGACCTCTTATCCTCTTCAATGTAACTTAAAAGATATTATCAAGGATTATGGTTAATCTGCTGCATAATTGGTTACCCAAAATTATCTTGGAAAATCAGATTGCTTTCATGGCCAATAGACTAATCACTGATAATGCCATCGTGGCCCATAAAGTGTTCTTCTCTATGAAAACACGCTACACTATGGCGTGGAAACTAGATATGACTAAGGCCTACGATAAAGTGGAATGGAATTTTCTCAGATTCGTGATGCTGAAAATGGGCTTCTGCTCAAAATGGACAGATATGATCATGCATTATGTCTCGTCGGTCTCCTTCTGTATTAATTTCAATGGGGTTCTTACCCGAGTCTTCTCCCCTAACCGAGGCCTTCTCTAGGGAGACCCTCTTTCCCCATTTCTTTTCATATTGGTGGCAGATTATTTTTCTTACCTCATTTCTAGGGTAACATACTCACATAAAATTTATGGGGAAATGGTTATTCATTCAATCCCACCGATGTCACATCTCTTCTTCGCCGATGACTACCTTCTATTTCCAAGAGCCACCTATAATGAGTTCCTTTCTATCGTCCATGAGATCCACTAGTATGAGAAGGCCTCAATGCAAACAATTAATCATTGAAATTCGAAATCCTATTTCGGCTCTAGGGTACCACAATGAAAAAGGGAAGAACTCTGTGTCACTGTAGGCATTCATATGGTCAAGAAGCAACATAAGTACCTCAGACTGCTCATGGTGGTTGGCTGATCCAAAAAATAAATCTTCGCATCTAAGTTGGATAGGATATAGAAAAAAATACTTAGCTGGACCCCAAATAGAATTTCCAAAGCCGCCAAGGAAACCCTCATAAAATCTAATCTTCATTATATTCCCCATCTATTTCATGTACCTATTTATAATTCTTGTTGCTATTGTTAACTAGATCCACTCATGCACTACCGACTTCTAGTGGGGAAAATGGAAGGAATAAAACTCACTAGATCGCTTGGAATAAACTCTTCCAACCCAAATCGGAGGGAGGTATGGGATTCTGGGACCTCTCTAATTTTAATGATGCACTGTTGGATAAGAAAGGATGGCGCCTTATTAACCACCCATCCTCTCTCTACGCGCTGGTACTCCGAGATAAATACTTCCCCCACAATGATTTCCAGGATTCCTCTTCGGGCCCCTGACCCAGCTTCCTCTGGAGAAGTATCTGGGGATCCCAATGTCTTAAGAATAAAGGTTTAGGTTGGAGGATTGGGAATGGATCAACTATTAATGTTTGGAATGATCTATGGATAATTGACACGGATGGCATGCAAGCTTCATCCCCTGCTCAACCAGGTTTTGAAGGGGACATTGTCCGATTCCTTTTTGAGGATAATGGGAATGGGTGGTGCATGGAAAAACATCACTAATGGTTCAAAGAAAGGGACAAAAGGCTTATCCTAAGTACCCCCTGTGTTCTAGATGTAGGCCCTGACCATCTATACTAGATCAAAAACATATCAAGAACTTATAAGTTGAAGTCTGGCTATCGGCTCGCCCTCTCTACTCAGACAAATGGAGGTGATGGGGGACTTGGGAACAGCTATGGAATCTCAATGTCCCGCCAAAAATCCGCCACTTCTGGTGGCAGGTATGCACTAGGATCCTTCAAACCAAGGACCTTCTCATCCATCATCATATTTCCAGTGACATGTTGTGCCCTTTCTACCTGAACACCCTAGAAACTCCCCTTCATGCTATCATCCAATGCCCAGTGGGAAAGGAGGTCTGGTACAAATAGGTCTCTTGTACGAATCTCTCACTAGACGTGGTCTCGGACCTACCCTCTCTCTTAATGTGATGGTTCTCCTATTTTTCACCAGCCAAAGCGAGGTCACATTACTTTTTGGCCCGGATCATTTGGTTGTGTCACAACAATTCCATTTTCAACCACATCATCAAGCCCCCCAGATTCTGGATTGTATGAGTGTTGTCATGGATTGAGCGATGGCAGCATCACATTGGACAAAAAAATACCTTTGGAACCCCATCCTACACTTCCCATTGGTGACCTCCACCAATAGGGATTCTAAAGATTAATTTGGATGCATCTCTTACCAAGGATAGACATGTTGGTCTTGGTCTGTTGGTCTGGGATCATTTTGGGCATACCATCGCAGTCAAACATGAATGAACTCACGTTCAATGGGATCTTGTGGTTACTGATGCGGCTGCCATCCTCGCATGGATGATGTTCGATAAAGACCACTGATGGGACTCCATCCACCTAGAATATGACTATCTCACCATTATCAAGTATATCAACCTCAACGATGGCTATTTTCAACCTTTTGGGTCTCTCATCAGGAGAATCCAATCTCTCCATCAATGCTTCCCAATTTTCACCTTCTCCTTCATAAAAAGGGTAGGAAAAAAGTTTGTCCATCAGGTGGTGGCCTATGGCCCTCTTGACAATAACCATCTCTGTTTGGATCACTTTCCTTTATGGTTAAGTGATTGTACTTATGTTGATATTCGTCATTAATGATTACATCTAATGTCAAAAAAAAACAAAGAGATAGGTGTAGGATAACAACCAATATGAATCAGATTATTATTATTTGAATATATTTCAACCTTATATCATCCTCCTTCTAATAAATTTCCTTTTTTATCCACTTTCCCATGAAATTGACCGTATATAATTGGAATCATTTTTAAATTTCAGTTGTGTCCCTCCCCACGCTTATAAAAGATAACATCTTATCCCGCATTATAAAAAATCATTTAAGAATAATATATTAAAAATAAAAATTACAAAACCTACATTTAACACATTAAGTAATTCTAGAGTTTCTGTAAATATCCTAATAACTTTTTTCCAGGGCTAAAGGGGTAATATTACTAATTTATCTCACAGAAGGGGTACAAAACTTAACCAATATCTCCCAGATTAAATTCATCTTATAATCCAAAAAAAATTAAGTAACCAACAAAAAATGAGGAGTTTATAATTATAAATATATCTATATTTCATTATAGTTTTAAGAACATCTTACCACATCTTATCTTTCCAATAGACGATGAAAGTAATTCTCGTGTGTACGTGTGGACTACAGGCTCAATCTAGCTATATGATTCATTTTCCTTCTACATGATCCATGGTTTGTTTTTATATTATAGTTAATTTATATAAATTATATTTAATATATAATAATTATTCCTTAATTTTTAATTAATACTTACTTTTCTTTCATTCCATCCATCAAAAAATGGTAACAACACTCATGTGTATGTATAGACTATCGTATCCATTTAGTGATGTAATTAATTTTAATTTACCAATTTATTTTAATAGTTGTGAATATGTTTATAATTAATATATATGATTTTTATATCATTATATTAATTTTATATACTAATAATACATGATCATAATAAATGGATCATAAATTCCAAGAAAAAACATACATGAAAAACAAAGTAATTAAAACCTAAAATGATGGTGACAATGAATGATTATCATTCGAAAATTGATTATATGTTATAAGAAAAATATTTTTTGTATTATAGTTATGATTTTATTCTAGTGTATATGTATAATAAAATATAATTTTATTATATAAGAGGTTATAGAGCATATGAATCAATACATAATTAAGGTAATGGTTTAACGTTGTAATGTCATATTTATTGGGATTATTAATTTTTAAATTTTAGAATGATGAAATTTTATGATATATATTAAAATAATATAAATTAATTTTTTCAAATATGTTAATTTAGTTATATTTCTATTTTTCATTTAATTTTACTATCTTTAAGTACTAAAGCGGACTAAATAATGTTTTCAATGAAAACGAACCTTATTTTTACCTTCTTTCAATAATCTTTTATTCCATGTCGATATAATCTTTATAATTTCTAAAATGATGTTTTTATAGTTATAAAAATAATGTTTAATTTCATTTTTAGTATATATTACTTTAACAATTTTTTTTAATTGGATCATACTTATCATTTTTAATTTGGTACTTTTTACTTTTTTCCAATTATAGGAAATGTATTTTTATTCTAAAATACATCACGTGAATAAATTTCCTCACCATCTTGAATACTCATATCTATAAATAATCCACTATAATTATTCTTTATTATGTTAAATTAATACATTTTCCCTGATAATTGTTAAATTTTTATATTCAAAATAAGTTATTTCAAATTAATTTTTTTCTCAATAATGACTCTAGTTACCTTTTAAATGCATTTTTAGTTATAAAAGCATATTTTGATGTTTGTTATGATTAATGGGAATATTATTCAATGATACCAACTTTATTTTTTTTATATTTGGTTTATTAATATGATGATTAACCATTTATGAAACTCATTTAATTTCTAGAGGATATGGTATGATGATATGAAGAATGCTTTATGATTCTACAGAACACTTCTATCTAGTTTAAATTAGTTAATGGGTATGCCCAACATTATAGATCCATCTAATGGATTGGTAAAGTATGTATATCTAATGATAAATGAAGAACTAGGTTAGGGATTTAACCTAGTTCAATTAAATATTTTTTTCAATAAGATATTTTTGGAGTGAACTGCGACTCTGGAAATTATAGAATGGAGAATGAAACCAATAAACTATGATAGTCTTGGAATTTATCCTTGACTAGGAAAATATGTTTCTACTATTATGTGTAATAAAAAAATATATTTCTTATTCATATGAAAATTTACAATGGATCATGATTAAATTCTTATTATTCCACAGACTGATTGTTTATATATTTTAATTTATAAGCCAATATTCCATGTTTCCTGATTATTTTATATGAATTTAAGGGTTTGATTTTTTTTGTTGTAAGATCATTTAATCATACACATATACTTATAATATGATCACCAGTGATAATTAATTAATATATCTTATGTTTATAATAACTGATGATCTAGATTCATCCTTTCTTATGTTTCTATTCAACATGTTATAAAGGAAGGTTATAAGTTTGTTATGTCTATGAAAGGTGGTAGTTGTAAATAAAACAAGAGGAAATGATAAAGATCATTCCTATGCATTTTTTTTATATGTCCATGTATCTAAAAACCCTATACCTTTTTATTTCAGTCCTAGATTGTATTTATAGGTAAGAGATAATTCCACTAATATAATTTATTATTTTTATATGAAATATAGGGTTCCCTATAGTTGGTATATAAGAAAAGTATAGTTACATTTGGAAAGTAGGATGAGTAATCATTGGGGAAAACCCTTGGGATAAACCAATGTATAGGATAAAATCCTTTGTTATGGAAAATAAAGGCATGCTTTTATATAAAAATACACCACTATCTTGATACTAATTATTGGTGTGGTTTTGGTACAGATGCATCTTGGGTAATAAACCAGAAAATAGTTGGTCTAGTTTATCTCAATTAACATTCCGTTACACACTGAATGGGTCCTTATGGTGTACATTTATTAATACTCCTGAAGTATATAATTACATTAATATAAATATTCATAATTAACTATTATTAAATATTTTGATAAATAAGGCCATATATGACCATGATTAAACATAAGGTGTCATATTATGAAAAGATCATTACATGGTTAAGACATCTGGTAAATGAATAATTATTGGTTAGATGACTACACATTATTATTAATTAAACCATGATATAGGTTATAGTTAATGTTTCTATCATGGAAGATTTTTGTTAACATTAAATTTTATAGATGATGAAATGATTTTATTCAAGAGAAAACAAATTATATGGGAGATAAAATAAGTTATCATGGGATTATACCATACTAGGTCTCTCATTACATGATTAAATACATGACCAGAGGTGAGTTTATGAATAAGAAACTTTATAGAAAAATGGATATTACAAAATATAAAGGAGTAAAAAAAATTAGAATCCAACATGTAGATAATATTAGAAGAACAACATGGGGAAATGTATCAAATGAATGATAAGATTATTTGTGTGTGAAAAAATGGACCTAAAGAAAGTAATTACATGGAAAAATGAAAATATTGAATAAAAAAAGATGGGAATAGTTTTTTATATAATGAATAAAATATGGTTAATTTTTATAGATGAGTAATGTATGGAAAATATTAAAATATATTTCCAAGGGTAATGTTGGAGAATATGATCAATAAGCGTATATAAGTAAATGTTTTATTATTGATGATGAAGAGATAATATATGAAATATAAATGCAAGGATGTATTATGGATTAATATGATGAATCCTAGTTAATGTATAATGACCCATTGCTTTCATAAATAGATATTAAATCTAAATAAATTAATATTCATTACATTATTTCTAAATCCAACCAGGTTTAGAGTCTCTGGAAACATGAAAACATAAACAACTGGTTCATAAAAATGTATATCATCTCATGAAATTTTATCATGTGTAGAACCCTTCTTAGAAATACCCTACTAAAAACCATTCCTTATAACCTGGGTAAAAGGAAACATAATAAAGGGTGATATTATATTCTCAATAAGGGAAACTATAGGAGATATCAAAGATTTTTTAAGAATAACATGAGAATAAAGGTGTATACTATTAAAATTAACAATTGAAAATTATACACTCAATATCAAAAATAACCATCTTGAATAAGGATAAACATAATATATATCAAATATTTATCATATTTAAGAATAATATATAAGTATAATCCTGATCAAAACTCATGATATTTATACACAACCTGTCATAGATCATAAACATGATTCATGGCATAAATAGTATCATTTCAGAAAACGTAGAACATAAGGGTGAGAAATAATTATAAAAAATTAATCCACAATATCATGAAATAGTAGTGTGTATCCATAATAAATATTTAAATCTATTCTATATAGTAAGGTTAACTACAAAGACTATTAACATATTGGATCATGACAAACCTGCTTCCCATAGTGGATCAGGAAGAACCTGTTTCCCAAAGTGGACCAAGACCATCAACTTTTTTCCAATTTTTTTCTTCTAAGATATAAGGATTTAACCAATTTATTGTAGGTTGATATATTTATTAACCATATTATAATTAAAAGTATAGATATATCTTCCATAAGAGTATAAGTCATTCATCCCAACCCATGAAAAGAAACTGGGATTCATAAGCATTTCAACACAGCATAACCTGGGAAAAAGAATTATTTTTAATAAATATCAATCTATAATAAACATAATATAGACAAAAAAATAATAAGTATATTATTATTTAATAATAAATCCATTAAATATTAATTATCATCAAATAATTTTAACTTATTTGAAAAATAATTTTGATATATAACTTTAAATAATTCTTGTAAAAATATAAATGTTCCATTATTAAATCATTTCTTTTTAAATATCCTCAAAATTATAATGGAAAAATTATATTTTAAAATAGACTTGTAATATTTAAAAGTAGGTATAATGTAATTAAGGAAACATAAAAGTGATAAAATCAAAAAATATCTTATAATATAAGAAAATTCCTTCAATATTGTTTCTAGAATGGTTACAAATAACCTATTGTGTAAAATGAGAAAAATAATCCATGGAAAACATTTTTTTAAAAAGTCATCCATTTTTAGATGTTAATTTTAAAAATATTAATATCGTAGAAAAAAAATTCCAATTTTTTTATAAAATGTAGACATGGAAGAAAAGGAGAGTTTACAGTGATGCTTGATTTTTTTTTGAAAAGACCATTATAAATATCATATCATTAAAGTGAGCATTAATGAAATGAATAAATTATGATTATAATCTTTAAAAACACATAATAGTGGAAATAAAAAATTATACAATATAAATTTATCTCACACAGGATCTTAATATGGAACAATCAATGGAGTATATGTTTGACCTGTTTAATTGAAATTTAGTTAGGAAATCCCTTACCACATTGTAATCAGTCGAATAGTATAGCCCATAAAATTAAAGAAAAATTTAATACCATTAATATATTTATATTAGTGGTATTATATATCAATGTTCAGTATAGATTCCACACAAAATAAATAAGTGGTGAATAATTCATATATCTCATATAAGAAAAAGAGAGATGAGAAACCCTTAACTCACCCTTACCTATTGTTTTTCATACATTAACCACCTATATAAGGGTTTAGGGAATGTTATTTATACTTTAAAAAATATTATAATATTTATATTACATTATATTTCCATTTTATAACATCTTACAAACTTTTTATTAATAATATTTCATTATTTTTACTATTTTGGTCATGTTTGTTTCATGGCTTCCTGGTCTATTCACAAGTGTATAATTAAGGATTTCTCTTGTCATATAGAAATAAAACTCTAAAATTGAAATAAAAAAATATTAATTAAATTAAATAGGTTTTAATTTTTCTTATATAATACATATATTTGACTTAAATATGATTCATTTAATAAAATTTAAGTGATAAATGTTTTATTTATTTTGGAAGTTTTTCAAACCATTTCAAACTAGTTTTAGTTTATTTAATAGTATGTTTATATATTAGTTACAGAACTTGAAATAGGTTATAATGTAACTATTGAAATATTATATAATAATAAATATATGTTTATGAACATACTTTAATGTTGTAATAGAAAACTAAAAGAATAATTATTCACGAAGATGGAAGACTGCCATAATTTGGACAATGCTTTAGTTTCATTGAATAAAAGAAGATAAGAAAAGGGATGGATAGAATATAATCCATTATAAATGTAAAATAATTTTATATAAATGATATGATATTTTTTATTCTTTTATGGTTGAATGAGGTTAATATAAGTTATATAAACAAAATAAATTATGAGAGGTTGTTTGAAAAACTTACCTCTTCAATATCACCATCTTGAAAGGCTGATTAAGGTACTTGGAATTATAATTTGGGTGATACCAGTATCACTTAAATGTGGGGAGATTGAAAATTTGAGGGGTTTGAAGATATTTTAATACCTTTATGTCTTATAAGTATAAATGTGGTGGTGAGTAGTAATATTTATACTAGCGGTTTTGTGGTTTTAAGAGTGTAAATAATGATTATTTTATATTTAAAGCCAAAAACAATTGGGATACATAACTAAAAAAAATAAATGATAATTAATGTTATAATGGATGGTTTTTGTCTAAAAACGAAATAAAAACTCATTTAATTTATTATTATTTAGTTATTTTTAGCATTTTCCTTTTAACTTTAACAAGATACATTTTTTTACTTATATTGTGGTAAATATTTTTTTACCATGTTAAATTTTTTATGTCAAAAATTAAAATATTTTTATGATGTAATTTAGAAATTTTGAATCCAAATATTTAATACATTTAAAAAATACAATAAATATATGTTTCATAACTACATTTAATAATAAACCATCAAATGTAATGAAAAACAATTTCTTTTTGAAAAAATACTTTTTAAAACAAAAAAATGAACCTATACCCACATAAGGTATAAATATTGCTCAAAATTAATTAATTTGATTACATATTACTAAAAATTACTTAATTTAATTTTAAATCAATTTATAATTAGAAAATTACGTTTAAAAATAATTAATATTAGAATTTTATGAATATCTGTAATATTTTTACTAGAAAACAATTTTTTTAGAAAATTATCAAAAATTCATTATATGATAGTTTTTACATGATGAATCAGAAATTATTTTTATTTTTAATATAAATTTTCTAATTTTTTATAATTTAATTATATTTATTTTCTCAATGAATGATCTAAACACACTTTTCAAAGAAAAGATATATTTGAAGAACAAAATGAATTTACTAAAAATTAAATGTTTATTTCCTAAAAAATAAAGTTTTTTATTCAACATGAAATAAATATTTATTTCATTATATTGATAATTATATTCTCACATGATAATTTAATGGCCTTTTTATAACAGATGTGTTATAATAACAATATTTTTCAAATCGTTTAAGCTTGGTGTTTCATGCAACATAAGCTATCAAAGAGATTTAATTTATTTTCAAAAAGACATATCATTAAATCATGGAGTTTTACATTATATCCCCATTAAAATTATTTTCCCTCAAAATTAATCACTTCGATATTAAAATATGGGTATAACATTACCTCATCACATCCCTAGGTTCCCACATCACTTCTTCAAATTTTCTGTTTCATAAAAAAACATTAACTATGCGAGTGGTCTTATTTTTTAGAAATTTATTTCTAAGAACCAAAATTCACATCCAGTTTTTATTCATAATAGTCATATTTCTTCATTAGAATGACATTTTAGTTTAGCATATGAGAATGATAATGTGTGTACTTCCATATTAATGATGCAAGGAACATGTCATTAACTTCTGTAGAATATCCAATCAATAATCTACCATCCTGATACGGTCAAAAATTTCAAAAAAATCATCCTCACAATTTTAAATTGAATATAAAAAATTAATGGTTGATATTTTTATATTATTTTAGGGGAAACCAAAATCAAAAAATGTGTCAATAAAATGTCAATTTAAAATAGGAAAATTAAATGGTGAAAGTCACCGAAAAACTAGGATTTTGATTAGATAAAATTATTGAAAAGTAAAAGTATGGACATGAAATATGATTCTAACTTTCATGTTATGACGAATAATGATAGATAACATAGACAATAAAAGGATAAAAAAACAAAAAAACAATAGAATAAATATGTATGTAATTGTTCATTGATATCATGAGAAATGATAAAATGATAATATTATATTTCAAAATACTTTAACAAGTTATAGTTACTTAATTTCATTTTGTAAGTACGATCTCAGTCTTTTGTTATTTCTTGATCAATTCCCATATCATCTCTTATTCTATAAAATAATGATAAAATTTTAATTCTTGAAGAACTATAGGATTATAAGATCTATAATGGTATGACAAGTCATTTCTTCTATCTCAAGTTATCATTATGAAAAAATAGATTGCATAGGTTATCAAATATGTATAAATCATCATATGGTTATGCAGTACATTAATCTCTAAATCCTCATGAAAAGTTCAATGTTAAAAATTTCATAAATGGTTACCCTTATAAACAATACAAAAGATTAAAATCCAAAAATATTATATAGAAGGTCAATAAATATTTAGAATGAACTAGTCATTAATCCCCCCAAAAAAATTGATTTTGATATTAATTGTCACACAAAAATCAATTGG
Organism: Viscum album; assembly: GCA_963277665.1. Classification (NCBI taxonomy): domain Eukaryota; kingdom Viridiplantae; phylum Streptophyta; class Magnoliopsida; order Santalales; family Viscaceae; genus Viscum; species Viscum album. Next base: position 856,657,919 of record OY728145.1, read on the forward strand.
AGACCATTATCATGTATTCTCTTGAGTCATGGTATGTAAAGACCCATAAAATTCAAGGTAAATTTTTTCTTAATTTTCTTTGGGATTTTACAAGAACCCAATTTCTGACGGACCATGATTCCGAGGCCTGGTGTGCCCAGAATCAATTTCCAAAGTTTAGCTCAGGTACGTTCCGTGAACGAACGAGCGGGATTTCCTAACTTTTGTACCGGTTCTTGGAATCGAAATCCGAGGGTTCTGATGGAACCGCAACATTGGTAATTCATTAGGAGGACCTTTCCCGAAGGAGCATTTGCTCGAGAGGAGTTGTTAAAAATGTGGATCTAGTGAGGAATAAAATAGAATTATATTATAATTTTATTTGTTTTTATCTAAGTAGTTTTATCCTAAGTAAGGGAGTTGAGGGTGGGACCCACCTGTAGTTAACTAACCTTGAGAGGGTAAAGGTAGGTTGGGGCCCACATGAGCCCAACCCCTCACATTCCTAACTCCTCAAAACCCCCCACTTAAGTTGTATAACTCATGAACTCCTCCTTTAATGTTGTGACTTTCCCTCTCCTCTCATTTAATCATGCCAACAAATTAATTCAATTAATGGATTTGAGTTTTTAAATTTTGAACTCATGACATGGCTTAATAAAATTATTGGAGCTTATTTTATTTTTGGGTTAGTGGGTTGTGTTAAGGATTAGAGAAGAAAGACCTAGTTTTGAAGAACTTCATCTCCTTCATTGATGAATGTTGTGTCTCTGAAGAAGGACATCGACTTAGCGGTCCCGGAATTCTCCATCCACTTCCTCTTCCGTGACAAGGAAGGAGAAGCCGACCGTGGAGACCGACGCCAACAACAACATTCTTATTCTTCTCCCGACGTCGATGGAATCGATACCGTTCATCCGCGATACCCGACTACCATGACGTTCAACTTCCGCGACTCAACGACGTGCGACATCAATTTCAAGGTAGGGGGTTTTCATACATAATGCTAATGTGAAGTATACCCTCGTGCCTGGGTATTTATTTGCAGGGTGTTCGTATATATTTATTTTGAATAAATTATACCCTCGTTAATGATTAAAATCTTGTGTTTAAATGTTTTCCATTTGATAACACCTAACACGGAGGGCCCGGGCTGAACAAACACAGCCCGAAAACCCTCCGCAGCTTGTTTATTGATGTGCGGAAAGGAGGCGAAGACGAAACGGGCTGCAATGGTGTTTTGAAGTTTCTGCAGTGTAGTTCGGGTCCCTTAAAGACCTCTGGCACAGACTGCGGGTGAAACGGAAAACCAGTGCGCATCCGGTGGTCCGCAGAGAGCGGCGGCGGCGCGCCGCCAGAGAAGACCGCTGCGGAGGACCGGAACAACTTTGATGTTCTGGGTTTTGGGGCGAGGGTGCGGAATTAAAGATGTACTGCTTAATCAAGGGGGGGTAGTGCCTCCCCCCCCCATTTCCCGCTTCTCCAAAACGGCTAAGCCGATCGGCCACGCGGGCCACGCCCACCCAGGCCGGACCGGCCACACCGGGTCGGGCTGGGCCGCCCGCGTAGGGTCGGGCCGCCCGCCCCGGCATGGGCAGCCCACACCACCGGGTCGTTTCGTGCCCTAATGGGCCAGACCCGGACCCGAACCCGGGTCGGGTCGCCCAGTTCGGGCCGACCCAGGGGTTATTGTGCTGGGTCGGACCGGGCCCAGACCCCCTGTTTTCAGGCAGTTTCGTTCGAACGCTCGTATCGTGGGATACAGACCACTGATTGATAAACTGTAAGTTGCAATGAGATCCTTGGATCAAGATGGTCATTTCGGTATATTACAATCAAGATTTTGGAGAACTTTGGGTATGTCCGGTTTGGTTCGACCACAAAACCAACCGGGCCCTCGGAGCGGAAACGCGTATAATTTGAGCTCTGGTCATCCGATTGATGTGTCGTCGACTTTGTTTTATTCCTCCTAGTGAGACGGACATTTTGGATTACTCCTATCGAGGTTTGGATGTAGTTGGAGTATGGTCGGTTTGCTTTTGACTTAAAAACCAACTGAGCCCCTGGAACGAAGAAGCCAATAACTCTCAGACTGGGTGTCCGATTGACGCGCTGTATGTCACGTTGAGTTCCTCTTGTCAAAGCGGAACATTGAGATACATCAACTCCATACTACGTGTAAGTTGATGTATCGACCCCTTGTCTCATGGAGCGGACCCTCCCGGAATCGAGCATGTTGTGTGCGGGAACCCTAGAGTTAACTGCACTTGCGACGACGATGATGACTGCACTAAAATCCTCCATGGGTTCAGCAATTACTACGAATGCACTAAAATCCTATGTGGGTTTGGCAGCGATGAAGACCATACTAAAATCCTCCATGGGTTCGACGACAATGAAGACTGCACTGAAATCCTCCGTGAGTTCGGCAACGATGAAGACCATACTGAAAGCCTCCATGGGTTCGACGTCAATGAAGACTGCACTTAAATCCTCTATGGGTTCGACAACGATGAAGACTGTATTGAAATCCTCCATGGGTTCGACGGTGATGAATACTGTTCTTGTATCCTACGTGGGTCTGGTAGTGTTTGACTCTATTCTTGCTATCCTACGTGGGTCTGGAAGTGTAGCTGGTCTGTATCCTATGTGGGTCTGATAGCTTAGCTGGTTCAGTATCCTACGTGGGTCCCAGATTAGATGAATCAGTGGCTACATCTGGTCATCTCTATCACCTTACGAAGAAGTATAAGTGTGTTATATGAGTATTTACTTTCAATCAAAATATTTGATATGATTGACTTGCTTTCCTATGTCGATTGGGTTGTGTTATCCTGTGTGGATTGTGTTGTGCTATCCTATGTGGATGTGCTAAAACTTGGGCTCGGATGTTAGAGCCGAACTGGAATTGATGACTTAGGTATATTTATGGGCATATACCTTAGTAGTGTTGGATGTTACTTTATGATTGTATCTTCCTTGTTGGATTATCCTTTGTGGACTTTGGGAGACCTTCGGGGGTCTCGAGGTCCCTACTGAGTAGCGTATACTCACCCCTGCACGGGCTATGCCCACACAATGTTGTGTTGGATTCAGACGACGGACAGCGCTGATCGTGGTTGAGGCTTGTGGATCAAGTCGGTACCCACCCTTCAGGTGGGACTTCTAGTGGCGGCTCGACGTCGCTTCTTTACATTCATTCTCTATACTTCTTTCTAGTTGTACTTTTCTTTCATTTTGGGTTTGTATTCTGGCCCATTTACTTTCTACACCTACTTTTGTACCCAATTTTACTTAGTGTATACTTCGGCTTGCTTACTATGTGGTGTTTTTTTACTTTATAAAGGCAATGCCTTCTCCTTTTTGTCAGGATTTATGCCTTGATGTTAGTCGCCAGCCCCTGGCCTATGGGTGGCAGTCTTGGGGTAGTCACGGCACGGGTCCCGAGGACGGGTCATGACAAATTGGTATCAGAGGAGTTCGGTTCTACCACCGAACTTAGGACTCTGATCTTTCTTCTATGTGAAGCAATAGTGTTAAGGTTATTGAGTGTGGTTATCAGCGATGTCCAATGTGACTACTCCCCTTACCCAAGGTTGTTTCCAAATCATGAACCCTTGGAATGTCCAGACAAGAGAAGTGTAATTAACCCACATCGATGAATACATGGAACAGGGAAGAGATTCAACAAAAACCTCTTAAGTCTATAATGGAGAACCGAACTAGGCAATGAGTTCCGTGGAGGAATCCATGAATGGAGGAACCGACATCCCATCATCCTATTTCGATCAAGGAGCAAACATCCATGAATAAGTGACACATGCAACCCACCTTTGGAAAGAGGGAATGAGGCACAAAATTGTGCGTTCCTACAAAAGAATGCATGTGCATGCTAATGAAATTGTCATAAACAATGACATTTGTAGAAATATTTCATGTAGGGGTTATTAAAACAATACTCTATAGGACACGCCGATCCACAAGGAAACCCACTAAGAAAAATACATCCACAATACCACAAAGTAAGGTACACCAAGTACACCACAAAGGTAAAACAAGCTATGTATAGTCAATTTGATCATCCCACAATGATATAAGTCTAAATCCAAAAATAGATGTATTGTCAGTTGTAATCCATAGAACACTCAATTTTTGTGTTGGTGAATGGAACGTCAATTTCATTTCATGGAGAATCAGTTTTGGCACATAGAGTGTCGATGGATCACAGTGTGTTAGTGTCAGTGCAAGGAGGATCAATGGTACACAAAGAATCAATGTTGGTTCCTGGAGCATTGAGGGGGCATAGAAAGTCAGTGTCGGGGTATAGATAATTAATGGTTCATGTTGTCCCCAAGTCACATAGTCACCATGATCACATAGTAACAGCCAGCCATAGGATTCCACTCGTAGCGCGTTCATATCGAGAGAAACAACTCATAAATACATTAGTTCTTAACCCAATTTCCATAAAAATAATGGAGTATCTCCAACAGACCTTATCATTTCAAGGGTCACAACGTCATAGATGGATCGTCAAATGGACCACTTGTTTGAAAGATATGGACAATTTAGTATAATGGAGATTGATTATCCGAGTCCAAACTAGCTCGAACAACTAGGCTCGACTCACTAGGATAGATGAGACCATCCCAAAGGGACAAGATATCCATCTTTCTAGGCTACTAGAAAGGCAGAAATTCTTCTATTTGGCCCATTGGTTCGAGCTGATGTGTGTGAATTCTAGACACAACCCGACCTGGCTGTGTATGTGAAGTCAACATGGTGACGGACCATGTGAAACGCAGCCGGTCCACCTTCCCCACATGTACCAGTGGCTCTTCCATGGGTTCTCCCTCTGACGTGGCTTTAGCTATGTCTCCATCTCTACCACGTCTTCTATTCTTAGCCCTTTGGTTACCGCCTACAACATCCACCCCAGTAGGCCCTATGTGGTATGGTCATGCCGCCTGGGCGGTCTGGCCATCGTTACTACCATGGTCATTTTCGGGGCAACCTCCATGCTCAGCTACACCCACACATAGCCACCGCTGCCTTCCATAGGGTTCCACCCAATGTCGCTGCTCCATTTCATTGTTTTTTAAAATGGATCCACTTACTTGATTCTTGGGTCACAACCATTACTACCATGGATCTCGATTCACCTTTATAACACTCCATTGGTCCAATCACATTTAGAGCCTCCAGAAAAAACTATGCCATCACCATGAGGGTCAAATGGAGAGGAACACCAAGAATGAGGATAGAAGAATTACATAGATCACCGGAAGAATAGATCATGGCCTTGTTCATGTCAGATTGGATCTGTTATTATTAGATGAATCATGAAGAAACCATCAGTAGAATAAGCACCAAGATCTATTACTTTTAATCCCATAAAATTCATCCCTCCCGCATTAATGACAGAACATTAGATCAACCTATTCTTGGGTTGTTCTAAATTCATCATTTGATTCAATGATGGAGAAAATTTTTTAAGAAGATATTGACACCCTACCACTATGATTAGATTAGTTGTCCAAAAAGAATGAACATTTGTTCCTTTGTTGATCCTTGATCTGCCTACATTCATCATTGGGAGAGAGCCTACTTCTCCATGCCTTAGTGGAATTTAAAGACTATGGAGATAAATGTGAATTCCTTTTATAGGGTTAATAAAAATAGAAACCACCACTACGTGATCATGAAATGTTAATATAAAATATTTTTATTAAATATATTATTGATGTCCACATCTTAAAACTAACTCAGCCCACACCAATCAATTTTAGGACCCACCTAAGGTAAAGTTGATGTTATTAATGAAACAATGCCCTCAAATTTCAATATTAGAACCCATATATCTTTTATTAAAGTTTAAATATAAGCTATCCATATGTTTTAATTAACGACTGAACTTTCTTCATGGAATTGTTCCAGGCACACTAGGTCTCGAAATCTCACAATTTCTAAGTGCATGGTTCTGGAATCTTACCAATTATTTTATTTAAATAAAACCATATAAAATCCAAATCATTACATTTTATCATTCCCAATATTATGGGATAATGATATATGAATCTCACTAAATAATGATAAGGCTTTTTTGGGTTTCACCATCGCACACCTCTACTCAGTCGTGATCTCTTATAAGGAGATCTCATATGGGCTCCCCCTCTAATTATATTCATTTTATTTTGCTTTTCTTGATGCTTATTTAGTCACTGGGTCACATGTTTGTCCAGGGGACACACAATTAATTTTTATTGGGGTAGAGGTGTTGGTTTCTTCAGTTCATATTCCATGAGAAACAATCTCATCTCCGACATCCATTTCAAGTGGTCTTTGACAGAAAATAAGTTGATTCTTCTCATAGAGATGATGTCTTTCAATAGTGATGGTCAATGGTAAATGTGGTGGTGCTGATTTGTTGGAGGTAAATGGCTCTCTCCAAAGGGTGGAGATTACGAGAGTATTTTCATGGGATCCCAAGGAGGTGATGATGATGGTTTCAGTTTCTCATGGTGGGGTTTTTGAAGGAATGTTCTGGTCTCTTGGTGAAGGTCATTATTTTCTTCACTATTGGGATCCTTGTCTACTATTAAATATCATATTTCTTCATGATTACAGCTTTCACCTTGGGTGGTGTAGTGAGGTAGTCTTCCTTGAGGTTTTCATATGTATTTTGTTTTGAGAAGATCAGTGTTCCAAGAGACGTGACGATCACAATTTATTATTGAGTACCTCATCCACTATAAACTATACCCTTGCTTCAAGATCCTACTTCTCACCCTGGTCAAAATGTTGTGGTGGAAATCTATGTTGTTTTGGGATGTTTTTTTTGAGTTTATTAAGGTAATCGAGTAGGCATGACCTAAAAATTATCCATTATTTTTAGAAGTCAATGGAATTGATTTTTATTCATCGTCTTCTTGATGGTATGAAAATTCCTCCCAATGTGCTTCATCCATATTGATGACATGGGTTACAGATTTTTGTTTTCATTGGATTGGGGACCGATGGTGATAAATTATGATGATGATGATGATGTTTCCAACAATTCCATTAATTTTTCTTAAATGGTTGTGGATATTATTGTTCATTGAAGACATGAATATTTCATGTGTCTGTGGAAGGATTATATTGTAGGTGTTGCATGTGGTGATTAAAGGTTAGTAGTTATGGATTTCAATTTCATCATTTCTTCCATTTGATTATGAATTTTGATTTTGGAAATATGGATATTTGGTGAATATAGGCACATTGGTGGTTATTAGATTTGGAATTTGGAATTTCAAATCATTATTATTTTTAGTTTTTTTATTATATCCGGATGGTTTGTGATAGACTGAGTGGTACATGATTTGATTACCTATTCTCTTATAATTTGTAATTATTTCTAACTCATCCTAAATGGAGGTATATTATAAAATAAAAACAGAGAGATTTGGATTGAGGAATAATGAATTTTATTGATGGTCATGAATGATTGAATTTTCAAGAATATTCAAGAATACTTTAATGATTTGATAATCTTCCATGTGAATTGTTTTGAGCAGGGTTATACAATATAATGTTTTCATTGTAGTGAGAAAATAAAGTATAGTTTCTTAATTTTATCTTTTAATTTATATTCTATGATGTGGTTCCCTCATATAACCAATGTGGGGGTACTATTTTTGTTTGGAATGTCTGAAGAGCTATATAAAAAATTTTAGAAAAAGTTACCAAATGAAATTATGAGAACCAAAGTATTCGTTGGATGTTTCCAACCAATTAATATCATTATAAAGGAAGAAGAAGAATAAGTTGTAAGTAGAAAGATGATTTTTAATAAATCTAAACATAAAGAAAACATCATAAAAAGTTTCTTATTATTTGAAATAGAAAGATTCCACGAAAAAATGAATGGAATGACATATTGTATGAATGTTTTATTTGGTTTTTGATAAAATCAGATGAATGAACCAATAAAGGATCCAAAATAATAGTGAGTTAATGTAAATTTATATATAATTACAACGATGATTTTCTTTTATACTACCTGATAATGAGAATGAATAATTTATTTCATGATGAACATGAATTAAAATGTTCCATAAGCATAGTGAAATCATATTGATCTTATTTGAGAAGGCCTCTATGTGTTATTATGTAATGTTTGTAACATCACTATCTATGTAAAGGAAGCATACACTTTTTATTATTATAATACAATGAAAATGTAGGATATTACCATCTTCCAATAACCATATATAATAGATTTTATTCAAGTAGATTGTGTGGTAATGGATTATTTAGAAAACATGCGAAGGAATATAAACTCCTTCAGGTTAGTGATCTTTGTAAATTTATGTATTCAAGTGGAATTTATTATGTGCTTGATTTTATCAATGTCATTACACATTAAAATAATATTATGTTTTTTTTCATATATAAGAAAATATAAAATGAAATTTTACTTGATTTAACCCTTCCCCTCTAATTGATAATGTATATCATTATATTTTAGCCCACATGTACCATGAGTATTTAGTGTAATCAAAAGTTCAAGGTATATTTTTTTATGGTAACATCGACTCCATAAAAGTGTCACATTCACTAAATCCAACCACTATAAATTTAAATCTCAATAAATCTCATATTATATTCATGATTATAATAAGATAATGGTTTACAAAAGGTTTCTTCCATATTGTCCTTCATTGAAACTCTTCTCAACAATACTTCACAATGTTGAGAAAGAAACTCAAGAATAAAAAATCAATATAATGTGATTTTTTAGACCATGTCCCCTTTTTAAGATACAGCACAATAGTATTATCACAATAAACTATGATGTATTCTGTACTTCTATACATTGAACCAACTCTTATATTATGTTTAGAATGAAAATATTTTCCTCAGTTGCATCTGAAGTGGTATATTCTGAAAATCCACTGTATAATTTGTCAAAAATTGATTTTTATCTCTTACATATAATATATTTCCTATTGAGTCTGAATAAATATCATTATTGAGATATTGTCCCATATGGTTCACTCTTGATATTTTCTAAGTGGTAAACCCTAATAATAACATCCTCATGTCCTCCATATACTAGGAACGTATCCTTAGTATTCATAATGTACTTAAGAATTGTCTTAAAATCACCCCTATGATTTTAAAATGAATTAGATTAATATATTTTTTCATTACATATATTGTAAGAAACATCATTCCTATTACATAAAATAGAATACCTAATTGATAATTTTTTATTTGTGCAAAGGAAAAAATAATTTTATTTCTATAATTTTATTTTTTAGAACAGATTTTCTTGGAGATATGAATAACATGTGAAAGTAGAAACAATACCCTCATAGATTTTTCCACAAACAATCCATTCAATTTTTGGGAAATATATGCAACATGACATAGTACAAGAAACCTCTTTGATCTATTTTGATGCATCATTATTTTGAGAATGTAGGATAAGTCCCCTAATCCAGAAAGAAGAATTTTTTCCTAAATAACCATAATAGACTATAATTTTGGTACCTCATTTCCAAAAAATAATCATCTCATTGAAAAATACATATTAAAAAAACACTCCCACTAAACCATAGATAGATATATGAATCAACTTAGTTCTTTACAAAACTAAATTCCCACATGGATTCACTTTAATGAATATTTCATTACCTATATTATTAATTTAATCCATAAGAGGATTTTTACAACTTGTGTAATATTTTCCCATTATCTAGAGTGATAAAAAAATTGTGTCATATTCACGTCATCTTGACGATTCATTCTAATGAAAATTGCTTGAAAATATAACTTCCAAAAATCATAATCATGGAATTATACTATTGTAAATATAATTCAAATAAATTTAATCATCAAAACTTGGAAAAGTCATTTATCATATCGAATTACAATAAAATTAGACCCTTTAGATATCAGTCATGATTTTTTTCTACTAACATTACTATACAAATTAAGTTTTCTCATAAATACCATTTTCACCCACAAATTCTTAAAATAACCAGATGATCGAAGAAAACAATGAATTGGTTTTAAAATGAAATCAATATCCATATTTAGAGACTCTATCAATTCAGTACCATCTAAGAACTATACAACTTCCTTGCATGATATTGGATCCTCATTTTCTAATAATAATTATTCTTTATCCTCAGTGACTATAAAACCATAATGAGCTACCTCTATTACCTCTGAGGTTCTCCTACTCAATAAATATTCCTATGGAACATCATATTCAATAGGAAATTTGATAAGTTGTTTCTTTACAAACTCTTATGAACCTTATAAATTTAAATCATCTATGTTAATCTTGATCCAATAATCGTTATTGAGGATGTTATCCCTCTATATAAATATTTCCTTTTGAGAAAATATAACATTTTTTATGAGGCATAAAATAGGTAATACCACTTTTTTTCATTGGGTAACTGATAAATATATTCCTTATTACATGGGGTTTCTGTTTTCCCTTAAATTTACATTTAAAAATCCATTGAAAATATATAAACATATGTTTTACAACACTCACTTCTTTGCATAAATTTACTCATAGGGTATGTTTTGTTCGCACAAGTTTTTATGTATTTAATTATGTATGCTACACTTTATAATTCATATCTCCAAGAGAATAATGGAATACCATTTTGAATCACAATCAACCTCACCATGTGTAATAATATGTGGTTATTCAATTAACATAAACCATTCTAGTATGATGACTAAGGAGGAGTGACTTGAGTTACAATCCCAGGCCCCGTAAATGGTCTATAATGTATTCTCTTAGATTATCACCACCATGATCTAATAAATATTTTTTTATCATATTTAAATGGTGATTATATAAAACATTATTAAATTCCTTGATTTATATATGGATTGAAAATTATACATCATTAAGTAGAGTAATTTATATACACTCATGTCATGGATAAAATTATTGAAGTATTAGAATCCATTGATAGCTTCTACAGGAAGTGGTACACACATTATTGGGTGTATCAATTCTTGAATGTGTAAAATTTATAATTTTATACGTATTATTTTTAGATATTATATGGATTTATTTTGATACCAGGCACTAAGCTGATGTGTGATTCAGAGGCTCAGTGTTCCTAGGATGATTGTATACAAAATATTAAACTTTTAATAAAAATGGTGAATGATTTCCATGAAAAAAGTAGAATGAATATTAATGGGTGCTCGAATCAAATATATGAGGTCCCTGTTGAGCTCAGATAGGGTGCATTACCCTAGGAGCGACCAAGCTTCGGGTGACATGGGTATTCCATGGAAAATCTCAGAAAGGACATAATAATTCATTAATAATTTAAAAAAAATTATTTTTGACATAGCGAGAACTTCTCCTTTAACTGTAAGGTTCAATAATTCCCTCAAGGTTGGTCACTCAAAACCTAGAGATATAGACAATCATTGGAGTGTTTTTTCAGTGAATGATGACATATCGAGTGGATCATGGTTTGTCGTGCCACTAGATTTAGATTATCACAGCAATGGCGACAATGAAACATTTCATTTTCATTGAGTGATCTGAACTGTAGTTCAGATGGTTTTTTTAATGATTTTCCATCATTTTCTTAATCTTGGATGAATGAATAAAAATTCAATGTAGCATAATTGAAAGGCACATCATCATAATAATTAAATTGATGGAATTTTTTACATTTACCATTCTTTATTCTAAAGAGAATATATTGAGACCCACATTAACAAAAGACCAAGGTTCATTTCTCAATATTTTCATCATGATTTTATCTCCCCTATTCTTTTCATTCTATATTATTGTACTCCATGAGGCCATAATTTGACTTGTTAGGTGATCAAGAATGTGATCGGATGCCTGGATTAGAGGAAAACTGACAACATAGGTTTGGTATATATAGATTGATACCCAATAAATGTGGATATGTGGTCATTTTTTAATATGGGCATCATAGGTGGATCAATGATATGTGGAAGGGACCATATGTGTGGGTTCGGCATGATGAAAATGATTAGAGGTGGTGGCATCGAAGTTGGCGGCATGGGAGGTGGAGGTGATAGTTGAAGAGGATTGTGATGGTGGCCATGTGAAACATAGTTTCCATCTATGTGGTTCAGAGGCCGTGGGTGCGGAGGGTCTATGAGAAGTGGTGTTTCCATGGGATATGATGAATGTAGTGGGATAGAAGGCTGAGTGGAGAGGGTCAGGTGGGGTGAGAGAAGCAAGATGAGCGGTGTAGGCCATGCGAAGCGGGTTAGGGAGGTCGTGTGAGAGCAGGATGGTCAAGGGATGATGGGTTGGGCTAGGCCGATTGGACATGGTTAGGTGTTTTGAGACAAATGGGTCAGCCCTAGGGAAACTAGGTTGGAACCTGGCCATGGTAGATTGTGGTCATCAACTTTGAGCCATGGATGATCAAGCTAACACATGGCCGCAACAGCTACCAGGCAGTAGGTCTGGGAGGTCGACCACAACGGTCAATCGCCCCAATCAGTGAATCGAACGTGAGTTGATCCATAGGCCAAGTGACCCCCTTATGAAACTTCAAAACACCATAACATTCAAAAATTATGTCAATTTTACTATCTATCTTCAGAGTTGGGACCCTGACAATGAGAAGGTCCTTTTGATATGATGTAGTGAGTTTTTATCTTGGACGAGTAGTTGTTGAGAGAATCCCCTTTGGTCATTAACTTTAGGTTTCAGTATGGTAGTAAACCAGCTTCACTATATGATAATCCCATCTAGAGGTTGGGTCCTAGATAGTGTTTGGCATGCCTCCTTGGGACTGGAGTGCGATCCTCTATCACCCATAGTGGTGTCTGTGGAATCATGTATCCTCTGTGACCATGGAGTTAATCCTCTACCTAAAGGTCCACATCAGTAGGGTACATGGTATCAACCAGAGTGTCTAGGTGTGATATATTTAATCCTCATGGGTGTCAAGAAATGATACCCTACGTTGCTAATGAATCCATATTACGTATGTGGTATCCCCCAGTGTGACTGGGGCATGATCTATGTTATCCCCCAACATGCCTCGATGTGATCCCCTCTATGTGTGTCATAATATTTCTTGACCTATAAGTTATGACCGAGGAAAGACCCAAATTATCTACACCAGTTTTTGAGTGTCTTCATTGAAATAATGTCATGAGGTGGGAGTTATCTTCGAATGAGCATGCTTTGAGTATAATCTTGCGGTAGAAAATTGGTTGTGGATTTCCTATAGACTGTGATTCTAGGATGAGTATATCTAGATGTTCTAGTTATATGTGATATATATATATATATATATATATATTGCTTTATGTAGTTGACTATACATTCCTTCATGGTATTTCCTTTTAGGTATTTACTTCATGGAATTTCCTTCAAGTAATTTCATTCGTGGTATTTCATTTCTGGTATTTTTTTTGAGGTATTTCCTTTATGAATTTTTAAATTGATTTTCGGGGGTGTCATACATAGTATTGTTTTACACACCCAAACATGTGATTTTCTTACATGTGACATTTCTTTTGTTGAATATTGATCATTAGACGGAGTCCTAGGTAGACCAGGACTAGGTGGTGCTTAGCGAGGCCAGATAGATGAGGTGTTCCTACTGTCTAGACAGTAGTCTTGGTACCTCTTTCCTTTCAATTTGGACATGTGGTTATAGACTCTTTTTGTGGGATTTTTTTCCTTTTCTAATTACCAATAATTTCACTAGGTACTCTGGTTGTGGGATATAGTGGTTTTCAAGCAATGTGTACTTAGTTTTTTTTTCATTTTAGTATATGTGTATTAGTGATGTGTGTTTCTGTGTATCAATAATTTAGGATAATTCCTCCCTTTTGGGATTTTCATACTCAATTATAGTCACCATCCCAAATCTAATTGGATGCGGGCTTGGGGTAGCCTTGAAATGGGCCCCTCTAGGATGAGTCGTGATATAGTATTATTAGAGGGGTTTAGTTCTAATTTTGGACTGGGTGTTTATGAGGTTGGTTAGGGGAAATAGATTTACGTGTGTTGAGTTTGGATTTCATGCCAAGGACTCCAATGTTGGTGAAGTGGCTGACTTATCCTCACACCAGGATTATACCTACATGATTCTCGACATGGTACATAAAAACACTGGTTGTAGGGAAATATGATGGTACATGAATCAGATAAGAATGGTTGTGTTTTCCATGTCCTTATTGAGTTATCTCTCAACATATACTCACACATAGACAGCCATCGAGGATTCCACCAAACGATTAGAAGGATGATCTTCCTAGTGACGAGGCATTGGTACGGGGGCATGTACCAGAGATGGCGCTTCTGTATGGTTTTCAAGTTGTACTACCACATGTAGAGTATCAGATACTACCAATACTACCGCTTGAGGATTCCCACATGCATAGTTAAATGCATGAGTTTCATAGGCAGTGACCTCGAGGGTTTTCAGAGGATCCCAACCCCCAATTAGATGAGGATTGGAAACAGGATGTCAGCCGTGTTTTTCTCCTTGTGTGTATTCCTACCAAATAGATGCCAGTCCTCACCACGAGTCTTATTTATATCTCCATTTGGAAATGGGGGAGATTGGAGACATAGTTTAATGATTTTAAATCTCTCTAATGGATATACTTCGAGCATATATTTAGTGAGGAGTTCTATCTAGCCATGTTTAGATCGGTACACATACTGGAGCTTCGACATATATATAAGGGAATTATTACTGTGGTGGAATACTCAGCCATGTTTACTAATCTTTCACGCTACTCCATAGTTATGGTATGAGACCAGTTCTCTAGGGCTTGGTAATTTGAGTAGGGAGTAGGTTAGGACATTTAGGCATTAGTGGTATCCCTTAGCATTCCTACTTATGTTGTGGTACTCGAGTAAGACCAACTAGTGGAGTGTTTTCTAGTAGAGCAGATCTCAGTAGTGGGAGCTAGTAGTGGGTTCAAGGTAGATAAGTCCTTATAAGAAGGAATATGATGACATTAATAAGGATCCAAGTGGGTCAGGTGATTTAAAAGATGATACCCTGCTATAGGATCAGTAGTATAGGGCCCCCTAGGAGGCTCGAGTCAACCTAGAGTTAGATGGTGTTACACATGCAGTGATAAAGATTATCTGGCACAAGATTACATGAACCATCAAACAACTGATTGGGGGATGGTCTAAAGACTACTAAGGCATAGGTAGAGATAGGATCAGGGTGTTCCATATGGTGGTGAACATGGTAGAGGAGTAGGTAGGGTAGTAGGAGCTGGTTGGAGGTTCAACCCATTACCACCATCATCCCCAGGTGGTCCAAGCCAGGCCTAGGGTGTGGGTGGACAGAGATGAGGATAGATGAAGGTGATAGGGGATTACAACCCAGGGGATCCGGCGATGATTCAATGTATAATATTTGTCTTTTAAACTTTATCTGTAATTTTTATAGACATAATTTCTAATCAATCATTTCTTTCCATGAACCTTGTTATGGACTCAAAGATTCCGATTGAACTATTGACTCGACCCTTACTCTTAAGGCCTCCTACAGGAGAAGATTCAATGATCACACACTGGTGTCGACAGTGTGACCAAACTCTTTGAGGAAATTATATCATTTGGGACATCTTGGTAACGTCATCAAGGACTTACGATGTCATTCTTTATATGGACTAGTTCTCCATAGTTCATGCTCATGTTGACTATTTTAGGCATAGAGAGTGGTGTATCCATAGTTTTGGAACCATATTTTCCTTTTTCAGTGGAAGGAAAACACATGCAACATATGATGGAATCACACATAAGTGGGTGGATCTGATTACTCATCAATTGGAAAGCCTCACCCTTAGTGCATTGGATGATATGAGTCCTCATTTTCCTATAGTGGTGTCGATGCATGAGGATGTCTTTATTAAAGAAGTTCCATGTTTATATCCTCACATGGAGATGAAATAATGAATTAATATAAACCCTAGGACATCATGGATATCTATACTTACTTATCAGATGGATCCTATAGAGATTTGTGAGTTGAGGGTGCAGTTAGAGGACTTGCAGAGGAAGGGTTTCGTGAGACTGATTGTTTCACCTTGTGAATCCCCAGTTTTATTTTCCAATAAGGAATAATAGAGATTAATATTATTTCTAGATTACATGTTCTTGAATTAGGTGACCAAAAAGTACAATTATCCACTAATGAGGAACGATGAACTCTTTGATCGGTTGAAAGGGGCGCAAAGATCCTCGAAGATTGACCTCAAATCAGGCTATCACCAGCTATAAGTACGGGATGGGGATATACTAAAGATGACCTATAGGTTTCATTAAATTTACTATGTGTACTTGTTCATGTCTTTTTGAATTATGAACTCCCCAAAAGTGTTGATGGGACTCAGTAACCTCATCTTTCATACTTACTTAGACTGATTTGTGGTGCACGTCATCGATGAAATACTAGTATTATCGATGATTGAGGAGGACCATGTGATACACTTGAGGATGGTCCTTAACATGATCTGATAGCACAAAATCTAAGGGAATCTCTCAATGTGACATTTCTAGACTTGGGAGTTCCATTTTGTTGGACGCGGCATTTTAGAGACTGGAGTTGTCGTGGATCCTGTGATGGTCAAGGTAATGCTTCCTTGGGATACATACAACAGTGTTACCGATGTGAAGATTTTTCATGGATCAAAAGGTTACTATCAGTGGTCTGTTCCCAACTTATCTAGAGTGAAATAACTATTGAAATCTTTGAAATGAAAGGGACAACCCTTCGTATGGATGGAGAAGTGCCATCAGTGCTTTCATGAGCCGAGGACGAGGTTGAAGATCCCTCTCATATTGAGATTCCCTGAAGCGGGCATCGAGTATGTGGTTTTCTACAATTCATCAGGGACTATTCTGGGATGTGTCCTAATGCAAGGGAAAGTGGTGATTTCATTAGGTTCATTCAAGTTGAGATAACATGATAATAATTACATGACCCATGATCCTGACTTAGTAGTGGAATTATTTGTATTGAGGGTGTGGAGACACTAACTAATGGGTGCGTTGTTTATTATCCACTCTAATCACAAGAGTCCCAAGTACATCTTCTCTAAGAAGGATCTAAACTAATGACATAGGTGATGGAAAGAGTTTCTCCAGGACTATGACTTTGAGAATTTCTATACTTCTATAAAGGTGAACTTGGTGGAAGATTATCTCAGTAGGATATCTAGTTTGAAATTAACGAATATGGTGTCAGAGGAGCTGGAATCATTATAGATATCCTTAATGGAAGTAGATGGATCATCATACCTCATGTCAATGGTTTTCACCCCTCTAGTCTTACAACCAGTCAAGGAGGCATTGATTGGTGATACTAATTGTGAGATCCTATATGCTTAGTTGTCAACAAGGCATGATCCTGATCGATATTTGAAACGTTCAAAGCACGTCGTTCATTTCACAGGGCGCAATGTTATAACCATGACGTTATAGGAGGAGGTTTTGAAGGAGTTGCACATATCCCATTTGGTGGTACATTATTGTGTGGAAGAGATGTACTAGGACCTCCAAAGATAGTTTTGGTGTCTAGGGATGAAGAATGTAATTTTATAGTTTGTCTCTCGATGCATCACTTGTCATCAAGTGAAGGATGAGAACCAAGTTATAACAAATTTATCCCAACCCCTTGCGGTGATAGAATGAAAGTGGGATGGGATATCTATGGGATTTTTGATAGGTTTACTATGTACGACTAGGAGACATGATTCTATATAGCTAATTATTGACCGACTACCATACCGTCCCACATCCTAGCTATTTGAGAGTAGAGTTTAGTAGAGACATTAGAACAACTCTACACATAGAAGTATGTTTGACTGCATGGATCTCCTTCAATGATAGTTTCATATCATAATAAATTCTTTACATCCTGATTGTGGAAGGGATTACAGAAGGTGGTTGGGATAGATTTATGCTTAAGCATAATGTTTCTTCTCCATGTAGATGAATACAATGAGCATACCATTTTGGTAATGGAGGGAATAATACAATAATTCAAGTAGGATTTGGCCATACTTTCGAGGATCACCTTCCTCTGGTAGAGTTTTCATAAAATAATAGCTATCACTCCACCATTGGTATGAAATTGTTTTGAGGCCTTGTATGTGAGAAGCTACAGGTCGCCCCACTGCATGATTGAATCGGGAGAGTCATCACTCATGGGCCCATAGTTATTGCAAGTTACTATGGAGATGGTTAATATCATCCAAAAGTGGATGAAGACTATATAGATTCATCCCAAGACTTTTTGTTGACTTGAAATGGAGGCCTTTGGAGTTTAAGTAAGGAGACCATGTGTTCCTATGGAATTAACCTCGATGGGGATTACATAGATTTGGCTGGGGTAGAAAGCTATCTCTGAAGTTCATTAGAAATTTCCTGATACAATATATAGTTTGTGAGGTGGCATACTACATGGGTCTAGATTTGTAGTTAGAGAGGGTACACGATGTCTTCCACACATCACAGTTGAGGAGGTACATTCAAGACCGATCATACTTCATTGATTGGGGTGAGATAGACATCAAGGATGGGTAAAATTTTGTGGATTATCCAGTGGAGATTGAGGATCATCATGAGAGGACCCTTTATGTGTAGTATATTCCTTTGGTGCATGTCAGGTGGTAGTATGACAATATCCTGGAGGACCCATGGGAAGAATATTCCCAGATTCATGATCAGTACCCTTATCTGTTTGAGTAGCATTTGTTTTGTCTTTTTAGGATGTAAATCCCAAAGGTGGGTAAAATTTAATGCCTCTTATTTTCAATGTATTATTTTATGATATTATATAGAAATATTTCAAGACAATTCATTGAGACAACATGTGATTCTGTGGCCCGATGTGCCAAGAAAAATTGTTTGAAAATAATAATTTTTTAATAGCACACATGCACAGTTTTCTTGAAAAATTGAAATAACTATTAAAATGGTTAGCATATTAGAAATTAGATGGAATTTTCGATCTCAGAGAGGTGGATTTACCCTAGGAGTAACCTATCTTTGTTTAGCATGGAGCTTTTATGGAAAATCTCAAACAGGATGTAATCATCATCAAATAATTTAAATAAAAATTATGTTTTCCAAAAAAAATTCTTCTATTTTAAATATAAGGGTATATAATTTAATCATGGTTGGCCACTAAAAACCAAGATATCTAGACAACCGTTGGAGAGTTATTCTAGAGAAAAATGATGGATTTAGTATATTGTGTATCGTTGCGCTAATAGAGTTAGAGGATCTCATCAAGGATGGAAACACAACTATTCTTCATCAACGAGTGATCCATACTCTAGGTCAGATGGTTTTTTTATGATTTTCCATTACCATTCATAACATTGGAAAAATACCGATCAAAACGCATCATTAGTAGAATTAAATTTATGGAATTATATTCATTTCCAGTCATTGTTTTGATGATAATGGATTGATACTGACACAAACAAAATGCTGATGTTCATTCCTTAATTTTGTTATTCATGATTTCCTCTACCTCGTGCATCATTTTCTTCACTATAAGACCCCCATGATCATAGTTAGAGTTTATAAGTGTATATTAACTTGACTGGTCAAAAAAATTAGAGGAAAACCAACAATAAAGGTTGGGTTTGTGTAGATAAAGACTCAAGGATCACTGATCTGCGATTATTAAAAAATATGGTAATTGGAGGTGGCTTGATGAACCACATAAGGGACCACTAGTGGGGGTATTATGAGTTGAGGTAGTGGCATTGTTAGCCCATGGAAGTAGTGATCAGAGAAGGAAGTGATCGGAGGTAGCGGAGCCAAAGGCCATGGTGGTGACCGTGTAGAATGAAAAAGGAATCCACATGGGAGTCAGTAGGGCCTGTAGAAGCTGACCGAGGTAGTCACTGCATGAAATTTGGAAGATGAACAGGTGGCTCAGAGTTATTAAGATGTTTCGGGCCTATAAGACATGGCGAACATGGAGGGATAGTTTCTTAGGAAGGTCGAGCACAATCATGCCAGACTAGGGAAGATCAGCTAGGTCGAATGGGACGTATATGGGACAAATTTGGGGAAACTGGTATGGACTTAGGCCATGGTGAACTGCGATCCAGGGTAAACTATGAGTTGTAGTTAGTCCATCTGCAATGTGACCATGATAGCTATTGGGCATAGTCGATCAAGATGGTCAATTGTAGAAGCCTTGGGGTGGCTGGTCTGAGCGGTAGACCTCCACAGTCAGTAGACCAACCGTTAGTCAGTCCACAGGCCTAGTGAAACACTTCTAAAATTTTATAATGCAATAAATTTCAAAAGGTACGTTCATTTGATGATCCATCTACAATTTTGGGACCCTGATGATGAGACGATCATTTTGATGTTGTGGATTGAGTTCTTAGCATGTACAAGTAGAAGTTTAGAGCTTTCCTATTTTCCTTCCTTTGATGGTTCAGTATGATATTGGGTCCACATCACTAGAATATAATCTCCTCTAGATTCTATGTTCCAGATAGATTTAGAATCCCACCCTGGGACTAGAATGTGATTCTTTATCACTCCTAGTAGAATCTATGGAAATTGTGTAACCTCCAAGAGTAGGGTGCTGGTCCACCACATATAAGGTCATATAGGTATGTTATGTGGTGTCCCCCATAGTTTCTATAAACAATTTTTTAATCCACTAGGGTGTTTGAGAATGACCCCCTACATTGTGAATGGATCCATATTGGGTACGTTGTATCCCCCATTGTGAGTAGGCATGATTCGTGGTATCCCCTAGCATGTCTGGGTGTGATCCCCTCTATATGTATCATAATCTTACTTGACTAATATTTTCTCATTGGGAAAGGCCCAAATGAGATAGATCTCTTCATGATTTTCTTTAATGATATAATGGATCAAGGAGTGAGTTCTCTTAGAATGATAAATCTTCGAGGAAAATCATGTGGCTAGAAATTGGTTTTGTCTTACCCCTAGAATATGAGTCTTAGATAAGTATATATGGATGTTTCTATTATATGTTCTGTGCAAATATAACTTTTTGGGGCTAACTATAATTAACTTCATGGTATTTCATTCGTTGTATTTTATTCATGGTATTTCCTTTGTGGTATTTCTTTTGTGAAATTTCACTATTTGGTTTTGTGGTGTCCTACTGATTAATGTTTAACTCACCATTGCATTGGATTTTCCCACATGTTTCATGTTTCGTGAAGATGATATAACCTTTGATGGATTTCATGGTGGACCCGGACCAAGCAGTGTTTAGCGAGGATAGACAGATGATGTGTTCCTTGGGACTAGACAACAGTCTCGGTTCCTCTTTTCTAAGAGGTTGGACATGTGGTTACAAATTATTTTGGTGGGATTATTTTGGCGCTATCTACTTTCCAGTACATTAAATATTGTACTTTGGTTGTAAGATATAATTATTTTCATTAACTATTTACTTAGTGTTTATAAATTTCGGCATTTCTGGATTGGATATGTGTGTGTGTGAATACAGGTACATTAGGCTAATGCCTCCCATTTGTTGGATATTTCTAATCAATTATAGTCCCAATCCATTGGCCTCTTGGATGTTGCACTGGGGTAGTCACGTCTTGGATCCTTTGGGATGATTCATGATAGAATATGTCTACCCCTTTCACCTAAACCACTAAAATTTAGTTTTTCCATTAATCCTTTTATATTAGAGAGATGTATTCCATTTTCTCTTATCTTAAAATAGTGTAAATACCCTTATTGATTGAGAATTTTCAAGAGCATTTCTATTATACGACCAAGATAGTGAATCCCCAAATCAATATTATATGATACTTGTGAACAAAATTATTAATCAATAACCATACCGTGAATTTGACAATATGATAAATAAATACCATTATTATGTAGTTTCATGATATATAAATTCTATATTTAAAAATATAACATTCATTGATTCGAATTATGAGAAATCATTCATATGAAGATAAGTTACCATTATGAAGTAATTAGTAACATTGGGCACCAAATAACAAAACTTTTAAATATATTTCTTATTAGTAGTGGGAGGTTTTGGTCTCCAATATCCATGGTATTTAAAAGAGATATATTTATGACATGAAAATCCACCTCTCCTCTAGAAACCCTCATCATTCAACTTGGTTCATATATTTGGATATATATATTCTAGTACCACCAATAGTATCCGACACCCCACTAATAGATATAGATAATTTTCACTCAAAAGGAAAATAAATGTAATGTCCACATTCATCTTATCTGTATAGTTAATCTTCTATTTTCCGATCTTACCACAGGAAAATTTTATTACATTTTATTATTTTTTCTATTTTTTTCTACTCTTTTTAGAAGGCCACTAATAAGAATCTATATACATTGAGTGATTCTTTAAGACATCCTCCTTATGATTACCTTTATTCATATAACGTTTATTAATATTTTATTCCCCATTTCCTCATTGAATTTCAGGATAAGAAAGACGAGTTATATAAGATAATTATTCACACATATCATATTATAATTAATAATGAAATTGTAGAATATATGAGGTAGTGAGTGAAAAATGAGATTTCAGTGAAAATTATTTGTCATCATTAATCCCAGGATGTTTAGGTGCTCCGTATATTTGATTAGATTGACCAAAAGTGGAAAATTGGGTATAAACTCTCAAAGATTAAACATGAATAGTTATTTTGAAATCATAATTCTATCTTATATCTCTTTCTCTAGGTATAGAGTTTAGAGATAAATCAATATGAAAATTATATCCATGCATTTCTGAGTATTTTAATGAAAACATGACATATAATATAGCATAAAAAATATAAATATACTTCACAATCCATGTGTTTTTTCCTTGATAGAAAATTCCTCCTCACTATTCTAATTGGCTAGTGGCTTGAGAAATAGCGATTCTAACACATATAACTTATACTCTTGGAATGTTACAATATGAAATCATATTTACAATTTATAGAAAATGGTTGTAATGAGAATGTTTTTCTTATCATCAATATATTCATATGATAATGTTTATGATGAGTGTTTTACCAATTCTTTAATAAATAGTTTTGATTATAGTACTTTACATGATTAATAAAAAAGAGTAAAGTGATAAATTTTAATTTTTTGTCTCCCTCTATTTTATCGCACAATGATAACCCTCACTATCAATTATAAATTATCCTATCACTATGATAATATAATTTAAATGATCTAAATTTAAATATTCATAACAAAAATGAGTGTTTTTCAAGATACATAAATATGTTCAGGTATGTTTTTCTTTAGAAACTACTAAGTACGAGCTCCCAACTCCACTGAGTAGACTCACCACTTCTAAAATCAAGGAATTGAATTTCCTCAACACTTGACTTCTAATATATACATACCTTAGTGTGATCCATCAAAATTTTAATAAATATGTTTAATTAACAAATGTTTTTTATAAATACCCAATAGATAAAATTTAAATCTCAGATACTATAGATTATATTTTTTCCATTAATAAATATAATGTTACAATATCTTTCTATACACACAACACTAAACCTCTATGAATCGGGACATAGGAAACCATTATAAGTTAATTTTTAAATTAAAATACATGAATAGTAAAAATCACATCATTTGGAATATGTATAATTATATTAATTAATTCAAATTTATTAATTTTTTAATTATAAATAAATACACAATTTTATGTAACATCATTATATTTAATAATGGAAAGTGTTCACTTGAAAAATGGGTTTTATTGTAATTTTTGGGAAATGAAAAAATAATTAATTTATAAAAAATTTCTAAATTTTTTAGGGAATGAATATCATTTTTAAATATGTATGTCAATATTATCTTAGAGTGTTTTCTAATATTGTTTCTATTTTTTCAATGAATAGTGAAAAATACATATACATTTCAAACATTTTCATTTAATTTCTATAGGAAGTCCATTATGTTTTTTGATTTTTTATTAATTTATCATAAAAATATTTAAATTATAAATAATATAATTTATTAATTATTTATTTTCCTTATACTAGATTTTGATATAATATTTTTTGGGCATAAAAACACATTTCTCTAAAAATTATTTTTATACGCACAATGTGTTTATATCATAATAAATAAAGGTAATCCTTATTTATTATTGGGTTTTAAGAATTATATAGATTATAAATTAAATAGTATGTTTTAAAATGTATTTAATTATTTCTACATTGAAATAAATTCAATTAAAATATGTTTTATATAAAAATATTCATTATTCTATAATAGTGTTTCATTGATGGTTGTATAATTATTTTTATATTAATTATACACTATAATAAGTTGAATCTATTAAAATGAAAAACATATTTTGGAGAACGGAATGGGTTATGAGAGAAATCGGAGATCGCATTGGCCATTTCCTTGAATGGGACTGCTCCGACCCAATCCAATGGGGACCTGTGGTGCGAATTAAAGCTAAAGTCCAATTAGACGATCCTCTGATGAGGGGCATGTTTTTGAATATCGATGACTCTAACACCTAGATCTCATTTGATTTTGAGAATCTCACAATTTTTTCTTCTTTTTTGGGCATATCGGCCATCTGGAAAGAACGTGTGAAGCAAAGAAAAATAATGAGTTGGGAAATATAATTCTTTGGCTTCGAGCCAAAACTTCAAGATATGTCTTCATCCTGAAGGTGGAAAAACTATGGGATCGAGACCATCTCAAGATGGCTCACACTAAACAAGCAGAACCTGAACATAACAATGTCATCATGCTTGGACTACCAGAGTTCCCTGGAGATAGTCCAGCAGACCTGAGGGCAGCTGGAGGGTCTCCCCAGGACATTAACATCACGAGTAATAGTGGGGAAAGAAATGAGATTCGTACGA
The DNA here is from genome assembly GCA_963277665.1 of Viscum album. Classification (NCBI taxonomy): domain Eukaryota; kingdom Viridiplantae; phylum Streptophyta; class Magnoliopsida; order Santalales; family Viscaceae; genus Viscum; species Viscum album. The sequence goes on from OY728145.1 coordinate 856,682,810, forward strand.
AGAAGTTATTCATCGACTCAGACAGTGAAACTACCATGCTGAAAGACACTATCTTACCATCAACAAAGCTGGTTCCAAAAGTCGTGGACCCACCAGATCAATGTTTCAAAGCCAAAGCAATCATACATCGAACCACTTGATCCTGACCCTGATCCAGATATGGCCATGTCAGAAATATCTCCACAAGGTGACTTGGGGATGACAAGAATAACATCGTTTGGCCTAATTACTTTTCAAACTTTGAAAAGGGTTCACTATGTTAGTAGAGATGGGAAAATAGTTAACCCTAAACCTAGGGAACTTAAACGACGAATTGAAATAAATAACTCGGCTAATAACTTCCCAAAAAATGTAATGTGGCAGGTGACACAAGGATCTCGGAGGACTCGAAGGTAGAGGCGGGTATGTCCCAGCCCCGCCTGGATCAATGATCATCTTATGTTGGAACTATCGTGGGCTTGGAAACCCACTAACGGTTCGCATGTTCCAGTACCATTGTGTGAAAAGTCTCCTAGATATGGTTTTCCTATCCGAAACCATATTATAAAACAAGGACACTAATTCTCTTGCTCAGAAATGGGGCTTCCAGGGTTGCCTTCTGTTATCCCAACAAGGCCACTTAGGGGGACTTTTCCCCCTATGGAAGGACAATATTGTCGTTAGGATCTTATCCTTCTCTTCGCACCATGTGGCTGCGGCAATCTATGAGGCCCAAAACCCTCCATGGACATTCGTGGGTTTCTATAGCTTGTCATCCCATAATGAGAAGTTGAAATCATGGGACCTTCTTTGCAATATACGGCGCGATTTTTGAAGCCCCATTCTATTTGGTGGGGACTTTAACGATATATTGTACCAGATGGAAAAAATTAGTGGTTCTCTTCGCTCCTATAAATAGATATCAGACATCAAGGAGGCGATTTCTAGTGCGGATTTGGTTGATCTGGGTTACGTGGGCAACCCATTCACATGGTTTCAGGGTAGTACAGATGGTACCCATATTTATGAGGACCTTGATAGATTTATGGGCTCAACGGATTGGATGAATTATTACAGAATGTTTCACATCAGATAGCGGACGCTCAATTGCTCGCACCACTTCCCGATTATCATTGAATGCACCCAAGGTGACCGCGTCACTAAAGTCAGTAAACCCTTTAGATTTGAAAGCATATGGTCAAAAGACCATGAATGTGAAGATGTTATCCAATGAGGATGGAAGTGTGGAAAAACAGACATTGGGTCCAACCTCCAACAGGTGGAAACCGATCTGAAGTCTTGGAGCAATAAAAAATTCCAACAACCTGAAAGACACTATGAATTTGTAAAAAACAATTTGTTTAACTTTCTCAAACAAACCCCATCCAATTGCACTCTTTTTAGCATCAAAGCCATCCAACGAGACCTAGATTCTTCCCTACGTATCAAATAAAGCTTCTGGGCTATGCGGGTACATGATATCCACATTGCAAAAGGGGATGAAAACACCCAATACTTTCATAATAAAGCATCATCTTGCCATCAGAAAAAATTAATCTCTTGCATCTCGCTCCCAGATGGGTGCAAGGTCTATGACACAAATGGAATCCATATTGTTATATCCAGTTATTTTTAGAATCTCTTTACCGCAGGAAGCCATAAAATCTCGGCTGATGTGGAGGATTGCATCATACCTTTGATCACTGAGGAGATTAATAGACAGCTTACCAAAGATGTTATAGATGATGAGATTATACTATCTCTAAAACATATTCACCCTACTAAGGGCCCGGGGCTGGATGGCTTCCACGCCCTCTTCTTTAAACAATACTGGAACATTATTGGTCCTGACATATGCACCCTGATGAAGAACATTTGGGCTGGGAGAACAAACCTATCCGCTACCAAAAACACTATCCTTAATCTCATCCCCAAGACCATGAAACCTCTTGACCTATCAGATTCCAGACCTATTAGCATATGAAATGTCTCTTAAAAGATCTTATCAATGATTCTGGTTAATCTGCTGCATACTTGGTTACCCAAAATAATCTTGGAAAATCAGATTGCTTTAATGGCCAAGAGACTGTTCACTGATAATTCCATCGTGTCCCATGAAGTGTTCCACTCTATGAAAACACGCTCCACTGCAAAAAGAGGAACCATGGCGTGGAAACTAGATATGACTAAGGCCTACGATAAAGTGGAATGGAATTTTCTCAGATTCGTGATGCTGAAAATGGGCTTCTGCTCAAAATGGACAGATATGATCATGCATTATGTCTCATCGGTCTCCTTTCATATTAATGTCAATGGGGTGATTACTTGAGGCTTCACCACTACGTGAGGCCTTCTCCAGGGAATCCCTCTTTCCCCGTTTCTTTTCATATTGATGGCAAACGTTTTTTCTTACCTCATTTCTAGAGAAACATACTCACATAAAATTTATGGGGAAATGTTTTTTCATTTAAGCCCACCGATGTCACATCTCTTCTTCGCTGATGACTGCCTTCTATTTCCTAGAGACACCTATAATGAGTGCCTTGCTATCGTCCATGCGATCCACTAGTATGAGAAGGCCTCAATGCAAACAAGTAATCATAGAAATTCAAATGTCTCTTTTGGCTCTAGGGTACCACAATCAAAAAGGGAAGAACTCTGTGTCACTGTAGGAATTCATATGGTCAAGAACCATCAGAAGTTCCCCGGGCTGCCCATGGTGGTTGGCCGATCCAAAAAATAAATCTTCACATCTATGTTGGATAGGATATAGAAAAAAATCCTTGGTTGGACCCCAAATAGAATTTCCAATGCCGGCAAGGAAACCCTCATAAAATCTAATCTTCATTCTATCCCCCATTTATTTAATGTCCCTATTCAAAATTCCTGCTGCTGTTGTTAACTAGATCCACTCATGCACTACCGACTTCTAGTGGGGAAAAAATAGAAGGAATAAAACTCACTGGATTGCTTGGAATAAACTCTACCAACCCAAATCAGAGGGAGGTATGGGATTCTGGGACCTCTCTAATTTTAATGATGCACTGTTGGCTAAGAAAGGATTGCACCTTATTAACCGCCCATCACCTCTCTACGTGCTGGTAATCCGAGATAAATACTTCCCCCACAATGATATCTAGGATTCCTATTTGGGCCCCTGACCCAGCTTCCCCTAGAGAAGTATCTGGGGATCTCGAAGTCTTCTGAATAAAGGGTTAGGTTAGAGGATTGGGAATGGATGAACTGTTAATGTTTGGAATGATCCCTGGATAATTGACAAGGATGGCGTGCGAGCTTCATCCCCTGGTCAACCATGTTTTGAAGGGGCCACTTTCCAATTCCTTTTTGCGGATAATCGGAATGGGTGGTACATGGAAAAACATCACTCATCGTTCAACAAAAGGGAAAAAAGGCTTATCCTGAGTTCCCCCTGTGTTTTGGATGTAGGCTCTGACCATCTATAATAGATCAAAAACATCTCAGGAACCTATAAGGTGAAGTCTGGCTATTGGCTCGCCCTCTGTACTTAGACAAACGAAGGTGATGGGGGCCTTGGGAACAGCTATGGAAGCTCAATGTATCGCCAAAAATCCTCCACTTCTGGTGGTAGGTATGCACTGGGATCCTCCCAACCAAGAAACTTCTCATCCTTCATCATATTTCCAGTGACATGTTGAGCCCTTTCTACCCAACCACCCTAGAAACCCCCTTCATGCTATCATCCAATGCCCAGTGGGAAAAGAGGTCTGGTACAAATATGGCTCTTGTACGAATCTCTCACTAGACGTGGTCTCGGACCTCCCCTCTCTCTTGATGCGATGGTTCTACTCTTTTTCACCAGCCAATGTGGGGTCACTTTACATTTTGGCCTGGATCATTTGGTTGTGTCACAACAATTCCATTTTCAACCACATCATCAAGCCCCCCAGATTCTGGATTGTATGAGTGTTGTCATGGATTGAGGGATGGTAGCATCACATTGGACAACAAAAGCCCTTTGGAACCCCATCCTATACTTCCCATTAGTGCCCTCCACCAATAGGGATTCTCAAGATTAATTTGGATGTAGATCTTCCCAAGGATAGACATGTTGGTCTTTGTCTTTTGGTCTGGGATCATTTTGGGCATACCATCGCAGTCAAACATGAATCACCTCACGTTCAATGGGATCTTGTGGTTACTGATACGGCTGCCATCCTCACCCGGATGATGTTCGATAAAGACCACGGATGGGACTCCATCCACCTAGAATATGACTATCTCACCATTATCAAGTCTATCAACCTCAACGATGGTTGTTTTCAATCTTTTGGGTCTCTCATCAGGAGAATCCAATCTCTCCATCAAAGATTCACAATTTGCACCTTCTCCTTCATAAAAAGGGTAGGAAACAAGGTTTTCCATCAGGTGGTGGCCTATGGCCCTCTTGACAATAACCAGCTCTAGTTGGATCACTTTCCTTCATGGTTAAGCGATTGTACTTATGTTGATCTTCGTCACTAATTATTACGTCTAATGTCAAAAAAACAAAGAGATAGGTTTAGGAGAACAACCAATATGAATCAGATTATTATTATTTGAATATATTTCAACCTTATATCATCCTCCTTTTAATAAATTTCATTTTTTATCCAAATTCCCATGAAATTTACCATATATAATTGGAATCATTTTTAAATTCCATGTTTGTCCCTCCCCACGCCTATAAAAGAGAACATCTTATCCTACATTATAAAAAATCATTTAAGAATAATATATTAAAAATTCCAATACCAAAACCTACATTTAACACATTAAGTAATTCTAGAGTTTCTTTTAATATCCTAATAACATTTTTTAAGGGCTAAAGGGGTAATATTACCAAGTTATCTCATAGAAGGGGTACAAACCTTAACCAAGATCTCCCTGATTAAATTCATCTTATAATCCAAAAAAAATTTAAGTAACCAACATAAAATGAAGAGTTTATAAATATAAATATATTTAGAATTATTATAGTTGTGTAAAAATATCTTACCACCTTTTATCTTTCCAATAGACGATGAAAGTAATTCTCATGTGTACGTGTGGACTACAGGCTCAATCTAGCTATACGATTCATTTTCCTTCTACATGATCCATGGTTTGTTTTTATATTATATTTAATTTCTATAAATTATATTTAATATATAATAATTATTCCATAATTTTGAATTAATAATTACTTTTCTTTCATTCCATCCATCAAAAAATGGTAAAAGCACTCATGTGTATGTACGGACTACCATATCTATTTAGTGATGTAATTAATTTTTATTTTCCAATTTATTTTAATAGTTGTGAAAATGTTTATAATGAATATATATGATTTTTATATCTTTATATTAATTATATATATTAATAATACATTATCATAATGAATGGATCATAACTTCCAAGAAAAAACATACATGAAAAACAAAGTAACTAAAACCAAAAATTATGGTGACAATGAAAGATTATCATTCAAAAATTGATTATTTGTTATAAGAAAAATATTTTTCGTATTATAGTTATGATTTTATTCTAGTGTATATGTATAATAAAATATAAAGTTATTATATAAGAGGTTATAGAGCATATGAATCAATACATAATTAAGGTAATGGTTTTACATTGTAATGTCATATTTATTGGGATTATTTATTTTTAAATTTTAGAATGATGAAATTTTATGATATATATTAAAATAATATAAATTAATTTTTAAAAATATGGTAATTTAGTTATATTTCTATTTTTCATTTGATTTTACTAACTTTAAGTACTAAAGGGGACCAAATAATGTTTTCAATCAAAACAAACCTTATTTTTACCTTCTTTCAATAATATTTTATTCCATGTCGATATAATCTTTATAATGTCTAATATGATGTTTTTATATTTATAAAAATAATTTTTAATTTCATTTTTAGTATACATTACTTTACCAATTTTTGTTTAATTGGATCATACTTATCATTTTTAATGTGGTACTTTTTACTTTTTTCCAATTATAGGAAATGAATTTTTATTCTAAAATACATCACGTGAATAGATTTCCTCACCATCTTGAATACTCATCTCTATAAATAATCCACTATAATTATTCTTTATTATTTTAAAATAATACGTTTTCCCTGATAATTTTCAAATTTTTATATTAAAAATAAGTTATTTAAAATTAATTTTTTTCTCAATAATGACTGTAGTTACATTTTAAATGCATTTTTAGTTATAAAAACATATTTTGATGATTGTTATGATTAATGGGAATATTATTCAATGATACCAACTTTATATTTTTTATATTTGGTTTATGAATATGAAGATTAACCATTTATGAAACTCATTTAATTTCTATAGGTTATGGTATGATGATATGAAGAATGATTTATGATTCTACAGAACTAATTTATCTAGTTTAAATTAGTTAATGGGTAGGCCCAGAATTATAGATCCATCTAATGGATTGGGTAAGTATGTATATATAATGATAAATGAAGAAATAAATTGGGGAGTTAACCTAGTTCAATTAAATATTTTTTTAATAAGATAGTTTGGGAGTGAACCGTGACTCGGGAAATTATAGAATGGAGAATGAAACCAATAAACTATGATAGTCTTGGAATTGATCCTTGACTAGGAAAATATTTTTCTACTATTATGTGTACTAGAAAAACATATTTCTTATTCATATTAAAATTTACAATGGATCATGATTAAATTATTATTATTCCATAGACTGATTGTTTATAAATTTTAATTTAAAAGCCATTATTCCATGTTTACTGATTATTTTATATGAATTTAAGGGTTTTATTTTTTTGTGGTAAGATCATTTAATCTTACACATATACTTATAATTTGATCACTAGTGATAATTAATTAATATATCTTATGTTTAGAATAACTGATGATCTAGATTCATCCTTTCTTATGTTTATATTCAACAAGTTATAAAGTAAGGTTATAAGTTTGTTATGTCTAAGAAAGGTGGTAGTTGTATAAAAAACAAGAGGAAATGATAAAGATCATTCATATTCATTTTTTGTTTATATGTCCATGTATCTAAAAACCCTATACCTTTTTATTTCAGTCCTAGATGGTATTGATAGGTAAGAGATATTTCCACTAATATTATTTATTATTTTTATATGAAATATATGGTTCCCTATAGTTGGTATTAGAGAAAAGTATTGTTACATTTGGAAAGAAATATGAGTAATCTTTGGGGGAAACCCTTGTAATAAGCTAATGTATAGGATAACATCCTATGTTATGGGAAATAAAGTCATGTTTTTATATAAAAATACACCACTATATTGATACTAAAAATTTGGGTGGTATTGGTACAGATGCATCTTGGGTAATAAACCTGAAAATAGTTGGTCTAGTTTATCTCAACCAACATTCTGTTGCACACTGAATGTGTCTTTAAGGTGTACCTTGATTAATAATCATAAAGTATATAATTACATTAATATAAATATTAATAATTAACAATTATTAAAGATTTTGATAAATAAGGCCATTGATGACCATGATTAAACATAAGGTGTCATATTATGAAAAGATAATTACATGGTTAATACATCTGAAAAATGAATAATTATTGGTTAGATGACTACACATTATTATTAATTAAACCATGATATAAGTTATAGTTAATGTTTCTATCATGGAAGATTTTTGTTAACATTAAATTTTATAGATGATGAAATGATTTTCTTCAAGAGAAAACAAATGATATGGGAGATAAAATAAGTTATCATGGTATTATACCATATGAGGTGTCTCGTTACATGATTAAAACATGACTAGAGGTGAGTTTAAGAAAAAGAAACTTTATAGAAAAATGGACATTCCAAAATATAAAGGAGGAAAAAAATTAGAATCCTACATGTAGATAATATTAGAAGAAGAACATGGGGAAATGTATCAAATGAATGATAAGATTATTTGTGTGTGAAAAAATGGACATAAAGAAAGTAATTACATGGAAAAATGAAAATTTTGAATAAAAAAATATTGGAATAGATTTTTCCATAATGAATAAAATATGGTTAATTTTTATAAATGAGTAATGTATGGGAGATATTCAAATATATTTCCTAGGGTAATGTTGGAGAATATGACCCAGAATCCTATATAAGTAAATGTTTTATTATTGATGATGAAGAGACAATATATGAAATATAAATGCAAGGAAGTATTATGGATTAAGATTATGAATCATAGTTAATGTATGATGACCCATTCCTTTTAAAAATAGATATTAAATCTAAATAAATTAATATTCATTACATTATTTCTAAATCTAATCAGGTTTAGAGTCTTTGGAAACATGAAAACATAAACAACTAGTTCATAAAAATGTACATCATCTCATGAAATTTTATCATGTGTAGAACCCTTCTTAGAAATACCATACTAAAAACCATTCCTTATAACCTAGGGAAAAGGAAACATAATAAAGGGTGATATTATATTCTCAATAAGGGAAACTATAGGAGGTATCAAATATTTTTAAATAATAACATGAGAATAAAGCTGTATACTATTAAAATTAACAATTGAAAACTATAGCCTCAATATCAAAACTAACCATCTTGAATAAGGATAAATATAATATATATCAAAAATTTATCATATGTAATAATAATATATAAGTATAATCCTGATCAAAACTCATGATTTTTATACACAACCTGTCATAGATCATAAACATGATTCATGGCATAAATAGTATCATTTTAGAAAACGTAGACCATAAGAGTGAGAAATAATTATAAACAAATATTACACAATATCATGAAATGATAGTGTGTATCCATCATAAATATGTAAATCTATTTAATATGTTAAGGATAACTATAAAGACTATCAATATAGTGGATCATGACACACTTGCTTCCCCTAGTAGATCAGGAAGAACCTGTTTCCCAAAGTGGATCAAGACGTTCAACTTGTTTCCAATTTTTTTCTTCTAAGATATAAGGATTTAACCAATTTATTGTAGGTTGATATATTTATTAACCATATTATAATTAAAATTATATATATATCTTCCAAAAGAGCATAAGTCATTCATCCCATCCCATGAAAAGAAACTGGGGTTCATAAGCATTTCAACATAGCATAACCTGGGGAAAAGAACTATTTTTAATAAATATATTTCTATAATAAACATAATATAGACAGAAATAATAATATGTATAGTATAATTTAATAATAAATCTATTAAATATTAATTAACATCAAATGATTTTAACTTATTAGAAAAATAATTTTGATAGATAACTTTAAATAATTCTTGTAAAAATATAAATGTTCCATTATTAAATCATTTATTTTTAAATATCCTCAAACTTATAATTGAAAAATTATATTTTAAAATAGACATGTAATATTTAAAAGTATTTACAATGTAATTAAAGAAACATAAAACTGATAAAATCAAAAAATATCTTATAATATAAGAAAATTCCTTCAATATTTTTTCTAGAATGGTTACAAATAACCTATTGTGTAAAATGACAAAACTAATCTATTGAAAACATTTTTTTAAAAAGTCATCCATTTTTAGATGTTAATTTAAAAAATATTAATATCTTAGAAAAAAAATTCCAATATTTTTTATAAAATACAGACATGGAAGAAAAGGAGAGTTTACTGTGATGCTTGATTTTTTTAAAAGGACCATTATAAATATCATATCATTGAAGTGATCATTAATGAAATGAATAAATTATGATTATAATCTATAAAAACACATAACAGTGGAAATAAAAAATTATACAATATAAATTTATCTCACACGTGATCTTAATATGGAATAATCAATGAAGTATATGTTTGACCTGATTAATGGAAATTTAGTTAGGAAATCCCTTACCACATTGTAATTAGTCGAATAGTGTAGCCCATAAAATTAATGAAAAATTTAATACCATTAATATAGTTAGATTAGTGATATTATATATCAATGTTCAGTATAGATTCCATACAAAATAAATAAGTTGTGAATAATTCATATATCTCATATAAGAAAAAGAGAGATGAGAAACCCTTAACTCACCCTTACCTACTGTTTTTCATACATTAACCACCTATATAAGGGTTTAAGGAATGTTATTTTTACTTTAAAAAATATTATAATATTTATAATAAATTATATTTCCATTTTATAACATCTTACAAACTTTTTATTAATAATATTTCATTATTTTTACAATTTTGGTTATGTTGGTTTCATGGCTTCCTGGTCGGTTCACAAGTGTATAATTAAGGATTTCTCTTATCATATAGAAATAAAACTCTAAAATTGAAATAAAAAGATATTAATTAAAATAAATATGTTTTAATTTTTCTTATATAATATCTATCTTTGACTTAAAGATGATTCATTTAATAAAATTTAAGTGATAAATGTTTTATTTATTTTGGCAGTTTTTCAAACCATTTCGAACTAGTTTTAGTTTATTTAATAGTATGTTTATATATTAGTTACAGAACCTGAAATAGGTTATAATGTAACTATTAAAATATTATATAATAATAAATATATATTTATGAACATAATTTAATGTGGTAATAGAAAACTAAAAGAATAATTATTCACAAAGATGGCAGACTGCCATAATTTGGACAATGCTTTAGTTTCATTGAATAAAAGAAGATAAGAAACGGGATGGATAGAATATAATCCAATATATGTGTAAAATTATTTTATATAAATGATATGATATTTTTTATTCTTGTATGGTTGAAGGAGTTTAATAGAACTTACATAAACAAAATAAATTATGAGAGGTTGTTTGATAAAGTTACCTCTTCAATATCACTACCTTGAAAGGATGATTAAGGTACTTGGAATTGTAATTTGGGTGATACCAGTATCAATTGGATGTGGGGAGATTGAAAATATGAGGGGTTTAAAGATATTTTAATACCTTTTTGTCTTATAAGTATAAATGGGATGGTGAGTAGTAATATATATACTAGAGGTTTTTTGGTTTTAAGAGTGTAAATAATGATTATATTATATTTAAAGCCAAAAAAATTGGGATACATTAATTAAAAAAATTAAATGATAATTAATGTTATAAGGGATGGTTTTGGTCTAAAAACGAAAAAAAACTCATTTAATGTATTATTATTTAGTTATTTTTAGCATTTTATTTTTAACTTTAACAAGATACATTTTTTACTTATATTGTGGTAAATATTTTTTTACCATGTTAAATTTTTTATGTCAAAAATTAAAATATTTTTATAATGTAATTTAGAAATTTTGATTCCAAATATTTAATACATTTAAAAAATAAAAAAATATATGTTTCATAATTACATTTAATAATAAACCGTCAAATGTAATGAAAAACAATTTCTTTTTGAAAAAATACTTTTCAAAACAAAAAATGAAACTATACCCACATAAGGTATAAATATTGCTCAAAATTAATTAATTTGATTATATATTACTAAAAATTACTTAATTTAATTTTATATCAATTTAGAAATAGAAAATTACGTTTAAAAATAATGAATATTAGAATTTTATGAATATCTGTATTATTTTTACTAAAAAAATAATTTTCTCAGAAAATTATCAAAAATTCATCATATTATAGGTTTTACATGATGAATCAGAAATTATTTTCATTTTTTAATATAAATTTTATAATTTTTTTTGTAATTTAATTATATTTATTTTTTCAATGAATGATCTAAACACACTTTTCAAAGAAAACATATATTTGAAGAAAAAAATCAATTTACTAAAAATTACATGTTTATTTCCTAAAAAATAAAGTTTTTTATTCAATATGAAATACATATTTATTTCATTATATTGATAATTATATTCTCACATTATAATTTTATGGCCTTTTAGAATGGATGTGTTATAATAAAAATATTTTTCATATCGTTTAAGCTTGGTGCTTCATGCAACAAAAGCTATCAAAGAGATTTAATTTATTTTCAAGAAGAAATATCATTAAATCATGGAGTTTTACATTATATCCCCATTAAAATTATTTTCCCCCCAAATTAATCACTTGGATATTAAAATATGGGGATAACATTACCTCATCACATCCCTAGGTTCCCACATCACTTCTTCAAATTTTTTTTTTCACCAAAAAACATTAACTATGCGAGTGGTCTTATTTTGTAGAAATTTAATTCTAAGAACCAAAATTCATGTCCAGTTTTTATTCATAATAATCATCTTTTTTCATTGGAATGACCTTTGAGTTTATCATATGAGAATGATAATGTGTGTACTTCCATATTAATGGTGCAAGGAACGGGTCATTAACTTCTGTAGAAGATCCAATCGATAATCTTCCATCCTGATACGGTTAGAAATTTCAAAACAATCATCCTCACAATTTTAAATTGAACATAAAAAATTAATGGTTGATATTTTAATATTATTTTAGGGGAAACCCAAATCAAAAAAATGTGTCAATAAAATGCCAACTTAAAATAAGAAAATTAAATAGTGAAAGTCACCGAAAAACAAGGATTCTGATTAGATAAAATTATTGAAAAGTAAAATTATGGACATGAAATGTGATTCTAACTTTCATGTTATGAAGAATAATGATAGATAACATAGACAATAAAAGGATAAAAAAACAATAGAAGAAATATGTATGGAACTGTTCATTGATATCATGAGAAATGATAAAATGATAATATTTTATTTCAAAATACTTTAACAATATATACTTACTTAATTTCATTTTGTAAGTATGATCTCACTCTTTTGTAATTTCTTGATCAATTCCGATATCATCTCTTATTATATAAAATGATGATAAAATTTTAATTCTTGAAGAACTACAGGATTATAAGATCTATAATGTTATGACAAGTCATTTCTTCTATCTCAAGTTATCATTATGAAAAAATAGATTGCGTAGGTTATCAAATATGTATAAATCATCATATGGTTATGTAGTACATTAATCTGTAAATACTCATGAAAAGTTCAATGTTAAAAATTTCATAAATGGTTACCCTTATAAACAATACAGAAGATTAAAATACAAAAAAATTATATACAAGATCAATAAATATTTAGAATGAACTAATCATTAATCCCCCAAAAAAATTGATGTTGATATTAATTGTCACACAAAAATCAATTGGAGACCATTATCATGTATTCTCTTGAGTCATGGTATGTAAAGACCCGTAAAATTCAGGGGAAAGTTTTTCTTAATTTTCTTTGGGATTTTACAAGAACGCAGTTTCTGACGACTCATGATTCCGAGGCCCGCTGTGCCCGGAATCAATTTCTGAAGTTTAGCTTGGGTACATTCAGTGAACGAACAAGCTGGATTTCCTAACTTTTGTACCGATACTCAGAATCGAAATTCGAGGGCACTGATGGAACTGCAGCGTCGGTAATTTCTTAGGAGGACCTTTTTCGAAGGTGCATTTGCTCGGGAGGAGTTGTTAAAAATGTGGATCTGGTGAGGAATAAAATAAAATTATATTAAAATTATATTTCTTTTTCTCTAAGTAGTTATATCCAATGTAAGGGAGTTGGGGGTGGGACCCACTTGTAGTTAACTAACCATGAGAGGATAAAGGTAGGGTGTGGCCCACATGAGCCCAAACCCTCACATTCCTAACTCCTCAAAACCCCCCACTTAAGTTGTATAACTCATGAACTCCTCCTTTAATGTTGTGACTTTCCCTCTCCTCTCATTTAATCAAACCAACACATTAAATGAATTAATGGATTTGAGTTTTTAAATTTTTAACTCATGACATGGCTTAATAAAATAATTGGAGCTTATTTTATTTTTGGGTTAGTGGGTTGTGTTAAGGATTAGAGAAGAAATCCCTAGTTTTGAAGAACTTCATCTCCTTCATTGAAGAATGCTACGTCTACAAAGAAGGACATCGACTTGGCGGTCCCAGAATTCCCCATCCACTTCTTCTTCCGCGACAAGGAAGGAGGTTCCAACCGTGGAGACAGACGCCAACAACAACATTCTTCTTATTCTTCCGACGTCAACGAAATCGATACCGTTCTTCCACGCTACCCGACTACAGCGACGTTCAACTTCTGCGACTCGACGGCGTGCAACGTTAATTTCAAGGTAGGGGGTTTTCATACATAATGTTTATGTGAATTATACCCTCGTGCCTAGGTATTTAATTGCAGGGTGTTCATATAATTTATTTTGAATAAATTATACCCTCATCAATGATTAAAATCATGTGTTTAAAGGTTTTCCATTTGATAACACCTAACACAGAGGGCGCGGGCTGAACAAACATGGCCCAACAACCCTCTACAGCTTGTTTATTGATGTGCGGAAAGGAGGCAATGACGAAACAGACTGTAATGGTGTTTTGAAGTTTCTGCAGTGTAGTTCGGGTCCCTTAAAGACCTCTGGCATAGAAGGCGGGTGAAACGGACCACCAGTGCGTATCCGGTGGTCCGCGGAGAGCGGCGGCAGCTCGCCGCCGGAGGAGACCGCCGCGGCGGACTGGAACGGCTTTGATGTTCCGGGATTTGGGGCGAGGGTGTGACATTAAATCTGTACCATTCAATCAAGGGGGGAAGCGGCTCCCCCCCCCCCCCCGTTTCCCGCTCGGCCGAAACGGCCGAGCCGATCGGCCCTGCGGGCCGCGCCCGCCCAGGCCAGACCAGCCGCACCGGGTCGGACCGGGCCGCCCGCACCGGGTCGGGCCACCCGCGCCGGCTGGGCCGGGCCACACTACCAGGCTGAGCCGCGCCCTAATGGGCCAGACCCGGACCAGGACCCAGTTTGGTTCGACCCGGTTCTGGCCCACCCAGGGGTTACTGGGCTGGGTCGGACCGGGCCCAGACCCCCTATTTTGAGGCAGTTTCGTTCAAATGATCGTATCGTGGGCTACAGACCTCCGATTGACGGACCATAAGTTGCAATGCGATCCTTGGATAAAGAAGGTCATTTAGGTATATTACACTCAATATTTCAGAGAACTTTGGGTATGTCCAGTTTGGTTCGACCACGAAACCAATGGGGCCCTCGGAGCAGAAACGCGTATAATTTGAGCTTCGGTCGTCCGATTGATGTGTCATCAACTTTTTTGTATTCCTCCTAGTGAGACAGAACTTTTGGCTTACTCCGCTCGAGATTTGGACGTAGTTGGAGTACGGTCGGTTTGGTTTTGACTTAAAAACCAACCGGGCCCCTAGAATGAAAATGCCAATAACTCTCAGACTGGGTGTCCGATTGACGCGACGTATGTCACGTTGAGTTCCTCTTGTCAAGATGGAACTTTGAGATACATAAACTCCAAACTACGTGTAAGTTGATTTATTGACCCCTTGGCTCATGAAGCGGACCCTACCG
The DNA here is from genome assembly GCA_963277665.1 of Viscum album. Classification (NCBI taxonomy): domain Eukaryota; kingdom Viridiplantae; phylum Streptophyta; class Magnoliopsida; order Santalales; family Viscaceae; genus Viscum; species Viscum album. The sequence goes on from OY728145.1 coordinate 856,698,160, forward strand.
GAATCGAGCATGCTGTGTGCGGGAACCCTAGAGCTGGCTGCGACTGCGACAACGATGATGACTGCACTGAAATCCTTCGTGGGTTCGGCAGTGACGACGACTGCACTGAAATCCTATGTGTGTTCGGCAGGGATGAAGACCGTACTGAAATCCTCTATGGTTTCGACGACAATGAACACTGCACTGAAATCCTCCGTGGGTTCGGCAGCGATGACGATCGTACTGATATCCTTCGTGGGTTCGATGGAAATGAAGAATGCACTGAAATCCTCCATGGGTTTGGCAGTGATGAAGACTGTACTAAAATCCTCCATGGGTTCGACGACAATGACTACTGTTCTTGTATCCTATGTGGGTCTGGCAGTGTTTGCCTCTGTTCTTGCTATCCTACGTGAGTCTGGCAGAGTAGCTGGTCTGTATCCTATTCGGGTCTGACAGCTTAGCTGGTTTAGTATCCTAGGTGGGTCCCATCTTAGATAAATCAGTCGCTACATCTGGTAATCTCTATCACCTTATGAAGAAGTATACATGTGTGAGCTGATTATTGACTTTCAATCAAAATCATTGATACGATTGACTTTCTTTCCTATATCGATTAGGTTGTGTTATCCTGTGTGGATTGGGTTGTACTATCCTGTGTGGACGTGATCGAACTTGGGCTCGGATGTTAGAGCCAAACTGGAATTGATGACTTAGGTATATGTATGGGCATATACCTTAGTAGTGTTGGATGTTACTTCATGATTGTATCTTCCTTTTTGGATTATCCTTTGTGGATTTTAGGAGACCTTCGGGGGTCTCGGGGTCCCTACTGAGTAGCGTATACTCACCGCTGCACGGGCTATGCCCGCACTATGTTGTGTTGGATGCAGATGACGAACAGCGCTGATCGTGGTTGAGGCTTGTGGGGGATGTCGGTACCTGGAGGTGGACCACTGGGCAGGACGTACACGGAGTGGACGGCTAGAACGAGGAGCTGAGGAGGATATCTGTACCCACCCTTCAGGTGCGACTTCTAGTGGACGCCTCGACGTTGCTTCTTTACATTCATTCTATATACTTCTTTCCAGTTGTACCTTACTTTCAGTTTGGGTTTGTATTCTGGCCCATTTACTTTCTGCACCTACTTTTGTACCCAGTTTTACTTAGTGTATACTTCTGCTTGCTTACTATGTGGTGTTTGTTTACTTTATAAAGGCAATGCCTTCCCCTTTTTGTCGGGATTTACGCCTTGATGCTAGTCACCAGCCCCTGGCCTATGGGAGGAGTTCTTGGGGTAGTCACGACACGGGTCCCGAGGATGGGTCGTGACAAATTGGTATCAGAGGAGTTCGGTTCTACTGCTGAACTCAGGACTCTGATCTTTCTTCTATGTGAAGCAATAGTGTTAAGGTTATTGAGTGTGGTTATCAGTCCCGGGAGTCCAGTTTTGGTGAGACGGCCGACGTATCCGTACACCAGGACCCTGACTTCCGATTTTCAACTCAATGCACGAAAAAATTGATTGCATTTGTGTTTCAAAAGTTATCTTAGTGATTACTTTGTGTCATATCACCTGGTATACTGTTTGACCATGGCACACCTGTTTCTTTTTAGGATGGCCCCACAACGGCAGCCAGCTAGGGTTCTGAGTTTTGTGTGAACCGCCAGCCCACCGAGCGACGAGGCCTCAGTGCAGGGCCCTTTTTCAGCGGAGGCACCGGCGGTACCACTACCCACCGAGCCACCAATGCCACCCGCTCCAGCCGGTGAGAGTGCACGTCGCCTTAGTGCACTGCATGAGTTTCAGCGTCAGAGACTACCCAGGTTCCGCGGGGAGACGGACCCTCAGGAAGCCGAGGATTGGCTGGAGGCTGTGGTTCGATTTTTCAGGTTATTGGGGACACCAGCTGACCTCATGGTGATCCTTGCAGTGAGCCTCTTACACGCGACATCAGGCAGATGGTGGAGCTTGATGCTCCAGGTGCACGACGAGGCATCTCTCCTTTCGACAGACATTGAGAGCCTCTTTCGCTCGGAGTTCATCCCAGCCACCCTCTGTGCGGTGCGCATCCAAGAGCATCTACAGCTGCGTCAGGGCAGCATGACGGTCGCCCAGTACTCGGCGAGATTTACCGATCTCTTGCGCTATCCGACGGACATGGTATGGGACCCATTTATCCGGGCCTGGACCTTTGAGCAAGGACTGAGGCATGAGATTAGGGCATCGATGATCTCCCTCAGCATTCTGACACAGGCAGGAGTACTGGAGCGAGCCCTTCTCATAGAGAGCTTTCTTGCTGAGCATACACCTGCAGCGAGACCTACCGCAGGGCGGCATGTAGTAGAGTCTTCTACAGCCGGCAGTAGATAGATCTCGCAGAGGTCTAAGTGGACTAGGCCATCAGGAGGATGACCACAGGATACTGGATCGAAGGTGCGGGGCACACGCAGTAGAACCAGTCTTACGAGTGGCAGACAGTTCTATGCATGCGGTGGGCAGGGCCACATGGCTCGTGACTGCCTGACCCTCCATGCAGAGGGGCATCAGACGGTTGAGGGACCACCCCGGCAGAAGCAGAGGTTTGATAGTGGCGGTCCGTAGGGAGCAGGTGGATGAGGTCGAGGATATGGTCGAGCAGCAGGTGGTGGACGATTTTTTGAGGCTCTACTACCACCACCACCAAGAGGTCCTCCCCAACCACAGGGGAGAGCACAACTTCAGGCAGCTGAAGCTTATGATCATGGAGCTCCGGAAGCGGGAGGACAAGTGCGGAACTAGCTCCAGACATGGAGGCCTTTTCCCATAATGCATGTAGCTTCGTTGTTGTGTGTTTCTTTGTGTCCTTGTACTTTGAGTTACAGTAATAAAAGACACTTGAAATAGTGACATTTTCATTCTTGTCTTTTGTATGTTAATACTAAGAGGTTCCGGTTAAAAACTGTTGACTTGACCCCCACTTATGAGATTCCTACTGGAGGATACCCAGTGACCACACACTGATGCCGACAGTGTGACTCAACCGTTGGAGGCGAGAGTAACGGTTGGATCTCTTGGTTGCAGCGTTGAGTCCTTACGACGTCATCCATGTCATGAATTAATTGATCATGACGGGATTGACTGTATTAGGCAAGGAATGTGGTTCGTCTAGGGGATGAGACCAGATTTCTTGTTTCAGAAAAGGAGAAATCTTTGCAGCTTTGCAGAACGTTAAGAAAGAAGGGGCAACCCTTCGTGTGGTCACACAGATGTCAGCTGAGCTTCCAGGTGCTGGGATAGATATTGACCAACGCACCTATATTGAGGCTACCAGAGGAGGTAGTAGGGTACGTAGACTACTGCAATGCATTAGGGATCGTACTCAGATGTGTCCTGATGTAGAAGTGGGCAGTGATCGCCTATGGATCACGTCATTTGAGGCAGCATGAGAAAAAATATGCTACCCAGGACCTGGAGTTAGCAGTAGTGGTCTATGCTCTGAAGATGTGGCGACACTATCTAATGGGAGAGCACTTTACACATGACTCTGACCACCAGAGTCTCAGGTAAATCTTCTCATAGAAGGACATAAATCTGAGACAGCGGTGATGGCTCGAGTTCCACCAGGACTATGACTTTGAGATAGTTTATACTCCTGTAAAGGGAAACGTAGTATCCGATGATCTCAGTAGGAGGACGGGCATTCAACTACTCGGGGAGGCGATAGAATAGCTAGCCGTTTTTCAGATATCCTTCGTGGATAGAGTTGCAGAAGCCTTTCTTCAGTCACTCACAGTCACTCCTTCACTCCTTCAGCGGGTCAGAGAGGCACAGCGTGGGGACGTTGACTGTGAGACACGGCATGCGCAGATATCCTCACGACAGGCACCTGATGGATTCTCTATAGGAGGAGAGAACACTTTCCTTTTAAGAGGACGTACCATGGTACCAACTGCTTTACAGGAGGAGGTGCTGAGAGAGTTTCACACTTCCCCTTTGGCGGTTCATCCAGGAGTGGCGATGATGTACCAGGATCTCAGACGACAGCACTGTTGTCCGAGTATAAAGAAGTTTGTAGCTGAGTTTGTTTCTCGATGCCTCACCTGTCAGCAGGTGAAGGAAGAGCACCAGGTACCAGCAGGCTTGGTGCATCCCTTGGAGGTCCCGGAGTGGAAGTGGGACGCGATATCTATGGATTTCGGGACTGGACTTCCACGTACTTCCAGAGGTCACGATTCCATATGGGTTATTGTCGACTGAATCACCAAGTTAGCCCAATTCTAACCCATCAGAGAGCAGGGCTCAGTAGAGATCTTGGGACGTCTCTACGTTCAGAAGATTGTACGGCTTCATGGTGTTCCATCATCTATCGTCTCCGATCGAGATGCTTGCTTTACTTCCAGGCTTTGGAAGGGGTCACATGAGGCATTCGAGACACAGCTATAGCTGAGCACCGCCTCTCACCCTCAGACAGATGGTCAGACAGAGAGGACCATTCAGACTCCCAAGGACATGCTCCGTGCATGTGTCCTCGACTTTGGTCGCAGTTGGGAGGACCACCTACCCTTGGTGGATTTCGCGTACAACAATAGCTACCACTCCACCATCAGGATGGCACCATACGAGGCATTGTACGATCGACCTTGTAGATCACCTCTATGCTGGACAGACCCTGGGTAGTAAGCACTTGTGGGACCGAAGATGGTCCAGGCCATGACAGAAAAGGTCCAGGTCATCCAGGAGTGGATGAGGATAGCTCAGAGCTGCCAGAAGTCTTATGCTGACAGCCGACGGAGGCCACTGGAGTTCGATGATGGCGACCACATTTTCTTGAGGGTCTCATCTCGATATGGATTGCAGAGATTTGGCAGGGGCGGCAAGTTATCTCCACGCTTCATCGGACCATTCCAGGTTCTCAGTAGGATTGGCGACGTGGTGTATCGCCTGGCTCTACCACCTTAGTTGCACTGGGTGCACGACGTCTTCCACGTATCTCAGCTGAGGAGATACTTGCATGAACCGACCCTTATCATCGACCATGGAGAGCTAGACCTTGACTATGGGGTGACTTTTGCGGAGGTCCTGGTGGAGATCGAGGATCGACAGGAGTAGGTCCTACGTGGGTAGTTGATTACACTAGTGCGCATCATATGGAATCACGGGAACCTCCAGGAGAGCACTTGGGAGCGGGAGGCTCAGATGCATGCTCAGTACCCTCATTTGTTCCCCTAGTTTGTGATTTATATTTACGGGGACATAAAGACCTGAGGTGGAAGTAATATAAAGACCCGTAAAATTCAATGGAAATTTTTTCTTAATTTTCTTTCGGATTTTACAAGAACGCAGTTTCTGACAGCACCTGATTCTGAGGCCCGGTGTGCCCAGAGTCAATTTCCGAAGTTTAGCTCGGGTACGTTCAGTGAACGAACGAGCAAGATTTCCTAACTTTTTAACCAGTGCTCAGAATTGAAATCTGAGGGCACCGATGGAACCGTAGCACCGGTAATTGCTTAGGAGCATCTTTTCCGAAGGTTCATTTTCTCGGGAGGATTTGTTAAAAATGTAGATTTAATGAAGAATAAAATAAAATTATATTACAATTTTATTTCTTTTTCTCCAAGTAGTTATATCCAAAGTAAGGGTGTTGGGGATGGGACCCACTTGTTGTTAACTAACCTTGAGCTAATAAAGGTGGGGTGGGGCCCACACAAGTCGAACCCCTTACATTCCAAACTCCTAAACCCCCCCCCCCCACTTAAGTTGTATAGCTCATGAACTCCTCCTTTAATGTTGTGACTTTCCCTCTCCTCTCATGTAATCAAGCCAACACATTAATTCAATTAATGGATTTGAGTTTTTAAATTTTGAACTCATGAAATGTCTTACTAAAATAAGAGAAGCTTATTTTATTTTTGGGTTAGTGGGTTGTGTTAAGGATTAGAGAAGAAAGCCCTAGTTTTGAAGAACTTCATCTCTTTCGTTGAAGAATGCTACGTCTCCGAAGAAGGACATCGACTTGGTGGTCCTGGAATTCTCCGTCCACTTCCTCTTCCGCAACAAGGAAGGAGACGCCGACCGTAGAGACGGACGCCAAAAAAAACATTCTTCTTCTTCTTCCGACGTTGACAGAATTGATACAGTTCTTCTACGATACCCGACTGTCGCGACGTTCGACTTCCGCGACTCGACGACGTACGGCGTCAATTTTGAGGTAGGGGATTTTCGTACATAATGATTATTTGAATTATACCCTCATGTGTGGGTATTTAATTGCAGGGTGTTCGTTTAATTTATTTTGAAAAAATTATAACCTCGTCAATGATTAAAATCAGGTGTTTAAATGTTTTCCATTTGATAACACCTAATGTGGAGGGCGCGGGCTGAACAAACACGGCCCGACAACCCTCCGCAACTTCTTTATTAATGTGCGGATTGGAAGCGATGACAAAATGGGATGCAATAGTGTTTTGAAGTTTCCACTGTGTAGTTCGGGTCCCATGAAGACCTCTGGCACAGACGGCAGGTGAAACGGACCACCGGTACGCATCCAGTGGTCCGCAGAGAGCGGCTGCAGCACGCCGCTGGAGGAAACCACCATGGCGGACCAGAATGGCTTTTCTATTCCGGGTTTTGGGGAGAGGTCCCTGGATTAAAGTTGCGCCGTTCAATCGGGGGGGGGGGGGGGGGGGGGGGGGGGGGGCAGCGCCGCCCCCCCCCCCCCCCCCCCCGGTTTCCCGCTCGGCCGAAACGGCCGAGCCGACTGGCCACGCGGGCCGCGCCCGCCTGGGCCGGGTCGGGCCGACCCAGGGGGTACTGGGCCGGGTCGGACCGGACCCAGACCCCCTATTTTCGGGCAGTTTCGTTCAAACGCTCGTATCTTGGGCTACGGACCTCCGATCGATGCATCGTTAGTTGAGATGCAATCCTTGGATCAAGGCGGTCATTTCAGTATATTACACTCAGGGTTTCGAAGAACTTTGGGTACGGTCGGGTTGGTTCAAACACGAAACCAACCGGCTCCTCAGAGCGGAAACGCTTATAACTTGACATCCGGACATCTGATTGACGTTTCCTCTACTTTTTTTGATTCCTATTAGTGAGATGGACCTTTTGGATTTCTCCACTAGAGGTTTGGACGCAGTTGGAGTACGGTCGGGTTGGTTTTGACTTCAAAACTAACCGAGCCCCTGGAACGAAAAAGCCAATAACTCTCAGACCGGGCATCCGATTGACGCGTCGACGGTCATGTTGAGTTCCTCTTGTTGAGAAGGGAATTTGAGATACATCAACTCTAGAATACATGCCAGTTGATGTATCGACCCCTTTCTCTGGTGGAGCGGACCCCCTGGAATCGAGCATGTTGTGTGCGGGAACCCTAGAGCTGGTTGCGACTACGACGACGATGATGACTACACTGAAATCCTCCATGGGTTCGGCAGTGATGACGACTGCACTGAAATCCTCTGTGGGTTCGGTAGCGATGAAGACCGTGCTAAAATTCTCCGTGGGTTCGACGGAAATGAAGACTGCCCTGAAATCCTCCATGGGTTTGGCAGTGATGAAGACCATACTGAAATCCTCCGTGGGTTTGATGGCAATGAAGACTGCACTGAAATCCTCCATGGGTTCGGCAGCGATGAAGACCGTACTAAAATCCTCCACGGGTTCGACGGCGATGACTACTGTTCTTGTATCCTACATGGGTCTAGCAGTGTTTGACTCTATTCTTTCTACCCTATGTGGGTGTGGCAGAGTAGCTGGTCTGTATCCTATGTGGGTTCGACAGCTTAGCTGGTTTACTATCCTACGTGGGACCCAGCTTATATGAATCAGTGGCTACATATGATCATCTATATCACCTTACAAAGAAGTATACATGTGTGAGATAAGTCTTGACTTTCAATCAATATCTTCGATATGATTGACTTGATTTCCTATGTAGATTGGGTTGTGTTATCCTATGTGGATTGGGTAGTACTATCATGTCTGTACATGATCGAACTTTGTCTTAGATGTTGGAGCGGAATTGGAATTGATGACTTAGGTATATGTATGGGCATATACCTAAGTAGTGTTGGATGTTACTTCGTGATCGTATCTTACTTTTTGGATTATCCTTTCTGGATTCTGGGAGACCTTCGGGATCTCGGGGTACCTACTGAGTAGCATATACTCACCCTTACATGGGCAATGCCCGCATTACATTGTGTTGGATGCAGACGACGGAAAGTGCTGATCGTGGTTGAGGCTTGTGGATCAAGTCGGTACCTGGATGTGGACCACTGGGCAGGATGTACATGGGGCAGACGGCTAGACTGAGGAGTTGAGGAGGCTATCTGTACCCACCCTTCAGGTGGGACTTCCAGTGGACGGATCGAGGTTGCTGCTTTACTTTCAGTCGCTATAATTCTTTCCAGGTGTACCTTACTTTCAGTTTGGGTTTGTATTCTGGCCCATTTACATTCCGCACCTACTTTTCTACCCAGTTTTACTTAGTGTATACTTCTTCTTGCTTACTCTGTGGTGTTTGTTTACTTTATAAAGGCAATGTCTTCCCCTTTTTTCTGGATTTACACCTTGGTGCTAGTCGCCAGCCCCTGGCCTATGAGAGGCGGGCTTGGGGTAGTCACGGCACGGGTCCCGAGGACGGGTCCTGATATGGTAATAACATAAATTACCTTAATACCTTTCTGAAAACAAGCCTTCTTCTGAATAGTTACTATTTACACAAGTTATTAGTCAAAAATTTCTATTTTCTCAATACATAAACCACCTTTTCATCATATTACTAATTTATTTCCTGGTCATTAATACTTACAAAAATACAATACTTGCAATATTATACCAATATCATGTACATGTTATGTGTTACCTTTTCCCTTAATCTATCATTCTCTAAAAATATACCCATACCGCCTGAATCACATTTCAAGGATAATAGTACCATTCATCATATACTTAAAATACATAAGAAAAAACTATATTGGCATGATCCTTATATTTTTCATTATTCCTTAATTCCATAAAATTACTTCTGAAACATTATTCTTGAATTACAATACATAAACACTAATTAATTACTATTTTTAGAATATTTACCACAAATATTAATTTTATTACATAATACTTTTTCATATTATATTTCATTTGTAGTCTCTTAATCATTAGCAATATAACCAATACAAAGAAAACCTTTCTGATTCTCTTTATAAGCAATCCCCCCTAGGGAATAAATTTTCATAATTATTATAAATTCAAAATTTAAAACCAAACTATCGATGAAGCTTTAGGAATACTATTATCATCATCCATGATGTTAACTGAAATATTCATTTTTTATTGAAATTACATTCTTTGAGTGCTTCTTTTACACATTAACATATTCTTCCGGTTCAATTCAAAAATTATCTTTTACACCTCTTACCTCATTCATTTCATGAGTAAAATGGAACATTAATTCCTATATGGTCACTATAAAACTCCATCTTCAACTTATTAGGTGGGTTAGGAAACTCGAAAATGTTGAGGTTATTTATCATATTTTTAGATTGATGATTAGGAATAATAAAAAGGTTTTTCCTTTTGACTTCCATTTTATATGGTTACTCTTGAGTAATATCATTCCACTATCCAACAAATTAACCATTAACTTAAATCTTATTTGTTTTATCCATTATATAAACCCCAATAAAGAACTGTGTGAGAAAAATAAACATAGTGGGAATCCACAAAATCATGATAAATTACCTATAAAATTTCAGTTAATGAACATCTAAGTTTAATCCAAGGTTACTTATGTTCATTAATAAAATTATAGTATTGTAGCCTATAATTAGACTAATCGTTGGGGATCTTAATTAAGGTTACCCCGTACTTGTTTCCAAAGGTTAAATAAACCATTATCTGACACGACCTATAATGACCCTTTATTTTCATACATAGATATTACATCTAAATAGAGGAGTATTCATTAAATAACATAATAAACCATGCCAAAAATGTATTTTTAATGTTTCTTTGTAAACCTAGAAACATAAACAACTTGTTCATAAAAATATATAAGATCTACAAAAATGTCTTCTCATCTAGTACACTTAATAAAAATATCAAACTTAATATATTTCTTCATAACATGGTGGAAATTAAACAAAAGAAAGGGTGAGTTTATATTCTTAGTTAGGGTAACCATAAGAGGTATCAAATTTTATGTAATCATAACGTTAGTATATAGATATTGAGTATAAACCTAACAATTTAAAATTATACCATGTCTATCAAAAATCATAATCTTGATTATTGCTAAAAATAGGATATATTAATTTATGATCATACATAATCATAAGAAAATAATTTAATCATGATCATAACTTTTGAAGTTCACACCCAACCTATCATAGGTCATAAGCATGATTCATGGCATAAACATTACCGTTTAAGAAAACATAGGCCATAAGATTGAGAAATAATTTTAATTCAATCATGTTCTATAAGATCATGTCATAAAACTATGTAAACATCATAAATATAGCAATTCATTTCATATGTAAAGGTTAACTACTAATACCATAAACATAGTGGATTAAGACTCACCTCATTCCCATAAATGATCAGTATACTCCTATTTCCCATATTAGAACAAGACTATTAACTTGTTTCTCATTGTTATCTCATCAGATATAATTATATACAAAATTAATTGAAGGGATATATATAAAAAACTAATAAAATAATGAAAAATTTATATATGTGTTCCATAAAAACATAAATCATTCATCAAAACCCATTAAAAGAAATTAGGTTTGATAAATATTTCATCATAGGGTAACCTAGGGAAAAAATACAATTTTCAAAAATATTACGATATAATAATAATAATTTTAAAAATATAACAAGGATATTATCTTTTAATAATATCCCTAATAAATCATATCTAACATCAAATAATGTTATCTTAGATTGTAAATAATCTTGTATGATAACTTTAAATAAATATTTGAAGAAATAAATTTCCATTTTAAAATAATATTTTTAAAAGAGAAAAAAAATTAAAAAAGAAAATTTTTTCTTTCAATAGAAACTTGTAATCTTGAAGCAGAATAAAAAATCATAAATTTGTCAAAATTGTGTGAAAATACACTCATTCAATATAAGTTAAAAAACATTCCTTATCTTTTTTTATCATGAAAGGTCATAAAGTAGCTCATTTAGAAAATGAAAAAGAATCATTTCAACCCATTCTATAAAAATTAATACATTAGTGAAAATGAATTTTAAAAACAATAATAGAATAGTAAAATGATCTTTGGAAACAATTTTAAAAATCATGGACATGGAAGAAGAAGAGAGTATTAAGGGAAAAATTTAAAAAATAATATTAAAAAAGAATTCCCATATAATTATAATATTATTTAGGTTAGCGTAAATAAAATGAATCAATTATGGGTGTAATATATATATATCGATATAAAACAAGTAGAAATCATATATAATACAATCAAATTACTTCTTATACAAAATCATAACTTGGAATAATCAATTATGAATAAGTTTAACCCAATAAATGAAAATTATGTTTGGAAATATATTAACACTTTGTAATTAGTGAAATAATTTCCCAATAATGTTAAATAATCGTTGAATAAAATGAATAAAATGAGACTCATGATATGAAATATCAAATGACAGTATATACGACAAAAAAATAAGTAGTGAATAAGACGTATATCTAAAAGAAGTAGAAGTTAGACGAGAATACCTTAACTCACACTTCCCTTTTGTGCATACTTTAAACTATAGTATAGATGTTTAATTTATGTTATTAATTAATTATATAATAATAAATATATTTATAATACCTTATATGATTCCTTCATAACATTTGACCACCTATTTGATCATAATAGTTCTTTGTTACCATTGTTTCGGGTGAGTTCATTTCATGGTATCATGATTAGTTCACCTGTGTATAAATATGGATTTTCTTATCAAATGGAAACCAAAACCAGAAGTGAATTGAAATGATATTTATTTAATTATATATTCTCAACAGGTTTAATATATAATTTTTATTTTTAACATAAGGATGATTTATTTAACAAAATTTTAATGATAAATGTTTAATTTATTTTTGTGTTTTTTCCGACCACTATGACGTAGTTTCATTTTATTTAATCATATATCAATATATTAATTACAAAAAATGGAATTGGTTATAATATATCTATTTAAATATGATATATTAATAATAATAATTTCATAACCATCTTCAAAATAGGATATTTAAAACTAATGAAATCATTATTCATGGAGACAATTAACCACAAAAATTTGGAAAATGGTTTCGTATCATTGAATTATAGGATATAAGAAAAGGGTTTGATATATTATACCCCATTATAAATATAACATTATATTATATACATTATACTATAGTTAGTATGTTTTTATAGGTGAATAAGGTCAGGAGAATATAGAAATAGAAAAAAAATTAAGAGAGGTTGTTTTATAAAGTTACCTCTTTAATATCACCTCCATGAACGGCCCCTTAAGGAACATGAAAGCTTTAATTGGGTGATTCTAGATTCCCTTGAACATGATGAGAGTGCATATGATAGGTTTTTGTAGATTGTTTAATAACTTTAATCCATTTTAGGATAAAGGGGGCGGTTAAGAGTGGTATTTACACTTTAGGGAGTGGTTTTAATTGATTAAGTAATGATTATTTTTTATTTTAATCCAACCATATTTGGGTATAATTTAAAATGAATTTGGATGAAAATTAATGTTCTAAATGTCTATTTAAGGTCAAAAATCATATTAAACACCCATTTATTATTGTAGTTGTTATGTATTTTAATCTTTTACCCTATAACTTTAACACACTATATTAAGGTAAGTATATTGAGGTAAATTTTTTACCATGGTAAATAATTTTGATGAGAAATGAAAATGGCCATAAAAACTAATTTGGAGCTCATAATTGAAAAAATGAAATCCACTATTATAAATTTAAAACAGATAAGTTGAAAATTTATATTTAAAATTAAACTGTTAAAACGCAACGAAAAACGCTTTTTTAGAAAAATGTGTTTTTAATACCAAAAATGTAATTATGCCAACATAATGTATAAATATTGTTTAATTTTTTTAATTATATTATACATAAATAAAAATTACTTAATATACATTGATATCAATTTAAATTCATAAAGGATATTTAAATATAATGAAAATGAGAAATTTATAAAAGACAGTATTTTTTTACTAAAAGATTAATCTTGCTAAAACAAATTATAAAAAATTTAGCATAATATAATTTTAACAAGATAAACCTAAAAAACTGTTAATTTTTTCAAATAATTCTTCTAAATGTTCAAAATTTAATTAATATTATTTTATTATTGGAAAAATAAAAATCAGATTTGGAAGAAAGTATTCATTTAAAGAACAAAATGAATATACTGAAAATACGTGTTTATTTTCTTGAAATAATTAAACAAAATTAAACATGAAATTCAAATAAGTTTCATAATATATGTAATCCTATTCACATTGGACATTTTAATGGATATTTTATAAGAGTCGTGTTAAAATAATAATATTTTAGAGTTCGTTTAAGCTCGGTGTTTCATTCAACATAAGAAATCGAAGAGGTTACATTTATTTAGAAAACTTCATAACATAAAATTGTATGGTAACACATAATGTTTTAATAAGTATAATAATTGATGTTTTTTTTGTTGGTATTTTTTAAATATTTTTTAAGAGAGCTTTATAAATGATATTATAGCTATATGAATCATGAAGCATTAACGATCATTCCTCAATAGTATTTATTTATGGATTAGTAACCATATGTTAAATGGTATTGATAACATTTAAATATTATATAGTGGTAAAATGATATTGTTTTTAAACACAAGATTTAGTTTTAGATTACCCTTAATATGTGCATGAGGTTTAGATAATACTTTTTAATAGGAAAGAAGAGATAATTCATATTGATAGAGTAAATTTGAAAGAATTTGTGACCTTGAAATTAATTAGTAATTTTTAGATAAAGTTATTTAAGATAATCAAAATGAAGTTTTTATTATTTTTTAATTAAAGTAATATATTCAACGTTATATGATTTTATTTAGGGAAAAAATGGAGTTATTATTTTTTCATGTATATAGGTTTTCATTGATGTTTTATGGCAATTTAGGTTATTAGAATATTTTAAATGATTATATGACTAATGTAATAATGCACTTGTTATGTGACATTAATATCTATATAATGTTCCTTTAGAATTAAAAAACCTGATTTGGGATATTTTCCCCATTTTATATTTTTTTGGAATTAATGTTAGTCATACTGATTTTAGAGGTATATTATGGTTAACTATATATTGATTGGTTTATAATTGTCTTTTTGTGTAATTGGTGAGGTTTTAGAGATTAACATAATATTTTATTATATGAAGTGTTTTACATAATATATAAATTTCTTTAATCATTTTTGGGTAAATATTTAGAAAAAAATGAACGAATTTTCATTATTTTATTGATCTTAAAAACCATTAAAAGGTAATTTTATTACCTCGGACATCAAATAAAGTATATTTTTCAAAAATGGATAAAAATAGGTGTAACCAGTTTAAAAATAATATGGAATTAAATTTATTAATTTGAATAAATAAATTATGTATATTTTATCTCATTCAATATTAAAAGATTTATAGAACAGTTGGAATGATTATCTTGATAATGAAAATGTTTTCCTTTTTATAATTTTTTCAAAGGAGTTGATGGTCGTCTTTACCCCTCATTGATTTATGGTTTTGGGGTCATTAAAATTATAATAACCCTATTCTATATCAATATAGATTAATATTTTCATATTATCCTTTCCATTCTATTACAATATTTTCACGTCATAAAAAATGTACTCCTTATCTAGGAATTTTATTAGGTGTTATTTTAGGGAACCTTTATGTTTTTAACTTCCATATTTTTATAGAATATTTATTAAACTTTTGTTTAATGTTGGTTGTAAAAAATATCACTTTAAAATATTGAAGCATTAATTACATATATAAAAATTTAAAGGGAATGATTTATTTAACATTTTAAGATGTAACACCCTAATATTTTTTAATATATTTATTTATTAATGAAAATTTATTTTTGTAGATTATTGTACATGCAACCCAGAGTCTCTATGAACCAACATATTGTAAACCATTATAATAAAGATTTTAAATTGGTAATTTTGAAAACAAATAACCATATTATGAAAAAATCTGTAATTTTTTAAATAATTCAGATGTTTTATATAATTCATAATAATTATACACAAAATTTCCAGAAATTTCAATTTATGCTTCAAAAAAGTGTTCCTTAAAAAATTTCATTTATAAAATTTTACATATAAATATATGATAATTAATTTCAAAAAATATTATAAATTTTATTGGAAGAAATGAATACATTTTTGGAATATATCATGTAATTTTTTCTAGATGTTTATTTTTTGGATGTTTTTAGAAAGATTTTTTATTTAATAAATATTGAAAAACACAAATTATTTTAAAAAATTCCATTTTTTCAATTAAATTTACATTTTATTCAAAATTTTGAATTAAATTTAAATATATATCCTATAATTAGAAATATTATAATTCATTAATCAATAATAATTATTCTACTATATTTTTAAATAAGTTCATTTGGATCTTAAAAACACATTTAAAGAGAAATTTTTATGAAAACAATATTTTTTATCCTAATACTTTAAATTAATATATATTCATTGATTTTTTTTTGAAATTTACAAATTTTATATTAAAACATATATTTTAACATTCATTTTATTATTTTTAAAAATAATGGAATATTAGTAAATTATGTTTTGTTCTAAAACATTCATTCTTATAAAACATGTATTTATTATTTGTTGCATACATATTTGAAACTATTTTCTTCCATATACCAAAATAGAATCTAGAAAAATATATTTTGAATTTGGGATCAAAAAAATTAATATAATGTAATGGTGTTAAACAAATTTTTGTTCACAATGAAAGGTGAAAAGAGTAATCTTTTGTTGCCTTAGTTAAGGTTAGAACATGTTTTTCATGGGGGAGTAAAACAAATAGATATGGGTAGGATTACAAAAAAACATTTAAAATTACAATTATTTAATACATTTCAACAATATCTTATCTTAAATTTATATACTAGTCTTTATTGAGCCACTTTCCCAAGAACGTGACCTTATATGAATGAAATCTTGTAATAAATTCCTTATGTGTCCCTCCCCTCTCTTATAAAACAACATCTATTATCATCTGATAATAAAAAAATATATTAATTCTAGATCATATAATACCTACTCCAAACACATCATATAATTCATACCACCATACTATAAATTATTTTCTTCTCTGAAGATCTATCTCAATTATTTATGTGTATTCCAACGGATGCTTCAAAAAGAAAAAGTATAGTTATGATCTAATCTATTATAATTATATATTTTCCTCAACAAAATCAAGAAATTTTGTACCCATATAAAAATTGATTATTACAGAATCTCAAATATACTAGGATTTTATTATAGTGATATAACAACCCTTTACCAATACTTATCCATCAAATGGTAGATGACATTGTTGCGCGTGTGAATGTACAGACTACCCCTCCAGGTAGTGATATGATTCATTTTACATGCCACTATTTAATGGGTGTTTAGTAAATGATATTCAATTAATATAAATTATATTAGTAATATACTAATTATTTATTAAAATTTAATTAAAATTTACCTTTTTTCATTTCATACACTGAATAATGGAATCATCATGCTTGTGTTTGTACGAACTACTGCATCTATATAGTGATGTAATTCATTTTTCATCACCACTTTAATTTAAATGGTTATATGTATATATGAATATATAAAATATTTATATCTAGATTGACATTATCTAGAGGAATAAATCGTGATCAATGTGAAAAACCATAACCGTCGAACCAATATATACACAAACAATCTTGCAGTTAACCCACGAAATGATTGTGATACAGAATGATAGTTAATGAATGATTTATAATATGTTATAATTAAAACATATATTCTATTATAGGTATTATTCGGGTTCTTATATATATTTTTAATAAAATTAATATTTTTTATTGGGGGTTGATAACATAAAAAGTACTACATACTGTATTTATGTGTTTTTTGTTACAATATCATATAAACTCATATTGCTTTTGATTCAAACGTATCATGATAAAATGGTATGATATTTCTCCCAAAAATAGTTTATGTTATATTAATATATTTTTATTTCTAGAGGA
Organism: Viscum album; assembly: GCA_963277665.1. Taxonomy (NCBI): domain Eukaryota; kingdom Viridiplantae; phylum Streptophyta; class Magnoliopsida; order Santalales; family Viscaceae; genus Viscum; species Viscum album. The sequence continues at coordinate 856,715,467 of OY728145.1, forward strand.
TTTATAATTTCTATTCATTTTCTAAAATATTATTTACTCAAGTGATCGAAATAATGTTTATAAGATAAACTAACCTCGTATTTCTCGTGGGTCATAATGTTTTTCTTCTATGTACATATTTTTAATAATTTGTTTTTTCATATGAATTTGATTTTAATAAAATACCATTTGAATGCATTTTTTAATATAATTATGTTTCCTTACCTTGTTTAATGTGAAACCTTCTAATCATTTCCCAACCATTGTAATTTTTATTTTTTACAAAAAATCTAAATTAATGTTTTTGTTTCATCATATAATGCATGAACAGAGTTACCCACCATAAGTAATAATATATTATTTAATTATTATATTATATTTTTATTATTTTTTATTCAAATATAATCTTTTTTATTATAAGTTTCAAAATTTTATTTTCTAAATAGGAAATTTCAATTAATATGGGTATTTCCCCCTAATAAATTTCAGAGCGATATTTTATTGATAATTTCACATATATCAATATCCATTAATGATTATTATGATTTGGTAGATATATTATCAATTTTTAAAATATTTTATATTTAATTTTATGGTTTATAAATTTTATGATGACTTTTTTATTCATACTTCTTATCTTTGGGTTATCATATGATGATATAAAGCTTTTTTTCACATTATTTTGGAATAAATATGTATGATTTTCATTATATAGATAGTGGGCCCAAAATTGTATATACTTATGATTAATTTAGTGAATATAGAAATATCATCTGATAAAATGAATTGAAATAGGGATTAATCCCATTTCATTAATGGAAATTATCCAATACAATAATATTTTGACTAAACCTATACTAAGGAAATTATAGAATGGGGTCTAAAATGAATCCACTATAGTAGTCATGGAAGTGACCCTTGATGAAGGAAAATATTTTCTATTATTGTATGGATTACATAAAGTTATGAGTTATTATAATGATATTTTCTCATGGATCATGAGTGATAGTTTATGATTCTGTACTCTTATGTAAGATTCATTTTGATTGATAACACTTTACAACCTATTTCATGGTTTTGATATATGAATTGATGGGTATTATTTTCTAATGTTATCATAATGTTCTTATACCCTTACACTGGTATTATCCTCACATATGATCATTTATTGGTATATTTTATTATTAACCTTATTACAAACCTAATCTATAAAATTTTAGTTTCATTTCCTTAGTTTATAACAATTGTTTTTTTGTATGTTTGGACAAAGAATGAAGATAGTTGTGAAAAACATACTAGAAAATAAGTTTAGTGATTTATGTAACTTTTATTTATGTATAAATGTTTCCAAATATACTAATAAATTATAATTTTAGTGTGTATTGATTAATATATAATGAAAATTTGATATAATAATATATAGAAATTATGTATGAAAAGTCTGGGTTTCTATAGTAAATCACCCTAATAAGAGTAGGGGATAAACATTGAAACTTTTTTTTCCCATTCTGAATCATGTAATGGATGGATATACTAATTTAATATTTTATTTTATACATTTTCTCTTTTAAATTATACATAAAAATAAAATTTTATAAAACCACGTTATTTTCAATATGATGTGGATTCTACACAAGTTATTAACCATGTCAGAAAAATATTTATTCATAATTTAGTTTATTTAATTTTATCCTGCATGATTGTTAATTAATTTATTTAATTTGATCATAAAAAATTATAAATAAATAATTACCCATTCATCTTATTGAAATAAATATATAAATTGGAATAATTATGAGTATTATATAAAACTTTTTTTTTATCTTAGAGGATCATAAACCAAATATAGAACCTAGGGAAAAACTACATTGAGAATGTTCTTGGATTGGGATAATACATTCCACTGGTCCAACTATAGAAAATCATAACTTGTTTCCCCTCATCTATAAACATGAATAGCCTGCAGTCACATAGTAGATCCATCAATTACATATATATTAAATCTCACACAATTGAGGGAAAAATAAGGATGGATTAATAGTGGTTATATAAAATAATCCTTTGACACAGAAGTAAAAAAATATTAATGTAGAGGGTATGAAACTCATAGAAGGTTTTTAATTTAATATTAATAATTGAAGAAACCATGAAATAAATTAAATTAAAATAAATCACTCATAAATTGGATTTTATCAGTTCATGATCAATGAAAACATGAAATTAATAAGAAAAGGTCTCATATCTAGAATTAACATCAATTTTTATTCTCTATTAATTTCAACACAATTTAATTAATTCAATCGATTGATTAATTCCATTTCACTTATTGATCATCTTGAATCTCAAGGAGTTACCATCATAAATGAAATATGTAAAATAAATATCTTTAACATTAATTGAATAAAGTCCCATATATATAATTGTGCATTTATTAATTTAGTAATCCATTATTAGATAGATAAAAAATAATATTTTAAAAGTGAAAATATGTTTTTAATAAAAACATTAATTATATTTTATTCAATCAAATGATTTTATTTTACTGGGAGACTATATGGTGTGTACAAACTTGATATATGGGTTATTATTTATTTTATATATTTTGGGGGGAAATTTCTATAGAATCAATCTATATCATACCTAAGTTACACAATGTTTACTAATGAGCTACGCGTTATGTGTTCCATTTTTTGTGTGTCTATATTACCCGCCCGTGGACTCAATATATTCTTTAGCAATAGAAAATAACTATTTAAAATCTTATATAATTACTCTATTTCATGTATATCCTTAATGATAAAACATGTTTGTCTCATGTGATTTATACCATTATCTTACAACACAGTTAGCATGAATTTCATAGTTAAACCATGTAGACGGCAGGGAGTGTATGCTTACTACAAATTTTGTGTTTTGACAGACCATTTGACATACTGGTATGGTCATCATGGATTTTTCATTAAATATTTAATGTGATAATACTTATTTATGAACCATTTATTTCTTTATATGATGATGTGTAGTGAAAAGTTGTACAATGCATTTATGTTTGGTGATATGTCATGTATACAGGTCTACCGACCAGAATCCTCATCACCCCCAGTGGAATATATATTCTTTCATCATCAGTTGTTAACCTATTTATATAATATAAAACAAAATGGAATAAAATTAATATATTTAATAAATGTTTATTAAACACCAAATTAAATAATGAATATTCTTGATGTGAATATCTCACACCAATTGTGTATAAATGAGCAATTATTAAAAAATAATTTAAAATTATCATATGACCTATATGATACCACTAGAAGATTTTAGGGTTAAGTGGATGTGGTCTTGTGTAATTCCCAATGTAATGATATAATAAACCATTTTCTAATTCAATAATATGAATTAGATACTTTTTTTACTTAAAAAAATATTAATTAATTTTTTAAAATAAAAAATAAACAGTTTAACTACATTTATTTCATATAAGGTATTATTTAAGATATTAAATTCTAAATTATATAATTTTAATTTTATAAAATAAAATTATTTATGAAATCATAATAACAAAATTTAGTTTTGGTGATATCCGAGCATTTTTCAGAAAATATCGATTTTTCAGCGAATAGTGAAAAATACTAATTTTTATAAAAATCATTTTCTATTTAAATAAATTCTATAATTTAAGAGTACAAATATATTTTGAATATGTTTTAATATAATATAATTATTATTTAATTATATTTAGTTGATGTAATAATTTTTTAGCCAACCTTAAATTAGTTTTTAATATATTATTATTTTTTGGTTCAAAGACGTGTTTTACGAAGAAAAGATTTAAAATGAATAATGTTTTCCCTTTTTAATTAATTAAAATAATACCTATTATGTAATGATATAAATTAAATTTATATTTTATAAATAAATAAATTTTAATTTATTTTCATTTAATGATTATTATTATTGAAGGATTTAATATAGAATCGGGTTTCTCTGAAAAATAGTTTTCTTAGAAACCCAATGTCTCGCCGCATTAGTGACATTGATTTACAATTAATATTTTTCACTAATGTGAAATAAATTTAGAGAAATGGGTACCATAATTTGAATATTCATAATTTATAATTTATAAAAAGGTAAAATTAATTTTTTTCTAAAGATATTAGTAAATTAAATTAAAATTAATTAAGAGATTACTGTAAAAATGAAATTACTTAATGGTTAAACTTCATACTTAAAGGGTAAAGTGACCTATAAACCTTCCCAAACCCCATTTTATAGTCATTTTTATATCTTATAACTTATATTATAATGTTTTGTGAATTCTTGGGTCCTGGAAAGATGAAAAATTTCTTTTGAAATTCCCTCTTTCAAAATAATTACAAGTGTGTCCCTCATGACTCTAATAAAAGTCCACACACTCTCTCTTATCCTTGTAGCTTAAAACCAATTTTTTCAAGAAATAACTTAACCAAAACCATACTAACTGTTCTAACCTAATCTTATAATCAGTATGTTATAATGGAATCTAATAGATGAAGTTGCTTGGTGTAAACCATAGGGAGATACCCTAAGATGAGGTAATATTCATCAACAAGCATTTTATTTTATTTCCTCATCCAAAACATTAAATTCATATTACAACACGAATAAATAATAATATTAGTATCATTATATTCCCAGATTTATTTATGTTATGGGTTTAACCTACAACCACACACACTTCTATAAGTTGGGTTACAAAATCATCATTTGTTTGTATGGTGGACTATCGCCTTGTGAAATGATGTCATTAATTTTTCTATTACCAAATATCATGGTTGGGTATAATAATGGATATGAATTTGAAATGTTATATTTATAACCTAATATTACCCATGTATTAATTATACCATATATACCTTTTTTAAATTCCAATATGTAAGGGATATGGTAACGTCATTCGTGTGTATGACGAACTGCCGCCTGACAAAGAGATGTGATTTGTTTTCACTGATGCATTTGTGTAAGTTAATAATGGTAAAGATAAATAATATATGTGATATAAATGAAATATTAAAGATTTTAATTACACATTTACCATTATATTGGTATAATATTTCATTTTATTTCTTACCTTCTCACACAATGAAGTTATGATAATGTTGTTCGAGGACGTGTGGACCACCTCCTCCTCGAAGTGATGTGATTCCTCTTTTCATCACCACAACATAAGAATATTATATAATATTATATATAATTATTTTTTATGTTATTTATGATATAATTATCATTCTATAATGATATGTTTTACTAATATTCTTTCCAAAATGATAATGGAAAAATTGAAATGATACTAATGTGTACGTATGGCCAACTTTCTCCATGATCATAATGGTAGTTCATTTTTCTAAACATTTTACCCTGATTTATAATAAAAGTATAATTTAACATTAAATTTGATAATTATTACATGATTATTATTCATTATATTTTTATGTAATGTCCCTATATTCTATATTTAACATACAAAATTCAGTTTTGACACATAAACCGAATATGGTCAAGAAATTTGACATAAAAATAATTAATTAACTGTATAAAATTTTTTGTTAAGTAAAATAAAAGTACTAATAAATTTGAAAACTTTTATCAAGAATGTAAATAGTTAATATATGTTTATTATTCCAGAATATAAATACATATGTGAAAATCTGTACTCAAGGTATGGGAATTGGTCTCAATCTCCTTTCACTGAGGTATATCTTGATTTTATATTCCAAGATTGTTATTTAGGGTGTATATGATACCCATTTGATATTATATATCATGAATGTATCTATTCTTAAGGTTTTTTATTTTCTTATAATATAATTATTTCATGGGGATTATGATTCTAATATTTTCATATTGATATTGTATATTTAATCTTAATAAATCTTCCTTTAATGTTTTCCTTCGAACTCTATTTATTATCCTTTTATAAATTTTTATTTTTTAAATTATTTTATGTGTACATAAATGATTTATAAATTAAATTTTAAACTTTATTTTAAATTGTTTTCAATAGTAATATTTTTGAGTGTTTTATATGAAACATTTCAACAAATGACAAAAGAAATTATTAACATACGTGATGGTAATGCCTTTTACATTAATCTGATCATTATTTAATCTCTATATTTCCATGAAATAATTCGTGACTCCTTCAATGGAAAATAATTTTTTTTGGTATTTTGGAATTTATTTTTTTCAAAAGAAAATAAAACATTTATTTTTAATTTTTTTTTAATAAATGATTATTTTCATATCAAAAAAATACTTTATTATTAGTTTAAAAAAAATTAAAATGTTTTTTGATGGAATGTGAAAGAATAAAAAACATTTCAGGATACTATACTTGAGAATTATATAATGGGTCATCCCAAATTGCACTAGGTGAGCCTATTACATCTTATATGATGGGGTTTACTAGATAGCTATTGGTTAACCCATTACAGGTCATATGATGGGGTCGCCTCGATAGAGTTGGGTGAGACCATTATAGATTAAATGACTGGTTTATCCAAATTATTCTCTATGTAATTGGGTATCGTTCCTTGTCATAATAATAAAGGGGGAGTTACCAAAGGTGAAATCCTACATATTTTATTGTGCTCCTGTTTCTTCTGACACAAGTTTAAAATGGGTTATGAATGTTACACTCTATATTAATTAGATGGGTTTTATATTTATTTCTATTAGATTTAATTATTTTCTTTGAGAAAATTGGTGTGTATTGATTTCATGTTAATATGTTTTATCTCATGTTCTCAAAGAATACTGAATATACATATAAATTGTATATGATTATTCATGTTTTCACAGGACTAATTGTTTTCCTCCTTTGTGTATCCCTTAATGAGTTTTTTTTCTCATCCCACGTTTGTAAAATTTTTTCATAGAAGGGTAAGGGAATGGATAATGTCATGATTAATTTCATGAATAGTTCTCCTAAAATAAATAATCTTTTGTATTAATGAGTTTAATAATGTATATAATAGAGACAAATCAGAAGATTCCACTTTTATTATATGTTTTCTAATGTATAAGTTAAGGAATCATTACATAAAAAACTATACTTGGAAAAATACTCAAATTGAAAAAAAAGTCAAATCTTAACTAAAAATCCAGATTATGTAATGTTTAATCCTGGAACCATATAGTTGGTATTAAAGGAATGGTTTAGATAAATTTAATGGTTATGATAATTATAATAACATTGAATGGAAAATTTTTACCTTATTGTAAAGTTAAAATGATATATCATTTAAATATTACCATGTTTATTCACCTAAATTGTTTCTGTTCAAATTGATATTATAATGTGAATGATTTAATTTTTAGTGGGAAGTAACTGAGTGGAAAATATCTACTAGAATATCCATCCTAAGTTGGTCAAAATTAGAATATATCTATTTTTTTATTTTATGGATTAATTTACAAACTCTATAAATAGTAGGGGTATCCAAGATAAAGAGGAACCTGGTATAACATAAAGGAAAATTTATTTTGTGGATTATTAAATGGGGAAAATCCCCCATTATTCACTAGATATTTAAATCTTGTGAAAGCCAAAGTATGGTTAAATTTTCTGGAAAATTAGTTTAAAGTCATGGGATGTATGGATTTTCTAAAGGAAACTCTTAAAGTTTACCATTTTGAAGGTGAAGCTGATTGATGGTGGTATTGGGATAAGAATAAAATAGAAAAATATGATCTTGATTTAATTGAATGAGAATAATTTGATAATTTTTCCATTATAAATACTTCCCTAATGTAGTTTTCTTTTAGATGAGAAAAATTCCTTGAATTAAGTTAGAAAGATGATGAATCTATAGGTGCATATGAAGTAAAATTCACATGATTGGATTTTTATTTTCCATATATTCTTTAGGAAAATAATAATAATATTATTTTATTTTAATTATGGATGATGAAGAGGATTGTATATAGGAACATTTAAAAGATATGAGAAATATATTTGTTGTGCATTGAAATTTGAGATACAGTCTATTGACGGGTATGTTCCTCAAGAGGGAAATAATAAGAAAAGGTCAAGGTGGTAGGTAATAGAGAAGAAAAAAGAAAGTAAGTGCAGCGGTAAGCACCCAATATGTTCCAAGGCTTGATAATGAAATTTCAAATAATTTTTATTAGGTGTGGGAAGTGTTTCTAGTGTGGTCGGTTTGGTTATGGGGTTCATGACTGGAAAGAGGAGAGTCCTAAACAACCAATGAATATATAACTGATATCTATCCAAGAGGGAGGTGTATTATTTTTAATGATTTTTGTAATTATTCTAATCCATGTATGAAGTTAGTTTCACCGGATTGATATCAACAAAATTGAAAATAGAATGGTGTGTAAGAGTCAATTTCTATTACTATAGTTGATGTTAGGCCATCAAATGATGTGGTTACTAGAATGTTACATGTGTATTCAAATTAATATAATAGACTATTTTTCATAAGATTATTGAAGTCACTAATTTATAAAAAAAATAATGGAATTTTACAATATCACCTTATGAAATTAAGATAGATTCTTTTGAAAATAGTAGGTGGAATTATTAAAGTAATAGAGATTTATAGAAAATTTCCTATTGTTATTAGTTACAAAACATTTTCAACTTGATAATGTAGATTATTATATCACTCTTGGTATGGATTAGATTTCATTTTATAATTCTAAGATATATTTTAATCCTAATAATGTCTTATTCTGTGATTTTGTGCATTTGATAACATACCAAGAAGAAGATAAATTTATTAGAGATGGTTGTGAATGTTACTTACCTCACATAATTGAAAATAAATAAACTGATCAAATTAGTGATGTTCCAATATAAAATTAATACATGGATGTTTTTCTAGATGATTCTATAGATTTAATCTAGATTGGAAGGTTGAGTATATTTTTTACATAGCCCTTAATGCTAAGAATATTTCTAAACCACACTACGAAATGGATCAAGTGGAACTTTTATAATTCAAAAAATAAATTGTAGGAGTTATTAGATAATGATTTCCTCTACCCAAGAAATTAACCATGGGGTTTGCCTTTTTTTGAAAATAAATATGGTTTAATGAGACTTTGCGTTTATTATAGTTTCTTGAATAACATCACTGGAATAAAAAGTATCATTTTCATAACATCAAGGATTTACTAGACCATCACATGGGAGCATACAATATTTAGATGATTAAAATGTGGTTGGGGTATAATAAGTTGAAAGGGAAATATATAGATATTTTGAATACTATGTTTCATACTTGTTATGGGCATGATGTGTCTTAGTTATTCCATTATGGCGATCTAAGGAAAATTCTATATTTTTATACCTTATGAATATAATTGTTCATGAGTTCCTATAAAAGTTTGTGTTTGTGTTTATTAATGAAATTTTTGTATATTTTATAATTAAATAGAAACATAAAATAAGCATAATGATTTTTTTGAAGAAAAAAACAGAAATGAACTTTTGTGGGAAATTCTCTATATTTGAATTTTGGTTGCAATGTTTTCTATGGTCACATTGATTTTATATATGGAATAACTATTGAAAAGTCTAAACAAAGTCATTAAAGAATTATAAAGACTAAAAAATATTAGATAAATTCGTAGTTTTATTTTATTTGAGAGTTACTAAAGGTAGATTTTTTTAAAAAATTCAGTTTTTTATCACATTAACTATGTTAATTCAAAAAGAAGTTAAATTCATCTTAAAAAAATAATTTGATGATTATTTTCAAGAACAAAAAATAATATTTGTGAATAATCCAATTTTTTACCTACATTAAAGGAATGTTAATTTTTATATGGTTATGATTCATTTAAAGGATTTTTCGGTTTTCAAATGTAGAATGATGGGGTATTTTCTTATTCATTATGTCAGTTGAAACCTCATGAGTTAAATAACACTTCAAATGATTTAAAATTAGTCGTTGTCATTTTTTATTTAAAAATTTAGAGGAATTATTTTTAAGGAGTAATTTTTGAAATATATAATGATCAAAAAATCTTGAAGTATGCATTCAATCATAAATAGGTGAGCATGAGATAGAAAAGATGGTTAGAACTGATCAAGGATTATGATTTCACAATTCACTAATCTTGGAAAATAAAAAAAGGTGGTTGTTTCTTTGAGTCAAAAATTTAATCCTACATTATCTATTTTATGTTTGGAATGTGGCCCTTTGGTTAATGATTTGATAATTTTTTACCTAGAAGTTTTGGATTTAGGGACATCATCTATTTTTTTCAGGTTTCAGTATAGTTATCATTGTCCAAAAGAATAATGAAATCTCATAAGGTGGATCAATATTTTCCAGAAAAGGTAGAATCCATTAATAAGTGAAATTTGATTGATCATTGTACTATACATTTTTAAAAAATATTATGTGTCCTTCTAATTCCGAATTGAGGAAATAATTATTGAATGAAGCTCAAATTTCTCAGTTATCCATTTATCATAGAAGCACTATGATATACTGAGTCCTTTTAGAGTATTAATTGGGTTGTGAAATGGAAAGAGATATTTATGAATTTACCATGATGTGTTTCACTTATAAGTATGTTAAATATGAATTAACTTTACTAAAGTGGATTCTTCAATCGTTATAATTGTTAAACTGGAAATGAGAACATATATCCAAGGATTTCAATGTGGATTTTTAAGGAATTAGGAGGTAACAATGTGATTTCATTTATTTTTGATCAATTAACTAAATATACACATTTATATCATATTTAAGATACAATGTATTTAGATAATATTTTATAACATTATCTAATATAGGGAGTTAAATAACATGGAGTTCCCTTATTCATTGCATCTGACTGTAATCCTAGGTTAACATTCAATTATTGTAATGGATTTACGATGTCTTTTGGTACTAAATTAAATTATAGTAAAAATTTTCATCCTTAATCTAATGAAAAATATATTTGGATGAATAAAACTATAGAAGATATGATTCATTCTTATTAAATGGATTTATAGGTATTTTGAGATCAATATAATTATTTGGTTAAGCTTTTTTTTAATAATAGTTTTCATTCTAGTATATAGATGGAACCATTTGAGGTATTATATGGAAATCAGTGTCAGAAACCGTATTTTTTTGGATGAATTTGGAGAAAGGAATTTGATGGTACCTGAGTTGTTTGGTCCAATATATGAGAAGGTTCAATTGATTCAGTGTCACTTGAGGGTGCCTCAATTAATACAAAAAATTTACAAGGATAACTGGATAAAAGATATTCTTTTGGAGGAGGATGATTACGTCTTTCTCAATGTTTCTCCATGGAAAGGTGTGGTCAGTTTTGTACATAAAGGGAATTTTATTCCTTTATTCATTGGGCCATATGATATTTTTGATAATATTGTATTAGTTTCCTATCGATTTGGATTACCTCAATGTTTATCTTAGGTATACAACATATTTTAGGTTTCAATGTAATGAAAATATGTGGCCAATTCATCTCATGATTTAAGACATGAATTAGTTTAAGTTTAAGATAATATTTTATATGAGGAATATCTAACTCATATTATTTACAATAGATTGAATTTTTTTATGAATAAGGTGATTCACTATGTTATGATTTTACTACAAACCCATATTGGTGAAGATGCAACATTGGAATCAAGAAATGATACGGGGGAATGATATACCCACACATTTTATAAGTGTATAAAATTATGAGGATATATTTTTTAAAATTGTGAAGGATGTAATAACATTGTTAAATTTATAATAAATACTTTTCATATTTATTAATATGAATTACGCCGTTTAATTTGTTATAAAAACACTCACTAAGGGCTTTAAATCAAAAAGGAAATAGTATAACTAAACTCTATTATTATAAGGTTTTAAATGAAAGATAAATTTATATGTTTTAGAATGTAAACTTGAAAAAATGAATATTATTTTTGAAATAATAATATGAATATATAATCTCGTAGATTTTTTTGGTATTTTTTGGAAAATATTGATTTTCAACACACAATGAAAAATATTGATTTAAAAAAAAATTCTCTTCTTTTTAAATAAATTATTTAATTTAATATTCCCAATATGTTTTGAATATGTTTTTAAGTAATATAATTTTTATTTATTTATATATAATCCACTTAATTTCTTTTGAATCCCCTTTATATTGGTTTTTAATATAAGTCTGTTTTTTTGTTTAAGGATGAGTTTTTCAAAAAATAGTTTTACAATGCATAATGTTTCCCCCGAGTAAATAATCCAAAAATACATAATAGGGAATGTTTTCAATGAAATTTATATACTTTATATCAGTAACTTTTGATTTAATTTATTTTAATTTATAATATTATTAATGGAGTTAATATTGGATAATCATTTCAAAAAATACTTTTCTTAAAAACCTACAGTCTCGCTGCGTTTGCAAATATAATATTAAATTAAAAATTTTCACTTTTATGTATTCAATTTGGGAAAATGTATTCCAAATTTGAAATTAAAATAACTTGTAAATTATAATAATTTAATCATAAATTATTTCTAAAGATATTATTGGAATAATTTAAAATTATATACAGTGATTCAGGTAAAAATGAGATTACTTTGTGGTTAAACTTTAATAATAATAGAAAAATGACCTAGAAAATTATTCAAAACCCATTTTATGGCCATTTTTAGATCTTATAAGTTATATTATCGAATTTGGTGCATTATCGCAGCATATCTACAAGAAAGAAACATCGGTGGAATTCACTCTTTCAAAATAATTACACGTGTGCTACCCATCCCACTTATAAATGGACACCATGTTTCCTCCAGTTCTCACACCTTAAAAACATATTTGTTCATAAATTAACTAAAAAATAATTTACTAAATCCCATACCATCATAATATATTCCTCACTTTAGGGATAAATCTATCCTTTTAAATAATTTTAGACAACCCAATGAGAGATACCTGAAGAAGTGTTAACATTAATCAATGAGAGCTTTATTTTATTTCCACATACACCAATTCAATTATCCTTATACAATGATAAAATTACAACCACAGTATCTTGAATATTCTAATACTGTGTTATGTTGAGTTTTTTACATACAACCCCACAAACATTTTTCAAATGTGTTATGAAATAATCATTCATGTATATGGTGGACTACCACATCATGAGATGATTCCAATCGTTTATCCATTGACACCTCCCACAATTGGGTATAATAACAGATATAATGTTTTTATATGATATTTATAACAAAATTATACCTATAGAGTCATTATATAATATATAAATGTTTTATATTTTAATGTGTAAGGGATATGATAATGTCATTCGTGTGCACATCGAACTACCGCCTCATGATGCGATGTGAGTAGTTTTCACTAACACATTACTTGGAAGGTAAAAGGGTAATGATAATGATTATATTTGATATAAATGAAATATTTATTATATTTATGACATATTTACTATTCTTTATTTATAATATATCATTTAATTTCTTACCTTCTCACTCAATGAAAAAGTGATAATGTCATTCACGAATGTGTAGACTACTACCTCCTCATAGCGATGTGATTCATTTTGTTGTCACCGCATGAAAATAAATGAATATATAATTAAATATAAATATATATTATTGTATTTATTATATAATTATCATTTTGAGACGATAAATTTTACATACCATATTTCTATAAAGGTCACATGATTATTGAAATGTTACTCATTTGTAAGTTCGGCCTACCGTCTCCATGATCATAATGTTACTTCATTTTTCTAAAGAATATTTAATGATTGGGTTTAAAGGTATAATTAATATATACATATTATAATTATTTCATAATTATTATTATTATGTATATGTTTAAATTGTGACCCCATTGACCATAGTCGGCCAACTAATGAAATTGTTGACACATAAACCGAAAGTGATCAAAACATCCGATATAAACATAATTGATTAATTAATTTTATATAACCTATTAATAAGGGAAATTAAAGTAATAACAAACCTAAAAAAGATTCTCAATAAATTAAATTATTAACTTGGGTTTATAATTTATGATTATAAGGACAAACATGACTAGTCAGACTCAAGGAAAGGGAATTCATTTCAACCCCCTTTAGTAGAGGCATATATTGATTTTAAACAACTATATTATTTTATAAGGTTTATATATATATATCCACATTGATATTATATATCAATAATTTATCCTTTATAATGGTATTTAATTTGTTTATAATTTTATTCTCTTATGGGTCTTATGATTTAAATATCTCCAAAGTGATAAATTAATTTTCTTCTAAATAAATCCTTTTTTATTGTATTACTTCAAATTATCATTCACTTTTGGTTAAATGTTTTAAAATTATTTTTGAAATTATTTTATATGAAAATAAATGATTTTTAAATTAGTTTTTTAAAATCATTTTAAATTTTTTCCAGAAGACATATTTTTATGTGTTTTACATGGAACGTGTTGACAAACAAAAAAGGAATTCCTATTATACATTGAAACAAAAAAAATCCACCACTATGACCATTATTTTATTCCACTTCCATAGTATGATTTCATATTTCCATAAATGGGAAAACTATTTTAATTTTATTCAGGTATTTTGGTGTTTATTTTTTTTTCAAAATAAAAGGGTATTATTATTTTAAAAATGGGGTTTAACAAATGATATTTGGATGTCAAAAAATAATTTTCTTATAAGATTAAAATTAATCTTAAAATGTTTTATGATTTGATAGTGAAAGAATAAAAATATATTTTTCATTATATGGGGGTCTCCCAAATAGAACCAGGATATCCCGTTATAGGTTAAATGATGGGGTTGCCCATATAATAGTCTAATTTATTGGGTAATTTTTGTTATCTTAATAGGAAATTTGGAGGGAGTTACAAAAGTATTTATACTATAGATTTAACTGTGATATTTTCACTTAATACATTGGTTTTGAAAGGGTTATGAATTTTATTATCTATATTACTGAGAATGGTTTCTAATTTTAATCTATGACATTTCATTATTTTCTTTAATAAAATATGCATGTTTGTTATTCATGGAAAAATGTTTTATTTCATATTATCTATGTACTTTGATGATGATGTTAAAAATTATGTTGAATTTCATTTTTCTATTAGACTATTTGTTTTTTTCCTTCATGTATCCATTTATTTAGATTTTTTTGCGCATCCCATGTTTTTAAATATTTCTCATGGGATTCTTAAGGGAATGTATAAAGTCATGTTGATATTCATGAAGAGTTTTAATGAAAGAAATAATGTTTTTGAAGAGTTTTATGTGGTGTAAAAATTATATACTACTGAGAAGTGTGCACTTTTTATTATATGGGTTTTAATATATGATTTATTGACTAGTTATCTAAAACTATAAACCAGAAAATATCCTTTAATTTAAAATAATGTAAATTATCGAATGAAACTTAGGATTATATAATGTTTAAGGCCTAATACTTATATCAAAACAATGTCTAATAAGTTTTCTCCCTTAAATATCTTTATATTAATAATCAAAACTATATTTATATCTATTATTAGAATCCACAAGGAAATTATCTCTCATGTTATTCATATTTAATTTATACATATGAGTAATTTCTTTATCTTTTAACTCCTTATTCATTGTCAAATTTAGTTTATTCTTCTTATCGGACCATCATTATGATATGAGAATCAAACATAGATTCCCTCTATAAGTTATCCAAACCTATATAAGAATCGTTGAACATCATGTAAGGGTTATCTATATTCTAGTGTCGATATCCCAATGGATTCTGTCATTCAAGGTCAATTATAACATTAGAACCCAATGAATGTTTGTTGGATTCCCTTCGTTCTCAAATGAAAAGTGAGTGTAGAGTTGGATCACCAATTATCACAAAACATTTATCATTCATGAGAATATTTACATGTTCAATATAATTCTCTAGTAATCCCAATGTTATAAATAATAATTTTCAAGTAAAATATCTTCGAGAATACAATATGCATATATTTTTAGAGAGGAGGATATAATATTACTTATTAAAAGCCTCTTTAATATAATGAAAACCCCTATAGTACTCCATGTGTAAATAGTAATATAAATATTAATATTTACTTGATCTATATGTAACTGGGAAACTAATTTAATATTATTTATTTTGAATAAATAGATTACAATTATCTAAAAAAATTACATTCTCACTAGACCATCACTCAGTCTACTATTACTCATCATTTTTTAAAAGACATATTATACTTCATACATATTTAATTA
Organism: Viscum album; assembly: GCA_963277665.1. Classification (NCBI taxonomy): domain Eukaryota; kingdom Viridiplantae; phylum Streptophyta; class Magnoliopsida; order Santalales; family Viscaceae; genus Viscum; species Viscum album. The sequence continues at coordinate 856,731,749 of OY728145.1, forward strand.
AATAAAAAGTAAAAATGTTTCATATATCAAGAAATAAATATTTGTGATCATTTAATAAATACGATTAAACATTTTTCATAGTACATGAGGATAATATTCTAATTTAATTGTAAAATTCATCTTCAATTGAACTAGGGTTTTGGATATTCTTAGTTTGTGACCCTCTAGGTCCCTTTCGTAGTGGATTTTGGCTTTACCGCCTTAATAATATGGTTTGTGTCTTGCAACAAAACTAAATAGTTAATTTCAAAATAACATTCAACCTAAAAACCCCTTAAAATGTAAGATAATCCCTTTGTATCAATTTATCTCCTCAAAAATGTTTTATAGCGTATGCCACAAACCATTGTTCTAAACTCCACTTTCTAGACATTCTATAAATAAAAATGCTAATAATATGCCATGAAAATGGAATTAAGATGTATATTCTACTCATTTAAAGGTATTATGATATTCAATTCCAATTAGATGTAAAAATCATCTCTCATATTATTCATTAATGTCGTTCCACTCATTAAAGACCCAACATATCCATTAATTCCATGATTTGTTATCAATGTAGTTTCTGAAAGACATATAATCACATGATTCGTTAAACACATTAACAATAAAAATAGAGTCAAACGATCAATATATATGTATTTATATAGGAATATCCAATAACACATGAAATATAAAGAACTATGATTTGTGTAAATGTCCTCATGACCTTCATTCATAGAGATTCCCAAGGGAGAATACAGTGATAAGTTTTCACAATATCCTCAAAGGATACCTACCATAATAGAATGTATCATCTATTTTCCATTATACAATATATTATATCCCTTTAAGATGAATTTAAGTAATATAATCATATAAGAAAAGAACATCATTATGGGGAACTACTATGCACTACTGATGTGGAATTTAACCATGGGAGACTATCACATACACTATAATGAAGAAGAATAATTAGGCTATTATATTATATTTAATCATCATGAATATACAATGTAATATAAAGAATAATTGTTTTTGGATTTTGGTCAGCACCAACTCTAATAGATGGAACCTCCATTTTTTTCCTGACACTTTTATAGTGTGAACAACATAACACAACATGAATGGGTTGTTTCTACAATTTCATAACACTTGAAACACTTTAACTATTATCAAATCCATATATAACATATAGAATACAACTTTTTCGCAAAAATAACATCTAAAAAATTGATTTAGGGTTATATAATATTTTGGATTTCCTTTTTGAGTCACAATTTCCAATAAGAACACCATTATTAGATAAAAAATCCAATCATTCTATAAGTTGCAACTTCTTATAAATATATGATGTATTATATGAAAAAATAGTTGTAAATATATAAATTAATAAATTAGTGTTAATAATAAGTGTTATATTCTTTAAATTTTATATAATTGATTGAAATATGTGATATTGATTTAGATTTTATGAATGATTCTCTTATATCTGGAAAAGAATTATATTTTATAGAATAAAATATCAAGAAAGTGTGATTGAATTGATAATGAGTTATGATGGTGATAAATGTTATAAGTCAATACTATATGTGAAATAGTGATAACGTTTTCATGGTGGGACCCCATTAAATGATGTGATATAATTAAAAATTAATTATTTGTTCTTAATGAATACTCTATAATCAATAGAAGGATTATAAATAGGAGTGTCTTAGACAAAAGGTGATAAGGCAGAGGATTACAATTTGTAAATATTTGACTATGCATTGAGGATGTTTGGATAGAATTTTTGAGTATCACAGTTAAATGAAATGAATGGAACAAAACACTAAGTGATAATATAAAAAAACAATTTCAAATATTTCCACCTAATTTATTAATTAATAAAACTTATCATTATTAGTTTATTATTGAAAATGTATAGTGGGATGAATATTTGGGCACCCTCATTTTTTGACATATTATAATTACAAAGTAGAAATCATTATATTAATTTTGGTGTTACTAGTAGGATTTTTTAATTCACATTAAATTTATATTTTCTTGGAAATTTAGAATCTGGTAAGGATAATTTAATAGAACTATATTATTTTTCGAGAAGTTCTAAATAATTGTATGGGGTTTTTTATTTTTAATGTTTTAGTTTATTGTTTTTAAACATCTAATCTCATAAGTGATTAAATATGACATGTTTTAGACATCAATCCATCTATACTCAACCCACATTTGGTTGAGAGAGATCATGTATATATAGGAGATAGTTAGACATGTATAATTTTTATAACTTCTCCAGTGTATGATAGATGGAGATGGGTACTTCCAATAGTATTCTCATTGATAGATCATGGTAGATATGATATGTGGAAATGATTAGTTCCTCCGTCATCCTAGTTATGAGAATCTAATGGATGCTAACACAACATAATAGAGATATACGGTCATCTCCCACACTATATAGATTGTTGTGGATGATTATACACCATATATTACATCTTATCCCAGTAATAGATCCAAGACTTTGGTAGAAGTAATATATAACTATAGTATTAGATATTTATATTTCCTTTAGTATTTCATTCTATATATTTATCCTTTGAAATGTGTATTTATTCTAGACTCTAGAAATATTTATATTTGTTACTAGATTTAGATATGAGTATTTCCATAACATAGATATGTGTATCTAATTGTTTGAGGATAGATAGATGGGGTTGTTTATTTCTATAATACAGATAAAATTTGTTGAAATTGTATCTAATACCTTATCTCATGATCTTTTCATCCAATTTTAATTATTAGGTTGGAAATATGTGATTGGTTGTGAGATATGTTTGTAATTTCCATGTAGAAAAAACATTGGAATTTGGAAATCATTATGTAAGTCAGTTGTGGGTTAATTACTAAGGATAAACCATGGTTATGAATGTATAAAATGTATAGTAATGTCTGGTTATTTAAACATTAATTATTTTAATTTATTCCTGAATTATATTTTTATTCAGTCTACTCACTTATTATAACAACTCTACTGCTTATTATTATACTCACCAATGGATTTTCATGTTATTCTTTTCTCCTTGTCTCCATATAAATTAGTGGAATCTATGAAATATTTATCATGGGACCTTATGGTTAATAATATATTTGGATATCTTTTATTGTATTGATATGATGATGATTTCCATCTTTATGTCATTTTAATTTGGGATATACTATATTGAATATTTCATAGTAGTTTCTATTGTTTTCATTTGTATAATATCATATTTTACATTGGACAATTTAGTATAGAAATTAATATTCAATATTCTGTATTTTATATTTCATGCATGATATTGAGGATGTAAAAATTTGATGGTATGTCACTGATTATTTAGGGAAAACTCCTCTTGTGGTTGAGTAGATAACTATACACTAGTTGTTATCCCTTTCCCACAGGGAAGGGAGATTAGGGAGTTCACCTATAGGTAACTCATGATCTATAAGGTTGGTATTAAAGTTGTAGGATTAATTATAGTATTATGAACATATGAGGATTTTCAAATTAGGGTTGGATATAAAGGCTTATATTAGGGTTTACTGGGGATTTATTGTACATGCAGTCATAATATAGTAATTTTTAAATGATGTAACGGAAAACATATGTTGGGCCTAACTCTTATTGATAAAACATAACTAAGACCACAGTATGTAATTAATGAAAAAATGGGGGGATAATTCACTATATAGATCTATAGAATGATTTTATAATTTTAAGATAGATTTTACTGCATTCATGTTTATCCTATGTGGGCTTATATATTTATATATCCTGCAAACTCATAATCATTTTCAATTATTTTGTGGTAAAGATACTATTTGGTGGAAAGTGGTTAGGGATTTCCATGATATTAATTAAGTGATTTTCATCATTGATTACAATGAGAATCGATGATTAAGAGAGACTCTGATATATTGGGGAATATATTTTGGAAAAATAATTTTTTGGACGCGTAAATATACATTAATTATAGACCTATTGAGTAGTATTATCTATTCGATAGGTAATTCTCAAGAATTTCATTGATGCTTTTTAAAATATCTATCTTATTTATGAGGAAATCATTAAATTTTCTAAATCTTTCTACTTTATATTTATGGTATTATAACTTCTACACATATTCACGAAATATTCCAATAACTCTTCATTGATTACATTGCACCTATCAATGCTTTTTATTTGGTATAATTTGGGACAATGTATTATGGAATAAGTGTAATTATATTTCATAGCTCTACAATTTTTTGACATTCCATAATGAAATCCCTTACCGAGAAGAATTTAAAATTAATAAAAGACATGTATAATTATCTAAAAATAAGAAAATAGTGAATATATTATTTATTTGTAAATAAATTTAATCCACATGGGTGAGAACTATGATATTTACCATTAAATACAATGTTATCATTTATTTTTTGTTTTGTGAATATTTTTGAAATTCATCATTTTGGTCCATAAGCAGATTTTAAAATATTATTGTATTTTCTTCCAGTGGAATTTTAAGGCCCCAGCCTTAATCATTACATATTCTTGAGTTTTGATCAAGAATTTACTTTCTTTTACATAGAGTATATTTTCATTTTTAGAGATTTAAATAATTAATCCATTATTAATACATTACATCTCAAATATTACAAAGTAGACACTTATAATCTATCGATTTTTTTACAATAACAAAACTCCTTAAATTAAAAATAATTAATTTCATGAAACAAAAATTCTTGAATAATTACTTTCACATACCCTTCCTTATACACTATGAAAAATATTTCAAAAACATGGGATGAGAATAAAAATCTCGGTAAGGGTAATAAAATAAAGACATAAAAATTTAGTCCATGAATACATAAAAATAAATGAAAGTATACTCCATAAAACATAAGAATTTAACATACCTCTTGAAATTATAATATTTATGAATAACTCATAAAAATCATAAATCATAAAGGAAACTTGTGGCATCCATAACATACTTACATTTTAATTTTCACAGGTACCTAGGGTATAATCTTCATGGTTACATTTAGAATACCTATCACAATATATTTCGTAAATATCTTAGGAGAAACATTATCATTTACCTCTTTCACACTACCCAATAAATTAGAGAGATATACTGGGCTCACCCACCCTCATTTTATCATGGAACCACCTGTATACATAATCAATTCCCAAGAACCATAACATAATCATAACATATGAACAAACATAAAGGAAATATAACATTTCCATATTGTAAAAATATATTGATATAATAAATCCATTCTAAAAACCATTTTAAATACCAAAATATCTAAAATGTAATACAGTATTTAATTTTCTTTTTAAAAGAATTACATATTGTAGAGGAAGCCAAATATCAAATAATGTTCGTGACAGCAGAATGGTCATTGTCTTCACGTACGTAAAAAAGAAACAATACGTTTTAGTTTAGTAAAACACATCATAAAAAAATATTCCTTTTGAAAACTATTGAATGAAATTAAAATTCAGATGTTTTGATTATACATCATATAAAATAAGGTCTTATAAAAATAAAAATATTCCTTAATGAAATGATATTGAGACGAAGTCCTTAACAAAGATCATGTCATTGGATTAAGGATAAATAAATGAAATATATTTTTTTGAAAAATATAAATTTAACCAATATAAGTTTATATTCATTGTATAAAAATATGAGTTCATTCCCACATATACTTGGAAAAACAAAACCAATGCCATGGATACTTAACTCAATGAATGAAGATTGAGTTAATATTTCCCTTACCTCGAATCCAACTTGTCTCATTCATTATTTATATTCCTAAATAACAAAATTATGTTAATTAGTAATTTATTGAGATACTTTTTAAATTATATTATTCATTTTTTACAACAAATTTCCATGTTATAAAAATTACATAATCATTTATGTTCATATTGGTCATTTTTTCAATATTCTGTAATTGAGTCGAAAATGAACTTGTTTAATATAAATTGCATATCTGGTAAAAATTACATAATATCGAAAGTATTATTTCAGATTTAAATATCATATATATCCGATATTTATTTATTTAGAATAGTCCAAAACAGTTTGAGAAAATAAATGAAATCCATCATTCATGGAGATGATAGGCAATACGTATGCATGAACGCTACATTAATTTCACTATCATATTAAGGGAATGAAAACTAAATGAAAAATATGTATATTATAATTTTAGAATAATATATATGTTTTATATGTTACATAAGTTCATCAAATCCATCATTTATACATTCCATGTATGGCATCAGTGAGTCATATCACTTTGAGTGGGCAGTAGTCTACACTTCTTCAAATAAAATTATCGTATTTATTCATTAGAAAAAGAATAAAGTTATGTGGTAAATAAATCATATAGTTTAATAGAGTCTATATAAATATAATATAAACCATATTTATTCATTCCATTCATGTATATTGTTTTTTTTAATGATGATCATGTAGAATGAATCACATCACCTAGTGAAGACGGTTGGTCGTACGTACGCACGAGTGACGATATCAGTCACTTAATGGTTAAACGGTATGGAATTGGATGGTATATTAAGTATAAATAATAATTATAATTTTATTATCATTATTTAAATCCATTATTATCATAATTATACCCATTTTAATTAGTTCTTGTTGAATAAAAAATTACACCACAGTTTGGAGATGGTATGCCCTGCATACACATGCATGGTGATATTGTTATTCGTACGATAAATAAAAAATGTATAAGGTTGTAACATAACTATAATAAAAAATAATCATGTATAAGATACTATATTTATAACTTTTTTATGAATGTTACATAATAAGAGGAAATAAAAGAAAAGAATGTTGAATGATGTGATAAAAGAAATACCTCTTTTTTGAGTATCTACTTTTTATTTTCAAAACATGTCTCCTTAGGATAGATTTATGCCCAAACTGTAGCCTTTATGGTTAATTTAGGGATGTAGGTAGATTATTTTAGTATAATTTGGATGATAAAATTTGATTTAGAGGTGTGAGTAACTGGATAGTGGTGGTGACATTTTATAAGAGGGAGGAGGGGCACCCTAGTAAAGTCTTGAAATATTATTTTATTATAAAATAATTTTATAATAATAATAGTTATAGAGTGATAAATATAGAGGATAATGTGTGTATGGGTCGAAATCCCCTCAAAAAATAGGTTTTATACAAGTTTATATCCCAAAATTAACCATATCTTTTAGCTTTAACCCGTAGTTAAAAACATTAACTCTTACCATGTATTCTTGTATCTTCATAATATATGGTTACTATATTTACTATAAAATGTCAATAGAGATAAAATTGGATCATTAATGAAATTTATGACATTATATAAGTCAGTTTTTATATTTTTATATTTTTAGGACTATTATATTATTTATTAAAATATAATTTGTTTTAAAAACCCATTTTTGTCAATTTAGATAATATTTAGTTATTGATTTTTGTTAAAGTCAAAAAAACTTGATTAATTCAATAAAAAGAAATTTAATCAACTATAAAATGTAAATGGAATCCAAAAAATTCTTTTACGACATCAAAATGTTCAAATTACATTTAATTTAATATTTATAATATCATTTATTCGAATCTTTCATCAATAAGGTAATCACTGCATCATCATCGTGTCACAAATAAATTAATTTATTTAATGTCTAAAATTTATTAATAAAATACCATAATGTATTAAATATTTTTATCTTTACAATTAATATTTATAGTAAAAGATATCAATTATATAACCCTATATTAAAATCGATTTATTAAAATATACATGTTTATGTAATATTTCCCATTTCATTAAATTAAATATTATAAATTGTCATTTTTACACTCAAGTGGATCCTAGATGCCAAAGGTTGTACCTAATAATTCTCAAAGTCATAAATATCTCATAAAATAGGATTAAGACACGTTTTAGGGTAGTTTTATATTATTATAATATTATCTTTTACCCTTATTTACATGATTTAGCCTTTAACCATGGTAAACAAAGATAAATACTCAAGTTACAATTCATAATGTCCAAAAATAAATGGTTTCTATTAACATCATTTTGAAATTATGATTCCAAATTTGTAATGCAATTTTCCAAATTGAAAACACATAATTGTATGAAATTAATTTAATATTAATTATCATTGTCAGAACCAAAAAATAGATTTTTAAGAAGTAAAAACAATCAAAGGACAGACATGTGTTTAGGTCAAATTAAATTGTGAAATTACTTCCAATGACCATAATCAGCTAAAATGATAAAAAAAATAATATAATAATTCTTTATTACCAATTAAAAAGATAATGTAACTCTATAAATAAATGAGAAGAAAATGTAGTTTTGATTTAAAATCTAGTATTTTTCACTACTCATTATGAGATGGATTTTCTCTAAAAATTATAAAAAGTATTCTTTGATATCCATCTTCTAATGAAGAAGTTTATTTTGTCATATAGAATATATAAAAGTGACAAGAACTATTTTTAAAAATCGTTTTTCATCAAAAGGAAGTAAAACATCGTTTTAAAAAATATTAGAGTATTTTATGCTTAAAATTGGATTCATTGTAATTTTAAGCCGCTAAAATTAATTGGATAAATTTATAATAATTTAAAAAATATATAAATTCATAAAATAGTTAATTATGATCATTATCACCTATAAAATTTCTTGATGTTAATGACTATTTAAAATAATAATAATATTATTTTATTATTTTTTAGTACAACTCAATGTTTTGTGCAACGTAAGATTTTGGAGAAACCCATTGTTGCATGTCAGGTACGCTATCACACATAGTATCCCCTTTAAAATAATATTAATATAAAATTAAAAAATATTAATAGATATGAAAATGTATTATTCTATAAATACATGGGATGTAACATCATTCCCCCCTTTGGGAAATTTCACCCATGCAATTTTAAATTTTGGCTTAGAAACATCATTGAAAACCCCACACTTGAAAGAAGAGTCCATAAAACTATCACTTTAAAATAATGAAAGATAAGTACAAAGGTCACTCGAGATAACACAAACTAGTATTTATTATAGGAAAAAAGTTTTGGAAGAGAAACTAACCATGTTGTTCTTAGAAAGTGTGATAGAAAACCTAATTAAGAGAAACATAACTACCCGAAATCCATAAACATCAGATGGGTTAAACAATCATTGATTTCCCAGTAGAAAAACTAAAAGTAAAATGATTTTATTAAAGTCCTTTTCGTAATGCTAAGGAATTAATTAAGTATATTTACTATGAACATAAGGAAACATACTTACTTGTCATGTATAATTCTATCCTTCAATTAATTTCTTCCACAAACTAATATTTTCTGAAAATAAAGTGTATTCAGGATGACTTAGTCCCACCTAAAGTACTAGAATCAACTTCTATAGAATTAAATAATCCAGATAATATTAACTATCTATTCATCTTGTCCTGAAACATTAACCATAACCAAAAGGGTTAGGATAATTCCCCTAAAAGAATAATCATTTATAAGAAACAAATACTACTTTTATTCTCCAAAATTCAAAAGTAATACCCAAAGTCCAACATAGACCATTAAAACAAATAATTGTCCATAAAATCCCTCAAAATTATCAAAACAAGTATTGAAACAAAAAAATTCAAAGGTATTTAATCAAATAATCTTCTAAGATAAATTTTACATTTATCTCTAAATAACATAAATCACTCTTAATGTCTCTTACCAAAAAGTAATTAACTTATTCACATATTCTACAGGAAAAGTTAAACATCTACTTAAATACTCAAATTCTCCATAAGTCCACAAATAAGATCATATATTAGTCCCAAAATATAATTTAACCATTATTCCTCAATTAAATCCCATAGTATTCTATTTACCTTAATCATATAAGATTCCAAAATAGAGAACGTCTTCCAATATAACATTATTCACATAATCCCCAAATCATTTATCAAATAACAGGTATATACATTTGAAAAAACATAAGTTTCCAAAATAAACTTATTCTGATTCCATAAACTCATTATACTAAAAAGTAAATGTCACACTAAACATGGACTTCATGTAGGCCAGTTGTAGGTGGTAAATCCTTGTTGCACTTGGGTAGTGGTTTCGATTTCAATGACCTTATATGATGTGATAGGTTTCCACCCTTCTTCTGGGTTTTACTTTTTCTAAAACTATATAGTTGTTAATAAATACCCAAAATGAGATAAGATCTTTAAAAATACAAATAACCTAATTCAACCTCATATTTATCTCAATCCCTTAATTTTTTCTTCTGAAAATGTAATAAACCATAATTACCTCAAAATAAAAGATCATATAAAACCTATATATTCATTATAATTATATCCACAAAAGAAAATGTAATTATTATTCAATTTTCATTTTCACATAACAAACATTATGGTTACACATACTAGAGAAAATGCTTCCAAAGTAATACCATCAACAAAACAGAATTATCAATTTTAAACATTTCATAACCCTAAGATATAACATAACTCGTGAATTTATAAAATATATAAATCTTAATCATCCAGTATTCTTCATGATCCCTTAACTATGTTTTTCCAACTTATTCCATAATACTTATTTCATACAAACAAAATCGTGAATCATGTCCTAATATTAAATAATGTCGAAACATGAGCTAAGAAATAATACATATCGTTCATAGTTTAATTTCAGTTTCCTCATCCTCAATTGGAATGGAATTCGGTATTACTAAACATATATTTGTATAGCCCCACTAACCCAATTTTTGAACCTTTTTTGTTGGACATATATTTTTCAAATGATCATGCACACCGTATTTGTAACATTCAATTGATCATTTAGAAAGAACATATTTCCCTTTCTTAGAGTCAACAAAATGATTCCTTTTTCCATGGTAGGTTATTGATTTATGACCATCAATTCCACATCTATAACATATTATCTTCCCTTTAAAACATTTTCCTAGGTGTTTCTTTCCACATCCATGACACATAGGTTTTTTAATATACTTACCATTATGATTATTACATGAAATTCCACAGGGATTCGTTTCTCACATATATGATTCCTCATAAATATCACTAAGGTTCATGTGGTCAATCATGTCTCTATATAGTTGGTTAAGAATAACCACAAGAGTTCTCATTGAAGATCCCATTTCATTAGGATTCTTATTTAGAAAACAACTACAGTTTCCTTCATATTCATTGTTACTATGGTGCCTACTAGATCTAGCCATTTACTAAAACCAAAAAGGGTCGATGGGAGTATATTTTTAAAATAATAATATACTATATTATGATGAGGGTAAACAATGAGATATAATTATTTATGTTATTTTAAACTCATTTAATTTATCTAAAATAACTATGATTCTTTCTAATATTCTAATCATTGTGGTTATATAAAACATGTCAGTTTTGATAAAATAACACCCTAGTCTCAAAAGTTATCTAAACCGACCTCTGATACCAATTATAAGGCCCCAACCTTAAACATTATATAATCCTGAGTTTTGATAAATATTTTACTTTCCTTTGCATTGAAGATATTTTTAATGTTAGATATTTTAATAATTTGGCCATTATTAATAGATTATATCTCAAATATTACTAAGTAGTAACTTATACTCAATCTAATTTTTTTACAATAATAAAACTCCTTAAATAGAATAATAATTATTTTCTTGATAATAGTCTTCTTGAAATATTCTTTTCTATTATCGATCCTTATACCCTATGGAAAACATTTCAAAATCTTGGGATGTGCATAAAAATATTATTAATGGTTATAAAATAAGGAAAGAAAACATTAGTCCATGAATAAAAAAATCAATGAAATCATAAGTTTCACCCACAAAATATAATCTCTTTAACATAACTCTTTTAATAAATAGATTTTTGAATAACTCATTGAAATCATTAATCAAAAAGGTAACTTGTGGCATCCATAACATAAATAAATTGTATTTTACATGGCTATATAGGGAGTATCCTTCAAGGTAATGTTAGTAAGGGTTGTACACAATAAATGACCAAAAACCATAACATAATCATAACATATAAACAATAATAAAGAAAAAAAATAACATTTTCACATTACAATAAATATATTGATATAATAAATCCATTATCAAAACCATTTTCAATACCAAAATACCTAAAATGGAATATGGTATTTACTTTTCTTTTTAAAACATTATGACTTATAGAGGAATCCAAATATCAAATAATGATCTTAACGGCAGAAATATCATTGCCATCATGTACATTAAAAAGAAACATTTATTTTGTCATTTAGAAAAACAATTCACAAAAAAAATAATCATTTTGAAAACTTTTGAATGAAACTAAATGTCAAATGGATTTATTATACACTGTATAAAACAAGGTCTCATAAAATCATATTATGCTTCAAGGGAAGAAGATTTAGACGAAGCCACTTACAAAGATCACAAAATTGAATTAAGGATAAATAAATCACATAAATATGTGTTATAAATATAAATACACCCAATATAAGTGGAAAGTTAGTGTAAATAATTAATACCTAATTCACACATATTCTTTTAAAATAATCGACGACATTGATATTTAACTTAATGAATGAATATTGAGTTATGATTTCCCTTACCTCGAATTTGATCTATATCATTCATTATTTATATTCTTGAATAATAAACATAGGTTGATTGATTATTTCTTGATAACCTTTTTCAGGTTTATTTTTCCCTTTTATATCACTTATTATCATTTTATAAAAATTATGTAATTATTTAAGATTATGTTGGTTGTTTAGTCGGTATTCAGAACCTGAGTGGAAAATAAACCTGTTTGATGTAAATTGTACAAGTTGAAAAAATTCCATCATCTCCAAAATATAATTCATGATTTAAATATAATATATATATATATATATTATAAATATATTTATAACATTCCATAACATATTGGAATAATACATGAAAAGCACCATTTATGAAGATGGTAGGTCATACGTACGCATGAACAATGCATTCATTTCTTTGTCATATTAAAGGAATTAAGACTAAATGATACATAGGTATATTATAATTACAATATAAAATATATGTTATATATGTTAAATATGTTCATTAACTTCATCTTTTATATGTTCCATGTTTTTCATGAACAATTCATATCACTTTGAGGGGGCGGTAGTCCACACTTTCTCAAATGAAATTATTGTATTTACCCATTATAGAAAGAATAATGGTATAATATAAATAAAAATTATAGATGCATTGAGTGAATATAAATATAATATATATCATATTTATTCATTCCATTCATTAATATAATCTTTAATTAATGAAGATCATGTAAAAATAATCGCATCGTATCGTGGAGAGGTTAATCCGTACTTACGCATGAGCAATGATATCATTCACTTAATGGTTAAAAAGTATAGAATTGGATGGTATATTAATTATAATGAAAAATTAACATGGTATATTCATTATTTACATCCATTATACTCATAATTATACCCATATAAATTAATTCTTGTTTAATTACAAATTACATCATGGCGTAGAGATGGTAAGCCATACGTCCGCACACATGATGATATTGTTATTCGTATGATGGATAAAAAGAGGTATAAGTTTTTGAAATAATTATAATAACATCTTAGAATGGATAAAACACTGGATTTAGTACTTCAATATATATAAAAAACATAATACGAGGTAATATAATAAAAGAATTTGGAAAGAGGTGATAGAACAAATACCTCTTTTTTGAGTGTCTCCTATTGATTTTCACAAAAGGTCTCCACTTGATGGATTTATAATCCACATGTTCCCTCTATGAGGAAGTTAGGTATGTTGGGAGATTATTTTAGTAGATTTTGTATGATCTAATAGGCTTGAGATGTGTGATTAAGTGGTTAGATGTGGTGGCCTTTTATAAGAGGGAGTAGGGGCACTTTAGGAAAATCTTGAAATATTATTTAATCGTAAAATAATTTTCAAATTTTAATATTTTCAAAGTTATATATTTATATGATAATATGATTATGTTTCTAAATACACTCATACAATAGGTTTTAGACAAGTTTTGGTCACAAAATTAACCTTATCTTTTATCTTTAACCCTTATTTAAAAACGTTAACTCTTTCCATGGATTCTTGTATCTTCGTAATATATGTTTACTATAGTTACTATAAAATTATAATAGAACAAAAAGTGTATTATTAGTGAAATATTTAACATTTAATAATTCATTTGGCATAATCTATTATTTTTATGAGTATTATATAATTTAGTAAAAAGTATTTGTTTTAAAATCTAATTCATGTCAATTTTGAAAATATTTTGAAATTTATTTTTTTAAAGACATAAGAACTTGATTATTTTGAAACAAAGACATTAAATAATCCATCACATGTCAATATCAACCAAAAAAATTATTTTATGTCATCAAAATTATCAAATTACATTAATTTTTTATTTATAATATCATTTATTTCAATCTTCCATTAATTAGGTAATAACTATATAATCATTTTCTCACAAATAATTTTTTTATTTAATGTCTAAAATTTATAAATAAAATACCATGAAGTAGGAAACCATTTTATCTTTATAATTACAATTTATAGTCAAATATATTAGATATATATCCCTATTTTAAAATTGGTTTCATTTAAAAAATACATTTTTATGTTATATTTCCCTTTTCTTTAAATAAAATATTATAAAATGTCATTCTCACTCCCAAGTGGCTACCAAATTCTAACAGTTCGTATTAAGGATGGTCATGGTCTGATATATCTCATCCAATAGAATTTTGACACATTTTACAGTATTTTTTTATTATTGTAATATTATTTTCTACCCTTATTTACATGATTTACCCTTTAACCACGGTAAATAAAAATAATTATTGTAATGGTTTATGGGTAAAATGAATAAGTTTTTGATTTGATATTACATTATTAGTCATCAAAATATAGAATTCAATTATTATTTTATTATTTCATGAATTGTTATTGAGGTTGTTTGAAATTTAAATTGATTATCATCTTAAAAATAAAAAATATGTATTTTTATTTGGGGTTTTAAGTTACCACATGAGATCTTCCATCCAATGTTAATTTTTTTATTAAAGAGAAAGCACTTTTAAGGGGAAAGTGGGAACCCTCACAACTAGAATGTTTTAGAGCCAAATGATACGACATACCTATTAAAGAAAACAGTGTTTTGTTTGGAAGCATTTTCCCTGAACAAAACCCAGGGAGTATCATGTGCCATAATGTCAGGGAAGTTCTTCAAGGTTCCCTAAAAAAGAAGATCCATGTTGTCCCAGGATTTATTGCACTCCTCTTTGCTAATCTTCCCCAATTTGTAGCCTATAAGAAGAATGTGGGCCTGCTTGTCAGCCCACTCACCTTGATCCGTTGTAGTAGCCACCTGGATCGGTCTATTATTCTTCAAATCATTGATATCCAAAGTTTCCTCCAACAATTCCTCATCTGAATGCATGAGTAGATCCCTATGGTCCAGAAAAAAGACCATTTGGCACTATGGGTGAGCTTTAGAAACCTCTTCACGCTGCTGCCCCTGGCCCCTCTGCTCCACACCACTTGAAGAAGACATAGGACAAGCAACATCACAACTTACCTGAACTGGGTCCTTGGAGATAGTGGCCTCCTCCTATTGGAAAAGGTATTTGGACTTGTTTAGGGTTGAGCTTCCAGCCTTTATAGAGGACTTTGGGGACAACTTACCCTTCCAATAGATTTTGTAATAGGAGGGTTGGGGAGGTTGCATTTTTCCTACTGCACACCCTTCGGTTGTTCGAGATAAAGCCATCGTAGTCCACGACTTTGTTCTTTCCTTTGCACATAGAGGATATAAAATAGTCCTCCTCTATAACAATTTCCTTGGGCTCATCAATTTCTGAGGCCTCGACCATTTCCTCTTGGGATGCTTCTGCATAAGATACAAGGTCCTGTCCGTGATCCACCCCTACAACCTCCTCACAATTGAGGCACTGATCTTCACCAAGAACTGCATAGAGGTTCTGGGAGGTCCTGATTGGCCCCCCTGTTAAGAGTATATCCTCATAAGAGGAGGTATGTGAATCATGCTTAGTCTTGGATGAGACTCCTATCTTCTCAAGACCACGAACCATATATTGGAAAATGTTGGGACTGTCTTCCAAATCCAGGCATTGAAATGCCTCCTTGGAACTATGACCCTTGCTATCAACCTTCGGTATGGCATCATTAGATGTTTTTTGAGCAACCTCATGGAAGTCCTGTGTAGATTCCCAGGGGGTTTCCCTCACTGTCTGCTCATCCCTTTGACTGACCTGATCTGAAGCCGTAGAAAGGGGCCTCTTATTATGCACTTCCACTCACCCTTGCATGTCGTTTCCCGAGATGCTTGCACCCAGATCACAACGCAGCCGATCAAATAGCTCTGAAACCAGTAGCCCCAAACCCTCGAGACCACCATTCATGGCTGCACCTGAAGAATACCCATGGCCTGTGCCCAAAGGAACCTGGATGGAGTGGTCCTCACCCAAAGGGATATGATCCCCCATATCCTGGACAGCCAGATGACCCTCCTTATGAGCATCCCCTGAATCATTCACTTGGGAACCAAGCCTAGCAGACCAACCAGAGGGGTCGGCCTCATCAGAACTTGTAGCCTTCATACTGTATAAAAGAAGACTATGACCCTGTCGATTATAGTAGCAACAAAAAATAGTCAAATATTCGTATAAAATTGGTTGGAAATACCTATACTCCCCCTCAATCACAATCCACATGACTTCGGTAGGAGGCCGAGAAATATCCATTTCAACACATAGTTATGCCACAATCAAATAAATTTGCAGGAATATAATCTCAATGTTATGTTGTCATGATATTGGGGTATATTTTCTTGTATTTATGATTGGCTATGTTTTTTCTCATAAAACCTCATTTGTTGGTTAGTTGCTGTTATGAGAGTTTACTCATCTAAAAATTAATATCTGGTAATGAATATATATGATTTATTCCTATTAAAATATGGAATACATTATGGTGAGTAGAATATTAAACTATGAGTGTTCACTTAGAAATGAATTTTTGTATTCATGAATCTCAATTAAACAATTTTTGTAAATGAGTGTACTGTTAGTCGTTGGAATTAAAATATAAAAATTTAGTGTCCTAGATTATATTCATATATAGATTTTACTTCCAATAATAATTTCTCAATATAAAGGGTGAAGTGTTAAATTCACCATTATTTGATTGTTCGATTGGAAAATAGGTGTTTTTATTGAGTAATGAATATTAGTTTTAACCTAGTATCGGTGTTGGTATAATTTTATGGCATGGTATGGGTTTAGGGGAGTGTTGACATACAATTTTAATGATTTTCTAAAAATTTAGATAATAAATAATTAAATTTCTATAACATCATATTCTCTAAATAAATTACTTATTTAGAGGTAAGATAATATTAAATGGAGAATCCACTATTGAAGATTTGTTTAGGGATTACCGAAATATAAATTAGATCGGTAAAATACTATCAGATCCTCAAAAATGGATTTGGTTATTTAATTTTAGACATATGAATTTAGCATAATATTCAATAAACTCACTTAATTATCAAATTATTGGATCAACACATGAAAATTTATTATAATAATCATTTTCAATAAAAAATAATAAATATCTTTAAATTCATTTAATTCAATAAATGGATTTCAAAAATTCTAGAAATAAACCTAGATTTAATTGAAAACTATGGATATAAGTATCATTTATTGATTTATGAACACCACCATATATTCTTTGAAATACTATAAATGATATGAATCCCATACCTTTGGACCCATTATAACATGAGTTATAGAATATGATATATTCTAGGTTCGAGTTTCATCCTTCTTAGACTTGTCTGTATGATTTGAGGTCTTTATAGATTGAATCAGGGAAATATAAATCAAGATATAAAATCATGTGGTTATAATAGACTAGAGGAAATGTTCATATAATATTTAATTAATTTTTAATTGGTCAAAAACCCATATGAGGTAGTTAGTGGTGATAATGGTTTTTAACTATGATGTAAAACAAAATAGTAGAATGAGTGTCCTCTAATTCAAGATCAAATGGCACATACATAGAGATTTTATCCCTAAAATATTTGGGGAATAATTAATATAAGGTGGAGATTCCAAGATTTTATTGATTTTAAAATAATTAAATCTGATGGTTATATCTATGTCCCATAAACAATATCTAGGTGTGATGAATATTCTTGATATAGATTGTTGAGGTTGGATATATTCATTTGATCAAATGACCCAAGGGAATGAATGAATTATCTCATTATAGAACCATAAAATAAATTAAACATATATATTGGATGACTAATAGGAATCATATAATACGTTATACATGGATTTTCTGTGACAGATGTTGGGGGCATGAAGTAGAAACCCATAAATTTTATAGAGATATCAAGCATGTGAGGTAGTTTCCCAACTCCAAATTGCATAATAAGAATTTCATTACACTCCTTGTAACACCATAAACTCATTGAAACTATGTTTGTGTCATTTGGATATCAATAAATGGGTAATACAGGTTTTTTATATAATACATATTGAATTTTTTTATTAAATTAATAAAAATAATTACATAGTGTATAATGATTCTTCACTTCCAGTCATCAAACATAGATTAACATTTGAAATGAATTTAATGGAAATGTAAATTGTGAGGCTGAGATATTTGTGTTTGTCGAGTGATTATATAAATATTTTTATCAATTATAAATAATAATAATTGAGGAATTATAATTTAGTATGATATGATAAACATGACCTAATCACATTGATGAATTTTATATCCATGTGATGTATGGGTTTTCTATAATATACAATTCAATTCTGTGTTATGTTTTGTATCTCTATCTATGGTAATCTAGGAAAAATCAATCATGCATTATATTCATTTTTCTTAAAAATGGTGATAGATATTTCTAGAATAATTAAATTAATTATGAAATTATGATTAAATATTACTGAATAAAAGAAGATGACCATAAATTTATCTATTTGATGAATTTTTTACCATGAAAGGTATTTTTGTGTTGGTTTCACATTTAAATGTTATGTTATGTTTTAGATCAACATTGATGGTAAATAATATAATCAGTTAATATTTTCAAATATTTATTCTAAAATATGATAATAACTCTTATGGAAAATCTGAAATACCTTATGAAATGATAAATTTTATATGTTAATCTTATGCGAAAAGAAAGGATGGTAATTAATAAAATTAAAGAAAATGATTCATGGAATTAAAGTAAGAACTGAAATAGATAATGAATTAGGTGACATAAATATTTAACTAAAGAAACAATGTTAATAAAAAGTGTGGTCGGTGTTAAATATTTTATAAAAATTAAAATATGAAGATTTGAATTTGATAATGTAAATTTTACATCATTACAAAAAAGGATAAATATTTGAATGATAAATGTGGGAAAATTTGCTAAATTTAAAATGAATAATGATATAGGTAAAAGTTGAATGTCAATAATGGATAAGAAATAAGGATAAATTATAGATGATGGATTTTTCCTCATCTATTGTGACATAATGATAATGTAATTTTAAGTTCATGATCAATAATATTTAGTAGACAAAAACAAAATAGTGAATAAGGACTTTGACATTAGTTTCCATGGAAGTGGATTTTTTTTATTTGTGACTTAGGTGACTTGTTATGATGGTTATATAGAGTAGTAGAGTATATTTAGACACTTGAGTTGTAACAAATAAAATCCCAAGTGACGAAGTGGAATAAAATATGTTCTAATTTTCTCAGTTTAAGAATTCAATAATAACACATCTCATTATTGAATTATTTTTGATAGAAAGTAGTGAGATGAGAATGCATACCTTTTTGGGATATTGTGACATCTACAAAAAACAATGTGAAAAATTATAATTTTTTAGGGTGGGACTAACATGAGAATTTAATTAGTATTGACCTTAAATAAGGTTAGATGGTGGTAATTAGATAAGAGTAATGTAGTATCTCTAGACAGTTATGTGGGAACTCTTGGAAGGCATATAGTGTGATCTATAAATGAGATTATAGTGGTTGAATTTTTTTACACATATCATATTAGAGGTTATGCATCATGAGATAGAATGATATCAACGGTTAAGGGATATGATATTGGATCAAAACTAAACCCACTCACTATTAATATTTTTAGTGAGGTGATAGTGACCATACTCCTTCTCACCTAGTAATCTAGACATAGTGTAACTTTATTTTTAACATGTGTTTATTTCTAATCATCCACAACTTTAGTTTCAGATAGATATTGTATGTATTGAAGATGTTGTTTCATGTGTAATTCCTCTAATATCCTTCATGTGTGATAGATTTAGATGTGTAACTCCACTTTTATTCTTGATCTTAGAACATTAAGAATGGTATGTCTGCAGTTTATTTATCCTTTAACATCCAAGTTATGAGAATTTTCTAGTGGGTACTTCACCCGAGTGAGAACAACCCTTTATCTCCCATAGTGTATGGATGGATGTGGACAATGATATGCCCTATAATATCTCTTCTCTAACCAATATCTATGGAGATTATAAGTGTGATCACCTAGACCTAGTAAAATCATTAGAAACTAAGTCATAGGGGCTAATGGACTCAAGTGTTCTTCCCCATACATCAAAGTATGATGACTAGAAGCGATGATGTAATTATGGTACCGTGATGAGACTATACCATATAGTTCATTGCTAAATATTATATAGAGAGAAATCAAATGAATAAACTTTATATGGATAATAATCAACTAATAATTATAAAAACAAATGATAAGGTTCCATACAACGCCTTATGATTAATAATTATTAAACAAACTATTATATAGTGTTAGGACCAATAGTGGCCTATATACCCTGAGAGGGGGGTGAATCAGGGAATGGATATTCTTTTTCAAAGTTCTTCATACCCCACTGGATATTGACCTCTTTATTACAAGGGTCACTTTGTTTTCTCTTGTGTGTAAACTATGATCACTTCTTTACTTCTTTATCAAATGATGATGCTTTGAATGAAATGCAGGGAAGCAAGCAGGTAGACCCAGAGATTTTTACTTGGTTCACCCTCACTGGGCTACATCCAAGGAGCATACACCGACAAGTTGTTGGTCGTACCAAATTCCACTATTATTCACTAGATGTGGATACAAAGTTTGGGCTAGTTCACTTCTATGCCCAGGCCCACTGCCTTTACAATTTTTTGGGTCAGCTCACTGATTTCCCAAGGGTCACTCCCTGTTTCTCTCTCTCTGGATCATTGCCGGTGGAGAGGATCACCTTCTTCCTCTTCCTTCGCTCACAGCTCTGGAAAGGATCCACTCACAGTTTATAGACCTGTAGGTCTCTTCATTTTCATGAAATAATTCATCTTCCTCTGTAAGTAGATGCTCTATTGAAGCCCAATTTTCACCCGTAGATGAATCTCTCTTTTTTCACCGAAGGTATCGGGAAAACCTCTAGCTTCCACGCAGCCCAAAAATCACTGCTGGAAATAAACCGTACTTGGAGCGCAAGTCAATATCGGCGCGCAAGTATCAGAGCGCAAGTCACAATGGGCGCATAAGTCCACCTCAGACACTTTCGTGGCATAGTCTACCCCCACTCCAAACATGCATGACTCTCTTCCTTTTACGCCGAAACCAATATTGGCGCGCAACTGCCAACCGCCACACAACATCTCACACTGGCACACAACTTCAACCACCGGCGTGAAACTTCACTTGCGTGACGCACACACCACATGCGCAACTACCACACCTGCGTGACAGGAGCTCTTATTTCTCAAAGTGTTGAACTCCGATGAAGAATGAAGAGGGGTGGTCCAATATTTATAGGCATTTGGTCACTCCTGCATGACGGCACGCAACTCTCCCTTCAGCGCGCAATTCTCGGCGCGCAGGTCTCTTCCCATGCAAGTCACTTGCGCGACCCACTTTCAAACTTGCGCGAACCACATTCCTTTGACATATTTTGATCTTAAAATCCTGAAAACCCATAGGCGCGCATGTTTTTAAACATCCAAGTCATCGGCGCGCAAGTATCTTTCTCGATGCGCAAGTCACCTGCGCGACCTCACCAAAACTTGTGCGAACCTTATTCCTTGGCCATATTTTGATGACCTGATCTTGAAAAACAAATAGTGTGCAAGTTTCCAAGCCTTCATGTACACAACACGCAAGTCCCTTTGCCAAAACAACTTTTCTTTATTTGTCAATTTTCAGGCCCAAAAAATTGGCCAACACGGGAAAACAGGGCCACCTTGTTTTTGTTCCTTTTGTACTACCTCCTGATCATCCATCTCTTTGTCGACGTTCTTGAATAAAACATGGATCTTTACCCACATCTCTTGAACTTGAAATTCCACCATGAAATACCCTTTTTAAACAAATTTTTATGTCATGGTTTTCTTTGTCAACAATCACATCACTGATGTCCACATTCTCAAAAAACACAATCACCTCAAAAATACTTCAATGATTACTTGAGTGATTTTTTCCCAACAATCTATCCCTTTGGGTTTGTTGACAACTCTTCCATAAAAATATGCATCATTAATTCTTCAGCTGTCTTTCGCCTTTTTCGATTCTGATAGCGATAAAGGATTTACTCAACACATACTCTAAGCCCACATGAGCAATGCTCGGCATGAGAAACAATAGTAAATGAAAAGTTCATCAATGAATCAATTCATCCCTGACATCCACTGTTGACACCAAACTGATACCAATTTTTACTAAACGTATACCAATTTTTGAAGGACTTGTTGGAAGACCAATTTATGTTTGGAAATATTTTTACCAAATTCCAACACCGCTCTTATCTTCTTCTTTTAACACGATCCTCAGCTGTCGTGATATCTATGCTTTTATCGATCACTTCTAGCACCGTCAGATTTCAAAATATCCCCCTTTCTCATTTCTCCCTTATTAGCTTCAAAACCTCTTTAGCCCTATTTCTTGTGTTGTCCAAGCTAATCTCTAGCTAAGCACGTTCAACTAGCTTTAACTCCCCCTATCTTTCTACTCCACTTGTCTCTTCTCCCCATACCATTCATGATTTATCAAATCTCCACATTGTCTCCCCCTTGAACAATCACTATTTTCTCTCCCTTTGTCAACGAACCAAAAGGTCACTCCTTTGTAGGTTGTAACAGAGTAGGGAACACATATTAGCACATTTGGGGAAAACACATCATAACTCGGGGAGAGGGTGAGGTTCCCGCATCCACACTATTTCAAGTGCAGGGATTCGACTCAACTCTCAGAGCCAGTCGATGTTTCTCAAAAGCTTCCTTGGGTATGGCCTTGGTCTGAATATCTTCAACCTGTAGCTCTGTAGGAACATACTCCAATTTCACAAGCCCTTGTTCCACCTTATCTTTGATGAAATGATACTTAATCTCAATGTTCTTTGTCCTTGAATGATGGAAGGGATTTTTTCTATGATTTATAGTACTTGAGTTGTCACACTGGATTCCGACCGGAGACTTCAATTCAACTCCCATATCATCAAGCTGCTACTTAATCCATAATAAC
Organism: Viscum album; assembly: GCA_963277665.1. Lineage (NCBI taxonomy): Eukaryota > Viridiplantae > Streptophyta > Magnoliopsida > Santalales > Viscaceae > Viscum > Viscum album. The sequence continues at coordinate 856,755,456 of OY728145.1, forward strand.
TGTGTGCATTATTGAGTGGCTGCAATATATTCAGCTTATACGGTGATCAACGAAATACAATCCCGCTTCTTGCTTAACCAAGCAATACATAGTCCACAAAGATAGAATGCACCTCTTGACGTTGATTTTCTTTCATCTGCTGATCCAGCCTAGTCTGCATCAGTATATCCCAATAACTCTGTCTGAAATTTGTCAGTATATGTCAAGCCGAAGTCCACCGTGCCCTTGATATACTGAAGTATTCTTTTCACTGCGAGCATCTGACTTTCCTTGGGATTACTCTGATATATCACTGCTTGGCATGTGGTGAAAACAATATCAGGCCTTTTCGAGGTCAAGTACAAAAAACATCCAATAATTTTTTTATATTCTGTGATATTAAATACATTTACATCCTCATATTTTGATAATTTCATCCGGGTAGCAACAGGAGTCTTCATTTCCTTGATATTCTACATTCCAAACCTTATCAGAACCTCCTTGACATATTTCTGAAAACAACCTTCACTATGCTTCATTTGAATCAGAGATTCTACAAATATTGATCCAACAATGAATATCATTCTCTTAGTTCTTCTTCCAGCCTATATAATGCCTTCTTCAGTCGACAAACCCTATTATCATATTTATGAATGAGAAAACCATTTGGCTACTCGATATGCACTTATTACACCAGAATCCCATTCAATAATGCTGATTTGATGTCCATTTGGAATACATTGATCATTCGTTTCACTACAATGGTTAGGAATAATCTGATTGTCTCCTGCCTTCCAACTGGTGAAAATGTCCCATCACCATCTATTCCCTCTATCTCAGAGTATCCTTTGCACACTAGTCGTGCATTGTTTCGAACCACTGCACCATCTTCGTTCATCTTGTTGTGAAATACCCATTTATTTCCGATGACGTTCTTATCTGGTGGCCTCAAAACAATCTCCCACATCTAGTTCTTTGTAATCTGATCAAGCACTTTATTCATTTCCTGAACCCAGTTTTCAACTTCATCTGCATCAGCAAAGCATTTCAGCTCTACCTGAGATAGGAAACATGGCTGCTGTAGTGACTCCATTATTATTGTTTGAACAGGAGCTACCTGAACACCAATGATATTATGTCTATAAATTTCAGCTCATCTCGATGGCTTCCTTGTAGGCACAGACTAGACACTTTCTTGTTCATCATCGGTGTCTCCTTCTAAATTAGCATAATCCACTTCTGATTCCCTTATGTTTCTTTCTTCCTCAACAAATTCATCAGGAAATTGTTCACTGACTCATTCTTCAGTGGCTTCATTTCTTTCATCTACTTTTCAATGTTTCATTGTTCAATAACGTCATTTCTTGGAACATATTCTCTTAGATTTTTATTGACACACCTTTGATTTTCTCTCACAGCTTCTTGGTATCCTGAAAGCAGTCAGCTGATACCACATTGTCAGAACAAAATAGATAATCATGAAAACCTGTGTGTTGTTAGTTTTCCACCAATCATTCTTCATGAGCATAGACATTCATCCTTCATATCATATTGAGATCATGCATCTGATTAGGATATAGAATGCTCCCCCAATGTTATGAAACTCTTCCAGTTGTTAGGCCCAACAGTTTAGACCCACAACTAGTCCTTTCATCCTGCATCATTCATTCTCATCTTCCACTCAGAGTTAATCCATTAACAAAATCTCTAAGCCTATTGAGTTGAAACTCAGTGTAGTAAAAAAGAGACAAAGTTAATAACACAATCACTTCTTATTGTTCTCTGTTGCTCCCTTTCTTCTTCAACTGTTGTACCTGATTTGAGCCAATTAACAATCTGGGGCACATCACTTCTCCACTTTTCATCTTTATATGCCACTTCCCCTTGGAATGTATCTCCCTAAAACCGGAAACACATGAATCATTAGTTAATTGCATTTATATACATAGGGAGAGGGGATTTGTCTCAAATCCTCAAGATGAGGGTATTGGTTGATCCTGATGGGTCAACCCTTTGATACTTTCTTGGAGTGCATCACACTCCTTTCTTGCTTCCTCCAGCTACCCGGCCAACTTCAACTGCTCTGGCCATATGACTAAGCATTCATTACCCACATGCTGAGCCTTTTTCTGATATGTAGATTCTGTAGGTCCGACCTTTCTCATCACCTGGGGCATAGACCCACTAGTACACATTTCCTTCTTTTGGGTTCTTCCAAAATTCCATTTTCCTTGATTATTTCGTTGAGAAAAAATCTCCTTGCTTGTCATCTTCCCTTGCTTCTTCCACCATTGTAGGGATTTTACTTTTTCTTCCAGTCCTCTCAGTGGAACATGACTTGTGAATTTTTCATCGCATTATTTATTTATCTATATTTTATCATATTTATGAGTCTCCACCCTATTTTTCATTAGTGGTGGGTCCTCTTCTGAACGCACATTCTCCTTACTCACAACTGTTGTGTTTCCTCCCATTTTCTTCCAGATATGTTCATGTTCTTTCTTAGAGGGCGGTTGTGATTGTGACAGAGGAGGTGATAGATACACCTTTCGTTCACCTCCATGTGATTCCCCTTAGACTCTAAGCCTATTATTCACCTTACCTCTTTGTCTTCCAGTGTATAATTTTTCATTATGCATCACTGGAGTCGAAATTCTCTTCTTAGGTTCCTTTTCCTTCCCTGCTTTCTTCTTGTTGCACTGTCTAGAAAAATGGCCATGATCAGAACATATGAAACATCTTCCATCAAAGACATACCTCATTTCATCATTTATATGTCGATATTTTGATGTATCTAGAGTTCTTCCTCTGACATTGAGCTTATGAGCTTCCTGACACATATTCATGGTGTGTCCCATTCTTCCACAGTAATAGCATTTTATAAACGCTTTCCTTTGAGAGACTATACTCTCTGATTTCTCAGGACGCTACAACTTATTCATAGATTCAGTAATGTTTCCATTTTCATAGCCTGATATGTATTCATGAGCCTCTCAACAGAAGCTTGATGTGTGGCCATGAATACCATAGAAATAGCACATGTCATCACTACTTTTTGTAACTGTCCTCTTAGGCCTATCTCCAGAACCTATAGGATTTCATTCACATCTATAACTGTTCACAGCTCTCTTTCTATATTTCATGGGAGGGGATTCATCAAATCTGATACCAGTTGTTCCCAGGCTATATGGTCTTTGAGCTGAGAAAATTAGTTCATGACTCTTTTTAGAAATAGAAAATTTTCTTTTCATTTCATCATCACCTGTCAAAGGATAATCAAATATCAAGTGTAATGCATTCTTTATTTTAGGCTTTCCTTTAGCATTAGATTTCTCCACTCCTATCTTAAATGATTCTATATCTTCTTCCAACTTTTGAATCTTCATATCCCTTGAATCAATTTGGGAATTGAGTTCTCTTCTGAGATTATTTCCTCTATTCATCTCATCTTCTAGTTCATGTGTGAGCTTTTCCACCATGTCACTTTTCTCCTTCACTTTAAATATTTCTTCTTCAAGAGAATCTGAAAAACATACATTCTCTTGTTCTAGAATTTGATTCTTCTGAACTAGCTCAGACAGCTGTGTAGCTAGATCATCAATTTTGGATTTCATATTTTGAACTTCATTAGAATTTTGATTATCTTAACAACCACCTGCCTTTTGATTTTGTTTCATTCTTGCCATTTATTTTGGTTTATCACCTTGATAATCATTCTTCTCTTCTAGGTCAGTAACCACATCAATAAGCCTTTGATTTAATCCTCTTAGCTTGTTGACCTCAATCTCCAATACTTTGATCTGAATATCTTTATATTTGACTTCTTCATCCAACTTCTGGTCCAATATCTTTGTCTTGTTGACAACATCTACTACTGGCCTACTTCTTGAAACTTCTTCATCATCAATGGTTTTGGTATCACTGTGATGTTTGAGTACTTTACTCATTCATACATCATGATTGAGTGAATCAATCTTTTCCCTGTCAGATTCATCCAGGCCTTCTTTTAGTAAGTTGTTTGATTTTTTTAACTGAATCACACTTTTTCCATACAATATTCCACACTGAAGAATACCACATGACTTCTGATTCTTCTTTGATGTTTTTCCCTTTGTCATGGCTCACCGAGATAAGAGCAGACTGATTCTTTAAACACACAGATTGACTACACCAAGTCATATCAAACAAATCTGATAAAACAACCTTCCCTCTCATACCAATTGTTAGGACCAATAGGTGTCTATATACCCTGAGAGGGGGGGGGGTGAATCAGGGTATGTATATTCTTTTTCAAAGTTCTTCCTACCCCACTGGATATTGACCTCTTTATTAAAAGGGTCAATTTGTTTGCTCTTGTGTGTAAACTATGGTCACTTATTTACTTCATTATCTAATAATGATGTTTTTAATGCAATGTTGGGAAGAAAACAGGCAGACATAGAGATTTTTACTTTGTTCAACCTCACTAGGCTACGTCCAAGGAGCATACGCCGACAAGTTGTCGGTCGTACCAAATTCCACTATTCTTCACTAGATGTGGATACAAAGTTCGGGCTAGATCACTTCTATGCCCAGGCCAACTGCCTTTACGAAGTTTAGGGTCAGCCCACTACTTTCCCAAAGCTCACTCTCTGTTTCTCTCTCTCTGGCTCACTGCCAGTGAAGAGGATCACATTCTTCCTCTTCCTTCGCTCACTGATCTGGAAAGGATCCACTCACAGTTTATAGACTTTTAGGTCTCTTCATTTGAACGAAAGAATGAATCTTCCTCTCTAATTAGATGCTCTATTGAAGACCAATTTTCACCCGTAGATGAATCTCTATTTGCACCAAAGGTATCGGGCAAACATCCAGCTTCCACGCAGTCTGAAAATCACTACTGGAAATAAACCTAACATGGCGTGCAAGTCAATCTCGGCGCGCATGTCACAACAGACGCGCATGTCCACCTCAGACACTTGTGCGACACAATCTTCCCCAACTCCAAACTTGCGCAACTCTCTTCCTTTTATGCCCAAACCAATATTGGCGCGCAATTGCCAACCAGTGTGCAACTTCTCACACTAGCGCACAACTTCAACCACTGGCGCACAACTTAACTTGTGTGACCCACACACCACTTGCGCGACTACCACACCTGCGTGTCGGGAGCTCTGATTTCTCAATGTGTTGAACTCCGGTGAAGAATGAAGAGGGGTGGTCCAGTATTTAGAGGAATTTTGTCACCCCTGCACGACGGCGCGCAACTATCCCTTCGGTGCGCAAGTCTCGGCACACAGGTCTCTTCCCCTCCAAGTCACTTGCATGACCCACTTCCCGACTTTCTCGAACCTCTTTCCATTGCCATATTTTGATCTTCAGATCTTGTAAACCCATAGGCGTGCAAGTTCTCAAACATCCAAGGCATCAGCATGCAAGTATCTTTCTTGACGTTCCAGTCACCTGTGCGACCTCACCAAAACATGCCCGAACATTATTCCTTTGCAATATTTTGATGATCTGATCTTGAAAAATATATGGTGTGCATGTTTCCAATCCTTCATGTACATGGTTCCCAAGTCCCTTTTCCAAAAACAACTTTTCTTTATTTTTCGATTTTCAGGCCCAAAAAATTGGCCAACACAGGAAAACGGTGCCACCTTATATCTGTTCCTTTTATATCACCTCCAAATCATCCATCTCTTTGTCGACATTCTTGAATCAAACATGGATCATTACCCACAGCTCTTGAAATTGAAATTCCACCATGAAATCCCCTTTGTCAAAAAATTTGTATATCATAGTTTGCTTTGTCAACAATCACATCACTGATGTCCACTTTTTCAACAAACCCAATCACCTCAAAAATACTTCAATGATTCCTTGAGGGATTTTTTCCCAACATATAGACTAAGACACATGTATATTTATAGAAGAAACTAAATTAAAAAAAGACCCAACTCCTATTGACAGTGTTATTACATTCCCTGTCCACAGATCCCATGCTAAGTCCTAGGCCTTGTAAAGTAACAACAAAAAGATTTAGCCATGTCATAACATATATCCATTGGATCTTCTTTGGTACAAGGAGGTGGCTAGATCATGGTGTGTGTAAAATTATTTAGGCCACCACAAAATGGTGTTTGATACATTTATTGTTCATGATTTTGAATCATGTTATTGTGCAGCATATAAATAAGGAAATTAATAAGGTGGAGCTGAATAAGGGAATACCACCTACTTCGGTGAAGGCCAGCATTATATAACCATATGAATAATTTAGTAGTAATAGGAACAATGGAAATATGAAATGGTGCCCAAAATCAAGTATCAAAGGTGAATCCATTGAATGGGTAAAGTAGTTCCCATATATTGGAACAATGTTATTCTAATAAATAATCCATGGGATACAATGCATGGAACCAAAGATCCAACCTATGGAGATCATTCTATAGTTTTTTTTCAATATTGTAGAATATAGGGAGGAATCCTAAGTATTACACATTATAAAAGGGCTCTATCCGAGCCTAAGGATAAATTACATGTTAATATCAAGAGATTTTATATTAGGATCCTATGAGATATTCTACGGAATTCTATTATAGAGGGATCATGCTGTATTTTAGAGATAACGCCACACAATATATTATTTAAAATTTTCTTTGGTGAATTGTTAATTCCATTCTATGGGATTCTAGAATATACAACATATAATGGATCCAATATGGTATTACCCCTTATGATTTCTATCAATGAATCATGAAAAATCCATAAGTTATGTTCTAGGCATTAAAAACAAGAATATAAGACTTCACCAAGGAATTTATGACATTTAGAGTATAACATATCTATGTATAATGAAAATTCATAAAATTATAAGATCATTATGAATATAAAGGAAAGGTAACCAGGCTAATCACACATATATGATCAAGGCCATTTTTTAAAAACAAACCCAAATGAATTTATTTATTGTATAAAAATTTTATTCCATTATCCCATACACATGTTATTTTAATTCATCATTAAGGGTACTATAATATACTATCAACACTTCCATAATTTATAAACTCTAATTTACACATAGAAATAAGTAATAAGGGCTGAGGATATCTACAAAGGTAATCCAAGTAATTTGTGGTATAATTCATAGTCATAAGTAAATTAATCATATCAAGGGTTTTCTTATAAAGAAACCACAACCTTAGAAGTGTCTCCAAATGTTTCCCATTAGGTAATTATATTATTAGATGATTTTAGCTATTTTATTTCTTTTTATAAGTTCATAATAACAAATGATCATTGGAACTATTTTTTTTCAAACACCCTACATTTATATAAACATTTATGTAAAACAATACATTCACATAGTCTATATTGGAGTTCCATTATTTATGTTACATTCCAAACACAGCCTAAGAATAGGTTGGGTGTAAATAGAACGTGGTGTTTTTGTTAACTTCAAAACCAAGAAAACCCTTTCATTGTGTTTTAGTTATATACTAGGTATCAAATTAATGGATTTTTAATATAAAAAAACTCTAAAAAGAGTTTTCATTACACTAGGGACGAATATATCTCATATATATAGAGTTTCATGGAAAAACCATATTAGGTATTTTGGATTTATAAAAGGTATGTTATTCATGGGTCTTATTCTAAAATCACTCTCTTGGGAGGTCCATGTTAAGGTTGTTAGCCATAAATTATTTAAAGGATGATTATACTACATCTATGTTGGGATTTATGATAAATGTTAAAGAAACAATAAATTTTAGTGGAAATTAGTGAAATTATCTATGTGTTGTAGGCTATAATATTTTATAGAGAGAATTAAATTTATGTAAAAGTTTATAGATAGCCTACCTAATTCTTAGAAAGCTTCACTCATCAGGTATCATCCCATTATTAAATATAGAATGGATGAAATAATAGAACCAGATAAAATCCATAATAATATGGAATAAGCCACATATATATTATGATGAAGAATGAATGTAAGATAATGAATGAATATGGGAGAGTGGGATCCTATAATCCCCTCTAGATTAATACCGTAGGTGAAAATGATTGAAATAAACCAATATTAAAGGATATCTCCCATAGAGGATGTGGATGAAGAGTATGGTGCATTACGGAGAGCTCTTGGGAAAATTAATATGGAAAACAGGGTGAAATATTATCATGATAAAGGATAAAAGAATAATTTTTATTATATTAACAAGTAACAGAATTTGGAAGCATGGTTGGAAAAACAGTGTTACAACCATGTGGGATCACTACAAGAAGAACACCCACCTTGAATGGTTTTAGTTCATTGTTGAACAAACTATGAACCAGTCATGAAGATACTACTACCCTTATATAAACAAACAAAAGATTTTTTTATCCCCTCAAATAGTTTTTGAATATACATCACCTGTAAAAACTAGGTTATGCTATTGGGGTTCACGGTAAACACTAAATGTGGGCTAACCAAGACCACTATGTTGTAACTATAAAATAATAATTCTATGTCTGATTCTTTTTAGGATTACCTGAGTACTATACACACCTCCCAAAGGAAAAAACATACCAAAAATCTTTTTCTAAAATCCAAACACTCAATATTTAATTTATATGATTTGTTTTAACATTGAAGCATCCACTAGATTGAAAATTCAATATTTCCTTGAAATGAAAATCATGCAAAAAATTTGGATCTTACAACCTCCCTAAATTGAAATTATCAACCTTGATAAGACCTAGTGTAAATCCAAAATCATTAATCAAAATACAATATATTTTGAACCTGATTAAAATAGCACCATCAAATTTTTAGTTACCTAGAATTCTCCAAAAGTGTATACCTGAGCAAGATACATGAGATTTATTAAAGGTGATCTGATGCTCATTTCCTCATCTAACATTGATATTTCACTATATGGATCTAATTTTACCCAATAAAACTATATCATAATCCCATTGTATTGACCAGACCATGTTTCTCCCCACCTTATAGTTTATCTTATATAGAAAATTCAAAATTTTGCTTCCTCACACCATTGTGATATCCAATAAAATAATGTTCTAAGTGATTCACTCTATCACTCAACATGGTTCCTAGAATAAAGTACCTCAACCCACACTATATTACTTTCAAACCTAAAACCCACTATTAGTTCCTATTGATAATCTATACAGATGTGCCTTCACTACACAGAGAAAAACTAATCATGAAACACTTCCTTGAAAATCCCGACCACCCTGAAATAAGGTCTACTACCATAATAGTGGATAGATTAATGTGGTCTCTAACCTAACACAATGAATCCCAAAAATCAAAAGTGGTCAATCATGCTTCAGCTAAACTTTTATAAGAAATATCATCTTCCAATACAAATATGCCATTAAAACTCCTGACCACAATACCCTCAACTAAAAAGGTATCTTAGGGTTATTCTAATAATACATTGAGGTTTATACCAGAACTTTCAGATCAATTCCATGATATAATAATCATCCAACCATTTCCACAATGTCCATGTCACTGGAACATACATGCCACTGATCATCCCATTATAATTACAATATTATATCTCTATATATGTTGACCATCGTCATGTACAATCTCTCTCTTATAATTCAAAATATCTCTCTCCTAAGCCAACTAAAAACCTCCTTTCATTGCTTTAATCCATGAAACCTAGAACCTCAACATAAAACCCAAATCTTACTATTAAAAGGGTCACAATAGCAAAAATGTAAGAACTAATAGAAATCAGAGCTATAAAAAAACCTATACCAATGATTTGGAAATCAATTAATATATAATACCTACACCAATAGTTTAGAAAGAACCATTGGTATAGGTACTTTAGAGATACCCTACTCTAATAGTTTTATCAAAACCATTGGTATACTTACAATAGGGAGAGTCTATACCAATTTTTTCTCCAAAAATATTGGTTTATGTCACTTATAGGGAGATGTAAACACCGGTTATGGATAAAACGATGGTATTTATCACTTATATGGACCTATACCAATAGATTTGGCCAGAATGTTTGGTAAATATCTTTTTAAGAGACCCGATAACAATAGTATTTCCAAAACCATTATTATAGGACCACCCTATGCCAATAGTTTTTCCAAACCCATTGGTATATGACCACCCCATACCAACTATTTTCTTAAAACCATTGGTACAACACAAAAAAATTATGGTACCTATACCAAATCTTCTCAAAACAGTTGTTATAAGCCTATAAAAAAGATTTTTAAAAAAATTCGTATATATACCCATATTTTTTATGGATTATTTTGTCAAATAACATTTAATAAATCAAAAGTTAAAATACCTAAAAATATAAATATATATATATAAATTAATGAAATTAGGTTTTTAAAAAGTCATCTTAGGTTAGTGGCTAGGTCATAATATTATAAATGAAATGTGTTAGGATTAAAACCAAAATGAGTTTTATTCTCACATTACCTATACCAAAGATTTTGTAAAATGGTTGGTATAGGTTTTTCATATGACCCATACAAACGGGATTAAAAAACTTTTATAGGTATATACCATTGGTTTTCTAGGAATAGTTGGTATGAGTCTATATCAACACCGTAACAGAAAACTCCCCAAAAACCCATTGGTATGGGTTGTGCCAATAGTTTTGAAACCTATACAAATGGTTCTAAACTATTTTTATATGTTTGTTTTTAAATTATTGAGGGTTTATAAACTAAAATAAATTTTTATTATAAATATTTTGTAGAAAATTAATTCTCACCTCCCTAGTTTTCATTGTGTAAAAAACACCACTCAATGATATCTTGGTTAACGTGTTTAAAGGAATTAAAATTTAACTATACATGCCTTATTTAAGGAATTGATTAAGATAACTTAAATAAAAAAGGTATACCTAATCCTTTAGAAATACCCACTAATGATTATAATTGATTCATGGTGTGATTTAGTGGTCACGTACTCATCCAAATATTTTAGTATTGTGAAACTAGTCTGCACAAACACATTACCTATTTGTTAAACTTACTTGATTATATATATAAACCAAGTCTGAATCTAACATCCAGACTCACAATAAGAATATAAATTAATACTAAATTCATTTCCTTCTCAGATACTAGAAAACATAAATATACCATTAATTCTGATTTTGAAACCAGCTCAAACCATTTGAGACTACTCTTTCTAAGACTATTCCCTTTTAAAATTAAAGTTCACACATTCCAGGACAAACATGATGCTTCACAATATAAGAGACTCCATGTAATTATTTAACTGAAAAAAAACTGATTCCCATGAAACATTCTCCCTCCTCCACTGAACCATGTTTATAGTCATGACCAACATGCTTATACCATGTTCAGAAAAGAAACTCATTCTTAGTTTATGTTATATCCTCACTCTAAATTAGGATTCCTTCTAGAATAGATTTTGGTGTACATCACACTATTTGGATTTACCTTGGGATATCGACATCATAACTAGATTTGTTTCATTGATAGATTCTTTTGTGATTTTCCTTATAAGACACAGTCATGTATGTTATCTACACTGATCAATAATTCCAAATTTTTATAAATATTGGAAATGTCAGAAAATCGTATCCCTTTTTCAATGATCACATGAACTAGAATAACACAAATTTTTACATTAAATCTCTCTAATATGATTCTTTTGACAAAGCTCATTAATCAAAGTTTAGTATACTTTGATAGTGTCATGTTAATGTATCATTCAAGAACACATGACCAATTTCCATGTTAGAATGAAATAACATATATCAAGGTTTACCTTGATCGTGGAAGTCAAAAACTCAATACTTTAATGGTTTCCACTAAATTAGGCATGAATTGTTCCACTAATACTTACATTAATATGCACTTCATATGGAAATTTTTACTTATTATTTGTCACTTTAGTGAGATTAAAGACCCATTTCATGTGATTCAGAGGCCTAACAACACAACTTATCTATGTATATTCTTCCTCTTTTGAAACCTTATATATTGATGTCCTGGTATTTCATATGACCAGTATCGAATTGAAAGCATTATGAGTCACACATCACTAAAAAAAGAGTAACATGACTATGTTTATAACCATTCCATTTAAATATAACCCCCATTAAACTTAAGTATCCACAATTATCTCATATATAACAATTATCAATTAAACAAATGACAACTCACTTACACAAGGTATCGTTCTATAAACTAAGAGTCCTACCTGATCCCAAAAAGTTTACAAATGACATTTCTTAAGCCTAATTATTGATTAAAGTATCAACTAATGATTTGTGTCAATAAGGGTATTAAAAAACTAGGATACCCCTTTACATTACAAATGTAATGAAATATAATAATATTTTTATACATAAAAGGACACTAGGATGATTGATAATACCCACAAAAGAAAAAATTCCAATGGATATTCACAGAAATATCCATGTACCCATCCAAGGAAAATCTTAAATATTTATAAAACTAATTCCTAAACTAGGTTATCTAAAAATACAAAAAATATTTATTTTAGGAAATAAGTAAATTAAAATTTAATATATTAATTATGGGTCTTAATAAAATAAAATGTCATTTACTAGTTTGAGTGGAAAAAATTTTATAAACAGTGCCTGGAAAATTATTTTTCTAACTCTGTAAAACACTGTAAGAAAATAATCATATAATATCCTTTCAACATTTTATTATCCATAATTTATCAAAACTGGGATTATTTGAAGGAAATGAAATTCCAAAATTATTTAGGGAAGAAATTTTTTTGTTGTAACTATAATTTTAATTATCTTCTACCTCAAATCAATAAGGCGTAAAAACACACAAAAGTTATTTTTATCATTTTAAAGGAATCTATTATGTGATATTACAACAAAAATTTGTACATAAAAACATATAAGTGTGTACAGACACAATAAATAACCATCACATTTAATATAAACATACCCCTATGTGGCTAGGTACAAAAGCATATAATGTTTTTCTTGACTAGAAAGACTCAACTCATTCTAAACTGGATTCAGTAAGATGGGTAGGTATTCCCAATTTATGGATGAAATTGTTAATAAAATAAAATTTGAAACCCTTTTACATGAAGTAAATTTATAATTAAGACATTATATATTCTAAATACATGCACTTATTGGGTTTATCTCAAAGGCATAAAATTCCAGGAATGAACTATGTCGGTTTTTTTGAGAATATAAGGATTTAGTTATAAGATTTTTCATTCCCATGTTATTGTTGAACGATCCTTTATAAGTCCCAATTAGTAATCCATTTAACGAAAATCCATCACTAATCATTTAAATTTATTAGGCATCAAAACAATGAATTAATTTAACATTTATGAAGTTTATTATACATACATGTGTTCCTAATATCGACCTAAAAGGATTAAATGAAGAATCTAAGTATATAGTGATGTGGGTAGTCATTCCCAAGTTATAGAGTTAACTGTGTTATAATTTACAATTAGTACCCCATTTAACATTCATCTACAAGGAATCACTAGGTCACATAAAAAATAATATAATTTTTTTTTAAAATCTATTTCTCTCATATTGGTAAATTCATTTATTTATTTTAGGTCACTCTATTTATTTAGTTTACATTTTCCTTGTTAAATAGAATTTAGTTATCAATCCTTGTGGGAAAAAACTATTTATGTTGATGAAAAAACATTATTTAATGAATCATAATCCATAACTATAGAAATGAAAGTTCACATAATGAAAAATAATAAATACATACAAGGAATATAGTAACATATGTTTAGTATGAAAATAAACAAGTTAATTTCATGTGAACACTATATTCATAAAATGATTCATAAACATATTCCCTCCCTACATACCATCCAATGAATTAACAGATCCAAAAAAAATTTAACGAGAGGGAATAGTCACTCAATGTGAAATAATAATCATTAAAAATAGTCAACAACATGAAAAACACCCACATACCTTGAATCATTTTCTTTCATCTTTGTGTGGGGGTTGGTTATTCTAATACATGAATTTCCAACTGTGATCTATCACATTGATATTTTATTGTAAACCTACTAAAAATAATAAGGAAAAAATAAAAAAGATCCTCTAATATGGAATTTTTTGTCACTATCCCGATTTACTCATAAGTAACCAAGTTATAAGACCACTCAAGATCAAATATGCCTCCATATATGATGAAGGATCCAGACTATCATTGATGGCCCAATGATTGTATAGTTGGGGAGACAATACCCATGGGATCGGTACTAAATATTTTTGAGGGTTAAATAGTATGAATAAAAAATATATGGATAATAATCAATTGATTACATGATAAAAAAATTTTGTTACCCAAAAAACTCATTATGATGTGGAACTGTCAAAAAAATTCATAAAAATATAAACAAAAGGATATGGATACTCAAAAATAAAAAATATTTTTAAATACACTACTTCTATAAGATTTTCATGTTTAATATTGGTCTATAGATCCCGTACCATGTACTAGATTAGACAATTAATAGAAAAACTTAACATCCAAGTCCAAACCTATATCCCTGAGATCTATTAAGGTACTATGTGTAGAAAAAAACAAGGTATGGGTAATATTTAGTTTAACCCCACAAATATTATCTAATGAATTTATAGTTTGGGAATATAAAACAAGATAGTGTGCATTATATAGATAATGAAATAACTAAGGTGGAGAATGAAAAAAATAAATTCCACCTATTATAGCCTAATATGGGTTTCTCTAACCACATAGATAATAAATTAATAATATGACCCATTTCTACAAGTACAAACATCAAAAAATATGCATCAAAGGTGAATCTATAGAACTGTTCTGGAAAATACAATGTATTATGACCAAGATAATCCATTTAATACTCCAAAAAATTATATGTGTATAACTGGAGAGCCAACTCATGGTTATCACACCATAGTGGTTAGATATGAAGTATAATACGATGTTTGTACCCTCAAAATTACATTTTCGGCAAGGGATATAACTGAGTATGAGGAGAAAGTTCAATGAAAACTCGATGAAGGATATAGTCGATTTAAAGGAAATAATTAGTGGAATTATGTGTATGAGGTATGTATACCAAATTTAGGAGCATATCCAAATAATTATATTGGTTTTTATGTTTACAAGTGAATCTTCATTACTAGGTCAACGAATTCATGAATATAGTAAATTGACCAAATCCAATGTAGGATTACCCCATAGAATTCACATCAATGAATCATGGGCCATCTATCTGGTAGGTGCTTGGAGTTCAAAACAATAATCCAAAATATTCCCAATGGAAATCTATCTTTTAAACTATAAAAAATTTATTTATAATAATAGGGATTATAATTATAAGATCATTTAGAAAGAAAAGGAAAAGTAACCAAGGCGATCATACATTATGTCTCATGAATATTTTGTTAAAACAAAACCATTGTCTTTCATTAATTTTAAAACCATTTAATTCCATAATCTCATTATCATGTTATCCTATATAATTATGGGTATTATAACATGTTAACACAATTTCATTAATTGATATACTCAAAATTACCCATATAAATAAGGAATATGTTCCATGGAATTCTAGAAATGGAATCCAAGGCATTGATTATATAAGTTATAGGCAAAAATAACATAATAATTTCAAGACATTTATTAAAATTAAACAAAAACCTTCTTTTTGCCTCCCATTGTTTTCAATATGACTATTAAACTATTTCATAATTATATTAGCCTACTTATATTTTGAATTACATAAAAAATTAAATGTGGATATAGAAGTTTTAATGACACAATAAGTTCATGAAAATGATTATATAACACATGAAACTATAATTTTCTATATTAGAGTGACATTATTTAATATTCACATGATAAACATCCTAAGGGTTTTATGGAAGTGGAAAGAATTTGGGATATTTTATTAATTTCCAGACCAAACACATCCTATGGGGGTGTTTTGGTCAATCCTTAGATATCTTCTTCAAGGGGTTCAAAACCAAACACACACTAAGTGGTGGATTTATCACACATGGGAAAAATAAATTTGGTGTTTAATATGTGTGTAGGAAAAAATATCTTATGCGGTGTTTTTGTTTCCTAAAAGTTATGGTTTTCATTTTATTAAGCTGAAATCATCCTATGGGGTTGTTCTTTTTGAAAATTTTCAACATCCTATAGTGTAATGGAAGACTATACTATCATAACCATTGGATTTCAAAGAAAAATTAATGGAATTATAAATTATAGGATAGATTCTCCAAATTAATTGTGTTCATAAAAACAAAACATTTTATAAATTGAAATAGATTTAGGTAAAAGCATATAGACCACCTCAAACATGAATAATAAGCTTTACATTCCCAATATTGGCCCATTATTTATACATGAACGGAATAAATTAAAGAATGATACAAAATAATTGAAAAAAGAAAATAAAAGAATAATTTAACAATATTGGTAATGATAAAATAAATCATATTAATTTTTATTAATATGAAATATGAATTTTTATTCAATTAGAAAAATATTATGTAATTTTTAAATCAAAGATGGATTATTTTTATTAACTCTTGTCATATAATGTTTTATTTAAAGGATTAATTTATAATTTCTAGAATATAAATTTAAATAAATTATTTTAATTTTTTTAAAGACTATTATAAATAACATACGTTAAAAAAAATTCAAAAAAAATTCATTTTTTTGTGAATAGTGAAAAATATAGTTTTTTTGTAACAATGTAACTTATTTTAATAAATTTAGTAAATTAAAAGTCACATTATGATTCAAATATGATTTATTGTAACATAATTATTCTTTATTTAAATTTAATCCACATAATAAAATTTTAAATAACTTTATTTTAGATTTTAGTTTAGGTTTGTTTTTTTGTTTAAAAAATGATATTTTTTGAAATTATATTGTTGTGCATAATGTTTATTTATTTAAATTAATTAATAAAATTCCCTAATGATGAATAATTTAGAATAAATTTTTATTTTTTATTTCATTATAAACATTAAATTTATTTCATTTAATGATGATTATTTATCATAGAGTTAATATAAAATCATCTCATCCTTCAAGAATACACTTCTTGATAACTAGTTTTTCAATTTTTCAACTAATATAATTTTAATTTAAATTCTATCACATATTTTTATTTAATTATTTAAAATGTATTAGATATTTCTAATCATAATAATTTATGTTATCTAACAATGTAAACTCTATTTTTGGTCATAAGGAATAGTGAAATTCATAAATGTCTTTTACCTTATTTAAGGTAAAAATAGGTTTACTGGGGATGAAACTATGATGATAATGGTTTAAATGAAATTTTAATTTTTATAATATATATTGAACTGAAATATTCATAGAATACCATGAATAGTTATTGAAAATTGTAAATTTATAATCATTTTTTCTTTTGAAAAACAATGTTACACCTTTTTCTTTTAAAACATTTTCAATTGTGCCACTCACCCCACTTATAAAATTCCACCCACTATCCTTCCCTATTCATACCTTCAAATCCATTTGGATGGGCCAATACCTACCCAAATAATATCCTTAATTTCCTTCTAAAATCCTTGATGCATTTTTCTTATCATAAATACATTCAAAGAAGGCTTATGTTGCTAATGTAATGTTGTTGTCCGAATAAGAGGTATTGTTCGTAACCGCATGTTATTTTTTTTGTTTTTTCCCTTCTTACACCACCTAAAATCTATTCTCAATTATTATGATATAATAGCAAAAATATTTCCCATATAATGATATGGTATTATGTTAAGTTAACAACCAAAATCTGTCTCAACTTAAATAAAATGGTAAATGAAATTATAATTCAAGTGTATAGAAGACTTTCTCTTCATGTATCAATGTCATTAATTTTTCATCATCACCCCTCATGGTTTATTATAATGATATATTTTTAAAGTATATATTTGATATTTTTGTATGTAATTATACTTATGTTTTTATTAAATAACATATGACTTCTCACTTCCCAATCCATCCCGGATACAATAACACCACTAATGTGTATAGTGGACAACTGACTCACATAGTTATGTGATTCATTTTTCACAAATTATTTACAATGAAAATAATAATGATAAATTTAATTAATATATTAATATATAAAAGACATAATTATAATATTAATGACATATATTTAATTATAGAAAGATTATATATCATTTTATTTATTACCTTTCAACCCACTAAAAATGATAACACCCTTCATGCATGCGTGAGGACTACCACCTCCAGGAAGCGATGTGATTAATTTTCATCACCACAACACATTGATGATATATATAATCTGAGTACTTTCAAAACTTTCAAAGTAAACTTAAATGACTAACTAATAGAGTGTGTCCTGGAATGAGGTAAAATAAAAGGAATAAAAAACATGAAAATGTTTCTTAACCAAGTAAATAATAAACACAATTTTATTGTCCATGAAGGGAAAAAATGGATGTGATTAGTCAGACTCATGGTAGGTGACTTCATCCCATTTTTTGAGTTATATTTTGATGTTATAAATCAATATTATTTATATGTTGTATATAAATACTCTTTTACATGTTATATAATGAATTTTCTATCATAATGATATTTTATATTTTGATTAATTTTATACTTTCATTGATATGACAATTTAAATGTTTCCAAAGTGGTAAGGGAGTTTCATTTTTAAAGATAATCATATAATATAACATGAAATATATTTTTTATTCTATGTATATGTTTTTATTAAATGATTTTACGAATGTAATTATATTAAATTGAATTTTTTATGTATTGAATTTTTTAGTTCATTGAGTAGAAATATTTTTATGTTATTTGTATGAGATGTTTTTATGAATTGACAAAAGGACTGTTTAATTTTACCATATACGGTGAAAATAACTTTTCCCACTGCCGTAAATATTATTATATTTTATTATTATTTACAATAAATAATGTTTACTTCAATGAAAATCCTCATTCACATTTTCTATAAAGGTAGGTATTTAAAATGGGTTTTAAATTGAATGTATATTTTAAAATCTTAAAATGTTTTCCGAGGGGTACAAAGAATATTTGATGTGTGTGATATTAAAAATTACACACTTTTATGTCTTTTGATTTTGTTATGGTTTTTAGAAATTATTTTTATAGTGGGTGACTATTATAAACTAATTATGGATATTTATATGTTAAAACAAGGGTGTTTCATTCTGTTATGAACCTATAAAGTTTGGTTACATTATAAACCAAGGATAGATGGGTTTATGATAGCCCTCTAAATCATTGGTTATGAAAGTCAACCATATAGATATTCTAATTGTTTGATTGATATAGAAAATGATATACCATGATAAAAATATGTTTTATTTATTATTTCATTGAGTTTTAATGGTAATATTATGATATAAAAATAGTTAATAAAGATTTATATTGACTAAAATAATGTGTATACTACATTCTATTGTGAAAAGTATATCTTTAGGAAAAAATTGGCATGATCTTTTAATGTTTTTATAGAAACCATTAATAGTTTTAATTATTACATAATGTTTTTTGTGAAATGTTTTATGGCAATATTTAGGAAAATAAGAAAATATTTTGGGTAAGAAAAGTTTTATACTATAGTAAAATGGATATGGATTATAATGAATAATACAAGTTTAATTTCAATAAGAAATTTCATAAAAATTAGACATGTATTTATTTAAAAGTTTTATACTATAGGAAAATGGATATGGATTATAAGTGTCCATTATATATATATATATGGGTTGTTAAATAAGATTTATAAAATATCTCTATGAAAATCTAAACATAAAATATCTTTGGGAATGTAAGAAAAGTTAATTCCACTTTAATGTCAAAAAATATGTAATATTTAAGGTTGGGTCCTTATTTTTGGTAAGATTGAAAAGTTTAGGATAATATTATAATTTAGGATAATGTTATTATAATTCACTGGAAATATATCCCTTTATAGTTAAGTTAAAATTATATATAATTTGAAGATTACAATATTTCTTTGACTAAAAAATTTATATTCTGAATGTTTTCCATAGAGGAAACCATGAATTTTTTGGGGGAAGACACTAAGTGGAAAATATCTATCCAAATCAACATCCTAATATAGTTGGATTTGTCACAAATTGGTTTGTTGTGTTGATGTATTAGATGATTTATTACATATATGGTTGTGAATTAAATTCTAGAGAGTACCTAGATATACCATAAAGGAATATATCGATAATATATCATTTAATGAGACAAAATCATATTCATTGGATCTTCTGACCAATTTGTATTTAATGGATGTATCAATTCCCTATATAACATTTTTGAATTCTTGGGTTGTTCATAACATCAAATGGAAACCATTTTTATTTACCATTTTGAAGATGAATCTAATCGATGGTGGTTTTTTTATGAATACCAAAGAGTGAGAAAAGCTTTATTCTAATGAATGAAACTCATTTAATAATATCTTCAAAAATGTTTCCCTAGGGCTTCTCCACACTCTATGGAGAAACAATTATTGGAATTGAGGAAAAAGGATTATGATTATAAATCATTGTATGAAGAAAATTTTACAAGATTGGCTAGGTATGTATGATATTTTAACTGATATATTTAAAGTAATATTAATCAGTTTTACTCTAGATCTAATAGATGATATATCAGGTAATTGACATCCTATGATTTCAAAATCAATGAAAACATTATCAATGAGCTAAAAAGGTATAAATAGTGTTTTATGGTGATAAATTATTCTAAAAGGTCATATAGAAAAAAATATCTATGTGGTAGGAAAATGGGATTAGTAGATTAAGGAGTTCAGTAGGTAAGAAAATAATGTTCCCATCATGTGATATGTGTGGTAAAAAGAACCATGGGTAATGAATTACATAGTCTAGGAAGTGATTATAACATGGTGTGTTTGGTCATATAGATCATTAATGTTTGGAAAATGCTTAAGAAATAAATGAAAATCCAATGGTAGGGTGATTTAACCACAATGAGTTGGGAATTAGGCCATTGTGTGCCAAAACTAGGTTAATCAGGGATGAAATCGATAATATATAAAATAAAAGGTTCTGTAAAAATCTTATGCTTCTATAATTGATGTTGGACCATCGAGTGAAGTGGATAAATCCTTTTTACTAGTCTATTTGATTTATTCAAATACAATAATTAAATCTAGATCACCATATTCAATCATTTTACATAAATATTCTAGTAATATTGGATATCGACACATGAGGAGAGGATATAACATATGGAGAAAAGTACAATTTGAAATATTAAAGCAGATAAGATTTATTAGAATCTTTCTAATGTTATTATTGGAATGGTATATCATATAAATAAGGTTGAAATAATCATTAGAGATTTTGATAACATTTGGGGAACAGATTATAATTTATTACACCATGTTCAATTATATTAAAGATATAAGAATGTTTTCTTTGGTGATTTAATACTTCTCATAACATACCAAGAGGATACGAAATTTAGTAGGTATCATGGTGAATGATACCTAGCTAAGAAATTTTAAAAGGTCGATATGATGTTTGATTATCATTAGTAGAAGTTGAAGGAATATGAAATTATAAGGACAATATGTCAAACTATATATGGGCATTTTGTGTTTTTAGTTATTCCCATTGAATTTTTCAATTTCCCAAATATTTTTATGGTCCTTATCAATAGTGTTTTCTGTAACA
The DNA here is from genome assembly GCA_963277665.1 of Viscum album. Classification (NCBI taxonomy): domain Eukaryota; kingdom Viridiplantae; phylum Streptophyta; class Magnoliopsida; order Santalales; family Viscaceae; genus Viscum; species Viscum album. The sequence goes on from OY728145.1 coordinate 856,777,193, forward strand.
TCCTAGGTAAAAGAAGAATATGAAATTTTAATATTTTTTTTAATATTTTTGAATTAAATATTAATTTTACTTTAAAGAGGACACTACAGTTTATGGAATACCCGAAATACAACAATGGATTTCTTCTAAATCTCATGTTGCACACAAGGCTGAGTCATACTGAAAAATAATAATTTAGTATTTTTTAACTACATTCTAATTATACATTTTGGTTAAGTGTTTTTACATTTATCTAATAAAATTTAAATGCTTAAAATGAGACAGATTCCAATTTTATGCATAAATACTCAAATATTTTTAAAACATAGTTTTACTACCTTTTTATGGAAAACCCATTTCAAATATAGTTTTTCTAACACCCCATGATTTCATAGTACGTTATTCCTTCAAAACAAATCAATAACTTTCACTACACGCAACACCGAGTTCTAGCGCACCATGACATACCAAACAAGCTGTTCAAAAGCAGTTATGAATAGTATTAACTGAATTTTGAACTTTATATAATCATTATAATTTTATAATCCATATAATGAGTTTCTTAAACATAATTTAAGAACAAATACATTTTTTTAGATAAAAGAAGTATTTTTCAAAAAATGAAATTTTACTGCCTTTTAATGGCGAAGCCTTATTAAATCCAATATTTAAAAATTTTATATATTAAATTTGAAAAAAATACTCTTCTTCTTTAGAATTGGGACATAATAATTTAGTTTTAATAAATTTTGGGTGTTTTTCTGATAACTTTCATATTTGGGTGAGTAGTGAAAAATACTATTTTTTAACTGAAAACAAATTTTTTAATCAAAATAATTTATATTGTTAAATTATACAGTTTAATGTTATGGAAGTATAAATAGATTATATTTTTACCATTTAATCCAATTATGGTAAGTAATTTCACTTTGAAATTGGATATAAAAAAGTGTCAAACTTTTAATAGTTGTTAAAAATACGCCTTTTGGTTTTAATGGCGGGAATTAATTTTAAATTAATAAATGAAACTTTTATGGTTTTAATTTGTTAAAATATACTTCCTTTTTGGATTTGGAATATCTAAATTAGCATAGGGTGAAATTTTGGTACTTTTCTGATAACATTCATATTTTGATGAATAGTGAAAATTACTTAATTTGAATTAAAACCAACTTTTTTAATCAAAATAATTAATAGTGATAAATTTTGAATTTTAGTGATTTTAAAGTATAATTAGATTATAATTTTAACATTTAATCCAATTTTTTTCATTGGACATAATTTCATATTTAAACTGGACATAAAAAGTGTCAATCTTTTGATAGTTGTTATTTGTTAAAAACACGCTTTATGTTTCAAAAACGGAAATTAATTTTAAATTAATTTCTGCCACTTATGTGTTTTGAATTTATAAAAATGGAATCCATATTTAGAATCAGGGGTTATAAATTGTGTATATAGGTAACTTTTATATTTAGATATTTTGAATAATTACTTCAGTAAATATTTTATTTACCATGGTTAAAGGGTAAATCCGGTAAATAAGGGTAAACAAAATAATATTATAATAAGTATAAATTACAGTAAAAAGTTTCTTAAACCTATTTTTTGATACATTTCCGACCATTTTCATCTTTGGGTCGATTTAGGGACCCCATGGAGCCACTTGTAAGTGATAATGACACTTTATATTAATTAAGTTAAAGTAAATGAAAAAATGACATAAGCATATATATTTTAGTAAAACAATTTTTACATAGGGTTATATATGTTGGATTTTCTACTATAAATATTCATTAGAAATCTAAAACTATTTCATACATAATGGTATTTTATTTATTATTTTTATATATTTAATAATTTAATTTATTTATGACACAATAATAATGAAGTATTTTCCTTAATAATAAAAGAATCAAATAAATGGTATTATAAAAGTTAAAATAAATATAATTTGAAACTTTTCATGACATCCAAGAATTTTATTGGTTAATATTACATATTAGGATTTCTCAAATGAATTTTATTCTAATTAATAAAGTTTTTAAGACTTTAAAAAATAAATTATTAAATAGTTTCAAAATTGACATAAATGAGTTTTTAAAAACAATATTATATTATTAATTGATATTATATTCCTAAAAAGCTAAGGTTCGGCCAAAAGACTTATATAATGATAGTTTTACCATTAATGGACCACTTGGGGGTCTCTTGGAAGTTTATAGTAAGTTTATTAACTATATAATATAAAAATACAAAGTGCATGGTAAGTGTCAAACTAATTAACTAAGAGTTAAAACTAAATGATAATGTTAATAAAGTGACCCAAACCTATCGAAAACCTATTGGTTGAGTTTTTCTCGACCTATCGTTACATTATACTTTGAATAATCAACTTCGGAGCCATTAGAAACTGAATATAAATTTATTATAAAATAATACTTTAAGTTTTTCCTAAAGAGCCCCTCCTCTCCCTTATAAAAGGACACCACTTATAACCAATTTGTCACACCTCTCAAGCTTTTTGGCTCGTCCAAACTCTTCCAAATTAAGATCCCTATATATCTCTCCTCCTCTTAGAAGCCTTACCTTAGGAAGAAGGCACTTCAAGAGTCCTTTTTGGTTCAAACCAAAGGGAGTTTCCCATATTAAAGGTAACGATTTCTCTTAGCTTCTTTTCTTTTATTTTACTTCTCCAACCCCTAAAATCCTCTTATTCTGTTCTTTTGTAACAGCTCCAGTATACTTAGTATACTAGGATATTGTTATTAGAATCATTTTAACTACACTGACACACACCTCCATCTAATGGTTGAAAAACATAATGTTTCTGTGGATGGAAACCAAACGCCTCACGAAATGATGATTGTTCAATTATCTCCTACCACCTCTCATAGTGGCCATTATGATGGAACTGTAATTAAATATGATATTAATTATATATATTTTATATATAATCTTATATAATTCCATTTTATATCATACCATTATTCGTTTCATGTTGTATATATATATGATAATTTAATTTGAAGAAGTGCGGACTACCGCCCCCTCAAAGTGATATGACTCATTCATACCATACATGGAACGTATAAAGGATGGTTTTAATGAAAATAAGTAACATATATAAGATATTATATTATAATTTAATAATTATATACATATGTATCATTTGGTTTTTATTCCTTTTAATATGAAAAATGAAATGGAAGTAGCGTTCGTGTGAACGTAAGGATTACCATATCCACAAACACGATGAGATTCGTTTCCCCATAATATCTATTCAAGAATAATCCTCATTTGTAGAATAAAAGTAATTTTTATGGAATTTATATCATTCTGGATATGAATAAAAACAACATATCCATAAAAAACACGTCTTGCGTAACAAATCATATAACGGAAAACGAATCAGTTAACACCCGAAACTAAGATGATACTAAATTATTATTAACAAAACAATATTAAAAGATAATATGTTATATCATATTTATATATATGATTATTTTATAATTTAATAACAATTATTTAACTATTATATAGTAGGTTAACCTACCCTCAACCAAGGAAAAGTACACGGTAAAGGGTTTTCGTCTCACTCATTATTCTTGTGATATTCATTCCATATTGCCACTATTACCTTTTCTGTGGTGTATGTACAGCCCATAATTGTATTATTTGTGTAATACAATTTAATTTATGTGTATTTACATATTAATTGTATGATAACTCTTTCATGGGGTGAATGTTTCGTAAGTTACCAAATTGGTAAGGGTTAATTTCACAACCTCTTTATTATCCGAGGTTGTTTTTACGTAATTATCTACTGGGACATATTTATTATCCATGTCTATGTTTCATGAAGGAGTTTTAAAAGGGATTCATTTAAGGAAATTTTTTTACTAAATCATCATTTAAAATGTTTTAAATATTTATTCTTCAATATCTTTCTCATTAATTTCCATGTTTTCAAAATGGTTGTAAGGATTTATTTCTATGGAAATGAATGTTTTTAAAATGTTAATTACATTAAAAAGATTCAAAGTGTTATGGGACACTTTTATTCAAAAATGTCTTTAAATGACTTCTTTTCTAAATTTTATGACTTTTAAATGTTTTCATGAAAATGCAGAATTTCTCTCAAAGAGTTTTAAAAATCACTTTCATCCATGTCAACATCCTTTGATGGATTTTAAACTTGTTTAGTAGATGATTTATCATGATACAAATCTTCTATATTTTGTTGAAGGTTTTGTGATATGTTTGAATTTGGATGATTTATTTTTATTTCATTCATGGTTTATGGGTAAAGTAGTGACATTTCATATTCTAGTTTTAATACGAATGTTTATGTTATGTTTAGACCTTTCCATATGAGGAATGCATTGGACTTAGTAAGTGACGGGTGGAGCCCGCTATAGCTCCTCGATGCATCAGAAGGTCTCATGAGACAAATTAGTGTCATGGAACGAGGCCTTTACAAAATCTTATTTGTAGTCATGGAACAAGGCCTTGGCTATGTGGTTATGATAGTCTGGCATTATGCATTCCATCATTATGAATGTGGTTATTGATAATGCATGTGATTATTCGACTAGTAGAATATCCTTGTGAATAAGTAAATGGAATTCTTTCATTTTATTTTTTCCATATTATGCTGAAGTTCAAGTTTACAAGGATTTTGTTTTAGTTATACATTACCTTAAACGTTTATGCTTATTTATTAAAGTTTTCGCTATATTGTTATCCTTACTGAGCATTTGAGCGCACCCATTTCTATGTTTTATTTTTGTTTAGGATTACAAGAAGTGTATTTTGATTGATATGCAGGGTTAATCCATGGGAAAAATGGCGTTAATAAAGCATTATTTTTTTTTATGTTATAATGTGTAATGTAACATTCATGTATGTAACCCATTTTCCAAGACTGCTAAACTGATCGGTCCTTCGGGACTAGATTCCTTGAAATCATGCCAATGTATTAAAATAATGCACCGACTCTGAGTAACTGGGGTCGGGGTGTTACAGTTGGTATCAGAGGAAGTTTAGGAATAACCTTGGAAGCTAGATTTAGATAAACTCTTATTAGAGAACATAAAATTAAGATAGACTTTGAGGATTAGTATAGAATGACTTCCTAGAATTTTGGTAATGTAGAGATTTTGGGAGTTTTTCAAGCAAATACATCCATGTCTGGATACGATCCGGTAGAGGAGGCTCTGGCATAGATGTTCCTAGGGTTAAAACCTGAAAACACCACTTTGAGCTAGACTCAAAAGGAAACTGGTGGACGACAACAGGCATTGCTGCACTCTTGGTTACGACAATCCGAGGGGATATGCTTAGGATAATTCTCATTTTCTTTACAAACCATTATGAAGGGTTTATGAGTATATACTTATTCAAAGAAAACATTTTTATGATTATGGAATATATCCATAAACTGTTCAATTTATGTTAGTTATTTTAAAAGATTAGAATTATTCATTTCAATTCATAAACTGGACTAGTTTATGTTATTGTATAGAAATGGAACCCAGTAGAAGGATTGTGAACTCCAGCAATATGTATGATCCAACGAGTAATAATGATCATATCTTTCACGGTATTAAGCAATAATTTAGAAGGTAAATTATCTACCATGTATTCTCAACATATGAATAAATAGTATCATGTGTTAATAAGATAAGTAAATAATTATCTTAGTCCTATGGCTTTGAAGGGAAGCAAGAGATAAAATGGATGGAATAGAGAAGTATGGATAAAGGGAAGAGGGAAAAGAAGAATTTTCCAATAGGTGATAAATGTGGGAAGAAACACCCTGGAACATACCTGAAAGGAATGAGATTTTGTTATAACTGTGGAGAAAAATGACACCATGTACATGACTGTAAGGGTAAGAAAAAGGTTTCAAATTTACAATGCTTCATCTTCAAGGAGTTGGGACACTACATGAACTAATGTCCAAATCATCATAGTATGCCCCAAATGATGCTATGGGATAATAATCAAGTTATGATACTACCAGAGATGAGAAGGAATGATTATATTTCTTATTATAGAATTATGTCATTTGAGTGTTGTATCAACAATGTACTGGTTATAATAATTATGGAGTATATAAGGATTGTACTGCAGTACTATCTTCAGTCTGTGTGCGAAGCGCAAGTCTGAGAAAGCGGCGGGTAAGGATCCCTCTGAACACGGAAAAAGTTTCGCGGATGTGGTTATGCGGGCTGGAGGTCTATAGTTCCTAGACTGCGAATCGTCTGGCTCGGGTAGAGTTATAAGGAAAGGTCGTATTGCTCATGTGGCAGCTAATCAGGATGCTGTTGAAGAGCATGTTAAGCTGTGCAAGTTTTCAATCATTTCCCGTGTCATAATCCCAAAGGGTGTCCGACCCTGGAAGTTCCATGATCTTACAAACAGGCCGGTGGAGTTATGGGGCTTCAGCGACTGGAAGATGACAGCAATGTCAAGGGGCTTCTATCATGTGGTCATTCCCTATGATGACTGCAAAAGGCGTGCGTGGAGCTTGGGGTCGCTTCCGTTGCATCCTGGATTTCTGCGGATCCATGAATGGGATAGGAATTTTGACCCTAATATGGTCAAAAACACCTTTTCCTAGGTATGGATACGAATTCATAATCTTAGTTGGATTTATTGGCATCCACAATTGTTAGGGGATATTACCTCCTCTGTTGGTAATTCAATCAGGTCAGATAAACAAACAGATAATCCTAGCTTTGGCCATTATGCTAGGATTCTTGTTGAGGTTGATATGTCTATGGTTTTAGTGGAAGAAGTGGTCTTCACTACTAGGGATGATAGTATTAACCTGGAAATAGGTTATCAAAGAAAGCCAAAATTATGTTCTAACTGCCACGATTTTGGGCATGTTCTCTCTGATTGCAACTTTAACAAAATCTGCTCTAATTGTAACATTAGAGGACATGATTCTGTAAATTGTCGAAAAAGGAAAAATAAAAATGGAGCCCTGAGGGCTGACAGTAATGCACAGTCCCTTGTTGAGAAGGTTAATCAACCTAATCAGCCTGGAAAAGTGATTGTTGTTGGCCCTTCGGATACTATTGATGTTGCTGCTGCTGATGTGCCCATTAATGAGAATGCAGAGGATAGACAGGACTTTGAGGTGGGTCCTGAATAGGATGTTGATGATTCCAGACAGTCTGAGAATGAAAAGGGACCTATGAAGACTAGCTGTAATGCATAGGCTTCCCCTTTGGAAACTGTTGCTGAACCTGTTGCTGATAAGGACAAGGTGTACACCTTTGCAGAGTATAAACATGATTTTGAGGTGGATTCTGAACAGGAATTGCCTGATCCCAATAAGAGAAACTCACAGGATGAGGTTATAACATGTGAGGAAGGCTAGACTATTTATATGGTCCCTAAGGATTCCCTTCTAAGGTCCAATGAGAGTCTGGAAAGATAGCCATTACCCATTGTTGAGGCTCCTGGCTTCCAGGTCAATAACCCGGTTGTTATGGGACCCCAAGAAGATGTGTTGGCATGCCTCCCTACTGAGGCAGCAGGAGAGTTTTCACAAACTCATCCATCTAAGGTTGATAAAAGGAAGTTACCCCCTACTCTCACTATGCCTATTGAATCTGGGAATAGGTTCAGTACCCTTTCTGATGACAATTCTGAAGCCTCCATGGATGAGAAGGTTTTGAACACTGAAATGGATGACAACAAACCTCATTCTGAGGAACGTCTCGCTTCAAGTTATACTGAACCCTGTAATAGGCAGAGGTCCTCCAAACAATGAAGGTTGTCTTTTGGAACTGCCAGGGTCTTGGGAATTCTCCCACGGTCAGGACTCTGAAGCACTTTATTGTGACCAATAAACCCATGTTGCTGGGCATTGCTGAACCAAGGCTGAAATTTGAAAGATTTATGGCTTTTAATTGGAATGCTTTGGGTTATTCCCTTATCTAAAATACTCATTTGGTGAATGATATTGAATCCTTATGGGTGCTCAAACATAATAGTGTCACTATTGACTCTTTTCAAAATGACCAGCAGTCAGTAACCATTTTCTGTTGTATTCACTCTAATTCGGTGTGTGTAACCTTTGTTTATGCTTTCAATCAATATATTAGAAGGACATCTTTATGGAGCATTTTGACCACCATTTATGAGAGTATGTCTACCAGATGGATCCTTCTTGGTGATTTCAATGCCATTCTGAGTCCTGAGGAGAAAACTGGACAGAACTTTTGCAGGGCTTCAGCTTGGGATTTTGCTTCTTGCATTGATCTTTGTAGGTTGCATGAAATTCCCATCTCTGGTTCGGAGTTCACATGGTTTAGGAACACTGTTAATGGGAGGCAAGCTAGCAAATTAGATCAGTGCTTTGTTTAATTGGATGAAAGGAATGATATGATGGAAATCTCTGGCATGACCCTTCCCAGAACTCATTCTGATCACAATCCCATTCTAATTGATCCTTGATTTTCTAATCTGAGATCAGCACCTCTACCCTTTAAATTCAACAACGCCTGGTTGGTTGTGCCAGGCTGTAGGGAGGTTATTTTGGAGGCTTGGGAATCTAATACGAATGGCAGTTTTTTGCACAGATTATCTTACAAACTGAAAGCTGTGAAATCTAGGCTCAAGACTTGGAGTAGAATTTCTTTTTCAAGCACTGAAAAAGATATCAAGGAGGCTGAATCTCATCTGTTAGGCTATCAGCAGATGAATCTGATTCAAGATTCTATTTCTTCAGAGGAAATTCAAGCTGTTGCCAACCTGGATAAACTCTTAGTCCTAAAGGAGAATCTGGATTGTAATCAGTTGAATGTTAAATGGCTCAAGGATGGAGACAGAAATTCCAGATTGTTTCATTACTTGCACAGGGAGAAGAATGCTAGTAGGACTCTCCAGGCCTTAAGAATTGATGATGATTTTTTTACATCTAAAAATGAAATTTTCAATGCTGTCACATCTTACTTTGAGCAACTTTATTCTGAATCTGGTGGGAGCAGCTCAAGCAGAATTCTAAATCGTATTGATTCTAGTGTTGATGAGAGTCAGAATAAACAGCTTTCTGAAGCTCCTTCTTTAAAGGAAATTCATTCTGCTCTTTTTTCCTTAAACATTGACAGTGTGGCTGGGCCTGATGGCTTCAAAAATAAATTTTTTATGTTCTACTGCGATATTATTCATGCAGATCTTATCAATGATGTCAGAGAATTCTTTAATCACTCCTTCTGTCCATTTGGGATGAATTCCAATTTTATTACGTTAATTCCTAAGAAATATAATGCCTTGGATATCAAAGAATTTAGGCCTGTTTCCATTGGGAACATGATCCCTAAGATAATTAGTAAGATTATGGCCATTCGGCTTGGCGAAGTGGCTAAAAACATCATTACTAACAATCAGTTTGGCTTTGTACCTGGGAGAAACATTCAAAACTGCTTGTTTACTGCATCTGAATGTGTCAATATTATGAAAGGTAAGGTTCCCAATGGTAATATGTCTATAAAGATTGACATTTCAAAGTATTTTGATACAATAAGGTGGGAGTTTATCTTCAATATCCTTAGGATGCATGGTTTTTCAGAGAAGTTCATTTGCTTGATTTTATCTATTTTGTAAAGTTCCAGGCTTTCTATTCTTGTCAATGGATCCCCTAGGGGTTTCCTAAAATGCACTAGAGTGGTCAGGAAGGGTTATCCCCTATCTGGGATTCTTTTTGCGATATCTGAAGACTACTTAAGTGTCTTCCTACATTACCTTGTCAACAGTGGGATTTATCAAAGAATGAGGGCAGCAAGGAATTCTTTTGCTCCTTCACATCTCTTTTATGTAGATGACATCCTTCTTTTCTGTGAGGCTGACAGGAATACTATTTCCTCCATTAAGATTATTTTCTCTCATTATGAAGATGTTTCAGGTCAGGCAATCAGCTAGAAGAAATCCTTTGTTGTCTTTGGTCAAGGTAATAACAACTTGAAGCAGCGCAGGATTGCAAGAAGTCTTGGGGTTAAGAAAGGCACATTACCCTTTCATTATCTTGGAGTCCCTCTATTTTAGGGAAGGGTAAAGCGTGCACATCTTGAGGGTATTGCTCTGAAAATCATCAAACAACTGGAAAGCTGGAAAGGAAAAGCTATGTCCCAGGATGGGAGAATCTGTCTCATTAATTCTGTTATTACCTCTATGTTTGTCTACTCATTCTCTGTCTACAGATGTCCAGCAGCTCTCCTCAAGGAGTTGAGTGGCCAGATTAGAAATTTTATATGGACTGGATCTGTCCAGCAGAAAAAACTTGTCACTATTTCATGGAAAAAGTGCATTAAGCCCATCAAGATGGGAGGAATGGGCATTGAGGGTATCAGAGTATTTAATAGTGCTCTCATCCAGAACTTTGTTTGGAAACTTATTGCAAATCCTGACTTCTCAATGGAATTCTTGATTGATAGATTTGTTTCCAGGTTACAGAAAGGGAAGTGTCTATACCTCAAATCTTCGGTTTGGTCCTCAATAAGGTCTGCCTTTTCCAGTCTTATGTTTCACTCAAAATGGATTGTATGTCATCGCTCTCATCTCAACTGCTGGAGTACTTCATGGTTGTCCTCTCCCCTCAATGAACATGTTTCAGTTTCAGGATCTCTTGCGCAATTGTCTATTGCTGATTTACATGATCATACGGCTGCTATTAACCTCATTCCAGAAAATTTTAGGCTGGAAATTGCAGATTACATTTATGTGGTTGTTGACATCATTGTTTGGAAACCTTCAATTACTGGTTTTTTTTCTACTCGGGATTTCTATAACTTGCAGGTTGGTTTGGTTAATGCTCTGCCCGCATGGATTGAAGGCTTACGAAGGCCTTTTATACCACCCAGTGACCTGCTGCTTCTCTGGAGGATTTGGAAAAACAGGTTGCCCCTCCAAAGAGAGCTACAGCGAAAAGGCTTCAGCCTTACTTCGGTATGCCTGTTTTGTTTCAGAAGTGATGAGACTTTGATTCACACCTTCATCCACTGTCAATTTTTTGCTCAGCTTTGGGAGCATGTGAAATTGGCTTTCCATTGCTCCCTTAATACTTGCTCTGTTGATTCCTTGCTTATATCGTCCTTCAAAACTGGTTCTGGTGAGCAAGTTAATTCCTTGATCCTCTAGGCTGTTGTCTCGATTTTCTCATTTATCTGGAAATCTCGTAACAACATTGTGTTTAATAACATCAGGCCCTCTTTCAGAGATGGTGTTCTGCTGATGCATCGAGCCATCATATTTGCCTTTAAAATTCAAACTGGCTCCATGCATAATGATGTATCTGACTTTGTTCTCTTGAGAGCTCTTGGTGTTCGTGGAAGGGAACGGAAGCCCCGAATGGTAATGTTTATCCGATGGATCCCACCTATCCGTGAATGGTTGAAGGTGAATGTTGATGGGGCGGCCTCTGGTGCACCAGGTCCTGCTGGCTGTGGAGGGGTCTTCAGAACTCATCGGGGCTTCGTTAAAGGCTGTTTCTTCCATTATGTTGGACATGCTCAGGAAATTGAGGCAGAACTTTGGGCGATGAACAAAGCGATCAGGTATGATGTCCATTATGGTTGGCATAGAATTTGGCTGGAGTCAGACTCTGTTGCTGCTGTGAAGATTTTGAAAGATCGGTCTCAGAATGTTCCCTGGAGAATGATGTCCTCCTGGATTTCCTGCCTCAAACTTGCTGAACAGCTTTGCTTGGATGTCTCTCATGTCTACCGGGAAGCAAATCAAGTCGCTGATGTTCTCTCGAAGAGAGACATTACAGAAGCTAGCTCCAGTTGGTCTTTTACCTTACCTCCCTATTGTGACTCCTTGGTATGCAGGGACAGGGATGGTGTCTTATATTCTCGGTTTTGCAAGAGTCCCTATTTTTGAGCTTCTTTGTACTGTTTATTTCTTTTTTTGTTATAATATTTTGTTGGGAGCAGGCCTCTTGCTTGTCTCTCGGACCTTCTGGCTAATATGGTTCTGATACTGAGGTAGTGATTTTGGAATAATACATGATTGATTTGGATAAATTATATTGGATATTCTTGACTACCTCGAAACTGATTAATGATTTTTATATTCCATAATTGTTGGAGTTTACAAAATTTTTGGATAGAAGGAGTATATTCAGTATTTTATAAGGGATAATAGAGCATAAATGTAATCAATATGGTTTTATGGTATTTTAGGATGTTGTAGTGTTTTAAAAGAATACATGATAAAGGTGTTCACATGCTATTACGTGGAAAAAAAGGATCTTCATTGTGTTCACCTACCTTATAAATTTTGGACTCTGTGTTTTGACAGAAGTATTTTGGATATTTCTAGTTTGATATTATTTTGGGATTTCTATAAAAAGGACAACCCAGAGGCCAGGTGGAAACCCATCACATCTGGCAAGGCCGTGAGACTTGAACCCACAACTGAAGGGTGAAAAGGGTGTATCACCTACCACTTACCCACGTGATGTCTTGGATTGAATAATGTAGTTTTTTTATGGTTCTTCTAGATGAATTATAAATTCATTTTTTGAACCCTATATTAATAGGATAAATAGAATATTATTTTTATATTCTATTATCTTTTAGAGTGAAAGATTAGTTTTTGGTAGAACTTAGTTAAAGGATGGGACTCTACCTGACAAGTCTATATTTTTCATCTTCTCTTATTCAATGAAAAAATTAATTCTTATACTTCAGTGAAGGTATCATAAAACAAAAAAATTTGTTATCCTAATACCATATGTTTTGTTGACCCGATGGTATTTTAAATCATCAATGATTGATGAATTTAAGGCCCTCAATTTTACAATTGTTTGTGAATGATGACCTCAATCTCTATCTATAACTATTTACGTTTTTCCTCTATTTATATGTCTCTAATTGCCACCAATGTTCTTCTAATCAAGATCATAATTTGGTGGTGACCCTTTCATTTCCTTTTTCCTCGTATTAAGACTAAATTTTATTAAACTAATTTCCGATATGGGTTTTCCCAAAGGTATTTTCAATTTATTTTCGAAAACTAATTTCAAATTGCGAGGACGAAATTTATTGAAGGAGGGAAGAATGTAACACCCCAAGATTTCATAGTACGTTATTCCATCAAAGCAATTCAATAAATTTCACTACACACAAACACCGAGTTCTAGCGCACCATGACTTACCAAACAAGACGTTCAAAAGCAGTTTTGAATAGTATTAACTAAAATTTGAACTTTATATAATACTTATAATTTTATAATCCATATAATGAGTTTCTTAGACATAATGTAAGAACAAATACATTTTTTCATATAAAAGAAGTATTTTTCAAAAAATGCAATTTTACCGCCTTTTAATAGGGAAGCCTTTTTAAATCCAATATTTGAAACTTTTATATATTCATTTTGAAAAAAAATAAACTGCTTCTTTAGAATTGTGACATATGAATTTGGTTTCAATAATTTTTTTTTGTTTTTCTGATAACTTTCATATTATGGTGAATAGTAAAAAATACTATATTTTAACTGAAAACATATTTTTTATTCAAAATACTTTATATTGTTAAATTATAAATTTTATTGGTATGGAAGTATAAATAGATTATATTTTTAAAATTTAATCCAATTATGGTCATTTTAAGTAATTTCACTTTGAAATTGGACATAAACAAGTGCCAAACTTTTGATAGTTATTAAAAATACGCCTTTTGGTTTTAATAGAAGGAATTAATTTTAAATTAATAAATGAAACATTTATGTTTTTAATTTGGTAAAATATACTTCATTTTTGGATTTGGAATATCGAAATTATCTTAGAGTGAAATTTTGGTACTTTTCTGATAACTCTCATATTTTGATGAATAGTGAGAATTACTAAATATTAATTAAAACACATTTTTTAATCGAAATAATTAATAGTGATAAATTATGAATTTGAGTGATTTTAATGTATAATTAGATTATAATTTTACAATTAAATCCAATTTTGGTCATTGGAAATAATTTCATATTTAAACTGGACATAAGAAAGTTTCAATCTTTTGATAGTTGTTATTTGTTAAAAACACGCTTTTTGTTTCAACAACAGGAATTAATTTTAAATTAATTCCTACCACTTATGTGTTTTGAATTTATAAAAATGGATTAAATATTTATAATCAGGAGGTATAAATTTTTTAAATAGGTAACTTTTATTTTTAGACATTTTGAATAATTACTGTAGTAAATATTTTATTTACCATGGTTAAAGGGTAAATCCGGTAAATAAGGGTAACAAAATAATATTATAATAATACTAAATTACCCTAAAACATGTCATAATACAATATTATGATACATTTCCTACCATGGTCATCTTTGGGTCGATTTTGGGACCCCATGGATCCACTTGTAAGTGATAATGACACATTATATTAATTAAGTTAAAGTAAATGCAAAAATGGCATTAGCATATATCTTTTAGAAAAAAAAAACATTTACACAGGGTTATTTGTGTTGGATTTTATACTATAAATATTAATTATAAAGCTCAAAATATTTTCTGAATAATAGAATTTTATTTATAATGTTTAGACATTTAATAATTAAATTTATTTATGACACAATAATGATGCAGTATTTTCCATAATAACAAAAGAATCAAATAAATGGTATTATAAAAGTTAAAATAAATATAATTTGAACGTTTTTATGACATCCAAGAATTTTATTGGTTAATATTACAAATTAGTATTTCTTAAATGAATTTTATTAGAATTAATATATCTTTTAATACTTTAAAAAAATCAATTATTAAATATTGTCAAAATTGACATAAATGAGTTTCTAAAAAATATATTATATTATTAATTGATATTATATTCCTAAAAATATAAGGTTTGGAAAAAGGACTTATATTATGATAGTTGTATCATTAATGGATGACTTGGGGGTCTCTTTGATGTATATAGTAGGTTTATTAACTATATAATATAAAAATACAAAGTGACATGGTAAGTGTCAAACTAATTAATTAAGAGTTAAAACTAAATGATAAGTTTAATAAAGTGGCCCAAAACTATCTAAAACTTATTGGTTGAGTTGTTTAAGACCTATCCCCACCTTGGAATTTGAATAATCCACTTTTGAGACATTACAAACTGAATATTAATTTATTATAAAATAATACTTTAAGTTTTTCCTAAAGAGCCCCTCCTCCCCTTATAAAAGGACACAACTTCTAACCAATTCCTCCAACCTATCAAGCCTTTTGGAACGTAAAAAATATACCATATTAAGATTCCAATATCCATCTCCTCCTACTAGAAGCCTTAACTTAGGTATAAGGCACTTCAAGAGTCGTTTTTGGTTCAAACCAAAGAGAGTTACCCAAATTAAAGGTAACGATTTCTCTTAGCTTCTTTTCTTTTATTTTACTCCTCCAACCCCTAAACTCTCCTTATTGTTTTATTTTGTGACAACACTATTATAATCAATATACTAGTATATTGTTATGAGAATTATTCTATCTACAATTACACACACCTTCATCTAATGGGTGAAGAACGTAATGTTTACATGGATGACAACCAAACGCCTCACGAAACGATGATTGTTCAATTATCTCCTACCACTTATCATGGTGGCCATTATGATGGAACTGTAATTAAATATGATATTAATGATATTTATTTTAAATATAATCTTCTTTAATTCCATTTTATATCATACCATTATTCGTTTAATGTTGTATATGTATATGATAATTTCCTTTGAGGATGTGCAGACTACAGCCCCATCAAAGTGATATGACTCATTCATACCATACATGGAACATATAAAGGATAATTTTAATGAACTTAAGTAACATATATAAGATATTATATTATATTGGAATAATAATATACCTATTTATCATTAGGTTTTTATTCCTTTTAAATGAAAAATTAAATGGAATTAGAGTTCGTGCGTACGTACGGATTACCGTCTCCACGAACGTGATGAGATTCATTTCCCCATAATATACATTCAAATATAATTATCATTTGATGATTAAAAGTAATTTTTAAGGACTTTAAATCATTCTGGATATGAATAAGAAACAACCTATCCATAACAAACATGGCTTACGTAACAAATCATATAAAGGAAAATGAATCAGTTAACACCCCAAACGACGATAATACTAAAATATTATTAACAAAACAATATTATAAGATCATATATGATATAATATTTAAATATATTATTCATGTATAATTTAATAACAATGATTTAACTATTATACAGTAGTTTAACCTATGCTAAACCAAGGAAAAGTACAAGGTAAGGGGTTTTCATCTCACTCCTTATTCCCATGAGATTCATGCCATATTGCAACTGTTACCTTTTGTGTAGTGTATGTAATTCCCGTAATTGTATTATTTGTGTAATACACTTTAATTTACGTGTATTTACATATTAATTATATGATACTTGTTTCATGGATTTTATGTATCGTAAGTTACCAAATTGGTAAGGGTTAATTTCACAATCTCTTTATTATCCGAGGTTGTTTTTACGTAAGTATCTACTGAGACATATTTATTATCAATGTCTATGTTTTATGAAAGAGTTTTCAAAGGGATTAATTTTAGGGACTTTTTTACTAAAACATCATTTCAAATGTTTTAAATATTTATTATTCTACATAATTCTCATTAATTTCCATGATTTTAAAATGGTTTTAAGGATTTATTTATATGGACATGAATGTTTTAAAAATGTTAATTCAATTAAAAAGTTTAAAAGTGGTATGGGACAATTTGATTCAAAATTGTCTTTAAATGAATTCTTTTCTAAATTGTGTGAATTTTAAATGTTTTCATGGAAACACGGTATTTCTCTAAAATAGTTTTACAAATCATTTTCATCGATGTCAACATCCTTTGATATATTTTAAACTTGTTTTGAAGATGATTTATCATTATACAAATCTTCCATATTTTGTTGAAGGTTTTGTGATATGTTTGACGGTGGATGTGTTATTTTTATACCATTCATGGTTTATGGATAAAGTATTGACATTTCATATGCTAGTTTTAATATGAATGTTTATGTTATGTTTAGACATTTTCATATGAGGAATGCATTGGACTTAGTAAGTGACGGGTGGAGCCCGCTATAGCCCCTTGATGCATCAGTAGGTCTCATTAGACAAACTAGTGTCTTGGCATGAGGCCTTGACAAAATCTTATTTGTAGTCTTGGAAAGAGGCATTCGCTACGTGGTTATGATAGTCTAGCATTATGCATTTCATCATTATGAAAGTTGTTATTGATATTGCATATGATTATTCGACTAGTAGAATATTCATGTGAATAAGTAAATAGTATTATTTCATTTTATTTTTTCCATATTATGCTGAAGTTCAAGTTTAAAAGGCTTTTGTTTTAGTTATACATTTCCTTAAATGTTTATTATTATTTATAAAAGTTTCTGCTATATTCTTATCCTTACTGAGCGTTTGATCTCACCCCTTTATTTGTTTTATTTTTTTCCAGTATTCGAGGAAGTGTATTATGATTGATATAAAGGGTTAAGACAAGGGAATAATGGCGTTCATAAAGGATTATTTATGTTGTTTTTTATGTCATAATGTGTAATTTTACATTCATGTAGTAATCTATTTTCCAATACTGCTAAACTTATTAGTCCTTCGGGACTAGATTCCTTGAAATCATGCCAATGTATTAAAATAATGCACGAACTCTGAGTAACTTGGGTCGGGGCATTATAGTTTTTCTCACTTTAATATGTTCCATTTGAAAAAATAAACTTCTTATTTAGATGTGGGAAATCAAAATTTACTTGGGATGACATTTTTGTATTTTTTAATAATGTTCATTTTTTAATAAATAGTGGAGATACTACATTTTATGTCCAAACTATCTTTTCATCTTATTTATTTAAATGGTTATTTTATATTTTTAAATAGTCATAAAGTGTGATTGGATTGTATTTTTACCATTTTATCCATTTTAACCACCTTTTTTCATCGAATGTACTTTCATTTGGACATTTTACATAAACACTTGTTAGTCTTTTTGTATTTTTTACTTCATGAAAACATGCTTTCTAGTTTTGAAAATGGAAATTAATTTTAAATTAATTAATGTAACTTTTTTTTGAATTTTTTAAAATAGAAATCATTTTTGAATTTAGAATATCAAAATTATTTTTAGGTGAGTTTTTTGTATTTTTCTGAAAACATTCAATTTTTTATGAATAGTGGAAAACACTACATAGTAGTTAAAAACTGACTTTTTCATTTGAATAACATTTTACCACTTCTGTGAATTGAATTTAAAAAATCCTACATACATGACTATCATCAGTAAGTAAAATGTGGTTCAATAAGATAAAAATAATTTTTACTGAATAAAATCTTTTGATTTTTTACCGCGGTTAAAGGTAAATTGGGTTATTAAAAGTAAAAATAATATTATAATAATATAAAATTACCTTAAAACTTATCTTAACCTTATTTTATGAGTCATGGATGACCAATACAATCCTTGGGTAAAACCGTTGTCCTTTGTATTCCACTTGGGTAAGACAATTATATTAATAAATTTTTATTTAAATTAGAAATAAAAATATCATGAACATTTATTGCTTTGCTAAAAAAAATTAATGTGAGGTTATATAATTAATATCATTGGCTATAAATATTAATTATAAATTTAAAAATATTTCCTTCATCATGGTATTTTATTTATAATTTTTAGACATCAAATAAATAAATTTAGTTATTAAACTATGATGATGAAATGATTACCTAATTAATGAATGTTTTAAATAAATGGGATTATTAGTTTTAAAATAAATTTATTTTGAAACATTTTTTACCATACAAGAATTTAATGGAAGGTTATGACTTTTTATATTTTCATTAATAAAGTTTTTAGAATCGATCATGTTTTTTGGAATTTTAATAATTCATGATATGAATAGTATAAAAATTGACTTAAATGGGTTTTTAAATAAAGTAATTTTTTATTAAATGATAAAATAGTCATAAAAATATAAGATTTGGAAAAATGACTTAGATAAGTTTTCAAATGTTATTAATTAACCACTTGAGGTTTGATTGTAATTTTTTAGTAACTATATTAACCATATAGTATGAATATACAAGAAGACATCGTAAAAGTTAAATTATTTAACAAAGGTTTAAATAATAAAGAAAATGATTATAAAATATTCAAAAACTATCCAATTATAATTTTTTGGATTTATTTCCCCTTATATTCATATTAACTTTAAATTTAATTATTTTAGTACCTTTTCAAACCAAAAATTATTTTATAATAAAATAATACTTTCAAACTTTCTTAAAGAGCCCCTCCTCCTTCTTATAAAAGGTCATCCTCTTTAACCCATTAATCAAACCTCTAAAGACACTTTTATCAGACATCCTATACCTAAATAAGCTCCCAACATCCATCTATTCCTCCTAGAAGCCTTACCTTGGGCAGATTGCACTTCAAGAAAGCCTTTTGGTTTAAATCAAAGGGAGTTACCTAGTTTAAAGGTAACGACTTCCCTCAAGTTCTCTTATTTAATTTTACTTCTTCTCTCCTTATGGTATTCTTATTCTTGGATTACATAACATCCCCAGTATCCTCAATAATCTAGGTTGTTTTTATGAGAAGGATTTTAACTACCCTTACACACACCTTTGTCTAATGGGTAAAGAACATATTGATTCTGTGGACGATGAACTATGACCTAACAAAATGATGATTGTTCAATCTTCTCCTACCACCTTTTATGGTGGACAATATGATGGAACTATATTTATATGTGATATATATTATATTTATATTCTTTCATTGGTTCTTTATTTTTCATTTATATCATACCTTTATGGTTTCCATAATGGGTTAATACAATAATTGCATTTGAGGAAGTGCGGACTACCACCCCCTCAAAGTGATGTGACTTGTTCATGACATACGTGGACCGTATAAATGATGGAGTTAATGGAATTATATATGATTTTATACTGGAATTATATTATCTCTATTTATCATTATTTTTTCATTTAATTAAATACGAAATAGAAATTAATGTAGCGTTCATGCGTACGTACGACCTACCGTCTCTATGAATGGTGCATTTCATTTCTTATCTCCAAATGTTATGTATTATTATTAATACATATATATATATATATTGGATATATTTTATATATATTATATATAAATAATATATATCATTATGGAGATAATGGACTTTTGACAACATGGACAACCTGTAATTATAAGAAATTCATTTTTGACTCAAGTACCAAATATCGACAGAATGACTGTTATTAACTTAAATGATTAGAAAATATTTATAATGTGATAATAAGAGATATAAAAGGAACAATACACTTGAAAACTGTTCTATATCAAGTAGAAAATGATTTTAGTTCATTATTCGGGAGATTAAATAATGAACGATTCAAGTCTGACACGAGGTACGGGACTTCGTCTCAATATCCTTTCATCGAGGAATATTTTTATTTAAAAATTAATTTTTTTTATATAGTGTATAAACAAATTTTCATTTTCATTTCATTCAATGGAAATCTTTTTCAGAGAATATTTTTACTAAAAGGCTGAAATGAATGCTTCCTTTTAACGTACGTGGTGACCACGACCTTTCCGCCGCCGCAAGTATTATTTGATATTTGGATTCCTTAATAAGACATAGTGTTTTTTAAAGGAAAATAAATACCATATACTCTTTTACATATTTTGGTATTGAAAATGGTTTTTAAAATTGATTAATTATGTCAATATATTGAAATGATATACTGTGATTACCATATGGAAATGATATCTTTCCATTAGGCTTGTGTTATGATTTATGATTATGTTATGGTTATTGTGAATTGTTTATGTATACAGGTAGTTCCTTGATAAACCTAGGGAGGGTGGGCTCGAGATATCTCTTCAATAAATTGGGTAACATGATGGAGGTAAATGTTAATGTTTCTCCTAAGATATTCAGTGAATATACTTTCATGGGTATTGAAAACATAAGTCCCTATGTAGCTGTGAAATATTTAATGTATGTTTGATATGGATGCCAAAAGTTACCTTTATGATTTATGATTTTTATGTGTTATTCATAAATCTAATGATTTCATGTGGTATGTTATAGATATTATGTTTTGTATGAATTGAAAAACTAATGTTTTCTTTCATTACTTTATAAACCTTACTGAGCTTTTTATGCGCATCCCATGTTTTTGAAATGTTTTTCACAAGGTGTAAGGAAGGTTAAGAGAATGAAAGAATTCAAGAAGATTTATATACAGAAAAAAATTCTTGTTTTATATTAATGAGTTTTTATTTTATGAAAAAATGGATACTGAGTAGAAGTGTCTACATTGTTATATTTGATATGTAATTTAATTGTCCAGGCCTTATTCTCTAAAAATCAAAACCTGAAAAGAATATCAATGTGAATTATTCATATAATTCCATATTATGTAATGTTTAAGGTTGGGGCCTTACAATTGGTATCAAAGGTCTATTTAGACAACTTTTTGAGTTAGGGTATTATTAAATTAATATCCATAAATTAATTTATGGTAAGATTGAAATTATTTGTCATTTACAGATTACCATGTTGCTTCACATAAGTTATTTATGTGTTCAGAATGGTTTTCTGTAGAGGAAATAGGAAAAATATGATCGAACAACATTTAGAGGAAATGAACCTTCCAAATCAGCAACCTGAGATAGTCAGAATCGAAACTGAATAGTTTTTTGAAGTGATGGGATAGTTGAATCAGGCTATAAACAATGGTGGTATCCATGCATGAGATCATCCAGATCAACCACAGAGGAACTTGTTAGTAGTGGAGCATTTCATGAGGCAACATCCCCCATCATTCAGAGGATCATCTGACCTTGTGCTAGCTGAAAGGTGGATTAAATCACTAGAAATGATTTTTGATGTCATGGGGTGTGAATAACATCAAAAGTTTAGTCACGTTATTTTCCGTTTTGAAGGGGAAGTCGGACAGTGGTGGTCAATGGTGAAACATATTAGGGATTGTGAGGAGGTTGATGCTCTTTATTGAGATAAATTCAAAGGTATTTTTCTTGAGAAATATTTTCCAAACGGGGGTCATATTTGGGTGGAAAAAACAATTCCTAGAATTGATGAAGTAGGATAACTCAGTGGATAGTTATGATGAAAAATTCCCTCGAGTAGAAAGGTATGAACCAAATTTCATATGAGATGTTGATTGTAAAATCAATTATTTTTACATAGAATTAAAACCAAATTATCAAAAATGCTTAGAATATCGTGAGTTTAAAAATTATGAAAAACTTGTTCGATGTGAGGAGAAGGTGGAAATGGATTTTGCCGATTATCTGGTCTTCTTTAAAAAAACAACAAAATAAGAGGTTGAGTTGTAGATGAAAGGGAAGAACTCTTCAAAAAATTCAGATGGTAAGAAAA
Organism: Viscum album; assembly: GCA_963277665.1. NCBI lineage: Eukaryota > Viridiplantae > Streptophyta > Magnoliopsida > Santalales > Viscaceae > Viscum > Viscum album. Next base: position 856,799,658 of record OY728145.1, read on the forward strand.
ATAAGTTTACAGTTTGTGAAAAATGTGGTAAACATATCAGTGGGGAATGCATTTTCAATTCTGTTACATGCTACCGATGTGGTAAAATGGGATATAAGGCTCAAAATTGCACTAAAAAGGATTAAGGTAGTGGTAAGACAAAATTTGATTTACAATGAGTAAAATGTTTTAAGTGTAATGAAATGGGTCATTATGAAAATCAGTGTCCGAAGAATAAATCACATGATGGTAAATAGCCGGACAATAAGCAGAAAGGGGTGGTGAAATCCTTTGCAACTACTTCAGTAGATGTTGGGCCATCAAATGAAGTAGTATAAGGTACAATGTTCATTTATTTAGATTATGCCAATGTGTTGTTTGATTCAAGTTTACACGTTCCTTAATCTCTGAGAAATTTTCAAGAAAAATTGGACTTCCATATCATTATATGAATCTTGAAATTATGGTAAAAATATTGGGAGGAAATATTGAGACAAAAAGAAATTATAACAACCTTCATATCCTTGTGTGCAGAATTAATATACCAGCAAACTGTATTTTTTCCTCTAGTAGAGTTTGATTTTATCTTGGGTAAGGATTTTCTTTCCGTTTGTCATTCTAAGATTAACGGTATAGATAAAAAGGTTTATTTTCAGAAATAATTTCAATTTGTGTACAAGAAAGAACCTTTACATTTGATAACATATCATGAAGTTCAGAAAATAGTAAAAGATGGAAATGAATGTTATCTTGCCAATATTTTTTAAAACAAACTGACTGCTTAGATTAATGATGTTTCATTAGTAAATGTGTACCATGATGTTTTTCTTGATGAGTTTCATGTACTATACCTGATCGATAAGTTGAATTTAGTATTGACTTAGTTCCTGATGCAAATCTAATTTCAAAACCCCCTTATTTAATGGATCAAAATGAACTTTTAGAGTCAAAGAAACAGTTGTAGGAGTTGTTAGATAAAGGTTTCATTCCACCAAGCACATCACCATGGGTTGCTCCAGTCTTGTTTGTTAAAAAAAAGATGGTTCAATGAAACTTTTCATTCATTATACAGCCTTTAATAATATTATTGTTAAGAACATGTATCATTTTCCTTATCTCAATGATTTTTTTGATCATCTCCAAGGATCTCATTATTTTTTGAAGATTGACTAGATTTCAGGGTATCATCAGTTGAAATTAAAGGAATAAGACATTCGATAGACTGTGTTTCATACTAGAGATGGCCATTAAAAATTTAAAGTTTTTTCCTTTTGGTTTAACCAATACACTTGTTGTATTCATGGATCATATGAATATAATTTTCCGTTAGTTCTTGGATAAGTTTGTGGTTTTGTTTATTAATGACATTTCGGTTTATTCCAATTGTAAAGAAGAACATGAATGTCCTTTAAGGGTTTTCTTGAAAACCTTAAATGAAAAGAAACTATATGTGAAATTCAGAAAATGTGTGTTTTGGTTACAAAAAAATTCATTCCTTGGTCACATTGTTTCTGAGGATGGAATAACTATTGATCCTACTAAAACAATAGTTGTTGAAGAATGACCAAGACCTACCAATATCATAGAGATACGTAGTTTTCTTCGATTATATAGTTATTACAGGAGTTTTATTGAAACAATTTCATGGTTATCAAGCCCACTAAATAAGTTAACTCGAAAAAGTGTTAAGTTCATCTGGGAAAAATAATGTGATGGTTGTTTTTAGGAATTGAAAAGAATATTAGTGAATGCTATAGTACTGTCATTACCTTCAAAAAATTGTGAGTTTTTTATCTATAGTGATGATTTTTTGATGGGACTTGGTTGTGTCCTAAATCATAATGATAAAGTAATTTCTTATGTTTTACATTTTTTGAAAAATCATGAGTTATATTACCCTAAACAAAATTTGGAATTAGCTTCTATTGCTTTTTCATTAAAAAATTGGAGGCATATTTTATATGGAGTATAATTTGAAATATATACTAACCACAATGGATTGATGTATATATTCACTCATTATGAATTGATCATGGGATAGAGGAGATGGTTAGAATTAGTCAAGGATTGTGATTGCACGATTCATTACCATCCAGGAAAGGCAAATAAAGTGGTTGATGCTTTGAGTAGAAAAAGTATTGCTACATTAACAATGCTCCATTTGGAACGAGATCCTTATGTTTTTGATTTGATGTAAATTGGCATAGAAGTTATTGGTGTATGAAATTACTCTGTTTTGTTTCAGGTTTTAGAAAAATCGTCCCTAGCATACAGAATAAAGAAAGTTCATAAAGATAACAATGATTTGCAGAAAAAGGTTGAATTGGTTCATAAGGGTATATTACCCGAGTTTAATATTGATAGATACTGTATTTTGATATTTTAAAAAAGATTATAAGTTCCTTGTGATTCATAGTTAATGAAAGAGTTGTTATGTGAAGCTCATAGTTCTCCGTTTTCCGGTCATCCTTACAGTACTAAAATGTACAGAGATCTTCAGGAGTATTTCTAGTGGGTGGAATGAAAGGAGATATTGATGACTTTACTGTGAAGTTTTTGACTTGTCAATAGATTAAAGTAGAGCGGTAGTTAATAAAAGTGATTCCTCAGACCTTACCAGTACCAAAGTGGAAATGGGAAAATGTGTCCATGGTCTTCATTGTAGGATTACCAAAGACATCTCGAGGTAACAATGCAATCAGGGTTATTGTTGATCGATTGACTAAATCTGATCATTTTCTTTCAATTCAAGATAATTGGTCTCTAGATCAACTTTATTGATTGTTTATTAAATAGATAGTCAGGTTACATGGACTTCCCCTCTCCAATCTATCTTATCATGATCCCATGTTGACTTCTATCTTTTGGAAAGGCATTTAGAATTCGTTGGGTACTGAATTAAATTTTAATACATATTTTCATCCACAATCAGATGGGTAGTCAGAATAAACAATTCATACATTGGAATATATGATACATGATTTTTTAATGAATTTCCAGGGAAGTTTCAACCAACATCCTTATTTGGTTGAATCTTCCTATAGTAACAGTTTTCATTCTAGTATTAAGATGGTACCATTTGAGGAATTATATGGAAAGCGGTGTCGAACTCCACCTTTTTGGGATGATGTAGGTGAAATGATGTTGATGGTACCATAATTGGTTGAAGATATAGAAAAAAAAAGTTTCATTGATTCAGAAGCACATGAGAATAGCTTCGAGTAAGAAGAAAAGTTATGTGGATAACTGAAGGGAGGATCTTTCTTTTGAGGAATGTGATCATGTCTTCCTCAAAGTATATCCATGGAAAAGTGTGATTTGTTTTGGTAATAAGGGAAAGCTGAGTCTAGGGATCATTGGACCCTATGAAATCCATGAGAAAGTTATATTAGTTGCCTGTGTAGTGGGTTTACCTCCTATTTTATCCTAGGTACACAACATTTTTCTTGTTTCAATGTTGAGAAAGTATATGTCGGATCCATCCCTTTAGTTGAGTCCAGAAGTAGTTTAGTTGGAAGAGAATCTCTTTTATGAGGAACAAACAGTCCTGATTCTTGACAGAAGACATCAAGTGTTGTGGAATAAGGTAATTCATCAGTTAAAGGTTTTGTGAAAAAATCATATGGTTGATGAGGTGACATGGGAATATGAAAATGCTATGATGGATAAATACCCCCATTTATTTGATAAGTTAATAAAATTGTGAGGGAAAAATTTCCAAAAGGGGGGAAGGATGTAAAATCCAAGGTAAATAAAGAATATGAAATTTTCATATTTATTAATATTTTTGAATTAAATATTAATTTTATTTTAAAGGGGATGCTACGCAATAATGGGTATTTCCAAAATCACATGTTTCACACAAGGATGATTCATACTCAAAAATAATAATATAATATTATTTTAAATGGGGGTTAATGCATAGCTATTGTATTGGAGGGAATGAAAAGAACTAACTAAAATTTGATTATATAGGTTTTTGAAATATTTTTACATTTAGCTAATAAAATATATGGTTTTAAAATGAGAATGAATCCAATTTTAAGCATGAATACACTAATATTATTAAAAGGTAGTTTTACCACCTTTTGATGGAAAACCCCTTTTAAAAATAGTATTTATCAATTTTAAATTTGAAAAAATAAACATGTTATTTAGAATTGGGACATCAAAATTTACTCTATATGAAATATTGGTATTTTTCTAATAAAGTTCATTTGTAATGAATAGTGAAAAATACTTCAATTTAAGTCAAAATTGCCTTGTCATATGATTTATTTTAATGGTTAGATTATCTTTTTAAATGGTTTTAAAGAGTAATTGGATTATATTTTTACTTTTTAATCCATTCTTGTTCATTGGAATTAATTTTTCTTTGAAATTGGACATAGAAACATGTCATTCTGTTTTTAGTTTTTACTTTAAAAAAAGCATTCTAGTTTTGGAAATAAAAATTAATTTTATGTTAATTAATGAAACTTATATTTTTTAATTTTTAAAAATAGACATCATTTTTGTATTTGGAATATAAAAATTATATTTAGGTAAATTTTTGGTTTTTTTCTGAAAACGTTCAAAATTTTTATGAAAAGTGAGAAAACACTACATATTAGTAAAAAACCAAATTTTTCATTTAAATAAATGTTTTACCACTTTTTTGAATTGAATTTTAATATACAGACATACATGGTTGTCATAAGTAAGTAAAATTTTGTTCAATTGGATGAAAACAATTTATTGTGAATAGTAACTTGTGATTTTTATTTACTGCGGTTAAAGGTAAATAGGGTAATTCAAGGTAAACATAATATTATAATAATATAAAATTTCCTTAACACTTGTCCTAATATTATTTTATGACTCATGGCTGACCAATAAAATCCTTTCATAGAACGTTTTGCACTTGTAAGCCACTTGGGTAAGATAATTATATTAATAACTTTTTATTTAAATTAAAATTAAAAATATCATAAACATGTATTTTTTTTCTAAAACAGTTTTATTGTGGAGTTATATAATGGATATAAAAGACTATAAATAGTCATTAGAAATATAGAAAGATTTTATAACATCAAGGTATTTTATTTTTAAATTTTAGTCTCAAATAAATAAATTAATTTATGACACAATGAAGATGTAATTATTACCTCATTAATGAATGTTTTAAATAAATGAGACTAAAAATATTAAAATAAATGTATTTTTAAATTTTATTCCATCCAAAAATTTAATGGATGGTTATGACATTTTATCTTTCAATTAATGATGTTTTTTCTAATTGATCACGTTGTTTTTTATTTTTTAAAAGTCATGATATGAATAGTATAAAAATTGACAAAAATATGTTTTTAAATCAATCAATATTTTATTAAATGATGAAATAGTCCAAAAAAACTAAGATTCAGAGAATTTAATTATATAGGTTTTAAAATGTAATTAATGAACTACTTGAGGTTATATTGGAATTTTATGGTAAATATATTATCCATATAGTAAGAATATACAAGAAGACATGGTAAAAGTTAACTAAGTTAACAAAGGGTTAAAAAATGATAATGTTTAAAAAAATACGAAAACCTATCCAATTCTTATAGGATGATTTTATTTAGACTTTTTTTTATCTTATATTTGAATTTAATGATTTTTTAACCTTTTGTAACTGAAAAGTATTTTATAATAAAACAACACCTTCAAACTTTCCAAAAGAGCCCCTCCTCCCTCTTATAAAAGTCTGTCACCTCTAACCCATTACTCACACTTCTCATGTAACTTTCCTCATCCAACCTCTTCTCAAATAATCTCTCAACATCCTTACCATCATTCTAAGAGAATTTCCTTAGGTATAAAGCACTTCAAGAAAGAATTTTTGTTCTAACCAAAGGGAGTTACTCGATTTAAAGGTAACGTCTTCCCTCAAGTTCCCTTATTTTTTTTACATATCCAATACCTATGCTATTATTATTAATCTTTTACATAATAACTCCATTATACTCAATATACAAGGTTTTTTTTATGAGAAATATTCTAACTACACTTATAGACACCTCTGTCTAACGGGTAAAGAACATACTATTTATGTGGACGGCGAACTACTACCTCAAAAAATGATGATTGTTCAATCTTCTCAGACCACCTCTTATGATGACCATTACAATGGAACTATATTTATATGTGATATATATTATATTTATATTTTTTCTATGATTATGTATTTTTCATTTATAGCATACCTTTATGGTTTCCATTATGGGTAAATATGATAATTTCATTTGAGGAAATGTGGAGTACCACCCCCTCAAAGTGATATGACTTGTTTATGTCATTGATGGAATGTATAAAGGATGGAGTTAATTATATGTTATATGATATTGTACTAGAATTATAATATACCTATTTATAATTATATTTTCATTCCATTAAATACGAAATAGAAATGAATGTAGTGTTCATGTGTACGTATGACCTACCGTCTCCATGAATGTTGCATTTCATTTCATATATCCAAATGTTGTGTACTATTATAAATATATATATGTATATATATATAATAGATATATATGATATCTAAATCAAGAATATCAATCTGTAGATAATGGAATTTTTACCACATGGACAACTTGTAATTATAAGAAGTTCATTTTTGGGTCAAGTACCAAATATCGAACAAACGACTATTATTTACTTAAATGATTATATAATGTTTATAAATTGTTAATAAGTGATATAAAATAATAATAAACATGAAAAATGTTCTAATGAATGTATAAATTTAATTTTGTTCATTATTCATGAGATTAAATAATGAACAAGTCATGTCGGACACGAGGTAAGGGACTTCGTCTCAATCTCCTTTCATTGTGGCATATTTTTATTTATACACGACATTCTTTTATATGGTCTATAAAAACCATTAAATTATCATTTCCTTCAAAGTGTACCAATTTCTACAAATATTTTTACTAAACTACAAAAATGAATTATTTTTAATGTATGTGGTGTCAACGACCTTTCCCCCTCCATGAGTATTATTTGATATTTGAATTCTATAATTGTCGTAGTGTATTTAAAGGAAAATTAATACCATATAATCTTTAAAGTATATTTGTATTGAAAAATGTTTTTATAATGGATTGATTAATTCGATATATTGAAATGATATATTGTGATTACTATATGGAAATGTTATCTTTCATTTATGCTTGTGTTTTGTGTTATGATTATGTCATGGTTATTGGGAATTATTTGTGTATATGAGTAGTTCTGTGATAACCCTATGGTAGGTGAGCCTGTGATAGCTCTCCAAGGCATAGGGTAATGTGGTAGAGGTAAACATTAATGTTTATCCTATGATATTTAGGGAATATACTATGATGGGTATTCCAAATGTAAATCCCAACATAGATGTGAAAGCTACAATGTATGTTTGATATAGATGCCATAAGTTACATTTATGATTTATGATTTCTATGTGTTATTCATAAATCGTACGATTTCATGAGATATTTTAAAGAGTTTCTATTTTGTATGTATTGATGGACTAGTGTCTTCTTTCTTTACATTATAACCCTTCTTGATATTTTTCTGCTAATCCCATGTTTTGGAAATGTTTTTCATAGGGTATAAGTTAGGGTAAATGAAAGTAATAAGTCAAGAATATTTATATCAACAAACAAATTATTTTTTTATTTTAATGAGTTTTTATTTTATGAAAAAAATTGATACTAAGTAGAAGTGTCTACTTTGTAATATTTGAAATGTAATGTAATAGTTATGGCCTAAATATCTAAAACTCTAAACCTAAAATGATCCTCAATGTGAATTATTCATTTAATTATAGATTATATAATGACTATGTCTAGGGCCTTACATTTTTCATGATCCTCAATGTGAATTATTCATTGAAAATTATGTGAGTGTTAATATTGGTTGAAAAAAAATATTTAATAAAAACATTATTTCCAAAGATTATGTAATTCTAGACCTTGATGAAAATAAGTTTTATTATCAATTGAAAAGGTATAAAATTTCATAATGATTTATAGTTTTATTGGAATATAATGTCTCTAATGATGGTTTTCTAAAAACATTCCCATAAACTATGTTAACTCAAAAAGAAGACATATTCATCTAGAAAAAATAATATGATCATTATTTTCAGAGATTTTAAAAAAAACTTATCATTGATAATATTTAGTAGCTTCTATCAACAAATGATATATTTTCATCCACAATTTTTCTTTACTAAATGGAATTGTTTGTGTTTGGATGTATAATTATTAGGTAGAATCTTATGATTATTGTTAATTGAATCCTCATTATTTAAATTATTCTACACATTATTTGGAATTATATGTTGTGGTTTTTTTCTATAATAATTTGGAGGCATAATGTTTTTTAAGAGAAACATGAAATATATATAGAAGTTTGAAGTATATATGTAATCAGATAGAATTGAACATGAGATAGATAATATGTCTTAAACTAACCAAGGAATATGATTTCATGATTCATTGCAACTATGGAAAGGAAATTTAAGAGTATTGTTCTTTGAGTTAGAAAGATAATGTTATATTAATGATGTTATGTTTGTAACATTACCCTTTGGTTAATTTATTTACGAAAATTTCAATTAAATATGTGCATCTAGGGAAATCCTCTATTCTGTTTCAATTTTTAGTGCATTCAAACTTTTGAAAAATAATAATGTATTCCTAGAAGGAGGATCAGTATTTTCAAGAAAATGTAGTGTAACACCCCAAGCTTCCACGGTACTATTCTCTTTGAATAATACAGTGGTGTGTGTCGTATGCAACTTCTAGATTCTAACACACCGCGACCAATCAAAGTAGCCATTATGAAGAGTAATACCCAATTTTTGAAATTTAATAAATTTTAATTCTCAAAATGGACTTCATTTTTGGATTAGTAATATTGAAATTATCCTATGGTGAAATTTTGGTACTTTTCGGATAACTTTTATATTTTGATGAATAGTGAAAATTAAAAAATTTTAATTAAAAAACATTTTTTAATAAAAATAATTAATAGAAATAAATTATGAATTTGAGTGGTTTTAAAGGATATTTAGAATATATTTTTACCATTTAATATAATTTTGGTCATTGGACGTAATTTTACATTTAAACCGGCATAAACAAGTGTCAATCTTTTGATAGTTATTATCTCTTAAAAACACGCTTTTTGTTTTAACAACAAGAATTAATTTTAAATTAATTTTTGCCACTTCTGAGTTCTGAATTTATAAAAATGGATTCCTCATTGAGAATATGGAGGTCCAAATTGTGTAAATAGGTAACCTTTATTTTTATACATTATGAATAATTACTTCGGTAAATCTTTTATTTACCATGGTTAAAGTGTAAATTCGGTAAATAATTGTAAAAAAAACAATATTATTATAATACTAAATTACCATAAAACATTTCCTAACCCTATTTTTTGATACATTTCCTACCATGGTCATCTTTTCGTCGATTTTGGTACCCCTTGGATCCACTTGTAAGTGATAATGACACTTTATATTAATTAAGTTAAAGTAAATACAAAAATGACATTAGCATATATCTTTTAGCAAAACAATTTTTACATAGAGTTCTGTATGTTATATTTTCGACTATAAACATTCATTAAGGATCTAAAAATAGTTCCTACATAATGTTATTTTATTTATAATTTTTAAAAATCAAATAAATCATGTTATTGACGACATAATGATGATGCAGTAATTACCTTATTAATTAAATATTAAAAGAATTGATATTATAAATACCCAAATAAATATAATTTTAGACTTTTAATGAATTATAAGAATTTTTTTTGTTAATATGACATGTTAGGATTGATTTAATAAATTTTTTTAGAATTAATAAAGTTATTAAGACTTTGAAAAAAATCAATTATTAAATAGTGTCAAAATTGACATAAAGAAGTTTTTAAAACAAATATTATATTATTAATTGATATAATATTCCTAAAAATAAAAGGTTCAGCCAAAGTACTTATATTATGAATGGTGTGTCAGTAAGGAACCACTTTAAGTTCTCCTGGAGGTTTATAGTAAGTTTATTAACCGTATAATATAAAAATACAAAGAGACATCGTAAATGTCAAACTATTTAACTAAAAGTTAAATATAAATGATAATTTTAATATAATGACCCAAACCTTTCAAAAACATATTGGTTTATAGTATTTAGACCCATACACACTTTATACTTTGAATAATCCACTTTGGAGCCACTGTAAACCGAATATTAATTTATTATAAAATAATACTTTAAGTTTTTCCGAAAGAGCCCCTCCCCCCCCCCCCTTATAAAAGGACACCACTTCTATCGAATTCTTCACACCTTCAAATCCTTTTGTCTCATCCAATCCCTGCCCAAATACTCTCTCAACTTCCTTCAATTCAACCTAGTGGCATTATTTTGATCGTAAAGACAACCTAAGGATCTCTTTTGATAAAATCAAAAGGAAGAACCTGAAGAAGAGGTAATGTTTTCACCACCCGCTTTCAAGTTCCTTTCTTCTTCAACTTCTTTTTTCTTTATTATTTCCACTATAAAATAATAACTCCAGTATCTCCTATATACTATGATGTTATTGTAAATATGGTACAACCATATTCAGTATTATATTCATTCTTTGAATGACATGTCACCATACGTGCGTACGCACGGCTTACTGTCTCCACGTCGTGGTGAAATTGTTATTCAAAAACATATTTATTTGTATGGGTATGATAATGATATGTAATTGTGGTAAATAATAAATATAACATGATAATGATTCTGTATATATGATATACCATCCAATTATATATTATTTTAATATCAAAATAATGATATTGTCGCTCGTGCGTACGTACGGACTACCGTCTCCACGAACGCGATGAGATTCATTCCCAATCGTATCCATGCAATTATAATTCTCATTTTATGATTAAAAGTAATGTTTAAGGACTTTATATCATTATGGATATGAATAATATACAACCTATCCATAACAAATATGGCTTATGTAACAAAATATATAAAAGGAAACGAGTGAGTTAACACCCAAAACGATGATAATACTAAGATACTATTAACAAATCAATGTTAAAAGATCATATATGATATCATATTAATGTATATGATTCTTTTATAATTTAATAACAATTATTTCACCATTATACAGGAGGTTAACCTACCCTCAAATAAGGAAAGTACAAGTTAAGAGTTTATTTCAACATCTCTTCATTATCCGAGGTTTTTTATATATAATTATCTACTGGGACCTCTTTATCATCCACATCCATGTTTCTTTAAAATGTATTTCAAAAAATTCTTAATATTTTACATAATATGGGTTAAATTCATTTATACCCTTGTTTGAATTTTTATAAGATGTTTATAAAGTAATCTTTCCATCATTTTCCATACAAGGTCCGTTTTAACCTTTTCGACAAAATTAAGGTAAGAATGTCTTTTTAACTTCTACGGCGGGTGTGGCTATTTTTCGCCATTAGAAAATTGTAGAAGAATACCTTACAAGATTATAAGAATATTTTTAAATTAAATGTTTTCTTTTATAATTATGTGACTTTTAAATGATTTCTAAAAAGAGATATTTCTCTCAAATAGTTTTGATTTAATCTATGTCAACATCCTTTGATGGATTTTAAGTTTATTTGAAGTTGATTTATTATGATACAAAACTTCCATTTTTTATTGACATTTTTGTGATATGATTGACTTTTGATGTGTTATTTTTATACCATTCATGTTTTATGGAGAAAGTACTGACATTTCGTATGCTAGTTTTAATACGAATATTTATGTTATGTTTAAACTTGTTCATATGAGGAATGCATTGGACTTAATAAGTAACTGGTGGAGCCTGCTACAACTCCTTGATGCATCGGTCGATCTCATGAGACAAACTAGTGTCTTGGCACAAGGACTTGAAAAAAACATATTTGTAGTCATCGCATGAGGCCTTGGCTACATCGTTATGGTAGTCTGGAATTATGCATTATTTCATTATGAAAGTGGTTATTGATATTTCATGTGATAATTAGATTAGTAGAATATCTATGTGAATAAGTAAATGGAATTATTTAATGTTATTTCTTCCATATTATGTTGAAGTTCATGTTTATAAGGATTCTGTTTTAGTTATACATTTCCTTAAATGTTTATGCTTATCTATGAAAGTTTCCTCTATATTGTTTTCCTTACTGGACATTTGAGCTCACCCCTTTCTATGTTTTATTTTTCCTAGGATGTGAAAAAGTATTTTATGAATGAACTGCAGGGATAGTATAAGGGTATATGAGTGTGGAAAAAAGATGTTTTTTTAGTTTTCACTGTATTATGTAATGTAACATGTATGAATGTATCTAGTGTTTCCAAGGCTACTAAACCAATCAGTCATTCGACACTTGATCTTTTGTGATCATGCCAATGTTATGTAATAATACATCAACTCTAGGTAACTGGGGTCGGGGCATTACAGTTGGTATCAGAGAAAGTTTAGTACAAACCTTGGAAGCTAGATTTAGATAAACTCTGATTACAGCACATAGCCCTAAGATAGACTTTGAGGATTAGTATAGAATAACTTCCTAAATATTTGTATTGAAGAGATTTTGTGAGTTTTCTGAGAAATACATCCCTGTCTGGATATGAGCATGTAGAGGTGGCTCTGGCATAGATGTACCTAGGTGTAAAACCTGAAAACACCGCTTTGATCTAGACTCGAATGGGAACTGGTGCACGACAACAGGTCTTGCTTCACTCTTGGTTACGACACTCTCGGGGGATATGCTTAGGATAACTCTCATTTTCATTACAAAAAATTATGATGGGTTTATGAGTAAATAATTCCTTAAAGAAAACATTTTTATGATTATGGATTATATTTGTAAACTATTCAATTTATGTTAAGTATTTTACAAGTTTGGAATTATGTATTTTGATTCATAAACAGATCTAGTTTATGACATTGTTTAGAAATGGCACCTAGTGGAAGGAATGAAAACTTTATCAATGCACGCACTCCATGTAGGGATTTCCCTCCTACTCAAGATAATTATATTGGAGCTGGTGATTCAACTGGTCCAGATCAGCTAATCACCATACTGGGACAACTCACTCTGGTTATGAATAATAACCTTACCCGTATGGAGCTCCCAGATCCACAACATGGAGGGTCAATGTTATATCGCTTCATGAGGAAACAACCACCAACATTCAATGGGAGTACAAATCCATTGGTATCTAAGCAATGGATAAGTTCCTTAGAGAAAATATTTCACGCCTTGGGGAGTAGCGAAAGCGAAAAAGTCGTCATGGAAATTTACCGCCTCACTGGAGATGCTGATCAATTGGGGTGATTGATTCAATACATGAAGGAATATGGTGAAGTATCAAATATGTAATGGAGGGAGTTCAAAGATAATTTCTTTGAAAAATACTTTCCTCATGACCATTGATTAGATATGGAAAGACAATTTCTTAGTCTGAGACAAAAGGAGGATGAGAATGTCGCAAAGTATGAGGCTAACTTTTCAAGGTTATAATGGTATACTAGAGATTATATACGTAACTGAAGAAGTAAGATTGATCGTTTCTTTGATGGGTTAAAATGATTTCTTCGTCGAGCATTATTATCACAATCCCTCTCTTCGTACGAAGACATTGCCTAATGTGCTATCAAAACAGAAAAGGAATTATCTAAGTCTTATGACTTTAAAGAATAGTAAGAGAAGAAGAGATCTACAAATCAACATGGAAATGGAAATAAGGGGAAGAAGGGAAAAGTTGAATATCCATCCTGTAGTAAATGTGGGATGAAACACCCATGTACTTGTTTAAAAGGAATGGGAGTTTGTTACAAGTGTGGTGAAAAATTCCACCAAGACCATGATTGCATGGTAAAGAGAGTTGTTGTCATCGTGGAATGTTATAATTTTAGAGAGATGGTACATTATGTAAATAAATTTCCTAAGTGTCAGGGGAACTTACCACAGAAAAGGCCAAGGGATCAAGGACAAGCTTATGTTATCACTACAGTTGAGGTAGAAACTTCAAAAGACTTCGTGGCAGGTAATTTAATGGTTTCCTCAACTTTAGAAAATTCTTTTTTTGAATCTGTATCATCGCATTGTTTCATATCTTCCCAGTTCTCTATGAAAAATAGATATTTTCAATTTGATTTAAAATGGGATTTGTCAGTTAAAACTCCTAAGGGATGTATCATTGTAAAAACTTTTTGTGAATCAGTCCACAATAGAGCACATGAATGTTCTTTATCCGCTGATCTCATCATCATACCTATAATTGAGTTTGATATAATCCTCGATATGGATTGACTTTCAGACCATGATGTGAAGATTTATTGTAAGAATAAAGAAGTTATGATTTTTGATGATGATGATAAGGAATACCTTATATTTAGAGAAGAATCATCACCACCTAATTCTTATCTAGATCGACCCCCAGTAGATCAAATAAATTCAATTATTGGGGATGAAGAGAATAAAATGACTGTGGGTAAGGAAAGGAATTTTCAAATAGATTATATACCTGTTGTGAATGAATATGTAGATATGTTTCTGAAATATATACCTGGACATCCTCGAGAATGAGAAGTTGAGTTTTCCATTGATTTAATTCCTGGATCCAGGCCTATATCGAAGACCCATTATAGAATGGCCATTGTGGAATTAGTTGAACTAAAGAAACAACTAGAGGAATTTAGTAATAAGGGATTTATTCTCCCTAGTGTTTCTCCATGGGGATAACCTATTCTTTTTGTTAAAAATAAAGATGGATCTATGAGATTATGTATCAACTACAGGGAGATCAATACTATAACAATAAAGAAAAAGTATCCCCTACCCTGCATTGATGATTTATTTGACCAACTACATTGATCTCAATACTTTTGAAAGATTTTCCTTCGATCTGGATATCATCAGTTGTGTGTGAAGAAGGAAGACATTCCAAAGACATCATTTCGAACCAGGTACGGGAATTACGAGTTTACAGTAATGAATTTTGGGCTGACTAATACACCCTCTGTTTTCATGGATCTAACGAACAGAGTTTTCAAGGACTATCTCGATGATTTTTTGGTGGTATTTGTTGACGATATCTTGGTATACTCCAAAAACTACGAAGATCATGAAAATCACTTGCGCATTATATTGAAGACTCTAAGGATACATGAATTATATGGGAAGTTTAGCAAGTGTGAATTCTGGATTCAGGGGATTTATTTTCATGTCCATATTGCCTTTGAGGATGGAATTTCCATTGATCCTTCTAAGACAAGAGAAATCCAGTAATTTTCAGCACCAATGACTATAATCGAGGCACAAAGTTTTATTGGTTTAGCAGGTTATTATTGACGTTTCGTCCAGAATTTTACCCGGTTGGCTAACCCATTAACAAAGATCATATGTAAAGGGGTTAAATTTGATTGGAAAAATGAGTGTGAATAATGTTTCGAAGAACATAATAGAAGATTAGTCAATGCTCCTCTATTGACTCTACCATCGAGGAATGATTGGTTCGTTATTTATAGTGATGCATTGAAAAAAGGACTTGGTTGTGTCCTTATGAAGAATGATAGAGTTATTGCATATGCATCACGATAGCTGTAAATTCATGAGAAAAAATATCATACTCATTATCTTGAGTTAGATGCTGTAATATTTGCTTTGAGGATATGGAGACACTATCTCTATGGTGAATACTGTGAGATTTATACTGATCACAAGAGTTTAAAGTATATTTTCTCACAGAAAGAACTCAACATGAGGAAAATAAGATGGATTGAACTACTCAAGAATTATTATTGTACAATACATTAACACCTGGGGACGGCAAATAAGGTGGCAGATTCCTTGAGTAGAAAAGATTATGGTGTTTTGAACAAGATGGTAGTTGAGAGGGGTCCTATTATCATGTATCTAGTAATGATGGATATTGGAATCACCATGGAAGCTGAAACATCAATAATTTTTGAAATGGTTGCCAAACCATCTTTACTAGAAAGTATTAAGAGTTCTTAGACCAATGATAAAGAATTTCAAAAGAAGATTAAAGTTGTGAATGATGAGAGATTGAGAGACTTTGTGTATGAAGAAGGAATTTTGAAATTTGGGAAGAGACATTGTGTTCCCGATATAACTAATCTGAAAAGGGAATTGTTAGATGATGAACATAGCTCCAATTTCTCTATACACCATGGGAGCACCAAAATGTATAGATATTTTAAGGAACATTTGTTGTGGGACAACATGAAGTGGGAGATTGCTGATTTTGTGTCAAGATGTATGGTTTGTCATCAAGTGGAAGCTGGAAGGCAACAACCTGGAGGAGACATCCAACCTCTTCCCATACCAAAGTGGAAATGGGACAATATTACGATGGACTTTGTCATGGGGCTACCAAATACTCCAAGAAGGAATGATGCAATATGAGTTATTATTGATCGTCTTACCAAGTCAACACATTTTCTTGCTATAAGAGAAGATCTACCACCGGAACGTCTAGCAAGACTATATATTAATGAATTTGTGAGACTTCATGGAGTACCCCTATCAATTGTTTCTGATAGTGATCCCCATGTTACTTCAAGATTCTGGAAGAGTCTTCAGAAGGCCTTGGATACAAGAACTTTGTTAGAGCCCTGCCTACCACACTCAAACAAATGGACAATCTGAATGAACTATTCAAACCTTAGAAGACATGTTGAGATCATGATCACTTGACTTTCAGGGTATGTGGGATCAATATTTACCTCTGGTAGAATTTTCCTATAACAATATCATCCATTCAAGTATGCAGATGGAACCATATGAAGCGTTATACAGAAAGAGATGCCGCACACCAACCTGTTGGGATGAGATTGGTGAGAGAAAACTTGTAGGCCTAGAACTGGTTGAGGAAATGATGGAAAAGGTAAAGGTAATCCAAAACCACATCAAAGCAGCTCAAAGTAGGCAGAAGAGCGATGTTGATAACCGAAGTAAGGATTTGGAATTTTAGGTAGGAGATCATATTTTCTAGAAGGTATCTCCATGGAAGGGAGTTATATGTTTTGGTAAGAAAGGTAAATTGAGTCCCAGGTACATCGGACCATTCAAAATTCTAGAATGAATTGGGGCTGTAACATATCGTTTGTCAATGTCGCCAACTCTCTCCAAAGTTCATGATCTGTTCCAGGTATCACTGTTGAGAAAATACATGTCTGACCCAACACATGTACTCACCTATGAGAAATTAGAACTGGAACATGATCTGTCTTATTGAGAATAGTCCATCAAGATTCTTGATACAAGAGAACAAGTTCTAAGAAACCGGATGACTCGTCTAGTAAAATTTTGATGGAGAAACCATAAGAAGGAAGAGGCAACATGGGAACCCGATAAAATTATGATGAAGAACCACCCGAGTCTTTTTATGCAGTAGTATTCTAGAAATTTCGAGGATGAAATTATTTGAAGGAGGGGATAATTTAACACCTCGATCTTCTATGGTACAATTCTCTTTGAATAATACAGTAGCATGTGTTGTACGCAACTTTGAGATTCTAACACACCGTGACCAATCAAAGTAGCCGTTATGAATAGTAATACCCACTTTTAGAAATTTTATAAATTTTATATCTCCAAATGGACTTCATTTATGGATTTTTAATATTGAAATTGTCCTTGGGTGAAATTTTGGTACTTTTCGGATAACTTTTATATTTTGATGAATAGTGAAAATTACTAAATTTTAATTAAAAACAAATTTTTTAATTAAAATAATTAATAGTGATAAATTATGAATTTGAGTTTTTTTAAAGTATATTTAGAATATATTTTTACCATTTAATACAATGATGGTCACTGGACATAATTTCACATTTAAACTGGATATAAACAAGTGTCAATCTTTTTATAGTTATTATCTTTTAAAAACACGCTTTTTGTTTTAACAACGGGAATTAATTTTAAATTAATTTCTAACACTTCATTGTTTTGAATTTATAAAAATGGATTCCATATTTATAATCAGAAGGTCCAAATTCTTTAAATAGGTATCTTCTATTTTTAGATATTTTAATTAATTACTTCAGTAAATATATTTTTTACCATGGTTAAAGGGTAAATCCGGTAAATAAGGGTAAACAAATAATATTATAATAATAATAAATTACCCTAAAACATTTCGTAACCCTATTGGTTGATACATGTCTGACCATGAGAATATTTGGGTCGATTCTGGGACCCCTTGGATCCACATGTAAGTGATAATGAAACTTTATATCAATTAAGTTAAAGTAAATACAAAAATGATATAAGCATATATCTTTTAGAAAAAAAAATTTACATAGAGTTATATATGTTATATTTTCGACTATAAATATTAATTAGAAAGCTAAAAATATTTCCTACATAATGGTATTTTATTTATAATTTTTATACATCAAATAAATTAATTTATTTATGACATAATGATGATGTAGTAATTACCATATTAATGATATATTAACATAATTGATATTTAAAATAATCAAATAAATATAATTTTAAACTTTTAATAAATTCAACGAATTTTATTGGTCAATATGACATATTAGGATTGATTAAATAAATTTTTTTCTAATTAATAAAGTTATTAAGACTTTAACAAAAATCAATACTTAAATAGTGTCCAAATTGACACAAAGGAGTTTTTAAAATAAATATTATATTATTAATTGATATAATATTCCTAAAATTCTATGGTTCGGCAAAAGGACTTATAGGATGATATTTATTTCATTAATAAACCACTTGGGGTTCTCTTGGCAGTTTATAGTAAGTTTATTAATCATATAATATAAAAATACAAAGAGACATGGTAAATGTCAAGCTATTTACCTAAGAGTTAAATATAAATGATAAGGTTAATATAATGACCCAATCCTATCTAAAATCTATTGGTTGAAAATATTTTGACCCATCCACGCCTTATACTTTTAATAATACACTTTGGAGTCATTAGAAACCGAATATAAATTTATTATAAAATAATACTTTAAGTTGTTCCTAAAGATACCATCCTCCACCTTATAAAAGGACACTACTTCTAACCAATTCATCAAAACATAAAAGCCTTTTGGCTCATCCATACCCTAACCAAATACTCTCTCAACTTCCCTCACTTCAACCTAGAGGCCATAGTTTGATCCGAAATCCATCCTTTGGAGCCCTTTTGATCAAATCAAAAGGAAAATCCCGAAGAAGAGGTAATGTTTTCACCACCCACTTTCAATTTCATTTCTTCTTCAACTTCTTATTTCTTTGTTATTTACTTTCTAAAATAATAACTCCAGTATATGATATATACATCGATGTTATTATAAATATGGTACAACCATATTAAGTATTCTATCTATATCTTGAATGACATGTCACCGTACGTGCGTACGTACGGCTTACCGTCTCCACGATGTGGTGTAATTGTTATTCAAAAACATTATTTTTTGGATGGGTATGATAATGATATGTAATGGATGTAAATAATAAATATAACATGATAATTATTCTGTATATATGATATCCCATCCAATTATATATTATTTTAATATCAAAAGAATGATATTGTCGCTCGTGCGTACGGACGGACTACCGTCTCCACGAACGCGATGAGATTCACTCCCCATCCTATCCATGCTATTATAATTCTCATTTGATGATTACAAATAATTTTTAAGGACTTGATATCATTCTGGATATGAAGAGATACAACCTATTCATAACAAACACAGCTAATGTAACAAAATATATAAAAGGAAATGATGAGTTAACACCGGAAGCGATGATAATACTTTGATATTTTTAACAAATCAATATTAAGAGAACATATATGATATAATATTAATGTATATGATTCTTGTATAATTTAATAACAATTATTTCACCGTTATATAGGAGTTTAACCTACCCTCAACCAAGGAAAGTACAAGGTAAGGGTTTACTTCACAATCTCTTCATTATCTGAGGTTGTTTATAAGTAATTATCTACTGGGACCTCTTTATCATCCACATCCATGTTTCTTAAAAATTTATTTCAAAACATTCTTAATATTTTACAGAATATGGGTTAAATTCAATTATACCCTTTTTTGAATTTTTATAATAAGTTTAAGAAGGACTCATTCGGTCATTTTCCAAACAAGGTCCTTTTTAACCTTTTCGACAATATTAAGGTAAGAATGTCTTTTTAAATTATACGGTGGGTGTGGCTATTTTTCACCATTATAAAATCGTTGAATCTTCCATTACAAGATTATAAGAATATTTTTAAAGTAAATGTGTTCTTTTATAATTATGTGACTTTTAAATGATTTCAAAAAAGATATATTTCTCTCAAATAGTTTTGATTTCATCTATGTCAACATCCTTTGATGGATTTTATGTTTATTTGAAGTTGATTTACTCTGATACAAAACATCCATATTGTATTGAAGGTTTTGTGATAGGTTTGACTGTGGATGTGTTATCTTTATACCATTCATGGTTTATGGAAAAATTATTGACGTTTAGTATGCTAGTTTTAATAGGAATGTTTATGTTATGTTTAAACTGATTCATATAAGGAATGCATTGGACTTTATAAGTGACGGGTGGGGCCCTCTATAGCTCCTCAATGCATCGGTAGGTCTCATGAGACAAACTACTATCTTGTCATGAGCCCTTGAAAAAATATTATTTTTAGTCTTGGCATGAGGCCTTGGCTATGTCGTTATGATAGTATGGAATTATGAATTCCTTCATTACGAAAGTGGTTATTGATATTTCATGTGGTTATTCAATTATAAGAATATCCATGTGAATAAGTAAATGGAATTATTTCATTTTATTTCTTCCATATTTTTATGAATTTCAAGTTTAAAAGGTTTTTGTTTTAGTTATACATTGCCTTAAATGTTTATTCTTATTTATGAAAGTTTCCACTATATTGTTATCCTTACTGGGCATTTGAGCTCACCCCTTTCTATGTTTTATTTTTCCCAGGATATGAAGAAGTAGTTTATGAATGACATGCAGGGATAGTATAAGGGGATATGAGTGTGGAGACAAAATTTTGTTTTAGTTTTCTCTGTATGATGTAATGTAACATTTATGAGTGTATCTAGTGTTTCCAATGCTACTAAACTAATTGTTCTTTTGAGACTTGATCTTTTGTGATCATTCCAATGTTATGTAATAATTCATTGACTCTGGGTAACTGGGGTCGGGGCATTACATGTAGAATATTTTATGAAGGGTATGTTAAATAATTTTATCATTGATAATGAATACGTTAACAGATTTTTAGAAATATTATGTGTTCTTTGTGATTTATAGATGATAACATAATTTTTTAGTGAAGCATATAGTTCAAAATTTTCCAATCATCATGGTGACACAAAGATATACTAATACTTTTAGTGGTATTATTGGTGGTATTTTAGGTAAAGAGATATTGTTGTCTTTATCATCATATGTGAAATTTTTTAGTAGGGAAAATGATAATGAAAATTACCAAATTGAATTATTAAACATTTCTAAATGCTGGATTGGAAATGGTAAAATATCATTGGATGTTGTGTTAGGATTTCCAAAGACATATCAAGGTAATAATGTGATTTCAGTTATTATTCATTGATTTAATATTCCTAGCAATTATTTCCCATTTTAGATACAATGTAATTAGATCATAATTATTAATTGTATCTAAAGGATATAGTCATGTTACAAAGAGTTCCACTCTCCATTATATCAAACTGAATGTGATCCTTGGTTCACATCTAAATTTTGTAAAGGTTATTAGAAGTAATTGGGTACTTAAGTAAATTCCATTATATATTTCCAACTTCAATCTTATGGACATTACATTAGAACAATTTTTTACTATAGAAGATATGATTTTTTTTGTTCAATGGATTATAAGGAATGTTGGGATCAACATATTTCACTGATTGTGTTTTCTTATAATAACATTTTCCATTCTAGTATACAGATTAAATTAGTTAAGGAATTATATAGAAAGTGGTTTTAGAAAATAGACATTTGTAATGAAGTTGGAGAAAGAAAAATTATTCTAATATAGTTGGTAGAGGAAATGGATGAAAAGTTGAGGTTAATATAGTAATATATCAAGATTTATTATAAAACCTAAAAATTTTATGTCGATAACCAATGAAAAGATCATTCTCTTGAGGTAGGTGATCATGTTTTTCTCAATGTACCTCCATGTAATGTTGTGATTAATTTTGTTAAAAATTTCATTTTATGTCAATATTTTACAGAACGGTTTGAAATATTGGATAATGTTTCATCACTTTCCTGTTGAGTAACTTTTTATCTATGTTTATCCCAATTCATAACAATTTTTATGTCAAAACAATATGGAATTATGTGGCTAATTTATCTCTTTTTTAGAGATATGAAGTAGTTCAGTTGGAAGAGAATAATTATTATGAGGAATATACTAATAATATTTAAGTCATTAGTGAGCATGTGTTATGGAATAAGTGCATTCATAAAGGTATGGTTTTTTTGGAAAACCCATAGTGCTTACGAAACAACATAGTAATATGAAAATTCTACAATGGAAAGACATCCCCACAAATTATAGAAGTAAATAAAATTGGGACGACATAATTTCCAAGGGTGGAAAATATTATAACATCTGAGTTAATGATAGAATAAATTATATTTTTGTTTATTAATATAAAAAACACATTTATATTTATTAACAAAATATTGAGAAACTGTTCAATCAAAATGGTTATGGTTTTTATTAAAAAATTCTTATAATAATTATTTAAAATTTTATTTCATTAATTATTGATTATTAATTTATTTAATAATCATAACAAAATTAAAATAGGGTTAAATTTTATATTTTTTGAAAAATAATCATTTTTTGGTGAACAATTAAAAATTATAATTTTTGTAAATATATTACTTATTTTCAAAAAATAAATTAATTTAAAATTGAAATTGTGTTTTAAATATGATATAATGAAACATAAATATTATTTGGTCATATTTAATTCACTTAATTACATTTTAATAAAAATTATTTTCTATTTTAGTTTATGTTTATTTTTGGGTTTATAAAATAGTATTTGATAAAATTGTTTTAATGTGCATAAGGTTTTTATATTTTAGGTATATAAAACCCCTGAATTATGACTGATTTAGAATAAATTTATTTACAATATAACTAAAATTTATAATTTAAATTAATTCAATGATGACTTCTAGTAATATATTTAACATAAAATCATCTTATGTTTGAAAAATACACTTTATTAAAACTACCTTCTCACCGTATTTGTGTGTTTAATTTTAAAATAAATTATGCCACCTTTGTAAATATAATTTTTTGAAATTGAATCAATAATTTGAACCATAATTATATTTATTATTTAATTTGTTTCACATAGTTTTTTCATAATTAAAAGTGACAATAATAAAAAAACTTTTACCATGGTTATGGAAAAAAAGTGTTTACCGAGGGGTTAAACTAACAAGATAAGGGATAAAATGATCATAAAATTTCTAAAAAATTATTTTATTGCATTATTTTCACCCTATAATATTTACATCACTGTAATGGTCATTTTTGGATCTTTTATTAACATGAAAAGTTTTGTTGTGCCTTTTTCATTTCAGAAATTACATTTTTACCACTCGCGTCACTTATAAAAGGCCACCCCTTCTCCTCTCCTCTTTAAACCTTAAAAGACAACTGGAATAGAAAATACCTACCCAAATACATTCAATAGTTATATTACCACAACCTATAAGTCTTTTTTGATCATTGTTGGTCGGAGTGGACACTCAAGAGGGGGGTGAATTGAGTTCCAATTAAATATTTCTATTAAAAAGATTCTTATTAAAATACCCCAATTAAAAACTAAGTTAAACTGTAGTGAATTTTTAAAATTGTAAGGGTACAGTTAGGTTATAAAAATTTTGAATAGGTATCTGGTAATTTAATCAGAATATTAAATTAGCTTTTGAAACTATCCAACAGATTTACAATAGTTACAAACACATGCTAGATAAACTATCAATGTAACTTTAAAACGGTTTGAATTTCAATGTAATTAGAAGCAGAATATTAAGTATATAGTATATTATAGTCTTAATCTAAAATGCACAGTAGCTGTAGCTAAGAGGTTCAGTCTCAAGATTTTACTTAGTCCTCCGAAACAATTTATATAAATTTGATCCACACCCTGGATCGGGGTAAACAACAGTACAGAGACTATCATGGTACTAAGACCTCTACCACAATTGTGCGTGGGAAAACAAAAACAATAGCACACTGGATTTCCAAGTACTACATGGCCTCTACCACTATCCACAGTGGGATACAAGAGTGTTATGGAAGATTTGTGTGAGGATTTATAAATCCTCCAGCTTAGCTCAAGAGACAGTGTGTGTATAATATATACAGAGTATGCACACTGCTCAAAATGTAAATAAAAGAATCACTGAGAGAGTAGATATGACTGTTAGAATGATCTAGTGATTTGAAGTGCAGCTCTGGTCTCCTTTGATTAATCAGGAATGCTTTTGAGTCCTTCTCTGGTTTTTTTTTGAGAAACACTGGGTTGTTTTCTTCAAGTTCAGTTTGATCATCTTGAGTGCATGAAGAGCTCGTTGTAGTTCTTCACTCCTTGACTGAAATTCATCTTATGTTCTATTCTTGAATGAATGTCTTCGTGTATGTCTAGTGTTCTTCTAGTATGGATGTAACCTTTCTTTTCTGTGTGTTTGCAGCACTTTTCAACACTCTTCACCCCTTATTTCATACTACTATTTCACGAAATTTTTCCTTCCTTTTATAGCATTCAGCTCTAGCAATGGGAATGATTACCTTTTCATGGGTACTAGGTATGGTTCCCTGAAATGCCAACAAACCACATTAATTAATGGCAGTTTCATTAAATTTAGAAAATATGACTGTTAGTATAATTTAAATAAGGCATAAAAGCTTAAGCAACATAGTGCTTGTAACGGTCGACTTGTAACAGTTACTCCTTCTATCGGTAGCTCTGCTTGTATCGGTAGCTCTTTGTATCGGTAGCTCATTGTATCAGTATCTATTTGTATCGATAGCTCTTTGTATTGGTAGCTCTTTGTATCCGTAGCTCTTTGTATCTGTATCTCTTTGTATTGGTATCTCTTTGTATCAATATCTCTTTGTATCGGTAGCCCTTTGTATCGGTAGCTCTTTGTATCGGTAGCTCTTTGTATCGGTATCTCTTTGTATCGGTAGACCTTTGTATCGGTAGACCTTTGTATCAGAATCTCTTTGTATTGGTAGACCTTTTTATCGGTAGCTATTTGTATCGGTTAACTTCATAGAGGTAGACTTTCTTATACCATTAGACTTACTATAACGGTAGCTCTGGTGTAACGGTAGCTCGTATCAGTAGACTTTTGTATCAGTAGCCTGTGCATACCGGTAGCTCTGTATATCGGTGACCTTTGCTTATTAGTGACTATGTCTATTGGAAGACTAAGTACCGGTAGGTCTGTATTAGTAGAATTGAGCATATCAAAGACTTAACACTTTTCTGAACTATGAAAAACACATCCTGATTGATTTAGAGTTATTTCCAAGTAGAATGAATAGTAATTAATATATAAAAGAACATTATTTGGGATTATCAACATATTAAAACATATGTGATATTATCAAAACAGGTGGTGTCAACAATCTCCCCCTTTATAATAATCACAACTTATTGAATCATACTATCAAAATAATTAGTAACATATCAGAGGATTTAGTATAAAATGAAATGGTATTGGAGAAAAAAAGAAGAATAATGTATCAGACGTATGTATCAGATGAATTATTAAGCAAATCATAAGGGGGAATAATTATATTTTCAAATGAATATTTGAAAATCTAAAATTATTAGAGGTAATATTATATTTCTCAGAAGCTCATATTTGTCAAGACTTCTCATTTGGCTCATTTTTCTCCCTCTTTGTCCTATCATATGTTGCATATCAATTCTGTTCTCCCCCTTTGTGATTATCAAAAATAAAGAAACAAACACAGAGAAATGTAATTGAAGGGTAAAATAGAATAAGATAATTTTCATTCCATGGGGTCAAAAAAATACATAGGAATATAAAAAATGAAACAAAAAGAATACAATGATTCCTATCAAATGGCTTAACCATCAGTCAATCCACCTTCTGGATGTCTACTTGAGATTTTCCTTTCGGATCCGAGGTAGACTTAGACATTGGAGAAGCTGGTGGAGGCTTAGGAACACCAGAAATGATTAGAGGAGGTTTAGCTACTGAAACTGTTCCTGACATGTACTGAGGAGCTCTCTGAGTGATCATTGGACTAAGGCTTCGGATGGCTTGGGCTGGAGTCATCTGAGTAGGAGAAGCAGTAGAGGTAGATGCAGGTAAAGATGGAGGTAAAATAATTGTCCTAGCATCGACATGAAAGAAGGGAAAAATAATATTTCTTAAATCCATAATGATTCCTCCTCCTCACTCCATAGTAGAAATAAAGTTATCCTTATTTTCTATAAATTTGTCCAAGGCTGGAGTTAGTTTCCTTATCTTTCTCACTTGCTCTCTCAAGGCTTGAGATACTAGGGGCAGTTTCAAATTCTCTAACGTATAAACACTTTGAAAATAATAATCTACCTTGTCTTTCACCTCTTTCTGAGAAGCATAAGCTTCTCTCATATAGTCTTGAACAATATTAATGATATCTCTAGTGGTATCTCTAGTAAAAGTTACCACTTTGGTTAGATTAGATGATTCCACAGAGCCACTGGTTGATGCTGAACCAAGCTCCTCCTTCATCATAGCTCGAATATGATCCAGTTCTATTGAGGGTCTGGAGGCAAGAGAACCAATAGATATGGTTACTGTTTCCTTGAAGTTTTTTGGTCAACCCACTGATAAGATTTTTTACTTGAGAATTCTGGGTACTGACATGATCTTTCATGGGGTTTTAAATCCCTCAAAGACTGATACCATCTGGCTCAAAACACTTTTGACATAATCTAAATATTTCCCTTCATGGGATTTAGAACTCATATAAGATTCTAAAGAGATAACATATTTCTGTAGACATTCAATATTCTCTGTCAGTCAAGATACTTGACTCTAACAAGCCTTGATTTCATCCATCATCTGTGCCACAGAGGTTGACATATTGCAACCCAGAGAGAGTTCAAAAGACTTTTCCATGTTGCTTATCTCTTCAACAAAGTAGTGCTTCAACTCGACAACAGAAGCACTAGAGAACTCTTTCAGCTCATCCTTTAAGGATACAAGATCATCCCTAGTGATTATATTTTCAGGCACAACTACAGGTTCTCACTCAAACACAATAATGGAAACTGAGTCAGTCATAATTTATTGAATTGATGATACCAATGAACATTCCATTCTTCTAACTTCTTCAACAAAACTGGGTTTAAGATCTGACTTCCACTTATTCAGATCACCTCTTCTGACCACATCTTCAGATAACGACTCAGACTGAATATCATAACTGTCTTTTGGTCTATTGAGGGATGCCTCATTATCAAAATCGGGATAATATAATCCACAAACCCCAAAACCTGGGTCTTCTTCCAAATCCTAAATTTCATTATATATTGAGATAGTGCCAAACCTAATCGGATTCTCTCCCTCAACTGGTACATGTTCCTGTATAAAAATAGCATTCTCAGCTGGTCTTTCTTCCCTAGAATAATCCCTTGCAATCAACTCTATCTCTGCAATAGCAAGAAGAACCTATGGATTAGGCACATGTCTTTCCATCTCACCTACTACATCCTTAACAGGCACAACTGAGCTTCCAATCAATGGACTCATACTTGAGCAAATAGAAGCAGAGGCTTTAGATTCATTCTCTCTTTCTTCTTCTTCATTCTCAAAGGATGGCTGGTCTTCCTCATCAAAAGGTGTTTCTTCTTCTAATAAAGTTTCATTTCCTGATGATATAATTTCAGCAACATGACTTGGGGAAAAGTCCAGATCCCTTCCATCAGCTATAGAATTCTCCTCTTCATCAGTATCATCAATGTACTTAGGTTTTTCTTTATCAGGTCCTAGACCTGGATCCCTCACATCCTTAGGCCTAGAAGGATGATCCACAACATTATACTTATCATAAATCTTCTCATCATCACTAACACATTCTCTCTTCCATGGATTCCAATTGATCTTCATGTACTTACATATTATTCTTGTGATATAGAAGTTGTTCCTTAACACCATTGTCTCATCCTGAGACTCAGCTACTCCCCTTACATTGATTATAATCAAGATCAACTTGGCAAAGAATAAGGCATTTTTTTATTTTGTTCTAATCATATCCTCTATTTGAGCCATCAATAGCCTACATAAATTCAACTTCAAACAATGCTTTAGAAAATGAAGCAAGGAAATATCCTAGTATTTAATATTTGAAAAATCCCTTCTACTTGGACTTAGAACATTTTGAATAAACTTGAAGAGCATTCTGTTTTCTCCATTCATTTCAGCAGCCTCTACCTTTATGGGTGTGCCATCTCCTGTTAACTCTTCCAAGGCAGTTTCGTACTTAAAGGAGTTGGTTGTAGGTGGTGCTGATTTAGAGAAATAACCAAATACTATTTCATGTGGTACCTTCAGGAATTCATCCCACTCAATAGATGAAAAATATATTTCCTCCTTATTCACAAAAGAAATCATTCAGCTCTCAGCTTCTGATTTCTCAAAACTTACAAACTCATAGAACTGTTTCGCCAGCTCCGGATTGTAGGGGCCATTGTTGTCTGAGAAGCTTTATATCTATTTCTGATCTGCCAAAACTACCAAAACTAACGAATCACTAGACATCATCCATTCTGCACATAGTTCCTTCTCAAATACTATCTTTCTCTATGTGAGATGTGGGTTCATAGGTATCCTTACTTCACTTCCACTACTAGACTCGCCTTTGAGTCTCTTTGCATTTGGCTCATATTCCTTTGCGCTAACCGAAGGTCTCTTCACTCTTTCCATTGTTTGAATCATGGTACTTAGGGTTCGAGAGAAGGTTTGAGAGCTTTGTGTTTAATGTAAAGGGATTTAGGTGGATCAAAATAGGTTTAAAACTTGTGTTTCATTATTTAGGAATCACAAAATAAATAAATAAAACATAATAAGTAAAATATAAACGATACAAATTCTGGTAACTAAAACATAAGTTTAAAACAGTGCATACTAACAGTGGGTTGTATTGGTGAGAATTCCTAACAGTGAGGTCTACTAATGGTGAGGTCCATACCAGTGAGGTATAAAAGTGAGTTCCATATCGGGGAGGTATCTATTGGTGAGGTTTCTAACGATGAGGTTTCAAACAGTGAGGATTCTAACGGTGAGGTTTCTAATGGTAAGAGTCAAACATCCCGAACTCATGTCTAATGTAACCTGAGCTATCTGAACGTAAAGGTTTGGTGGAAATTTCAGATAATTGATGTTACGTACCTATAAATTCAATAGTAATATCACCATTTTGGTAGTGATATCTCAAGAAATGGTGCCTTACATCAAGGTGTTTGGTCCTAGAGTGAGACACTGGATTCTTGGATATATTAATTTCACTAGTGTTATCACAGTTGATTGAAACATGTCTAAAGTCATGTCCATAGTCCAAAAGAGTGTGCTTCATCCACAAAATTTGTGCACAGCAACTACCAATATCTATATACTCTGCTTCAGTAGTGGAAAATTCAACAGAGTTATGTTTCTTACTACACCATGTTATTAAGTACTTACCTAGAAAATGACATGTTCCAGAACATCTTTTTATATCTAACCTAAAACCAGCAAAGTCGTCATCTGAATAACTCATTAAATCGAATGATTGGCCTTTCGGATAAAGCAAATCTAAATTTATAGTACGTTTAAGGTATTTGAAAAAACAATTAACAGCAAGAAAATGAGATTATTTAAGATTAGATTTAAATCTAGCACACATGCACACACTAGACATAATATATGGTCGACTAGTAGTATGGTAAAGTAAGCTACCAATCATACCTCTATAGTTGGTTTGATCCATTGGTTTACCAGTTTCATCAGCATCCGACTTACAAACAATACTCATAGGTGTATCACTTTCCTTAATACTATCCAAAACAAAACATTTTAAAATATCCTTTTTATATTTACTTTGATTAAAAATAATACCATTTTCATTTTGAAAAAATTTAAATCAAATAAAATATTTGATTTCTCCCATTAAACTCATATCAAATTCATTTTGCATACTCTTTGAAAAGTCAGTACATAAAGAATGTTTAGAAGATCCAAAAATAATATCATCAATGTAGATTTGTAATATCAAAACACCTTTATAAATTCTTTTAATAAAAATAATGGGATCTGCAATCCCTTTAGTAAAACCATTTGAAATAAGAAAATTACTATGTCTATCATACAAAGCATCCGGATCATGTTTCAGACCATATAAAGATTTTGAATATTTGAAAACTCGATTTGGAAAATAAGTATTAGTAAATCATGGTGGTTGTTCAACAAAAACATCTTCAATTATAAAACCATTTTGAAAGGCACTTTTAAAATCCAGTTGAAATAACATGAAATTCATATGAGCAGCATAGGAAAGTAGAATCCTTATAGCTTCAAATCTAGCTATGGGTTCAAAGGTTTCCTCATAGTCTATTCCTTCCTCTTGACTATACCATTGTGCAACTAGCCTTTCTTTGTTTCTCACTATATTTCCTAATTCATCAACTATATTTCTAAGAATCCATTTAGTGTATATGGTCAAGGTTTCCTTAGGTCTTTCTACCAATTTCCAGACTTTGTTTCTTTCAAATTGATTTAGCTCTTCTTGCATAGACATTAACCAAAATTCATTATTTATTTCATCATTGGTATTTTTAGGTTCTAGCTATAAAAGAAAGGCTTGATGTTCAACCTGGTTTCTTAGAGAATCTCTAGTATGTGTCCCTCTATCAAGATTACCAACAACAACATATAAAGGATGATTATTTAGAATCCTAGTTGATCTAGTAAAGGTGAGACTAGAAATTTCAGGTTCATCTGTAGGTTCAGGGTCAACTGAAGCACGTTTTGGAACGTTTCCAGAACTGGATGTCTTTACAACAGGTTCATTGATTTTATCATTAATGTCCATAGTAGACAAGTCTTCTTCAAGATTTTCAATGGAAGATCTGGGTTCATGTGGATCAGTTTTATGAAACTTGATGTGAAAAGATTCTTCCAGACATTTGGTTCTTTTATTAAAAACACTATAGGCTTTTCTAGTTAACGAATATCTTAAAAATATTCCTTCATCACTCTTGGAAGCAAACTTGTCAAGATTATCCTCAGTATTAAGAAAAAATTCATTGCAACCAAAAACTCTAAAGTAACTAACTTTAGGATTTCTAATATTCCACAATTCATAAGGGGTATTCTTAAGAACAGTTCTAATTAAGACTCTATTTATAATATAGCAAGTTGTGTTGACAGCTTCAGCCCTAAAATAAATAGGTAGATCATATTCATTTAGCATAGTTCATGCAATCACTTGAAGGGTTTTGTTTCTTCTTTCTACTACACCATTTTTATGAGGTGTTCTTGGGGAAGAGAAGATGTGATTATAGACATTTTGTGAGCAAAAAGATTCAAAATCATGATTTACAAACTCACGACCATGATCACTTCTCAGGTTCTTAATCATAAGTCCACTAAGGTTTTCTATAGACTAGGAATACTTAATAAAGTAAGAACAAGCTTCACTTTTGTGAGCTAAAAAGTATACAAATGTGTATCTAGAAAAGTCATCTATTAAGACATAGACATAGTGATTCCCATTTAAACTCGAAACTATAGAAGGTCCAAACAAGTCCATGTGAACCAACTCGAGATGTTGAGAAGTTGAAACTTATTTCTTTGATTTAAATGAAAATTTCTGTTTCTTTCCCTTTTCAGAGGGATTACAAACTTTGTCTGTTGGGAACTCAAGTTTAGGTAGGTCTCTAACTAATTTTTTCCTAGCCAGTTTTCTAAGTGAATGAATATTGAAATGTCCTAATCTTTTGGGCCATATCCAGGAAACTTTATGAAAAGCATTTAAACATGTAATATTTTGTTTAGATAAAAAATTCAAATCAACTGCATAAATATTTTCATTTCTCAAAGTAGCAAATACTAAAACATTTTTAGAATTAAAGACATTAAATGAATCATTATCAAATTTAACATTGAAACCATCATCACACAACTGATAGATACTTAACAGGTTATATTTAAGTCAATTAACAAATAAAACATTGAAAATTAAAACTGAATCATTGTTACCAATATGTCATTGGCTGATGATCTTTTTTTTTGAATTATCATCAAAGGTGACATGGACTCCATCAACTTTGATTGAACTCTTGAAACATGATTAATCCCCAGTCATATTCCTTGAACATCCACTATCCAAGTACCATATCTTCTTATGGGAACTCTACATGTATGTTTCCTACAAAACTGGTTTATATGGAAAATGATTTTGGTACCCAGATTCTCTTGGGTCCAGATAGGTTATCAATCAAAGCTTTTAGTACCCATATTTGTCTTATGGGTCTCAAATAATTTACATAATCAATATATTTTGAAAGATAAACATTATTTGATCTATAACTATGGGAGTAACTAGTTGAACAATAAGAATTTCTAGAACTATAACTAGCAGCATTCTGTCCATATTTAGAAATAAAACTAGTTTTAGTAAACTGTCTATGTCTAGGATAATATCCTATTCCACTGGTATATATTGGTGCCACTTGTTTTCCTAGAATTTGAGTAATTGTATCTTTTCCATTTGTGAATTTTTCTAAGTCCTTCCTTAATTGCTTATTCGAAAATTTCAATTCAGTATTTTCCTTCAGCAATTGAGCATTCTTTTCCTTCTCTACATCAAAAGAAGATTTTACAGAGCTAGTTAGAGCATGTTGTTTCTTCGAGGTCTTATACTTGTCCTTCAATTCATTACATGTTTCTTCTAGAATATTACAATATTAAAATAATTCTTCACTAGAAATATTTTCAGGTACTAAATCAAAATCTACTCCAGAATAATATGAATTTAAAGTAGGAGTATCCAATGTTACCTCAGATGTGTTTTTCGTGAAACACGTGTGAGCTTTTTGAGATTTTTCATCCTGAGAAGAATCAGAATTAGTTGAGATGTCCTTTGAAGCACTCCAAGTTTCTTTCATATCTTTCTTATACTTATTTTCCTTGTAGTAATGTTTCTTTTTGAACTACAATTTTGGACATTATGCTTTTACATGTCCTTTCCTTTTAAATTCTTAGCAGACAATTTCATCACTTTTATCAAGCTTCTTTCAATCCTTCTTCGAATGACCTTTTTGTCATATTTTCCTTTGTAATTTAATTTTATGATGAATTTCTTCCTCCTGTAGAACTTCTTAAATATTCTAGCTATTTGAGCTATCTCAGCATCACCATCAGAATCTGAACTTTCAATTGTTGAGCTTTCAGTTGGTATGTGTACTTTCTCCTTGTCCATGCTCCTCGAGGAAGTAGACTTAAAATCCACCAACAACCTTTTTAGTTCATCATCTTCTTCCTTATTCACTTTTACTTCTTCTTCATACATCATAAGCTTACCAATTAATTCCTTAATGGGAAAATTACCAGTTTCACATGACTCTCTAATTGAAACTGATGTACCCCTCCACCTATCTGGAAGACATCATAGTATTCACATGATTTGCTCCATTGGAGGAATAGCTTTTCCATGTGAACTCATAATGTTAACAATATCATTAAACCAGAGATACATGTCCGAAATGGTTTCATCATGCTTCATTTTAAAATTATCATACTTAATAGTATAGGTTTTCAGTCTCATTTCTTTGACATTGGTTGTTCCCTCAAGGGAAAAATCCATAGTGTCCCAGATTTCATAAGCATTTTGACAAGAAGATATGCGATTAAATTATTCATCTCCTAAAGAAAAATATAGGGAATTCATTTCTTTACAATTATTATTTTAATTTGTCTTATTAGGTTTATCCCAAGTACTTCTAACGGTCTTTGGAATCTTATATTGAGTTTTTATAGGCATCCAGATATCAAATCCCATACTCTCTAAATGAATTTTCATTTTAAGATTCCATTGGGAATAATTTATACCATTAAAGAAAGGTGGTCGGTTGGTAGCAGCACCTTTTAATCTATTGTCTACAGAGAGAGTTTAGAAAAAATATTTAAAGATATAAAATTTAGAACTAACATAAATTTAATATCATCAAGATAAAACTAAAATCACAATTGAAAAACTGAGTGTTTCGAAAACCTTTAATAATAAACAATCCTCTGATACCAAATTTTGGTCGGAGTGGACACTCAAGAGGGGGGTGAATTGAGTTCCAATTAAAATTTTCTGTTAAAAATATTCTTATTAAAATCCCCCAATTAAAAACTAAGTTAAACTGTATTGAATTTGTAAAATTGTAAGGGTTCAGTTAGGTTCTCAGAAGATTGATTAGGTCTTAGGTAAGTTAATTATAAGAGTAAATTAGCTTTTGAATCAAACCTACTGATTTACAATTATTATAAACACTTTATAGATCAAAAATCAAAGTAAATTTAAAACAGTTTGAATTTCAATGTAATTAGCAGCGGAATATTAAGTGTATAGTATACTATAGACTTAATCTAAAATGAACAACAGTTGTAGAAAAGAGGTTCAGTCTCAAGCCGAGACATATTCCTCTAAAACAATTTATATAAATTTGATTCACACCCTAGATAGGGGTAAACAATAGTACAGAGACTGTCCAGGTACTAAGACCTCTACCACAGTTGTTAGTGGGAAAACAAAAACAACAGCACACTGGCTGTCTAGGTCCTACCTGACCTCTACCACTATCCACAGTGGGATACAAAAGAGTTATAGAAGATTTTTTTGAGGATTTAGAAATCCTCCAGCTTAGCTCAGGAGACAGGGTGTGTATATAATATACAGAGTATGCACACTGCTCAAAACATAAATAAAAGAATCATTGAGAAAGTAGATATGAGTTTTAGAATGCTCTATTTATTTTAAGTGCAGCTCTAGACTCATTTGATTAATCAAGAATGCTTCTGAGTCCTTCTCTTGTTTTTTTCTGAGAAACAGAGGGTCATTTTATTCAATTTCAGTTTGATCAGCTTGATTGCATGAAGAGCTCATTGTAGTTCTTCACTCCTTGAATGAAATTCTTCTTGTGTTCTCTTCTTGAATGAATGGCTTCGCGTATGTCCAGTATTCTTCCAATATGGATGTAACCTTTCTTTTCTGTGTGTATGCACCACTTTTCACCACTCTTCATCCCTTATTTCACACTACTATTGCACAACATTTGTCCTTCCTTTTATATCTTTTAACTTCAGAAATGGGAATGGTTACCTTTTCATGGGTACAAGGTACGGTTCCCTAACATGCCAACAACCCACATTAATTAATGGAAGTTGCGTTAAATTGAGAAAATATTACGGTTTGTATAATTTAAATAAGGAATAAAAGTTTAAGCAATAGAGTGCTTGTCATGGTCGACTTGTAATGGTTACTCCTTCTATTGGTAGCTCTGCTTGTATCAGTAGCTCTTTGTATCGGTAGCTCTTTGTATCAGAAGTTCTTTGTATCAGTAGCTCTTTGTATCGGTAGCTCTTTGTATCTGTAGCACTTTTTATTGGTAGACCTTTGTATCGGTATCTCTATATCATTAGCTCGTTGTATCAGTAGACCTTTCTATCGGTAGCTCTTTGTATCAGTAGACCTTTGTATCGGTATCTCTTTGTATCTGTGAACTTCATAGCGGTAGACTTGCTTATATCGGTAGACTTACTCTAACAGTAGCTTGTATCAGTAGACTTTTGTATCAGTAGCCTACGCATATCGGTAGCTTTTTATATTGGCGACCTTTGCTTATCGGTGACTATGTCTATCAGTAGACTATGTACTGGTAGGTCTGTATTAGTAGATTTGATCATATCAAAGACTTAACACTTATATGTTCTATGAAAAACACATCCTGATTGAGTTAGAGTTATTTCAAAGTAGAATGAATAGTAACTAATATATAAAAGAACATTATTTGGGATTATCAACATATTAAAACATAAGTGAGATTATCAAAATAAGTGAGGTCAACAATCACAATTCCTTCCTAAAAATATTTCATGTTCAAATCTAAGGAGGATTTCTAAAGACAATGTATCCTGGTTAACTGAATATTTTTATTTTATTTATTCTTCCACCTTCTTCAAACATTAAACAGTTATTATGATATAATAACCCAAGTATATCCCACATAATGAGATTTTTATTATGTTAATTTATTAACCTAAATCTGTCTCATCTTAAATCAAATGGGAAACAAAATCATCATCCATGTGTGAGATATACTTCCACATCGCGAACTAATGTCATTAGTTTTTCATCTTTGTCTCTCATGACTTGTTATAATGATGGATTAAAAGTATATACCTTAAATTTGAAACATAATTATAAATCATGATTTATCATATAACATATAACTTCACAATATTCATTCCTTGGTGGATATAATAATGTCGCTCATTTGTATGGCGGACTACTACCTCATGGAGAAATGTGATTCCTTTTCCATTAATGCAGCACATAGAAGATAATAATAACAATTTCAATGAATATATTTTATATATAATACATAATTATGTTATTAGTTAAATATTTATTATTATAAAAATATAATATATCATTTTATTTCTTAGGTTTTGAAGCACTGAAAAATGATAATGTGATTTATCAATACGTGTTGACCACCATAACTATGATGCGATGGGATTTTTTTTCATCATGAAAACACAAGGATGATATATAAATTTATATTTAAATAAATAATATTAAATTTCTAATGTGATGATCAGCCTATAATAATAAAATATTACTTACAATATTTCAATAATGATAGTTCAAAAATGGAAAAGTTACTCAAGCGATCGTACAACCTACCATCTTCATGATGATAACATAGTACCTTTTTCAAAACCATCCTTAATTTTTTGGTTTTAATTTTTTAATTAATATATAAATATGAAGAATATTTTATTATTATTATTATGTAAATGTCGATGTAATTTCCTCTTTTTCCATTGCAAACCTACCAAAAACTTTTTTTACAAATAAGTTGAATACCAAAAATACATCAAAAGTGTACTCAAATGATTACATAATTGTTTATATAATGTTAAGAGATAGAATGAAAGGTATAATAAAACTTAAATGGTTGTTAAAAAATTAAAATTTACATATGTTTATTATTAAACAAGGTAAAAAATGTGGGTGATGGGTCACATTCAAGGTAATGAACTCCATGCCAATTTCTATTCCTGGAGGAATATTTTGATGTTACAATCCAATATTATTTTATGAGGTGTATATATTGAACCTTTAAAATATTTTTTCCAGAATTTATCTAAAAAAGTGATATTCAATTTTTTTATTTTTTTTATTTTATGGGGATTATTATTGAAATATTTCCAAACTGGAAAGTGACATTATTGTTTTAAAAATCCTCTATTAATGTTCCATTAAAAATAATATTATTCCATATACTTGTTTATAATTTTATGAATGTTATTATTTATGCAATAATGTTTTATAATGAATAGTTTTTTCATTCATTAAATGGTTTGAAATAATAATAATTTTTAGTGGATGTTTTAAACTAAACGCTTAATGGAATATTCTATTTTAATCTACAAACCAATAATGAATTTTCCATACATTTTCACCAATATTTTTTATTCTTATGCAGGAATTCATGTTTCCATGAAAGATAAATCATATTCCCCATTTTCTATGTATTTTGGAATTGAAAATAGATTTTTTTAAAGAGTGGATATTTCAATATTTGAAAATACTTTCATATGGGTTCATAAAATTGTATATGGAAAATGTCAAAATTTTATGAATTATAATTATTTTATAGTTCAAGGAAATTACTTTATCTAAAGTTTGGTTTCATTATAAACTAAGGATGGAAGGATTTGTGATAAACCATGTATTAGTGGTTAAATTATGAACCAAGGATGTGTTGTCACAATATAAACCTAGGAAGAGTGGGTCCATGATATCCACCTAATAAATTCAGTATATAATTTTTATGATTGGTTATTATATTTATAAAAGTGATATGGTAATTGATTTTCCAAGATAGCAATATGTTTTATATATTCTTTCTAATAGTTTTTATGGTAATTTATGATTTCTAAAAATGTATGAAAGGGGTTCATTTTTTCAATGGAAATTATTTACTACATCTTAAGTTTGAAAATTAAAACACTATTAAAGTTTATTCCTGTATCTTTAATGTTTTCAGAGAAAACATTATGAGTTTTATTTTTTCCTTTATATTTCTTATGAAATATTTTATGAAAATAAAATTTAATAAAAGTATATTTATTATGTAAGGGAATATTTATTTTGATTATAAATATTATTTTGATATGAAAGAGTTTTATAAGTAGTCAAGGGATAAAAAGTTCATTTGTTTTAATTTATGTCTTTTACTATGTTTGGTGTTCTTATCTCGAGTTTTTTTAAACAATCACAGGGTAAATTGACGTTTAATAACAAGAAAGTCTTAATTTTTTTTAATGAAATATTGTTTTATTAGAAAAATAAATCATTTTTTATTTTAAAGGTCTTATATTGTGGAAACAACAGATACTAATTAGTATTGTCCACTTTGTATATATATATTTATGTATTTTTTTTAAGTAATATTTTTCAACTATCTATCTAAAACTCTATTACAAAAAGATCATTGGAAATTTATGAAATTTTAAAACTATTTTAAAGTTACAAGAATATGTAAGTCTTATGGATGGATCCTTATACATAAATATTTTATGAAATAATGAAAGCAAGGGAAATAATGAAAACAGGGATATTTACTCTTAGACATGCCTCTATGATTCCAACACATATGAGATTTCTTAAAACAAACCAATAATGCATGAGATTTTTTATTAATGAGTGGTGGAATATTAGGGACTGTTGAGAAGATATCCTTAGAAAAATTGGAAGGAAAAATGTTTTTGAAAACGTATAATGGAAAATGGGTGAAATCATTATTTTCTAACATTTAAAGAGGTGTACAATTTAGCTACCCAATTTTGTAAACTATTTGATATCCATGTAGATTCACTATTTGAAGTACCCTTACTATCCATGGTTACATGAATTTTTTAAAATTTAATGGAAAAAAATATTTGGAACCCCTTTAAACTTCTATTGACTGCCACATAGTTTTTTATGTACCTTACACATTTTAAAGAAAACATGTTTCTGTACAAAACATGCCCCGTGATATGGGATCATGATTATCACTTACCATTCCATAACCATTTACCCTAGACTATAACTCTCAACACCTATAAATATACAATTTAAGATCCTAAGACTTACCCAAGAACCGGAAACACCTCTCATTCCCCAAATATTATCAATAAACACCCCTCTAAGGAATTAAACTCTCTAAATTCCATCATAAAGCTCAATTTTAAAAACAAATGATCCACTGTATTGAAAATTAAAAAACAAAATATGAATAATTATAAAAAACATAGTATATTATTAGAAATACCTCATATTACTCTAGAAACTAAGATAAATTTATTTTTCCTATCAATCTAGTATATTCCTTTATGCCTGGATTTTTTATTTGGAATAGTTGTTGGACATGTGTACATTAAAAACATTAGAGAAGTTATTTTTTTATATATTGATATACTTATTTTCATCCATACTTATATATAAGTAAAAATATAAATTTTCTCAACTAATTATAAATTTTTTAGAGAATTTAATTTCATCTAGTATTTCTCGGTCAGTTTATTAAGGATGAATTATCATATGGTAACTATATAATGGGTTGTGATGTATGTTTTTTTATTAAATTATAGAATAAAAAATTATTTTTTTCTAAGAATGATGGAATATATTTTTTTTATTGATCAATATGGATCATGGTGTTTTTTTTTCTGACTCTAATAGACATCATATTATAAATCATTTACATTTTCTTATTGTATATACAGACTAGAAGATTATTGAGTGGATCAACAATTGGGATGACTCAATTGGGTATATTAACACTCACCCATTTATGTGAACTAATATGTAATATTCTATACGACTATGGACATAATTTGATATAGAGGATGTTTTATCATGTGACCAAGATATTTAGGATGTAGTTAGATAACTACTAGTGATGAGATCTTCTGATGATGTGCACTCTCATATCATTGGTATTAGGGATAGAATATACCTAGGCTTCTATCGTATTATCTTGTATTTTTACTTTTATTATCTTCCATTTTACCATAGGTATTTAATTATATACATATTTTTGTATTTTTGATTTCTAATTATACCATTTTATGGTGGTTTTGGATATATGATAGAAGGTGGAAGATTGCTTAGTGGTAATACCTCCCATTGTTATGTATAGGTCTTACAATTCATTACTCATCCCTATCAGAGTGGAGGTGGGATTAGATATTCCACCTACCAAAAAATAGTTGTGACAAACAAATTCATACTGTTGGCTAAGATTTAATTTTATTTTAAATATTTATTATTTTGATCATCTGAATATGGGATCATTCAAAATTTAATACAGAAGAATAATGTTATGGTTTTTTTATTATTTTCATGTGTCTCTTATATATATTCATCATTGTCCTAGGATAATTATGGGAAAAACTTTTTATATTGTTTAATATATAAATATAGGCATTGAGGCACTAGAAATTTTTTGTTTCCTTATAAGTATTTAATAGTTAGGAAAACATAGGTAATGAGAAAAATAATTCATCATCTAATTCTAGAAGTATAGTAATTTATCGTTTTAGGTGTACATTTTATAGGGATTTTTTTACTATATTTTAGTAATATATAATAAATAATTCTTTAATAAATTATTGAGTGAATTGTAACATAGGGATTCTTTATAATCCTCAACTAATTTTTTATGATAAGGTATACAATCAAGAGATCATGCAAATCCTGGAAAGAATTATTTCTACTTCATGGAAGGAGATTTCAACAACGTAATAGATTGATGCATGGGATTTTAAAACTAATAAAAAAATAACATGGGAATATTATATTATATATTATTTTATGTAATTGAATTCATTTTACTATAATGTTAGAGTATAAATAATAATTTACTTAATGACTTTAGTAGATAAAAATTAATCATCCCATAATTTCGAGTTTTTGTCTAAATATTACAAAACCTAAATTACCAAGAACTTTATATTCAGATTCTAATCGGATTATGTAACATAAACCTTAAAAATACAAAAAATACAACCATTTTTGATTAAATAATAATCAATTTCACCTAACATGCACATTCATTTCACTTTTCTCACTTTGGAAGAATCATTATAACCTGATGTTAATTTCATTACAACTCATCCTTAGACTCAAAAAATAGAAATATCCAGATGATCATATAAGGAATAAATATCATTATTCTATAGAAATACATTAAAACCAATAAAAAAGTGATTATTTTAAATAATAAAATTTAACTCGTATATGATCATAAACATATATTCAATACCGAAATAATATTCTTTACTCATATTAATGATATCCAAAGAGTTTCATAAAAAATAATCTTTGATAAATATAATTGAATAGTAATGAATGTTTCTTGGGATAATATATCATTGTCACATATAATAACCCTTGATCACCTATAATAGAATATCATAACCGATTTATTTTAATAACAATTAATGGAATAACTTTAACCGTTAATTCAAACATAATTTATTTACTAGAAAAATCATTACCCAATGAATCAGATCCTTATATCTTAGGAAATCAAACAATTATCTATAATTTATAATAACCATAACATGGATGAGACACATAGAATATTTAATTTTAACATATACACATAAGTGTGAATTTTATCCATAATGAAAAAAATGATACATGATCAAAAATTCACTAATGAGTGGAAAATAAAAGGTAGGGATCAAATACTGATGAATTAATGTCCATAATAATTTAGGGGAAAATCTAATAAAACCTTATAGATACATAGTACATAGATAGAAATTGAAAATAATTAATGGATTTAAAATAAACCCCATACCAAGATCCTTAGACCAAATCATATCTCATATATATTCATATAAAATATTTTTTTATTATTTACTTACATAAAAACAATATTATATTTTATTTTAATTATTTACTTTAATTTTTTCACTAATATCATCTGTATTTCATTTATTATATATATTTTTTGTGTGGAATATGTTGATATATAGTTCATTTTATAATTCCAAAAGTAGGTTTGTTTTAATAGTAATGTGTAAATATCCCTTTCTAATTGTTCTATAATCATTAAGAGTATGCACTTACATGTTTTATGTCATTCTATAATAAAATAATTTCAATATATTACTAGATAGTAGTAAGATTTTTAAAAAATTTATTATAATGAATTTTCAGATGTGTAGAAATGAATTTTATTTTTTACTTTTAATATCATAGTTATCACAACTATTTTACCAATACAAAATTATGAAAAAATAGTTATTTACCTAAATGACCAAGAGGCCTTGATTTTTTATTTATTTTGGGATAATCCAATTTTTTATTTGGGTTTAGAGGGAACCCTAACATGACAGTTAGGCCCAATGGAAAAAGGACAATATGTGATCTTATGTCCCAGAGGCCCAATTCTAAATACATTACCTTAGGGACCAACCAAATTACACAAAAAATTACCCTCCCCAGCAGTTTCATCGTTGATGGTGCCCATCTCCCCACATAACATTTCTGATCAGTTTGCATTTACCCATATATAACCACACTATGTCTGGTAACAGTGGTGATTTTCAAACCCTCTAGTTCATGAAATATGGTTATATATTCTCTAGTGGCTATAACATTCTATGAATCCTCTTCTTGGACGTGTTATGTGTAGTCATCATGGTATTCTCTAGGGTCATTTAGAAGAACAAAGGTTGTCTGGCTCACTGTCCTTAGGTGGCCCGAAGGACATGTATCCTATAGGCCCCAACAAGTGGCCAAAATTACCAATTAGATGAACAGTTCTAGATACTATAGTCCCTATAAAGTACCATATATAGTACCTACTACATTGATACTGCATTAACCCGAAAATCTTCCTCCACCTAGATTTTGTCCTGGTATTTGTATTGGATTACGTAGTGTGTTAACCACTCGACTACCACCCCAACTATAGAATAATTTACTTAATTATTTATTTTCCATATGATCATGAAATCTATTTTTAATAATATCATTGAATGATTAAATTAAAAATAAAAAATCATTCACTTTTGTGGTGTAGAAACATTATTGGTAAAAATATGTTTTCAAAAGGAGTTTTAAATGAATAGGGGAAGAAATAAATATTAGATATTTAAAAAAATATGTACAATTATACAACTATTTTTATAATTATATATAATGGATTTCACGTGTTATGGATCCATTAATAGTACAATAGAAAAAATACATAGAAATTTAAACTGATGCATTTCCATAGTAAAAACATATGAAAATAGTACTTTGGGAGGGAATGAGTGATATCACAATAATAATGGATCATATTAATGTTTATAAAAATTGAATATAATCAAGGAATAAAAATAAACATATTCTTAATATAGTATAAATGAATGAAGAATCATACAAAAAAAATGATGTCTGCTTTGGGAACTCATACCTTTCTCATTGAGTGGTCACTTTTGGATTGATTTTAAACCCTCTTATGAGATACATTAAATTATAAATGGTTCTTATAAACATGAAAAATTAATATTTTAATAAAATTTGATAAAAATATGAAGATAAAATTAAGTTCACTATAAATAATGTTCTAATTAAATATAGAGAGAATTATGGTATATGGATACTTTACACTCCTCAAATAATTATCCAAGAGTAGGTATCTAATGAAGCTATCACACATATCCTAGAAGAAAATTGTGTGATTGATGGTAGGACATTTCAAAAAAGATATAGATTGAAATATATTCCAATCATTCAAATGAAAAAAATACCCTCGGATTATCAACTTATTGATTATTTTCTGGAGAAATATGTACTTTACTGCACATACAGGGTATAAATCTTATTTGGAAGACTAATTTTATTAACTAAAAAATTAACATCAAATAATGACATTTTTTATTAATATATTACAACACGAAAATTAAAAATAGCATTAGATTTATAGATTTAAAGGATTCTGACACATAAAGATTTAAAAAAACAACTATTTATAATCCTTATAATAATCTTTTTCTTAAAAACAATATTTTCTTACTTTCCAAACTAAAGAGTAATCACAATAACATGAACATTTTATCATTATTATTAATCCATAAACCTCATAAAAATTATTATATAACCTGAGATGATAAGTTAAGGAATAAGTATCATTAGTCTATAGAAATGAATTAAAATCCATAGAAAAGTTTATATTTTAAATGATTAAATTTGAAATCATATAATATCAAAAAAATAAATTAAATGTTTAATTCGACTTATATTAATATATAATTAATAAAAAATAGTGATATAAAATAAAACATAATCTATGATAAAGGTAATATAATAATAATAAAGTTTTATAAATAAAATATATTCATATCACTTGTAATCACTCATAACCACTAATAATTTAATAACATGACAT
The DNA here is from genome assembly GCA_963277665.1 of Viscum album. Classification (NCBI taxonomy): domain Eukaryota; kingdom Viridiplantae; phylum Streptophyta; class Magnoliopsida; order Santalales; family Viscaceae; genus Viscum; species Viscum album. The sequence goes on from OY728145.1 coordinate 856,844,496, forward strand.
GTTAATCACAACAACCATAAAGATATATCTTTAACCCAAAAAAAAAATTAATTGGAGAAAAAAATAATTACCTAGTGCATTGGGATCCTATAAACATGTACCACCCATCATCATTTATAATATCAATAAACCATTACATGAAAATAATAGATATAATATTTCATTTCTTCCTATATAGATATGCATTAAAGATAACCCAAATGAAAAAAGAAAAATATGTCAAAAAAATTCCCTAAAGAGAGGAAACATAAGATTCATATAATATTGATGAATAAATATAAATTATGAGTTTGGAAAAAAAATATTATAAAATATTATATAGATAGTGTTTAGAGAAATAATTTTAAAAAAATAACGGATTCAAATGAAACCTCATACATTAAGTAATTGGTATCCTTATAAGTCTAATATATTTCTTAATTATTAATTTTATAAATTATCTAGTTACTTAATAACATTTTAAATTATAATTTTAATTATATTTATTCAATTCTGTTTATTATAATCATGTATAATAGATTTGTTGAATTATTTTTTATTATTTCATTATTTTGAGGTATTTGGTTACATATTTCCTAAAGAACTTCATTATAATAGTAAACATTGAATATCCTTTTTCAAATAATCATAAATATTTATTAATGTAAAGTAATATTTTTTAATTCCTTTAATATAAAATTGATTTCAATATCTTACTGGATAGTTATAATGTATAAAACATTTCATTATGACACTTATTAGATGCTTAAAATTGAATTTGTTTTGTTTAAAATTAATATCATTATTTTCATGACTTTTTAATGATTTGTGATTTTAATAAAATAAATTATTTATTTTATAATATTATATTTAATGATGAATTATATTTTTAAAAATACACATGAAATTATTAAATAAAAAATAAAAAACATCATTCAATTTGGTAGTAAAAACCCATCCAAGTAAAAGATATTTGCTGAAATATTTTAAAATAAAAATGAAAAGTAGTAAATATTTTTTAAAAAATAAAAATATATATATTATATTTACACTAATGTTTTTATAATTACATTTAAATGGAAACTTTATTATGGATGGGCTAAGCAGAGAATATAAAATAAAATATCAGAATTTGAAACTCATATGTCGACATAGTAATAAATTATGATATGGTTTTAAGGAGATATAATGAGCGATATCACCTAAATAATGGAAAAAATAAGGGTTCCTGAAAATTTAATATAACGGAGGAATCAAAATATCAATAATTATAATTTAGTTCAAAGTAAAAAATGAATCAAAATTCACCATGGAGAGATTCGGGTTGGAACCCTCATCTTGCTCCAGGAGTCACCTCCTTTCCATTGAATGTAATATGTTTATAGTAGGAACAATTAGTTATACAAGATCCATATTGTCATGTATAAGGAAATTATAAAGGTATTTGATAATAATATTTTGGGAAAAGTTTACTTTATTTGTTTTTATGGGAATGGTAAAATGTGTCCCCTTTTGTGGAAAAGATTCAATAGCATTTTCATAAATACTCACTAAGGGATAATAATGAAATATGAATTATAAATTAGTTTAAAATATATAAATACAGATATTTTATATTCACACTCATCCATATTTTACATGACATAATTTGTTATAATTTTTTATTAATTTATAAATCTTTTTCTATTACATCTTATGTTTATTTTTAATGTTTATTATAATTTGAATTAAAAAATATCTACATGAATATAAAATTAGATTTATAATATATTTATTAGTTATTTATTATCATATGTATCCATTAAAGAAAAAAATAATTATTCAATAAAAATATTATTAATAATTTTTTTTATTTTCTTATGTAACATATGTTGTGTGTGCGTCAATAAGTATATTAATATTTATCTTAAAATAATAATAATCTATATTAATTTTGTAATTTTTGTATCACCCGAATAATTTACCATATCTTAAATTTATAATGAATATAATTTTTTGATATTATCCAAAACACGCAATACTTAGTTTTTTTACAATGCACGCTGCCCCGAGATTAAACCAAACAATATTCTGTCACATTTTTCATGGTTAATTCAATTCAAAAACATTCAAAGATTCTATATAGTAAATTTTTAGGTTATATTGGTAAAATAATATTTTTACATTCATCCAATATATTTTATAGGCATAATATAACAACAACAACAAAATTTCACATAAAAACCTATATTTTTTCTAAAAATATTTTTTACGGCCTTTCAATAGAGAAACAATTTTAAATACCATTTTGAAAAATTTATAAATTTGTTAATTGAAAATAATTTTTAACATCAAAAAGATCTTAGTGGTGATTTTTTGGTATTTTTTCTGTGTGGTTCCATTTTTGATGAATAGTGACAAATACTAAATTTTAATACATAACTACTTTTTCATCAAATTGATTTACAAGGTTGAATTATATTTTTTATATATTTTAATATTTATTTAGATAAATAATAATTTAATTAATAAAATTTAGGTAATTGGAATCATTTTAACAATGAATTTGAATAAATAAACATAGAAAACGTTTGATCATTTTACGTTAAATTCCAGCTTGTTGTACTGCCTGCGTGATTGAAGTTAAATTAATTTTTACCACTTAAATGATTATATTTTTGAAAAATGGAAACCATATTTTGAATCCTAATATTTATTTATAATAATAATTTCAAATTGGTTTTTAACCAAAAATATTAGCGAATGCAGTTAAAATTTATTACATAGATTAAGGTAAAATTAAGCTTAACAAGGGACTAAACCATAAACATAGGGGCCAAAATGAACTAGAATCTTGTAAAAACCCATTTTATATTTATATTTATACCCTAAAATCCATATTATCTTATTTTAAGCATTATTAGAACCACTTTCTGGGAAAACATGTGGGTAGGATGCACTTTTCAAAAAATTACATGAATACAACTCCTCCTCCACTATAAAAAGTCCCCAACCATACCACAAAATCACTCCTCTAAATACATTTAGAGCACCTAAACACTAATCCTGTAGACACAAAAAATAACCTCCCTCATCATAAAATCTTACCTTTCAGAAGAAATAAAATAAATTAATTCTTTTTATATCAACCAAAAGGAGTTACCCAAACAAGAATTAATGTCTTCCAAAGATCTCATTTCTTTTATTTACCTCTCAAAAAATTCAATTATTTTCATATAATTAATATATAATAACATCATTATATTACATATAATAATATTTTTTTAATAATTATTCCAACACATTCATAAAAATTCTCCAAAAAGGGATATATAATCGTCATTTGTGTATATGAAAGACTACTGTTTCAAAAACTAATGGCATTCGTTATTCCATTTACCAAATTTCAATGATAGAAATAATGATGGTTTATAGTTTATATATTATATATATTATTTATAATTTCTTTATGAATTTTTAATTCTTATATAACACATACCATTATAAAATCCAATTTTTTGGAATATGATAACATCGTTTGTGGATGAGTGGACAACTTCTTCCCCCAATGAAATTTAATTCATTCACAATATACATTTATTATATTATGGATGTTTTTAATAAAAATATATGAAATATATGTAATAGATATTATAATAGACATATAATATACATATACATAAATATATATCATTTACTTTTCATTATTTTAATATGAAAAATAAATGGAAGTTGCGTTCATGCATACATATGGTCTATCATCTCCATGAACAATGGATTTCATTTCTTATCTATAAATATTATGGATTATAATAAATACATATATAATTTATATATATTATATTTAAATCATGGTTTAAATTCTTTGGATGAAGAAATCCTTATCTACTTACTAACAATAACAAGTAACAAGTCAAAACATATTAAAAAACTAGGCAATTAACTCCTGAAATAGTGAAAATAATATATGATTTTCAAAAAAAATGTAATAATATTTGATAAGAATATAATATATGATATTATAAATATGATTAATATTCTTTTATAAGTTAATAATTTTCCCAAAATAATTATACAATATGTTAGAAGATGGGAAATGAATGGTAAGGGATTTCAACTCAATTTTTATTTCAATGAGTATTATTTTCTATTATGCACCAATTCAAATTAATTTGATTAATATACCCCCAATTTTTATTTTAATACCATTTTTATCTCATAATGCATGGTATTTTAAGATTCACATTGAATTATCTCATCCAAGGGGTTTAGCTTAAAAATGTACCATCAGGAAAAATTTATTTTTGTAATATCAATTTCATTTTTTATTGTTAATATTATCTTGAAATAGTCACATTAATGTAATCATTTAAATGTCAAAATTCTTGGTTAATGGATATTATTATTTTCTAAACCATATATCATTTTTACATAAGTTGTTCTCTTTAAATATTGCTTGATTAACTAAGGGAATTATTGATAAATCATTATCATTTATTCAATAATGATATTTGATAAGGAATGTTGTCTATAAATTAAATATATTACTTAATATATAGGGAATTATTTCAATAGTCAATGATGGGAGGGTTCTAGACATTATATAGTCACTCAAAGCATCAACAGTTTCTCATGGGACAAATAAGTTGTCCATATTAAGTGGGTTTATACCCATAGTTTAATATCATTTTGTGAAAGGTCATGATTTTTTAGGTTTACATGTTCCATAGACATGACATCCAATACTTAAGAATTTACTTCGTAGATAGTTCAGTTATTATGGTTATTATCCTTGTGATTTTTATCTAATAAAATCTTTGGATTCATTTTATTCTCAGTTTATTGATTAAATGGAATGTGTTTCATTTATTTACCTTTCCATAGGGATTATTCTTTGTCCAATTATTAAAATTGAAATTTTTCATAGTTATATAACTTTCCATGTTGATTTGTTATTATTAATGTGTTATTTATTCCAATTTACTTACCATTACTGAGAGGTTTTTCCCACCCTTATTATGTTTTCTTTCTCCATGTAATAAAGAACAATCTCTTGAATAACATTCAAGGAAGCTGAGATACTACTAATGTTATACTTTATTTTATTTTCCTAATGTATTATGGGTATCATGCATATAATTTTGTTTTTAAAAATGACTAAATTATTCAATCATTTGGGGTTTAAAACTTGTATATATGAAAATGTAATAAATTAAGGCACCATCTTCAAGCTTCCGAGGTCATGAAGATAATTTTGGTATCAAAGAAACATTATTATTAACTTTTGAAACTTGATTTATTAAATATTCATTAGGGGAAAAAACCTTAAGACTGAATTTGAGGATATTTATAGAAGAACATAGTATAATTTTGGTTAATAAGAGATAATGTGAGTCTTATTCGTGATATATCCCTTCCTATATATTATAAGTGGACGTGGTTCTGGAACATATGTACCTACAGAGGAAAAATCTAAGAAGGTGTGTCAGGCCTCATTTGAGAATAACATGATAGAAAACAACAAGACATACTACACATCTAGTTTCACACTCTTAGGGGATACACTTAGGATAATTCACAATTTTGTTTATAAATCATTATCTATGTCATAATAATAAAATTCTACCAAATGAAACCAAAATTTGTGATTCTTAGTATTTACAATGCATAAATTTATGTTATGTTCTATAAATTATGATTTTTTGGACTAATCAAGTATATTCTATTATTTATAAATGGTTCCTAGAAGGAATATTGGTTTCATTACCCATAAAAAATTTTCATATTTCCATATTGAGGAAACCAATAAATATTGTATTAGAACAGAATAAATTCTGGAAGTATTAGGGAAAATAAATCCAGTTTTGATAAATAACCTTATCTGAATATAGAATCTGATTAAACTGGGAGAATATCCTATAATGGATCACATTATTAGAAAAAATCCACCATCATTTTGTGCGACCACAAATCCAATGGTATATAAGCAATAGATTATTTCTCTGTAGAATATTTTTGTGGCATTGTGATGTAGTGAAATAGAAAAGGATACACATTTATTCTATTGTATAAAAGGTGATTTTGATAAATGTTGGTATCTGATTCGTGATACTTCGGAGGATGAATAAATATAACTCATGGATTAGAGAACTATTAAGGATATATTTTTTGATAAATACTTCCCTCATGGTCAACAAAATGAGAGGAAGATAATTTTCATCAGCTTGAAGAAAATAGAATAAGGGAGCGTTTAATTTTATTAAGATAACTTTAAAAGAGTTCCTAGTTATGGTAGGTATTATATACACAATACAGAGTGAAAGGTTAATCATTTTTTGATGGGTTTAACCATGTATCTGTAGGTAACTTGTCTCCAAAAAAAATTCGTCATATTAAGAAATAATATTATATTCCAACAATATGGAGAATTAATTTTCTATAATCAACATATTCATTAGAAATAAAGACAAGAAGAGGCCATATATGAACCATGAAAAAGATAATTCATCAAATAATATGATGTTTTTAGGATTTCCATGTTGTGAAAATTGTAGGAAACATTGCCCTGGGAATTTATTGAAGCGACTAGGAGTTCTTTATAAGTGTGGAGATATCGGTTACTTGGATCGTGAATGTAAGCGGAAGAAACAAATCACTGATTTCCATTGCAAAAAAAATTAAATATAAGGGGATATACATAGAAGAATTCTCTAAGAATCATGGGAATATACCGCAGAAGAATCCAATGGGAGATGTAAAAGAATATTGAATCGAAACAGCTAAGGTAGAAGTACCCAAGAACATAGTGGAAGGTATATTAATACTATCTTAAAATTTATCAAATGACTTATTTCATTCTATATCATCAAACTCTTTTATATCTTCTGAGTTTTTCAAGAAAATTATACTTTTCCATTTTCATTTAAGAAGAGAGTTATCACTCAAAAATAAAAAGGGAAGTATCAATGTAGTAATGATGTGTTTTTTATTCCCAATTATGACACATAGACATTCTTTAATTTATTTCCTTATTATCACTTATAGGAATGATTTTGATATAATCATTGGTATGAACTGAATCTCAATATATGAAACAAAAATTTATTGCAAGTGTAAGTTAATTACAATTTGTGGGGAAGATGTATAATTATTTATCTTTAGAGATGAATATTACCCACATACTTTTTATTGAGATCAACCCCTAGTAGATCTACATAATTAAATACTTATGGAAGAAGAGAACACAACATCTATTAATGAAGAAAGTAATCTTAATGTTGAGGTTGTATCTATTTTTCATAAATATATTGATATTTTACATGAATAATTACTTAGGCTTCCCATAGATTTGTAATTTTAATTTTCTATTGATTTAGTTGTTGATTTGAGCCCAATATAAAATAATACCTATAAAACAGACACTTTTTAATTAGTTTAATTAAAAAACAAGACGATTTTGGTAATGAGATATCTATTCTCCCTCAGGTTTCACCATAGGGGTCCATTGTTTTCTTTATTAAGAATAAAGATTTATCAATGAGGATGTGAATTGATTATAGGGGAAACAATTATATTACATTAATGAAAAAGTAACCTCAACCTTGTTTGGATGACTTGTTTTATAAACTTTATGGAGCCCAATATTTTTCAAAGATTTATCTTAGTTTTGGGTATCCTCAATTGTGAAGGAATAAAGATTCATTTTGAATTTTTCTTTTTAGACATGGTATTGACATTATGAGTTTACATTATTTCTATTTGGACTGACTAATGAGACCTTTGTTCTTATAGACCTAATGAACTTAGTATTCAATTAATATCATGAGGATTTTTTATTCATAGTTGATATTTTGGTATATTCTAAAGGTTATGAGGACCATGAGAATCCTTTACAAGACATTCATGAGACACTTAGAAGGGAAGAGTTTTATGGAAAATTTATTCAATTTTATTTTGGGATTCAATAAGTTACTTTTTATGGAAATATTTTCTTCATGTATTGAATATCAGTTGATCATATAAAGATAAAGGCAACTAAATATTTTCATACACCAAAAAAACATAACTAAGGTATGCAAGTTCATTGTTTGGTAGATTACTATCGCTGATTCATTAAAAAAATTATTTATTGGATAACCAATTAAAAATATTATACTTAATGAATTTATGTTTTTTTATAAAGGAATGTGAATAATTTATTGATGAACTAAAGAGAATATTAGTCAATGCTCTGATTTTCACCATACTAGTTGGAAGTGATGGGTTAGTTTTGTAAAGTGATGCATCAAATAGGGGACTTAGTTGTGTCCAAATTAAAAATGAAAAATTCATTTCATATCCATCAATGAAATTGAAGTCTCGTGAATATAATGATATAACCCTTGATCTTGAGTTCTTTTCCTAGATTTTCACTAAGAAAATATAGAGACATTATCTCTATGGTAAAATATTTGAGATATGCATAGATCATAAAATCTTGAAATGAAAATTCTCAGAGAAAAATATCAATATGACAAAAATTAAATGGCTTGATCTAGTCAAGGATTATGATTTCTCAATAGAATAGCACCTATAGAAGGAAAATATGGTATAAGATTCATTGAGTAGAAAGGATCATGGATTTCTTACCGAAATGATGATCGAGAAGGATAATTTATTAATGAATATAATAATGGTGTATATGAGAATTTATAATGATTGGGAGATGTAATTATTTTTCAAATTATTTCAAAAAATACTACAAAACATTCATTTAGCAGTGTCGGTATTAATCATCTTTAAAAAATCACTGATAAATGGAATTTTTATAAGTGCTAAAGAAAGTGTTGATAAATTTAACCTTTTATCAGAGCTTTTTTTGCATTGATTAATGGAACCTTTATCATTGCTTTATTTTTAGTGCTGAAAAAGGGTATCATTTATTAGATCTTTTTTTAGCGCTGATAAAGGGTATCCTTTATCTACGTTTTATTTTTTTGCATGGATAAAGATACATTTTATCAGCGTTTTTTAGCACTGATAAGTGTCTGATTATATAAAATGAAATAATTAAATAAAATGAAAATAAAAATGAGTATACTAAAAAATATTAAAATTTTTATTAATTAAATAATTATTGATAAAAATTAATATATTATTAAATGTTAAGAATTTTATTAGTTAGATAATAATAATAATTAATGTTAATAAATTGTATTTATTGAAAATATAGATATATATTAATGTATACAAATATGATTTATATATTAAAAAATATATATTCACTTTAAATTAAATAGTCATATATTTCGTGAATACAGGTTTATAATTAAAAATCAATATGACTTACAAATAATGAATAATTTCAGGGTGTAGAGGACATATTATTGAATGTTTCATTTGATTTTTCAATTTAACTGAGATCAAATGTGAGTTATATGGATTTCATATATATGTAATTAATGCATTTTTATATACATCACACACTCATGAAAACATATCAATTTTTCCAGTATTACTAAAGTTTAATTATTTTTAATTTATTTTATTTCCCAAATTTTTAACATATATGCATATATGCACAAAAAAAAATTGATATAAATATTATTTTTCAAAAAAATATATAATAATAATTAAATATTTATAAATTTCTAATTAATATATTTAAGAATGAATATATTTATTATATTTATATTTATATTAATTTATTATGTTTATATATTTAAAAATTTTTATTTACAATTATAATTATAAATACTTTATTAGTGCATAGGTAATAAGTACTGATAAAGTTTTGTAGTTATCATCACTTTTTTCTCACTGATAAGGATGCATATTTTTCAATGAAAAAAATAGAGTATATAAAAGTCTACTAACCTATTTTAAAAAACATAACCATTTGATAACCCTTCATGATATAAAAATCTTCCTGTGAAGCTCACCCATTTCATGTGTTCTTCCTTGGTTAATCAAATCTTGAAACCCACCACTAAAATACCTCCATTTTTCTAACATCAGCGAATATCTAGTGATCAGTTGTAGTTGGGGTTTCCAAAGATTAATTTCATCAACTTTTCAAGGTTGGAAATTCTATTCTATTTTTGTATTTTTCATTTCTTTTTTGTTTTTGTGTTTAATGATTTCATGAGTAATTTTCGGTCCGATCCTTGTATGATATTTTTTTAGATTATAAACATTACAATTTTTTTATAATCTGTTGTTCAGTTTAATACTAATTGGGATATCCTATTTTGTCACTTTTAAATTTTTGTTTTGAATCAATTTTATTTATTTTCTACATTTATACCCCATCATGCTCTATATGATTAATTTTATCAATTTTTTGAAATCATACCTAATCACTTCGTGTGAATTTATTCTTATTTTTAGATATGAAATAATTGATTGAAATTCCCAATTCATTCTAAAATGTTTATATGTAAATATTGAAAATTTCCACAACATATGATTTTTTATAATAATCACATTAGTCATTATGTTAAAGTAATTAATAAATGTTATTAACTAATGATTACCTTGAGTGAAATGGTGTCTAATGGGTCCAAAAAAATTAATTAAAGATGATTTTTGAACTGAAATACCACCCTTTTATGACTACCAAAAAGGATTTTCCCTTTTGGATTGTATCAAAAATCAATCCCATTATATTTTGAGATGAGGCAAGTGTGACAAGACATCTTTATTTTAATATTCTCAAAATATTAAATGAAAAATATTACTCGACCATCTATGACATTATTTGTTTTCATCAATTGAACATAGATAGGTAGAATGGTTGGAGTTTCTATTCAAAAGTACATTCCCACTGGTCCTCTCACTTGGGTTAAAAATCATTCTATATTTTATACTATTTAATAGAAATGTTTTATTTATAAATAATACATAATTTCAATCATTACATATCCAAATTAACCTTAGAAAATTTAGGTTTAAGACCATTAAAAAACAACAAATCATCTTACATCAATATTACTATGAGGTTGTATTTATTTTTATATGTTTTGATATTCTGTAATATGGGTTACTTAGATTTTTTTCAATTTATGTTTATTTTAAAAAGATATATAATCATATATATATATATATATATATTTACAATAGTTTGAGAAGGGATAGAAATACAAAAAATAAAGTACTCTACGCAGACAGGAAGTAACTCAATGGGACTCAAACCTGAGACCTCACCTTGAGCCTGCAGAGCTTCTACCAACCAAGATTGACCATAGGGGAATATATATATATATATATATATATATCTGTGTGTGTGTGTGTGTGTTTGTGTGTGTGTGTTTGTGTGTAAATATATATATCTTTCTATATATTTATTTTTGTTTTCAGAACATATAATGTTAGCATGATTTTATAATTATTTATTCATGAATTATGGTTCTAGATTTCCTAATTAGGAAGATATTTTATTTATTTTCATTACAAAATATGTTTACATGTGCATTTTTTAATTACATGTCTTATAAATTCCATGTTATATATATATATATATATAAATATATATATATATCTGTGTGTGTATAAATGTGTATTAGATAAAAGTTAGAAGAGTTGGTGTGTTTTTCTCCCTTATTTGTGATATATCTTATTGATGTGTATTGTTGATTTATGCCATGTTCTTTATAGACCACTTAGATTCTCAATGATGGGTCAATTAATATTAGACAGCCTCCCTATAATCATTTAAATGGGTAGATCTGATGTGACAACCTCCCTAGTGTCCTTGGGATTTGAAAATATGGTGATATGACATCCCAAGAGTCTTGGGATGTTTTATAATATTTGATATACCATTAATTATAAATGTAATAACTCTTTTAGTTTTCGCATCACATGTTCAAAAAAAAATAATGGAAGTTATGAAATTATATATATTAGAAATTACGGAAAATTTTTTCCTTGAGACTCATCCCCCATATCTTTTATTAAAAACTATCATCCTCATCACATTAATCTCCCGAAGATCCATTATTTAATTTTTTTCTTAAAACTAGTCCCCCTTCTCTTTTATATTTCTTTTACTACTATGAGAATTATTAATCTTGTGGATAACAACTACTTAGATTATTTCAATAAATATAGGTGCTTGTTTATAAGAGAAGAAGGATGTATCAAACAATAAAATGAAATGATAAATGTTCGATAGATGAGGCGATGAGGATGATTTTTTCAATAACATTAACCATTGAATTAATTAATTGGATAACACCTTCCATATTGAATTAATTCATTTCATAAATCCAATTACCCATTTTCTTTATCATACTGAAATTATTTGAAATAATCAAATGTTGAGTTTCCCTAATTATAATTTTCAATTCACCTTTGATAATGAATATATTATGTTTCTTTATTTATATATTGTAAAAAATTATTCTTTTATGAACCTAATAAAATGGATATGAATTAAAAATGGATGAAATCTAATCATTTAATAATTTATTTTGAAGATGTAGTTAAATATTTCATCAATTTTTCAAGAGATCATATAGATAATCATTCTAAAATCCTTTGAACATGTTTACACTTATTTTATTCATAACAAATTAGTCTGGAAGAGTTGGAAGAACATTTTATTTTTCATTGAATAGATCATAACTATATATTTTGGACTAAAAATGGGGAAAACCAAATGTGGACTCTGATTGGGATGATTCTACAGTTTATGAATCATTTGATATGAATGCCTTTATAAATAATGATGGAGATCATGTAGAATAAATGAAAATGAAAATTGAAGATTACTTTGATGATTTTCCAATGTTTATAAGGAGTTAAATTGTTTTTACATGAAACAATTGTATACTAGTTGTAATAAATACCCAACATTGTTAGTTTTATTAAAGATATTTAATTTGATTGCTGGAAGAGGATGGAGTGACACTAGATTTATTGAACTACTTGGTCGCCTAAATGATATGATATTAGAAGAAAATGAACTATCATGTTGAACATATGACTCTAAATGAGTGTTACGTTAGAGGTACGTGATCTATAAAAAATAAGTTTTTTCAAATGATATCATATTTTTTTAAGGACCATGAATCAGTCATAAAATGTCCTAAGTGTGGCATACATCAATAAAAGAAAAATGTATCATGTCCTTCAAAATCGATAGGATATATTCCTATCTTCCCATGGTATAGAAGACTATATGGATATCAGGAAACAATGATACTATTGACATGACGTGTAGATATAATAATTAAATATGTCTATCTATATAATCAAAAAACATATCCTTAGTGGGGGAAAATTGATTATGAGTTTCCTGAATTTAGAAATGAGCTGACAAACATGTGTCTTGAATTATCTAAAGGTTCAATAAATACTTTTGGTGTACAAATTAGTACTCATAGTACATGTCAAGTCATTTTGGTAAAATATGACATGTCTCTATGGTTATTCAGGAAGTGGAAATTCATTATTTTTTATCTACTTATATCTAGACTAATGAAACCTGATAATGATATTGATGTCTATTTGTCTCTATTGATCGATGATCTGAAATTAATGTGGGGTACATGTATTACTATGTATGATACTCATATAAGGGATTAATTCAAATGGTGTCCTATACTGTATGGAATGATAAATGAATTCCCTGCTTATGGAAATATATCAGGATGTATCATTAAGGGAATGTTGGGGTGTCCCATTTGTAAAAAAAACACATACCCAGTTCAGTTGAAACATTAGTCAAAGACTGTGTTTTTTGGACATCAATTTTTTTACCTCAACGAAATAAATATCTTTCTAGAATGGCATCATTCAATGGGAGTATCAAACAAGGTAAAACACTACCTCTAGTAACAAGTGAACAAAAATAAAATAAAGTAGAAAAATATTTACATTTTTTCTATAAACCATTTTTTATAAACCTTACAAAATTAAGTTGGAAGAAGGGATAAATTTTATTGGAAAAATTGTGTTGGAATTGTTTGTATGTCAGATATTTTTTTAATGTCATGTATTTTAAAAAAACATATTTTAGGGTGTTATTATACATTTACTAAATGTTCCTAGAAAAAGTAGAGATGGAATCAAGGATATGATGGACTTGATTAAAATGGGTATAAAGAAAGAGTTGGCACCGGTGAAGGGTAAAATAAATACTTTTCTTTCTCCAGCAGCTAACACTCTATCCTGATAGGAAAAGTTATAATTTTTCCTTTTTCATACTAGTGTAAAAGTTCAACATGGGTATTCATAAAATATTAATAATTACATGTCATTGACCAATTTAAATTTACAGGTACTAAAATCATACGACTGTATTGTTTTGATGCAAGACTTAATGCTTGTTTCTTTCTATTGCATTCTGCCTCATAATGCATGACATGCATTCACCAAACTCTACATCTTTTTAAAATCCATATGTAGTAAAGGTTTAAAAATTTTGATGTATCCCATCATGAATAACAAAATTTTAGTCATATTATGTGAATTAGATATATTATTCCCACCATCATTATTTTATATAATATTCCACCTAATGGTTCACTTGGCTTGAGAGGTTCAACTATAGGGTCCTATCAATTACAGATAAATGTACCCCCATTGAATAATATATGATTATTTTGAAAGTTTATATCCTGAATTGATGTTTGATAGATTTTTATGTTGAAGAATGATATATTATTGAAGAAGATATTGAATTACTTTCTGATTATCTATCAGATGTTGAAATCTTTAGTCTCCCAATGTATAGTCACAGCGAACACCTTTAGAGCCAATGGATTTCTAGAAGGGATGTTGTTACAATTATATTGATATCTTGGGATTAATCTCACCTTTACAAATTACATAATACTAAAGATGTGTATTCATACATTAAACCCCACAATGAAATTCTTATAGATATGAATCCATCAAAGGATGATGAATGGATATTAAATTCAAATAATAAATAGTTTAAATGATGGTTTAGAGAACCAATTTATTAAGAGTTATCTGAAAATCCTAATTTAATTGTTGAATAAATTCAATGGTTATCCAAAGGACTAAATTAGAATGTTATCTCTTACACTGGTTTTGTAATCAATGGTTATTTGGTCTATAAAAAATAACTTGAAAAATTTAGTTCGATTCAATATAGTGGTGTTATGATTTTGGATAAATTGAATTACATAATTGGTTCCAAGGATAGAAATCCAATTTATGAAAATATGTAAATTTTTTTGTTATTGAACATATATACAAGTTGGATAATAAAACATTTCACACGCCTCTTCTCCATTAAAAATGGGTTGACAATATCAATGTAGTGAAAGTTGATGAAACTGGATTTGTGAAGGTGAATTTTAGTGTGTAAGGGAGAATAGATTATCCATTCCTATTGGAATCGCAATTGTGAATTTATTTAATGTCTCTGATCAAACAAATAAAAATTGGTCGATTGTAATAATGGTGACCAAAAAAATGTCCAATTAGATGAAAATTCAATCGAGGATGGCCCTTTCATTAGGACATCACAATTAGTTCATATTGGTCCCAATGTATATAATGTCTGGTACATTATAGGGGACCATAAATAGGGGGTTTTTATTCTCAATTTAGAAACCAAATCCTTGAAACATTTTTAAAAAAGGCAGTTGAATGAGAATGTAAAAGTGTCTTTTTAATATATTAATTTTTTCATCATAATATTATACGTTATATAGAAAATTAACATGATCTAAATTAAATGATTTACTACCCATGTAGATAAAATCTTCTACACATGATGATGTTATCAATTAGTTGTAAGAATAAACTATAATTAAGGAAACCCCTCTGAAAGATGTAAAGTCAATGTTACGATACAATTTCTCTATTTTACCAAAAAAATATATAATGGAACACTAATTTAATTTTAATTTTTAAATGTAGAGTTAATTAAAAATTAAAATTAAAAAGGTATGGTGATGGATGCTTTTTCGGGAGAATGCTTGGGAGCAACCCCCCCCCCCCCCTCACGCCGTAATGAAAATTAGGGTTCTTCCCTCTGGATTCTTCGCTTCCGAAACTGATGACTTGCGTCTTCCTGACCCAGGGGTGTTTTGATGCATACAAGCATGAGGTGTCGGATTTGGGAGACTCAATCCCCGTGAATCTAATACCCCCCCCCCCCCGAAGTTAACCTAAAAGAGGTCAGTTCTCTCAATAACACATTCTCAACTTTTAAGGGTATGAATGTTGGCATCTGTCGAAAGGGATCGGCGGCGCACATTAAAGAAGATCCGGCTGCGGTCTCGGAGAGGCTTAAAATTGGAGCTCACTCCATCATTGCTTGAATCATACTACCTAAAGGTGTTGTGCCATGGAAGATTGATCAACTCACCCAGAGGCTGTCTGCTATATGGGGCATTGAAAATTGGAAGTGCGTCTCCTTAGGGAGAGGATACTTCCACTTACTCTTCCGCTATGAAGATCTGAAAATGTGTTCTTGGGGCCATGGATCTCTCTATTTCAAGCCAGGGGCACTTCACATCTGTGAATTGGATCACAAATTCAACCCACTTGAAATTGGAAACTCAACAGTCCAAGCTTGGGTGAAGGTATTTGGACTTAACTGGGTTCTTTGGCACCCTCGAATACTTTATGATATTGCATTGGCAATTGGGGTCCCGATCAAAATGGAAAGGGAGACATAAATTGCTAGATATGGTCATTTTACTAGATTCTTAGTTAAAGTGGACCTTTCCTCCACATTGATTGATAAAGTCATTCTTTCTACTGAAGAAGAAGAACTTTAATTAATGATTGAATTTGAGAACATACCTCAGTTCTGCCCAGACTGTAGGACCATTGGGCATGACAAAAATGACTGTAAGAAGTCTTTAAAATGCAATTTTTGTTCCTTACGTGGACATGATCATAGCACATGTTTTAGGAAACTAAAATATGATTTTGGTTTAAAGGATACTAAGCACCAAGGCCTTCCTGTTTTAATTGGACAACCTTCTGTTGTTTCTCCCCCTGAAGGTCCTATTTTAAACATTAGGTCCTCCTAGAAGGGACCTGTTGACCATAAAAACTCTTTGTCTGGGTCATCTTCCCCCTCTGGCCATGGTGTTTCATGGGATGAAATAGAGGAAAAAGGACCAGTTGAACTCCCACCGCTGCCTATTATCCTTAATTACTCAATTTCTTGTGACATTGAGGGGTCTCCACATGTAACAAATAATTTCTCTTCTCAGAAGATTGATTCCTTAGACTGTTCTCTGTTATCCTATGAAAAAATGGAAGCTGGCAACAACCTTCCTCCTACATTTGTAGTAGCACACTCAAATATTGAGAGGTCAACCCAGGTGACACAAGAAACTTCTCCTAAAAAGACTATTTACCATGATTGTGTTTTGGTTGCTACTGAAAAATTGAAATCTGACAACACCTATCCCCCTACCTTGTCGGAAGATCAGCCCCATCATCCTGTCCAGGTTGTAATGAAAACCTCGGTGCATTCACTTGACAGTGGGACTAAGGAGGTTACTTTGGCCTCTTTAGTCCCCACTACTTTCACATCACATGACACTAACAATCTTCTTCTTTAACATGATTCTCCTGCCTCTCATGTAGGGAAAAAGACAAACAATGAGCTGCTGATAATGCAGGACAACCCCCCCCAGTGAAGCAGACTAGTTAGGCAGAACATGCCACTGCAAAGGAGGAGGACCAAAACCCTGTAGCTGATGATGATAACTCTTGGCAGGAAACGAAGCGTGGAAGGAAAGCTAAAGATTGCAGGAAGGGGCAAGAGATAGCTGAACCAGAAGTAAGTAAGGAAACACAGTCTGAAATATCAAACTCAGATACAGATATTGAGACTTTCTTATAGAAAGAAAGAGATTTGGAAGTACTTCATAGAATAGGATGTGGATGTGGAAGTGGGTGTGGGCGCAGTTGAGGAATTGACTGGGGTGCCATGCGGGAAAAATAATGAGAGATTTATGACAAGATCAGGAAAAAGCTTGGACGATGTTAGCCTTGTTGTTTTGTCTTTTCATCTATTACATTCCTTGTTTAACTTGTTTTTGTTCTAATAAAATGGGACTTGATCCCTTTAAAAAAATTAGAGTTAATTTATTTTATAATATTTTTTCCTTGTGTCATTCCTTTTCTTAAAAAGAAATGAGGTTTTCTCATTCCAATCATAGATGAAATCTTGATTTTTTCAGAGAAAAATCATTATCCATGTAATTAATGTATTTTTTCATATATATGTTTAATTTATTTCTTTTTAGTATTACTCACATTATTACTATTTTCTTATATAGGTGGATTATTGTTTTCAGTGTGGGTGATATTTCCATATTTCATTCTTTCTACACAAAAACATTTATATACTTCTTCTCCATATAAAAATTTTCTCCCCTATAGTGTTGCATTTATCAATTTCTTTCGTATTATCTCCACTATCTTTATAGGAAGAGAAATGATGTTGCCTCTATTAAATTATAGAGGAAATCTTGTTGTTTTTATAGTAAAATCATTATCTATATAATTAATGTATTATTCCACATATCATGTCTTTCTGTACCAAAACATCCATAGACTTATTCTACCTTAGAAACTTTTCACCAATGCAATGGTTCATTTATCACTTTCTTTCATGTTCTATCCACTACCTTTGCATCAAGTGCAACAATGAAGCATATTAAAATAATTTTCCATAAAATTAATGTATTGATTTGTATTTATGTTTAATTTATTTCCTTTTAGTATTACTCACACTATAATTGTTTTCTTATACATTTGGATTATTTTGTTCGATTTTGGGTTATCTATTAATATCTCAATACTTTTTGTACCAAAAGTTCCAAAAACTTCTTCTCCCTTAAAATATTTCACCTTATAAGTGTTTGCATTTATCAATTTCCTTCAAGTTCCCTCAACTGGAAAATCAAAGTGGTAATATTGATATTTTCATAGTAAAATCAATGGACATATAATTAATATATTATTTCAAATTTATTTTCTTATTATTTTTTTTAGTATTAATCATAATATTTTTTTCACATGTAGTTTGAATCTTTTTTCGAGTTGTTGTGGTTCGTTCATGCTAGTCAGGTATTGTTGGTAGTTTGATAAAGAAATAAAATATAAATTTTGGAAGCATTGATAATAAGGATTGTTATGATACTTTGGGATGTGTATGAATCATCCTCACCTCAATCCGACTCATGTTGTGACCGGTATGAATATAATTCATTCTTTATATTTAAAATTGACCTATATTTTAGTAAAAAATAGACATACTCAAAACTGAGAAAACATATTCATATTGTTTTAATAATTTATGATAATAATTCATAATTACTTTTTGATGTATAAGAATCATTCTCACCTTAATCTGATACGCGATGTTCCCGATATGACTCAATATGTATGTTTTTAGTTTAAAATCCACATTTGACTTTAAAAAGGGCCACACACTAAAAAATGATAAAATGTGCTGGGAATTTCTATATACTTTATAGAAATGATTCATAAGTTATTTTTGATGTGTAGAATTGGTCACTTGTCAATGAGATAAACGATGTGATTTGTATGAGTAAATGTGAGTGTATAGAGTTTAAAATGATATTTTAGTAAAAAAGACAAGTGACATACTCAAATATAAGGAAATAGATTCATATTATTTTAATAATTTAGGAAAAAAATCCATAATTTATTTGTAATGTATAGGAATAAGACGAATCTTAATCCTATACATGGTGTGACTGATATTACTCTATACGAGAGTTAATTTAAAAATGACATCAATTTTACTTAAAAAACTGTCCAACTCATTAACTAAAAAAATCGTATTTTTTAACAACTTTGGAAAATAATCCATACGTGATTTTAGATGTTTATGAATCATCTGATCCTCAATTCAACGCATGGTGTGGCCAGTATGACTCCAAGTGAGTGTTTTAATTTAAAATTGACAATGATTTTAGAAAAAATTAATCATACCTCCTCAAATATAAGAAAACAAATTCACATAGTTTAAGTAATTTAGGAAAATTATCTATAAGACATTTGTGATGTTTATGAATTAGTCATATCTCAATATGATACATAATCTGATCAGTATGAGATAATGTGTGCGTTTCAAATTTAAAATGACATTTCAGTAAAAAGGAAAAGTGACATAGTAAAAATAGTGAAAAGGCATTCATATTGCTTTGATACTTTAGGAAAACCATCCATAGGCCTTTTGGGATTTGTTGGAATCCTCTACACCACAATCCAATGCATGTTCTAACTGGTATGACTATGTGTGCATCTTTTTATTTATAAATGTCATCAATTTTACTAATATTGAAGAATATAATACTCAAAACTGAGCAAACATATTCAGTCTATTTTGATACTTTATGAAAATTATCTATAACTCTTTTATGATGTGTAGGATTCAAACAAAACTCAATCAGATACATGATGGGCCTTATATGAATTAATGTGTCTGTTATAATTTTGAAAACAAAATTTTACCTCAAAAAGTTTCACTCATAAAAAACTAATCAAACACACTCATATTTTTTGATATTTTAGGGAAAAATAGATAATTTTTTATGTGTAGAAATCTGTTTCATGTTAAACAATTACATGATGTAATCGAAATGAGTCAAAAATGAGTTTTTCTAAATTAAAATGAAATTTTAGTAAAAAATAATATGGATGTACTAAAACCAAAAAAACACATTCATATTGTTTTCATACCTTTGTACAATGATCCAATTGTCATCTAAGATGTTTCAGACTTAGTTTTACCTCAATATGATGCATAGTGTTCCCTGTATGACTCAAATTGCATATTTTTATTAAAAAATGACATCAGTTTTTGTAAAATTAATAGTTTTTTTAATTTATTTATTTATTTTATGAGTAAAATAAATAATTTTTTATATATAGGTGTGTTGTTTTTCTCGATCATGGGTGGTTTTTTTAGAAATTTCATCAGTTAGGTCTAGATTAAATTATAAATGAATATTTATGTTTTTTAATGTATATAATAATATTTATTTATGTAATTGTATATAAATTGTTTCAAATGTCTATAATATAGTGTTTTTTCTTGTGTTTGTGTGGAAAATTTCACTCTATGAAAATAATATATTGGGAATTGCTTCTTTATATCTATTGTGGTATTCATGGTGTGGTGTGTTGTTATAGCACATTGTATTGGTGTTGCAGTGTGCTGTTACAACACACTGTAGTATGACCCTTTATCAATTCTTTTAAAAGCACTTATAAAGGTTTAATTTAACAACACTTCTATGATTGTTGATAAAAGTTCTTTTATCAGTGAATTTGTTTGTGAAGATAAAGGTATAATTTATCAACACTACTATATGAACTGATAAAAGACACTTTATCAGTGCTTTTATAAGTTCTGATAAATAGTTCCTTTAACGACGCTAAATTAAATCACTAATAAATAGTTTCTTTATCTAGACTTTTTAAATTGATGAAAATAGTCCAATTTATCAGTGATTTTTTTAGTGTTAATATAGAACCCTTTAATTAGTGTTGATCAAAGTCCTGGGTTTTTATCCTCACTCATGAAGAAAACACTTTTCTAAAACTAATAAAGTACATGTCAAGAATTGTTAAAGGCCAGTTTTTTAGTAGTGAAAACCATCTTTATTAGAGCATATAAATAATTCTAAATCTGATGAGGAGGCACTTTAAAAGAAAATTAAAGGCACTAATGAAGGAAAAATAGTATATTATTTTGTTTAGATGGTGTTTTAAACTTTGGAAAGTGGTTTTGGCTTTTATCAATACATTATATATAAATACAGTTGTTGGATAATTCTCATAGGTCAAATTTAAATATAAACTATAGAAGAAAAAAGATGTATTGGGGCTTGGTGGAACAAATTTGGTGCAATAACATGAATAATGAAATTTATAATTATGTGTCTAAATATTATTTTTTCAATAATTGAAACATGTGATGCATAATAATTGTGGATTCATGGTACCTCTTTATATTATTGTGTGAAAATGTGATGAAATTACTATGTAATTTTTCATGGGACTACCAAAGACTCCTAGAAAAAATAATGAAATATGGGCTAGTGTTGATCACCTAACCACTAATACACATTTACTTTATATAAGGGAATATATGACTCTTAATTTTCTCTAAAGGCTTTATATTAATGAATTTTTAAGACTTCATGGTGAAAATCTATCAATTTTTTCTAATTGAGATCCCCTCTTTAAGTCGAAATAATGAAAATGTCTTGAAAAGGATCATCACACTGAGATTCATTTGAGAACATCCTACCATTCTAAAACAGATGGTCAATTTAATAGATTAATTTATAAAATGGATGTCATGTTGAGGTCATGATCACTCAACTTTCAAGGTATGTTGAATCAGAACTAACCTTCAGTGTTGTTTTCCTATAATAATAGTCTCCACTCAAGTATCCAAATGGAACAGTATGAATCATTATTTAGAAAGATATTTCATACTATAATGTGTTTAGATGAAGTTAGCTAAATGAAAATCATATACCTAGAAAAATTTTAAAGAGATTATAACAATGATAAAGGCTATTTGATATCATATTAAATAAGATCAAGTTATTAAAAAGATTTATGTTGATAATCGAAGGAATTATTTAATGTTCCAATTGGGAGATCATGTTTCCAGTTATGTATATCCATATAAGGTAATTATAAGGATTAGTAAGAAAGAGAAACTAAGTTATAGGTACATTTTACCCTTATATATTCTTGAAAGGGTTTTGGTTGTAGCTTATCTTTTGAAAACAACTCCAAATATCTCAAAAGAACTGTATGTGTTCCATATATCTATGTTAAGGAAGTACATGCCAGAGAAAAGGTATGACCCCATATACGATGAAATAGAGTTGGAGACTAACCTTTAGTATTGTGTAGATCATATAAAAATATTTAACACAAGAGAAAAAGTGTTGAGGAATTAGACGACTCATTTGGTAAAGGTACTCTAGAGAAATCAAAAAATTGAAGAAGAAACAAGGGAACTAGAGGATTCATTGAAGCAGATCTAACCACATTATTTAAAAGTAAATAGACCTAGAATTCCAAGGGATTTTTTTGTATGAGGGAAGAATGTATCACCCCAATACATTTCAAAATTTTCCTTTTATAATTAATTTACTTGTTTTGATAGCTTGAAAAACACACAATACTGAGTCAGTCTACAGTGCACACAACACCCAACTTAAATGAAACACTAGTTAGTAACATTTTTATACTGTCAATTAAATTATAAAACTTTTAGATAATCTATATATTAAATCAATATAATATGTGTCCGAAAAATATTTTTATGTTCACCTAATATATTTTATATGAATAAGATAAGAACAGTCCCAATTTTATGCATAAAAACCTATATTTCTTCTAAATATTATTTTAATACATTTTAATGGTGGATTTATTTTATATCCAAATTTTAGACCTTTTATAAATTTAATATTTCAAAATAAACATCATTTTTTAAGTTGTAACATCAAAATTATCTTAGGTTTAATTTTTTGTTTTTTTCAGTGAGGTTTAATTTTTTTTTTGAACTGTGAAAAATACTTAATTTTAATTTAACACTGATTATTTATATAATTTATTTAAAATGGAAAATTATATAAATTATTTTTTTTAAAGTTTATTTTGATAAATTATTAATAAAATAATCCAATTTTAGTCATTTAAATAAATTTAGCATTGATATTTAATATAAAAACATAGCAATATTTCGAACATTTTTGCATTTGAACCCCTCATGTAATCCCACCTACATGGTTTAATTTAAAATAATATATTACACTTATGTGATTGTAATTTGGAAAAAATGGATTCCATATTTGAAATAAGAATAATGTATAATATCTATCTAGTTGAACTTTGTATTTGAAAAAAAAATCATGGAATTCAGTTAAAATTAATTGTAGCAAATGAGGTAAAAGTAATCTTAAGAAGGGACTAATCCTTAAGCTTAAGGGTTAAAATGACCTATAAACATCTCCAAAACCCAATGGTTGATCATATTTCTACTGTATCCTCCCTTTTATGATTTTTTTGTGATTATTAGTTCCACTTTACATAGGAATAATGTGGGGGTAATTACCTTTTAAAAAATTTACAAGAATTCCACTTCTCCTCCATTATAAAAGGCATTATCCCTCCCAATTATTCATAGCTCCCGAGTCCCTCTTATCACCCAAAATATGATAAAAATGTGTCCTCAAATCCCTCCCCTCATTCTATAATCCTCTCCTTGAGAAAAAATAAAACCAAGGAAGCCATTGGTATAAAACAAAATGAATTCTCCAAACAAGAGGTAATGTTTTCCAACAATTAATTTTCTTTCATTTACTTCTCCACCCCATAAATTATTTTTATATCATGATTATATAATAAATGAATTATCTAAAATATAATTATATGTTTTAATTATAATATTTCAACCTAAACTCTCACACACATACTTCAAAATGGGATAAAAAATCATCATTCATGTGTATGGTGGACTACCGCCTTGTGAACCAATGTTGTTCATTCATTCATTTACCACCTTTCAAGGTTGTAAATAATGATGGATTTATAGTTTTCATGTGATATATTTGTTATGTATAATTTATTTATTCTTTTATAAATTTTCAATAACACACACATTTATGCACTCCATTTATAGGAATATGACATCATCATTTGTGAACATGTGGACCACCACCTCCTCAATGCAAAGTGTTTCATTCACACTATTAATGGAATTTATTAAGGATGATTTTAATAAAAATATGTAAAATATATAAAATATATATGATATTTGAATAATACTATATATATCATTAAACTTTAATAATTTTAATACAGAAGTGAAATGGATGTAGCATTCATGGGTACAGACGACGTACCATCTCCATGAATAGTGCATTTCATTTCTTATCTCAAATATTATAAACTATTATAAATAAAAACACACACACAGTCAAATATATATATATATATATATATATATATTATTTACACAATGATTTAGATTATAGAGATGATCAAATCATGATAAAATTAATAATAACAACAATTACCACGTCCAGACATACTCGACAGACAAGACAATTAACACCCAAAATTGTGAAAATAATTAATTATTATTAACACATGGGTAAAAAGATATTATAAAATGTTAATAAATGATATTATAATATTATTTCAATGCCTTTAAAAGTTAATAACATTTTTAAATCCATTATAAATGAGGTTCTAGTATGTCTACCCAAAATGAAATGTAATGTAAGGGATTTCGTCTCAATTTACATTTTATTGAGAATTATTTGTTGTTATGCACCACTTATTTTTTATGTGGTGTATATAAAATCCATTTTTTATTTTAATATCATGATTCTCCCATAATTAATTTTATTTTATGCTTTTATTTTAATTATCTCATCCAAGGGGTTTACCATGAAAAATTACAATGTGGTGAAAGTAATATTTGTAATCTTACATTCTTTTATGATTGTTAACATTCTGTCAAAACAATCATTTTATTATAATAATGTTAATATACTAATTCTAGGGTAATGGATATTATTATTTCCTAAAACAAAAACAAATTTTAAATATTGTGCTCACTTTGATTGTTATTTGATTAACTAAGGAATTATTGATAAATAAATATCTTTTATCCTGTATGGATATTTGACAAGACATATTGAATTTTAATCAAATTGATTTTTCAGTATATGAGGAATGCTTTAGATAGGTACTGACTGGTGGGTATTAATCTTTATATGTCCCCTTGATACATCATAAGGTTTTCATGAGTCAAATAATTTGGCAAACTAAATGGGTTTTGATAAATCATTTAAAACCATTTTGTGAAATATCATGACAATATTGGTTTTTTGTGCCTTAGAAATGATGTCAAATGGTTATTAATTTCCTTCACTAATATTTTAGTTGTTATTATTGTTATTTGTGTTAATTTTATATGATAAAATTTATGGATACCTTTTATTCTATGTTTTTTGATTAAAATTCACGTGTTTCAATTATTTACCATCCCATATTGATTATTAATTATCCATTTATTTAAACGGAATGTGTTTACAATTAGTTACCTTGACATGTTGATTTATTATTATTGATTCCTTATTTCTTCTATTCTAATTACTATACTTGATAATTTGAACTTACCATTATTATGTTTCATTTCACCTTGTTATGAAAAATAATCATTTGAATGAGTTTTAAGGATGCTAAGATTCTAATTCTCTTATGATTTATTTTATTTTCCAAATTTATTATGTGTATCATGTATTTAGTGTGGTTTTCCCAAACTACTAATTTGTTTATTCCTTTGGTATTTTATTCTTTGATCGTTTTCAATGTAGTAATTTAAGGAAAGGTATCCAATATTATAGTGTCTCAGCATTACAATATTTACACTATATTTAATGTTTAATAAGATCTAAAAAACATTTCATACATATATATAATGCTATAAATCATTTTTTATAACAATATAATAGCATGACGTAAAATTTTATTTCATCCAAAATCCTAATTTTAAATGTTTTGAAAGTGTTTTAAATAAGAATTAAATAAATAAAGTTCTCCTATAGTCATATAAAAATAATTTAGTTAAATAATAATTGTTATATATTATTCCATATATTTTAAAAATATTTTATATCATTATATATTTAAATATATTAATATGAATTTAAATTTCACTTGAACTAAAACACAAATTTAAAATAAATTTCAAATGTGTTACTCAACCTCTTAACAATTTGAATTCATATTTTTTATTCATTTTATTATATATATACATACACACACAGATATATATATATATATATATATATATATGATTTTAGTACATTACATACCTTTTTAAATAGTTCCATAACATTGAATACACACAATTATAAATGGGTTTTAAAGTTAAATTTTAACATGAACTCTTATTCACTAAAATGAAATTTAAATTATTCAAACACAAATTAAATGAAATTTTATCATTAAAATATTGAATGATTTTTTATATCTATTATATCATAAAATATTAAATATAATTTTTAATTTTTTTAAAACATTTTTTATAATTTAAAGTTCAAAAGTTGTTGAAGAAAATTTGAATTCAAAAACTTATTTCGTTAATATGAATTTCAATTAAAATTTATACCTCAACTTATAACAACACTAAATTTGAATATTTAATTAAAACACAAATCCATTAAATCTTTAAAAAATAAATTAAATTAAAATATCATTTATAATATTTTTTAATATTTTTTTATCATCAAATTGTGATTATACATAACATTTAATTTTTCTATCTTATATTGTCTTCATACCATTTTAACAAAATATTATTCATTTATATTTGAAATTAATATTCATATGGTAAAATTTAATTTTTTAAAAAAATAATATATTTTCAAATAAGATTCATAATATATCTAATAAATTTTATTAAGAAAAAATTATTTTTTAGATGAAAACAACATTTTTATCTGATATCATTCTATCATAATTTCATATATTATAATAAAGATAAATACTCATATAAATCCATATTATGTATGGAAATAATCATTTATAAAATTTAAGATAAATATATTAGTACATCAAAAAAATTAATCATGTTAGAGATAAATATTTTACCATTTAATGAAATATTTATCGTGGCTTGAAATAATCGAACTAAGTTTTATAATGTAAAATGGTTATCTAAAAACCATATTATAATTTTATAATCAATTAATAAGTATCTATATCATATATTATAGAAAATATATTGGTAATACAAATGGTTTTACAAAACCTACCTATAATAGCTTCCCTAATTGATTGATGACATTTAAACTAAGTGTAAAGACTACTCAAAATATTATATTTTTCTTATATTTAACTACACATACTTCTCTATAAGTCATTAAATATATTCTCTCAATTTTTCCTCATAATTGAGATCATATTTTAATTAATTTTAAAAAATTTATAATAATATTTTATGGAATGATTATCTTGTTGGTTAGAAATTATGAATATGTGAATCTTTCAATTTTTTATTTAAATTAGTTTATTTTCCCATTGTACTTCTAATGATACATTGGTGTATATTTAATATTCATATGAAAAGTCATATCATTAATTAAATAATGGTCATTGACGTTTTTTATAAATGCATTATATTCTACATAATTGTATTTAATTTTAGTATAACAAAAATATATTCTTTGAATAGATAACATATACTAAAAATTTGGGTTATTAGATGCCCTTAATGAAATTACATCCTAAACTTGTTTTACACCAATAAAATAAATATAAATATAACTACTAAGATTCTCTAATATAAATTTCAACCTTTAGGGAACAATAGAAAATATCCTCATAACTATTGAAGTATCAAATAACCAACACCTTCTGTAGACTCGCCTTTACCGCACTATAGAAGTGATCCACCTTGATTTCAGTGTTCATGAAAAATCCAATGGAATACCTTGAAATCCTTGAAAATTTTTCTTTACACGCCCCGATGGACTCTTGTTCCTTCTTATTGAGACCAAGGAACTCTCTTTCCATTTTTAGATAGAGGGTTCAAGGAAAATATTTATGAAAAAACATCCTCTTAAATTTTTCCCAATCCATGGAATGAATTTCCACTTGGGAATTTTTATTCCTAATTAGTTTCCACCACTGATCACCTTCCACACCAAAACTATAGACCACCAGTACAACATTCTAATCTTCCAAGCATTGGAGGGCCAACAATATCATTTCAATGAATTTAATCCATTGTTCCATAAGGAATCAATCAGAAGATCCGCTAAACATGGGAGGCATTTTCCACATTAAGAATTTTACAAAAAAAATCCTTTTACTTCGAGTAGGAGGGTGTTCCACACGATTCAAGTTATTATTCATAACATGAGATAGCCTAGGAAGTACTTTCATGATGTTTTGAGCACCCATTACCACTATATCAGGACTATTGTTTGAGAAATCATCATATTTTCTATCACATTGGTTTCTAGAACATCTTCTTCTATTTCCCTCCACTAACAAAGAAAAATAATGTTCAATTAGAGGGATTTAATACTTAGTTATTGAACAAAAAATGGAAACTTTTGAACATTAAAGGGTAAACTTGTAAAGGAGAAGCATTTCCTAACTTGTCTTTAGGTTTATGTCTTGGTTATCCATAATCTATTTTTTAACTTATATTATGAATGGATTTTTTTATTCCCTTAATAATGGTTTGTACTATTCTCATGATTTTACTAAATCATATCCCCTATGAGTGTCAAACTAAGAGTGCAGTAAGTCTCATTTTCATGTACTAGGACACCCCGGGTCAAGAACAAAACTCCAAGGAAGAGTTTTTAATCCTAGGTACATCTGTTCTAGAGCCTACACTACCTATGTTTATCCATACAAGAATTTATTTTCTTGTAAAACCACTTACTCTATACTTACCCAAAATTAGGGATGTTTTCTCATACATAGTCTTATCCTTAACGTTCTCACTAAGGTGCTCTATTACTAATGTCCAAAAATAACTAAACCATCCACTGATACCAACTATAATGACCCTATCCTTTTGAACATAACATTAATTGTTTTTAATAATAATTATACATCAGGTTACAATATAAGGATCATTAGTCTAGTGTCTTGGAAGACTAAGTACATAAAACTAAAAACATGAGGAAAAAATTTGTTTATTTATTCTTTATATTGGGCCCCTAACTTCCATTATGCTCATACATATTAAGAGGATATCCTAGGGATAACATGAAAAGGGGTGAGCTAAAAATCAGAGTAAGGGAATAATAATAATAATAAATCATTAGCATATGGGTTAGAAGACTTGACATAAAGATATAAAAAGTCATGTAACATAATGAATTAGGAAATATAAACATTGGGTCATTTAAACATGGAGTTATATAAATTTTTCACAAATATTAAACATGAATTTAGTGTGAGTTAAGGATAACCACCAAGAATATTCCCCAAAGTATCACAAGTTAAGTCTAACTGCCAAGAACGTTGCACATAGTAGCACAGGCCAAGGATAACTGCCAAGACTATCGCACATAACATCTCATGAGAGTAAAATTTACCCAAGTAATTAAAGAGCTATCTAGGTTCACCCATCTTAACATTACCTTAATATGTTTTCCACATAATTAAATATACATAATAAATCATTTTTAAATATAAGGGTTACCCATAGAAAGGAGTGGGTACCATAATCATGGCATAAGGCATAAGAAATGGGAATATCATAAAACTATCCATGATAGAAAATAAATAAAATATATGTGGACATTCCTAAAGGAAAATAGGAATTTATCATGGTAAGTGATTTAAATTATAAGTTAAAACATTTAATAAAAGTAATTACAAAATTTTAGCATTAAAACATTTTTTAGAGGTTTTAGGGAAAATACTCTAGAGACTTTAAAATAAAAAAGGGAAAATACTTTATAAAAATAGAAGTGAACCGAGAAGGTTTTCATAGTAAAAAGTAATGATTTTATAAATAAAATGGTGTCTTAAAATAGATGATATAATATACTTAATATCAGGTTAGAATTCGGGATATTCCCTTAAAAGAAGTTTGCTTATTAGGAAATATTGAGGAGGGAATCACTTAAAAACATGTATACCTCAAAAAGAGAATGATGTAAGAGTCTTGATAAATTAATTTTTTACATGAACACATAATTTAGAATATTCACATAAAAAGACAATATTACATCATTTTTGTAGGAATAATGATAAGGCAACCCAAAAGAGTAAAGGATATTCTAGTAGAATTCCTTACAGATTATCGTCATGGTATCAGGTTGACTTAAGAGGGCTTCAAGAAAGATAAATGGGTATATAATCACTTATAAATTATGACATAAGTATGGTGGTGGTTAGAAATCAAACACCATCATTATGGATTACACATAAAATTGTATAACATAGAGGACGTTCTTGAATAAAAGTGAAATTGAGAGGATCCATTACCTTATGTATGATAGTGTAATTCACTTGTTGTTAATGACTTGAATAAAAAAATAGGTTTATTAATTAATAATTAATGAACGTATTATATATTTAGTTGAATTATTATACCCTTTTTAAGTTCATTTATGGAATCTTTAATGGGTTATGTTGTTCAATTTCATTGTTCGAGTCCGTTCGTTTTCTTGGTTTTTACGATCAGTTTACTTGTGTTCATGAATAGATAATCATTTGAAATGTGATTGTTTGTCCAGAATTGAAGTTATATGTTTTTATTTAAAATAAAAAATATTACATGGTTATAAAATTCATTTGGTTGTTTTTTAGTGAAGGTGATCTTTATATAAAACATTAATGACAAATTATATAATTAATTTTAGAAATTTTGCACACAATTAAATTTTCTTGTATTATTATTTTACATCATGAGTACCTAATTATTAAAAGACATTAAATAAGATAAAATAAAAATATAATAGTAGGTTTAAACTATAAAAATGGTTTCATGACCAGAATTGTATATAGTTATAGGAATTGATAACTCGTCGCCCTTGATTGTGCTAAATTAACACATCTCAAACGATGTTTCCATTTAATTCAAATAAAATATTGAGAAAGGACAGATGATAATAAATTATCCAATTATAATAACAAAATTACATTAAATTTATGTTACTATATTTGGTATACCATTTGGATGAATATATGATTGGAAACAAAAGAGAACAATGGAACTTAAAAATGAAAGAAAAGAAAAGAGAAATTTAACATCTTGAATCAACCTTCCTTGAGGGCCTCTTAATGGGGGATGATTTGGATTTTTGAAGAGAATAAGGGATTTTGGATGTGGGTAAGGATCTAGATGAGTGATTTGGTAGGAATATAGGAAATGTAAAAGGCTTTAGAGGAGTGAATATAAAAGGTAAAAAATAATGATATTTATAGTGGAGGAGAGGAGGGATTTAATAATATTTATTTCCTTAGTTTATTATTTTCCCTCAAGACTAGAAATAGTGAGTATTCTATGATCATAAATAGTAATAAGTGCACGTGAGTTAGAACCAATTGGGCTTAAATCATAAGGTCATCATCAATGGATCAATAAATCCATTATTTATCATTTCTTGTAAATTATTATATTTTACTATTCATAAAAAATTCATTTATTTTAGAAAAATCCCAAAAATTCACCCTAAACATTTTTTAGTGATTAGAATCTAAAAATGAACTCCATTTTTCAAAAATATTTTCTTTTAAATGAATAATTTAATTTTTAACTAAAAAACAATTTACTCAAAAAAAACTATTTTAAAACATTTATTATCTTATTCCCAGATATTGGTATATCTTACTTCAACTTGAATCTTATTTATATAATATCCTTGTTAAGGTTACTTTTCATTGAGTTATGTCACTATTTAAAAAAAATAAGCTGGTCATATTAGACTCCAAATAACTTACTGATCGCAACTGTGTATGTCAGATTTTTGAAATTCAATACACAAAAGTGTCAGAATTATGTTCAATGGACACATAGTACTTTGTAGTTCATTGTGTTGTGATTTAATGTGATTATATGACATGTTTATAGGAATGAAACTTCCATTGGAAAATTTTTTTGGTTACAATTACAACCATAAAAATAATTCTTATGGTAGTGGTTGTAGACAATGTTTTAGGCCATATCTATAAGTCTGCGTAGTGGAGGCTAGTTCCACAGTTATAAACTATAGTAATTACCCTATTTCCATGGTTTTAACAATGGATATATAACTATTTCCATGTTTTGAACCCAGTCTATAGGGTTATTTCCAAGGTTCTGATCCATGGCTATAGGTTTTCCCTATAGCCACACCACTTGGATCAACAACCCATTAAACCATTGCGATTTCTTATAGACATGGTTTTATGGTATATGGTCATGGTTATAAGCCATGGTTACATACTAGTTTTCTAGTTGTGTGTGGAATTAATTCTTAATAATAATATAATTTAAAAAACCGCCTTATCGAATGGGTTTAGTTGAGATGATATAATTAAAATATTGTTATCAAGAGCTTCTTGATATGAGTTTCATAAACCCTAACATATCTCTTTGGGGTGATCATAATTTTTTTTTCAAATATGAGGGTGGTTCAATGGGACATTGAATTTATTATAGACAACTTTGTAACATTTTTTTAATAATAAATATGTATTTCCTCACATTGATGATTTTTATGATTATCTCAAGGGATAGTAGTATTTTATTATGATTGACAACATGTAGGGTTAAAATCAGAAGAAAGTGATAGAGGAATATCTTATGAAGATTACATTTCATTCTATGTATGGGAATTATGATTTTTTTGGTTATGAAGTTATTCTTAACAAATGAACCCATTTTATTTATGGATCTTATGTTTTGAGTATTCATTTATTATTTAGATAAATTGTCTCTAGCTTCCATTGATGAAATTTTGGTTTATTCTATGAACTATAAGGATCATGTGAATATTAAAAGGAATTTTCTTCACAAACCATAAAATATATTATGATATATGGGAAAGTTTGAACATAACAATTTTTTCTTTGATATGTTTTATTTCATGGGAATATTATTTCAATAGAATATATATCTTATGATCCTATAAATACAAATGTTTTTTAAGAATATAAATATCCAAGAAATATAACTGATATTTCATATTTTCATGGTTTGGGTCACTACTGAAAGGTTTTTGAGAACATTACAACTGACTATGGAAACTAAAAAAAGTGTTAAATTTATCTGTAGAAAAGAAGTGATGAACGATTTCATGAATTTAGAATATACTTAGTAAATTATAATATAAGGCCCCTACCTTTAACATTTTATACTGTGGATTTAATTCAAGAATCTTGATAGAGGATCTTTATAAGTTTATAGTTTTAGTGAATTAGTCCATATATATTACATAGCAACACAAATATTACAAACTAGACACTCCTACTCACTATCCAATTTTTGAATAAATAAAACTCTATAAAAAACATGATTTTTTTTCTTTATAAAAATATTCTAATCATTCATCATGACATTCACCTTTCTCTTACCCATCCTTACACCCTATTAAAAAATTTTAAAACCAATGGATGAGGACAAAACACTCAGTATGTGAAATAAGACATGGAAAGAAAACATAATTCCTTGAATACATGTAGACCTATGAAATCATAATTTTTTCCATTAAAATATAATATCTTTAACAAACCTCATGAAATCATAAGATTACTAAAAATATCATAGAAATCATAAATCATAAAGGTATCTTGTTTCATCCTTATCATACTTGCATTGTAGCTCTCACATCTACTTCAGGAGTAACCTTCATGGCTAGGATTGGAATACCAACCATAGTATTTTTCCCTAAATCTATTTAGACAAATATTAGAATCTAACTATGTCTTATTAACCAATGAATTGGAGAGATATAATGGTATCACCAACCCTCAGTGTAATTCCCCGACCCTAGTTACCCAGAGTTGGTTCAATATTACATAACATTGGCATGATCATAAAAGATCATGTCTCGAAAGACCAATTAGTTTCATAGCCTTTGAAATACTAGATACATTAATAAGTTTTACATTGCATTATAAAATGAAAAACTACAACAACTGAGTTTCCATATGCCACACTCATATCCCTTAGATTATCCCTACAGGTCAGTCATAATATACTGCTTCACATCCTAGGAAAAATAAAACATAGAAAGGGGTGAACTCAGATGCTCGGTAAGGATAACAATATAGCGGAAACATTCATAAATAAGTATAAAAGATTAAGGAAATGTAAGACTAGAACAAAATACTTTTTAACTTGATCTTCAGAATATTTTGGCAAAGATAAAATCAAATAATTCCATTTACTTATTCACATGGATATTCTACTAGTTGAATAATCACATGCAATAAAAATAGCCACATTCATAATGATGGAATTCATAATGGTAGACTTAATAAACACATAGTCAAGGACTTATTCCAAGACTACAAATAAGTTTTTGTCAAGGCCTTTTACCAAGACACTAGTTTGTCTCATGAGACCTACCGATATATCGAGGATCTATAGCGGGCTCCACCCGTTACTTACTAAGTCTAATGAATTCCTCATATGAAAAGGTTCAAACATAACATAAACATTCGTATTAAAACTAGCATATGAAATTTCAATAATTTCTCCACAAACCATGAATGGGGTGAAAATAACACATCCACAGTTAAACATATCACAAAACTTTCAATACAATATGGAAATTTTGTATCACAATAAATCAATATCAATTATTCTTACAATCTATCAAAGGATGTTGACATAGATGAAATCAAAACATTTTTTAGAGAAATATATATTTCTATTTTTAAATCATTTAAGATTAAAATAATTATAAGGAAATAATTTATTTTGAAAATATTATTATAGTCTTGTAATGGAAGCTTTGAGATGTTGTAACGGTGAAAAATATCTGCATCCACCGTATAAGATTAAAAAACATTCGTACCTAAATTTGGTCGAAAAGGTCATAAAGTACCTTGTTTGGAAAATGACGGAAAGATTCCTTTAAAAACAGATAAGGTAAAATAAGGGTATAAATTACTTTAACCCCTTTTATAGTTAATAGTAAAAATGTTTTGGAATACATTTTTAAGAAACATGGATGTAGATTATAAAGAGGTCCCAGTTGATACTTAAGTAAAAACAATCTTGGATAATAAACAGATTGTGAGATTAACCATTACCTTGAACATTCCTTGGTTGAGGGTATCTTAACCTCATTTATAACTGATAAATCATTGTTATTAAATTATAAAAGAACTATATACATAAATATGATATCATATATGATCTTCTAATATTTCTTTGTCAATGATATTTCAGTAGTATCATCATTTTGGGTGTTAATTGATTCGTTATCCTTTATATAATTTGTTACGTAAGTAATTTTTGTTTGATGGGCGGAGAGTGATGGCAAGAGGGGGGGGGGTGAATTGCCTTTTAAAAATAATTAAAAATTTAAAAGCAAAGTAAAAGTGCAGCGGAAATAAAAGAGGCAAGACACGCAACTTGATAACGGAGTTCGGCTTAAACCCAAGCCTACGTCTCCGCTCCCAACTCAACCGTTGAGAGATTTACTACCGCTTGCTTTTTAATGGTTTTAGCAAGAAACCCACTAGACTTTAAGGTTAGTCTAGAACCTATTACATCTTTCTTTTAATGGTTGATCAAGAACCCACTATCCTTCTTACAGGTGAAGGCTAGCTCATCTATGACTCAAGCCTTTTAAAGGGAAGGCTTGACTAACCTCTTCACACCTTGAAGGTGGTGTGAAAACCCAAAAAAAAGAGAGGATGAGATAAATGAGGGGTTTGTAGGCACAAACCCAAATTAAAGCTCAAAATGATAAAACAATAAAAACCGTAATGGGGGAAGTCTTGGGCGCCAATGGATTGATGAAGTTGATGAAGAGCGCTCCCAAGCTTCTTTGATGGTGCTCCTTGGATTTGGAAGTGGGTTGGAGCAAGTGGAGGTTCCTTGGAGGAATGCGCCAGAGGTTCGCCAAATGATCAAAAATGTTCCCGTGGGCTTCCGTACATTTCCGGGGCTTCCTAGTCCTTTATTTATAGAGGGGGAACCCTCAAATGGCCTTTGGGGGTCTTCGGAGCCGTTGGAGAGGCCTTCGGAGCCGTTGGGAGTCAAGTGGACAAGCCTGGTCAAAGCCCAACGGCTAGTTTGACTGGCTCCACCGGCTGACCGGTGCTTGGCCACCGGTTGGCCGGTGCTTTGAAAAAGGGTGAAGGCTCGGGCTCAGGCACCACTGGCTGGCCGGTGAGGACGCCACCGGTTGGCCGGTGCTGAGACAGTAGCTGACACTATTTGTCTGGGTTCCACCGACTGGCCGGTGATGGGACACCGGTTGGCCGGTGGTCTGGATAGAGGGATGCCTTCTGTCCAGGCTCCACCGGCTGGCCGGTGGGCATCCACCGGTTGGCCGGTGGGCTGAAAATCAGTCCACTTTGGGTCCTTGCTTTCTTGTCCCAATTCCTTGGCAACCTGAAATCATGCCTATCATCCAAAAACACTTAAAACAAGATTAGATAAATAAGAGAGTGATTTTGATCATGAAAATTAAACCACGAGGGGTACGAGAGGTACAACAATCTCCCCCTATTTTGATGATCACAATCACCAAAACAAACAATGTAAAAATGAAATGAAAGGCATGCTTTAAAGGATAAATGGGAAAGTAAAGAAAAGCATGAGGGAAAGATTTCTCCCCCAATCAACCAAGAATTTCTCCCCCTTTGTGATTATCAAAATAGCACGGGGCATAAAACTTGATTGAGGGAAATGATTGAAAAACAAGATAGAGATTTTAAACCAATTGAAATTTTTGATATTTGAATTGAAAGTTTTGAATGAAATGTTTTGAATTGAAAATTTTGAATTGAAAGTTTTGAATTGAAAATTTTGAATGAAAAGTTTTGAATTGAAAGATTTGAATTGAAAGTTTTGAATGAAATGTTTGAATAAAAATAAAAAAAGCTTAAACGATCCTAACTCCCCCTAAATAAAAACAACAAATCATCGGGGAGAGGATTTTGAAACCGAGACAAATTTTGGTCCGGTGAGACTCGCTAAAATGGATTTTTCAATCCATACTTGTCTAGTGGCGGGTCTTCTCCTATGAAATTCATCATTAAATAAAATAGTTTTGGGCCTTCCATACCGGGCATTTTTTCAATTTCACTCATAGATTAAGTGCCCGGGTTTTTTACAATAATTGCAAAATTTATATTGGGAGCTCCCCCTTACAAAAATAGTTGGAGCATGGGAAGAGGAAGCTTGCTTGGAATAGCCAATCCCTTGGGTGGTTCTAGATAAACGTTGGGAACCAAGCAATTTGGTCAAATTTTGTTCACCTTGGGTGAACTTGGCAAGAGATTTCCTTAAATCTTTGATTGTTAATTCCATAGAATCAACATCGGGAAGGTTTTGGACTTTGAGGGACAACTCTTCCTTTTCATTGAGAAGTTGTTCCTTTTCGGAAGAGAGTTTTTTGAAATTCTTTTTTAAAGCAACAAATTTGGAAGAATGTTCGTGAAAACCTTCCTCCAATTGATCTCTAGCAT
The DNA here is from genome assembly GCA_963277665.1 of Viscum album. Classification (NCBI taxonomy): domain Eukaryota; kingdom Viridiplantae; phylum Streptophyta; class Magnoliopsida; order Santalales; family Viscaceae; genus Viscum; species Viscum album. The sequence goes on from OY728145.1 coordinate 856,882,626, forward strand.
GTTGGAGATCCTCATAAGATAAATGATTAAAAGAATTGGATGAACTAGAGGATGAGGAGTCGGAAGAGGTTACCTCATGAAATGCCATTAGGCATTTTTTACCGTTGTCACTTGAGGAGGAGGAGGAGGAGGATGTGGAGCTATCACTCCATGTGGCCTTGAATTCCTTCTTCTTTTCCTTTTGCTTGGCCTTTTTCTTGTTTAGTGGACAATCGGGCTTGTAATGGCCTTTCTTGCCACACCCGTAGCATGTTACCTCGGGCTCGGATTTTTCGTTGGGTTGAGCCTTGCAGGATTTCTTCTTCTTGTGCTTCTTCATGAATTTGTGCATCTTGCGGGCAAGATTCTCCATTTCTGAATCGCCGCTTGAAGAGGAAGATGATGAGGAGGAGGAGCTTTCTTCTTGTTGAACTTTGAAGGCGATGTTCTTTGGAACTTTGATCGGTTTGCCTTCCTTTTCAGCTTGCCTCCTCATGGTGATCTCGTAGGTCATGAGGGATCCGATGAGTTCTTCGACCGGCATGTTCTTGATGTCTTTTGCTTCTTGAATTACCGTGACTTTCGGTTCCCATGAGCTTGGTAGGATCCAAAGGATCTTCTTGACCATCGTTTCTGCAGACACATCATCACCAAGGGACTTTCTCCCATTGCAAACGTCAGTAAAACGAGTAAACATTTCAAAAATTGATTCATGTGGGTTCATAGTGAAAGACTCAAAATCTTGACGGAACATATCCAATCGAGTATCCTTGACTTTGTTGGTCCCCTCATGGGTAACCTCCAAAATTTTCCAGATTTCATGTGATGAGGTGCATGTGGAAACTCGATTGAATTCATTACGATCAAGGCCGCAATGAAGAGCGTTCATGGCTTTTCCATCAAGATCGAAATTTTTAATATCGGCTTGAGTCCATTTGGATTCATCGGGAGAGGAGAGAGAATAACCATTCATGACAATTTTATAAATAGGATAACCTATACTTCTAAGAAAAGTGGTCATGCGAGTTTTCCAATAAGTATAGTCAGTTCCATCAAAGAATGGAGCACGACCCAAAGAATAGCCTTCGGGGGCGAAAGAAGTGGAAGCCATCACAATGGATCTTGAATTTGAAACCGGTGAAGGTATTACTCAAATTTTCCCTCTGATACCAATTGTTGGGCGGAGAGTGATGGCAAGAGGGGGGGGGGTGAATTGCCTTTTAAAAATAATTAAAAATTTAAAAGAAAAGTAAAAGTGCAGCGGAAATAAAAGAGGCAAGACACGCAACTTGATAACGGAGTTCGGCTTAAACCCAAGCCTACGTCTCCGCTCCCAACTCAACCATTGAGAGATTTACTACCGCTTTCTTTTTAATGGTTTTAGCAAGAAACCCACTAGACTTTAAGGTTAGTCTAGAACCTATTACAGCTTGCTTTTAATGGTTGAGAAAGAACCCACTAACCTTCTTACAGGTGAAGGCTAGCTCACCTATGACTCAAGACTTTTAAAGGGAAGGCTTGACTAACCTCTTCACACCTTGAAGGTGGTGTGAAAACCCAAACAAAGAGAGGATGAGAGAAATGAGGGGTTTGTAGGCACAAACCCAAATTAAAGCTCAAAATGATAAAACAAGAAAACCCGTAATGGGGGAAGTCTTGGGCGCCAATGGATTGATGAAGTTGATGAAGAGCGCTCCCAAGCTTCTTTGATGGTGCTCCTTGAATTTGGAAGTGGGTTGGAGCAAGTGGAGGTTCCTTGGAGGAATGCGCCGGAGGTTCGCCAAATGATCAAAAATGTTCCTGTGGGCTTCCGTACATTTCTGGGGCTTCCTAGTCATTTATTTATAGAGGGGAACCCTCAAATGGCCTTTGGGGGTCTTCGGAGCCGTTGGAGAGGCCTTCGGAGCCGTTGGGAGTCAAGTGGACAAGTCTGGTCAAAGCCCAACGGCTAGTTTGACTGGCTCCACCGGCTGACCGGTGCTTGGCCACCGGTTGGCCGGTGCTTTGAAAAAGGGTGAAGGCTCGGGCTCAGTCACCACCGGCTGGCCGGTGAGGAGGCCACCGGTTGGCCGGTGCTGAGACAGTAACTGACACTATTTGTCTGGGTTCCACCGGCTGGCCGGTGATGGGACACCGGTTGGCCGGTGGTCTGGACAGAGGGATGCCTTCTGTCCAGGCTCCATCGGCTGGCCGGTGGGCATCCACCGGTTGGCCGGTGGGCTGAAAATCAGTCCACTTTGGGTCCTTGCTTTCTTGGCCCAATTCCTTGGCAACCTGAAATCATGCCTATCATCCAAAAACACTTAAAACAAGATTAGATAAATAAAAGAGTGATTGTGATCCTGAAAATTAAACCACGAGGGGTACGAGAGGTACAACATTGTTATGTATAGGATGTATCTTATTAATATTCAGAATTATATTAAGTATTTAAAAAAAAATTAATCGTCAAATAAAAATTAGTCTTCAATGGATACAATGGGTAATGAATCTCATCGCATTCGTGGAGAGGGTAATATGTACTTACGGACGAGCGACAATATCATTCTTTTGAAATTAAAATAATATATAATTTGATGGTATATTATATATAAAGAATAATTATCATATTATATTTATTATTTAAATCATTTATTATCATTTTTATACCCATCCAAATGATGAGGTGTTTGAATAACAAACTACACCACGATGTGGAGACGGTAATCCGTACGTACGCACGTATAGTGAATTTGTATTTTTTAGGATAGATAGAATAATGAATATGGTTTTACCATTTTTATAATAACATCACAGTATATAGAATATACTGGAGTTATTATTTTATAATGGAAACAACAAATAAAGGGCAAGTGGAGGAAGAAAAAAACTTGAAAAGATGATGAAATATTTACTTCTTCTTCGGGTTATTCCCTTTGATTTGATCAAAAGGGATACATAGGTTTTCTTTATGACTAAAGTAATGCCTATATGATGAAGGGAGAATAGTTTGGAGGATATTTAGTCTGGTTTTGGCCGATCGAAATGGCTATGAAGGTGTGAATTTGAGAGAAGAGGAAGTGCCTTTAATAAGAGGGGTGAGGGGCACCTTAGGAAAAGATTGAAATATTATTTTATAATAAAATAATTTTCGGTTCTTAATGGATCCAAAATAAATTATTTAAATATTAAGCTGGGGATGGGTCTAAAAACTCTCAACCAATAGGTTTTAGATAGGTTTGGGTCACTATATTAACCTTATCTTTTATATTTTATTCTTAGTTAAATAGATTGACATTTACCATGTCTCTTTGTATTTTTATATTATATGATTACTAAACTTATTATAAACATCCAAGAGAACCCCAAGTGGTTAATTAAGAATAAACCTATCATTATATAAGTATTTTGGCTGAACCTTATATTTTTAAGACTGTTATATCAACCAATAATATTGTATTTGTTTTAAAAACTCATTTATGTCAATTTTGACATTATTTAATAATTGATTTTTGTTAAAGTTATAACAACATTATTACTTCAAAATAAATATATTTAATCAACCCTAACATTTCATATTAACCTAGATAATTATTTTAATTCATTAAAAATTTCAAATTATATTTATTTGTATATTTAAAATATCAATTATTTTAATCTTTCATTAATATGTTAATTACTGCATCATCATTGTGTCATAAATAAATTTAATTATTTAATGTCTAAAAAGTATAAATAAAATAAAATTATTTAGGAAATGTTTTTATATTTCTAATGAATTTTATATTTGAATTTATATTTCTTGTAACCCTATATTAAAAATGGTTTAGTTATTAAACATTGAATTTAACTCTTTTAACTCTTCTTTAAATAAAATAACAATAAATGTCCTAATCTAATACAAGTGGACCAAATAGGCTCATATTTTATTCGTAAGGTTGTTTTTGGTAAAATTATACTTATCCAATATAATTAGGACATGTGTTAGGGTAATAATAATATCATTTTTACCCCTAATTACCCTATTTACTTTTAACCATGTTAAATAAAAGTAAAAAGTTACTATTCAACAAAAATTATTTTCATTTTATTGAACCACATTTTACTTACTAAGATCAACTTTGTTTCTCGGATTTATTAAATTCAACTAATAGAAGAGGTAAAATTAAGTTTTATACAAATTTGGAAATGCTCCTAGAAGGTGGGTAAGAGACGGTAAAAAGTTTGATAAAATTTTATATATCTAAACTCATTATAAAATGACTCCAATGAATAAAATTAAACTAATATAAGTATTATGTATCTATTTTTTCCTAAAATAAATTTGAATAAAATAAATAAATATTTAAATAAAAAGTCAATTTTAAACAATAACCTAGTGTTTTTAACTATTCATCCAAAATTGAATGTTTTCAGAAAAATACCAAAAATTCACCCTAAGCTAATTTTGATATTACAAATACAAAAAAGAATTCCATTTTGAAAGATAAAATTTATAAAATTTCTAAAAGTGGGTATTAATATTCATAACGGCTAGTTTGATTGGTCATGGTGTGTCAGAAACTTGAAGTTGCATAGAATGCAAGCTATTGCATTATTCAAATGGAAACGTACCATGGAAGATTGGGGTGTTACATTATTGCCTCCTTCAAATAATTTTGTCCTTGAAATTTCTAGAATATTACTACATAAAAATATTTGGGTGTTTCTTCATCATTAGTTCCTCAGGTACCCACGTTGCCTCTTCCATCTTATGGTCTCTTCCTATAACTTTTACCAAACAAGTCGTCCGGTTTCTAAGCACTTGTTTTCTGGTATCAAGAATTTTGATAGACTCTTCACAAAAAGATAGATCAGGTTCCAGTTCAATTTTATCATAGGTGAGTACATGCGTTGGGCCAGGCATGTATTTTCTCAACAGTGAAACATGGAACACCTCTTGAACTTTGAAGAGACATGGCGGCATTGCCAACCGGTAAACTAAAGCCCCAATTAGTTCTAGAATTTTGAAAGGTCTGATGTACCTGGGACTTAGTATACCCTTCTTACTGAATCTTATGAATCTCTTCCATGGAGATACCTTCTGTAACACCCCACTATTTAATTGTACGTTATTTCTTCAATGTAATTCAATAACTTTCACTACACGCAACACTGGGTTCAAGCGCACCTTGACTGTAACGCCCCGACCCCAGCTACCCAGAGTCGGTGCATTACTTCGTAACATTGGCATGATCACAAGAAAGATCAAATCTCGAAAGACCGATTGGTTTAGTAGCCTTGGAAACACTAGATATATTCATAAGTTTTACATTACATCATAAAATGAAAAACTACTACAAAAACATAATGTTTCCACAATCCACACTATAATCCCCTCATAATATCCCTGCAGGTCATTCATAACTTATATCTTCACATCCTGGGAAAAATAAAACATAGAAAAGGGGTGAGCTCAAATGCCCAGTAAGGATAACAATATAGCGGAACATTCAAAAATAAGAATAAACATTTAAGGCAATGAATTACTAAAACAAAAGCCTTTTAAACTTGAACTTCAACATAGTATGGCAAAAGTAAAATGAAATAATTCCATTTACTTGTTCACATGGATATTCTACTAATCGAATAATCACATGCAAAATCAATAACCACTTTCATAATGTTGAAATGCATAATGCTAAACTTTAATTACTTTTCAAGGCCTCGTCCCAAGACCTTGGGGCTAACTGTAACCGGAACCCAACCCGGAGTGCCTCTAATAACCGGACACCAACCCGGAGTGCCTCTAATAACCGGACACCAACCCGGAGTGCCTCTAATAACCGGACACCAACCCGGAGTGCCTCTAATAACCGGACACCAACCCGGAGTGCCTCTAATAACCGGACACCAACCCGGAGGGCTTACTTTTACCAGTCCCTAACCTGGAGGGATTACTTTTACCAGTCCCCAACCTGGAGGGCTTACTTTAACCAGTCCCCAACCTGGAACATACTTGTCCAACACATTCATATGAAGTAAAGATTGAAATATAACATAAACATTCTTATTGGAACTAGCATACGAAATGTCAATACTTTCACCATAAACTATGAATGGTATAAAAATAGCACATCCACAGTCAAACATATCACAAAACCTTCAAAACAATATAGAAGTTTTGTATCATAATAAATCAACTTCAAATAATCTTAAAACCCATCAAAGGATGTTGACATAGATGAAATCAAAATTCTTTTTAAAGAAATATCTCCTTTTATTTTGAAATCATTTAAGATCCATATAAAATCAAACATTTTCTTTGAAAATAATCTTATAAGCTTTTAAGGGAAGCTTTGACGATTTTATAACGGCGGAAAATAACCTCACCCGCCGTATAAGTTAAAAAAAACATTCTTATCTTAATTCTGTCGAAAAGGTTAAAAAGCACCTTGTTTGGAAAACGACGGAAAGATTCCCTTATAAACCTTTTATAAAAAAATCAAACAAGGGTACAAATGACTTTAACCCATATTCTTTTAAATATTAAAAATGTTTTGAAATACATTTTGAAGAAACATGGATGTGGATGATAACGAGATCCCAATAGATTATTACGTATAAACAACCTCGGATAATGAAGAGATTGTGAAATAACCCTTACCAGTTTGGTAACTTATGAAACATACAACCCATGAAAGAGGTATCATACAATGAATATGTAAGTACACATAAATTAGAGTGTATTACACAAAGAATATAATTATGGGCAGTACATACACCACACAAAAGGTAATGGTGGCAATATGGCATGAATCTCACGGGAATAAGGAGTGAGATGAAAACCCCTTACCACGTTAATCAACTGAGTCGTATGGCCAAAAGTTAATAACCACCAAATTATTTACAGAATAACATGAATATGATAATATATATCAAATTCCAGTACACAATACACCACTTTCAATAATTTAGTGGCGAATAATGGAAATCTCACGAAATTGAATGTGAGATAAGAAAATCCCTTACCTTGTACTTTTCCTTGGTTGGGGTAGGTTAACCTCCTTTAATTTAGGTAACTCACTTTGGTTTGAACCAAAGGACTTATTGAAATGATTTCTGCCTAAGGGGAAGCTTCAAGGAGGAGGAGAGGGATGTGGGGAGCTTAGTTGGGCAGAGTTTGGACGAGCCAAGTGGCTTGAGAGGTGTGAGGAATGAGTAGAAGTGGTCTCCTTTTATAAGGGAGAAGAGGGGCTCTTTAGGAAAGAGTGAAAGTATTACTTTATAATATAATTATATTCGGTTTATAATGGTCCAAAAATCATTTAGGTCGAAGATAAGATGACTCGTATTCTAAATAACATCAACCAATAAGAATTGGACAGGTTTTAGATAATATTTTAATCATTATAATCTTATTTATTTAAATGATTTATTAATGAGGTAAACATTGCATCATTATTGTGTCATTAATAGTTTAAATTATTTGATGTCTAAAAATTATAAATAAAATATCATTATGTAGGAAATCTTTTTAGCTTTCTAATGAATATTTATAATCGAAAATCCAACATGTATAACCCTATGTAAAAATTGTTCTTCTAAAAGATGTAAGCTTATGCCATTTTTATTTTTATTTTAACTTTATTAATATAAAGTGTCCCTACCACATACAAGTGGCTCCAAGGGGTCCCCAAATTGACCCAAGGATGCTCATGGTCGGGTATGTGTCCACCAATAAGGTTAGGACACGTTTTAGGTTAATTTTGTATTATTATAATATTATTTTTTAACCCTTATTTACCGGATTTACCCTTAACCATGGTAAATAAAATATTTACCACAGTAATTATTCAAAATGTCTAAAAATAAAAGTTACCTATTTACACAATTTGGACATCCTGATTCCAAATATGGAATTCATTTTTCTAAATTCAAAACACAGAAGTGGCAGAAATTAATTTAAAATTAATTCCCGCTGTCAAAACAAAAAGCGTGTTTTTAAGAGGTAATAACTATCAAAAGATTGACACTTGTTTATGTTTGGTTTAATTGTAAAATTATGTACAATGACCAACATTATATTAAATGGTAAAAATATATTCTAAATATACTTTAAAACTACTAAAATTCATAATTTATCACTATTAATTATTTTGATTAAAAAAGTTGTTTTTAATTAAAATTTAGTAATTTTCACTATTCATCAAAATATGAAAGTTATCCGAAAAGTACCAAAATTTCACCTTAGGCTTAATTCGATATTCCGAATCCAAAAATGAAGTCCATTTTAAAATATAAAATATATATAATTTCAAAATTTAGGTATTACTATTCATAACGGCTAGTTTGATTGGTTGTGGCGTGTGTTAAAACTCAAGGTTGCGTACAACACACGCTACTATTTTATTCAAAGGAAAGTGTACCGTAGAAGCTTGGGATGTTTCATTTTAAATTTTTTTTGATGTCCCAATTTATTCAGATAGTTTAAAATATTTTATTTAAAAAGGTTTCACTATTAAAGTTGATAAAAGTGCAATACTGAAAATGAATCTGTTCTTGCATTATGACTAAGAAACTCATAATAGGGATTCTAAAATTATAAGGATTATATAAAGTTCAAAATGTTGTTAATACTATTCATGACCTCTTTTAATGGATTTTTTTTTTGTACTTCATGGTGTGATTGAACTCGGTGTTGCGTGTAGTGCAAGTTATTGAATTATTTTTAAGAAATAACACACTATGAAATCCTGGGGTGTTACATTCTCCCCTCCTTCAATAAATTGCGTCCTCGCAATTTGAAATTGTTCTTCGAAAATAAAAGGTTGAAAATAGAAAATATCTTTGTGGGAAAACCCACATCGGAAATTAGGTTACTAAAATTTAGTCTTAATATGAGGAAAAGAGAAATGAAAGGATCACCACCAAATTATGATCTCTATTAGGAGAATATTGGTGGCAATTAGAGACATATAATTGGAGGAAAAACGTAAATATTTATAGGTAGTGGTTGAGGTCATCAATCACAAACAAGTATAAAATTGAGGTCCTTAAACTCATCAATCTATGATGATTTGAAGTACCATCGGTTCAACAAAATATAGGGTATTGGGGTCACACATTTTTGACATTTCAAAATATCTTAGTTGAAATCCCACATTGAAAAATGAATTAATGAGGCCTCTATTTAAAATAAAGAGTCGAAAGTATGAAGATTACCGAAAATAACACATACTAGGGTTCCATGTAGTAAAATATGGGTATGGAAGAAAAATCTAACCATCAATTACCTGATGGAGAGTGGTAGAGAACATGGCTATGAAAAGGCCAACAATCCCAAAGCCATAAATTAGTGATGATTTAAGGTACCATCTAGGAAAACATTTTTGTTCTAATTTTCTTTTCTTAATATTGAGGAATTTTTTATGAGATTGGCTAAGATCATATAGAGATATACTTACTTTATAATTAGAGTTTTATACATTAATAAATTTCTACCACATACTCATCTTTCACTCTAAAAGATAATAGAATGTAAAAAAAATTCTATTTACACTATTCGTATAGGGTTCCAAAATAAACGAATTTATAATTCATCTAAAAAATCTTTTAATAAAAACTACATTATTTAATCCAGGACATCTCGTGGGCCAGTGGTAGGTGATACACCCTTGTCGCCCTTCGGTTGCGGGTTCAAGTCTCGCAGCCTTGCCGGACGCGACGGGTTGCCGCCCGACCTCCGGGTTGTCCTTTTATGGAAATCCAAAATAATCCAAACTAGAACTATCCAAAATACTTCTATCCAAACTCACAGTCCAACATTTATAAGGAAGTTAAACATAATATAGATCCTTTTTACCCCGTAATAGCATATGAATACCTTCATCATGTATTACCATATTCCTTATTGATTACATTCATGTTCCCTTATTCCATATAGAATGCTGGATATACTTCATTAATCCAAAAATGTTTTAAAACCCAACAATGATGGAATATACAAATCATTAATCAGCTTCAAGGTAGTCAATAATATCCAATATAATTTATCCAAATCAATCATGTATTATTCTAAAATCACCACCTCGGTATCTGAACCATATTATGGTTTATCTTTCTCTCAACCATATATTTTCCAAAAATTTATCCTGCTATTGAGTCACTTTTCTTTGTTCCACACAATCTCAAGTCTTTAATGAAATAGTACTGCAGTACAATCCTTATATACTCCATAATTATTATAACAAGTACATTGTTGATACAACACCCAATTGACATAATCAACATAAGAACTCTAATCATTCCTCTTCATCTGTGGTAGTATCATAACATGATTATTATCCAATAACATCATTTGCGGTATAGTCTGTTGACTGGGACATAGGTTCGCGTAGTGTCCAAACTCCTTGCAAATGAAGAATTGTACATTTGAAACCATTTTCTTACCCTTGCAGTCACGTACATTGTGCCCTTTTCCTCCACACTTATAACAAACTCACATTCCTTTCAGGCAAGTTCTAGGGTGTTTCTTTCCATAGTTACCACATATGGGAAAATTCTTCTTTTCCCTCTTCCCTTTATCCATCTTTCTCTCTTCCATCCTTTTCTTCCCTTGCTTCCCTTCAAATCCATAGGACTCAGTAAACTCTTTACTTATCTTATCAACACATGATATTATTTCTTCATATGATGATAATACATGGGATACTATTTCTCTTATAAATTCTAGCTTAAGACCATGAAAGATATGATCCTTCCTTCTCTTTGGATCATGTGCATTTCTGGAGTCATCATTCCTTCTACTGGGAGCCATTTCTAAACAATGGCATAAACTAGATCAGTTTATGAATCAAAATACATAATCCCATACTTATAAAACACTTAACATAAATTCAACTATTTATGGGTATAATCCATAATCATAAAAATGTTTTCTTTGAGTAAGTATATACTCATAAACCCTTCACAATTATTTGTAAAGAAAATGAGAGTTATCCTATGCTTATCCCCTGGGAGTGTCGTAACCAAGAGTGCAGCAAGGCCCGTTGTCGTGCACCAGTTCCCGTTCGAGTCTAGCTCAAAGCGGTGTTTTCAGGTTTTACCCCTAGGTACATCTGTGCCAGAGCCGCCTCTACCTGCTCGTATCCAGACAGGGATGTATTGCTCGGAAAACTCACAAAATCTCTACAATACCAAAATTCTAGAAAGTTCTTCTATACTAATCCTCAAAGTTCATCTTAGGTCTACGTGCTCTAATCAGAGTTTATCTAAATCTAGCTTCCAAGGTTTGTACTAAACTTCCTCTGATACCAACTGTAACGCCCCGACCCCAGCTACCCAGAGTCGGTGCATTACTTCGTAACATTGGCATGATCACAAGAAAGATCAAATCTCGAAAGACCGATTGGTTTAGTAGCCTTGGAAACACTAGATATATTCATAAGTTTTACATTACATCATAAAATGAAAAACTACTACAACAACATAATGTTTCCACAATCCACACTATAATCCCCTCATAATATCCCTGCAGGTCATTCATAACTTATATCTTCACATCCTGGGAAAAATAAAACATAGAAAAGGGGTGAGCTCAAATGCCCAGTAAGGATAACAATATAGCGGAACATTCAAAAATAAGAATAAACATTTAAGGCAATGAATTACTAAAACAAAAGCCTTTTAAACTTGAACTTCAACATAGTATGGCAAAAGTAAAATGAAATAATGCCATTTACTTGTTCACATGGATATTCTACTAATCGAATAATCACATGCAAAATCAATAACCACTTTCATAATGTTGGAATGCATAATGTTAAACTTTAATTACTTTTCAAGGCCTCGTCCCAAGACCTTGGGGATAACTGTAACCGGAACCCAACCCGGAGTGCCTCTAATAACCGGACACCAACCCGGAGTGCCTCTAATAACTGGACACCAACCCGGAGTGCCTCTAATAACCGGACACCAACCCGGAGTGCCTCTAATAACCGGACACCAACCCGGAGTGCCTCTAATAACCGGACACCAACCCGGAGGGCTTACTTTTACCAGTCCCTAACCTGGAGGGATTACTTTTACCAGTCCCCAACCTGGAGTGCTTACTTTAACCAGTCCCCAACCTGGAACATACTTGTCCAACACATTCATATGAAGTAAAGATTTAAATATAACATAAACATTCTTATTGGAACTAGCATACGAAATGTCAATACTTTCACCATAAACTATGAATGGTATAAAAATAGCACATCCACAGTCAAACATATCACAAAACCTTCAAAACAATATAGAAGTTTTGTATCATAATAAATCAACTTCAAATAATCTTAAAACCCATCAAAGGATGTTGACATAGATGAAATCAAAATTCTTTTTAAAGAAATATCTCCTTTTATTTTGAAATCATTTAAGATCCATATAAAATCAAACATTTTCTTTGAAAATAATCTTATAAGCTTTTAAGGGAAGCTTTGAAGATTTTATAACGGCGGAAAATAACCTCACCCGCCGTATAAGTTAAAAAAACATTCTTATCTTAATTCTGTCGAAAAGGTTAAAAAGCACCTTGTTTGGAAAACGACGGAAAGATTCCCTCATAAACCTTTTATAAAAAAATCAAACAAGGGTATAAATGACTTTAACCCATATTCTTTTAAATATTAAAAATGTTTTGAAATACATTTTGAAGAAACATGGATGTGGATGATAACGAGATCCCAATAGATTATTACGTATAAACAACCTCGGATAATGAAGAGATTGTGAAATAACCCTTACCAGTTTGGTAACTTATGAAACATACAACCCATGAAAGAGGTATCATACAATGAATATGTAAGTACACATAAATTAGAGTGTATTACACAAAGAATATAATTATGGGCAGTACATACACCACACAAAAGGTAATGGTGGCAATATGGCGTGAATCTCACGGGAATAAGGAGTGAGATGAAAACCCCTTACCACGTTAATCAACTGAGTCGTATGGCCAAAAGTTAATAACCACCAAATTATTTACAGAATAACATGAATATGATAATATATATCAAATGCCAGTACACAATACACCACTTTCAATAATTTAGTGGCGAATAATGGAAATCTCACGAAATTGAATGTGAGATAAGAAAATCCCTTACCTTGTACTTTTCCTTGGTTGGGGTAGGTTAACCTCCTTTAATTTAGGTAACTCACTTTGGTTGGAACCAAAGGACTTCTTGAAATGATTTATGCCTAAGGGGAAGCTTCAAGGAGGAGGAGAGGGATGTGGGGAGCTTAGTTGGGCAGAGTTTGGACGAGCCAAGTGGCTTGAGAGGTGTGAGGAATGAGTAGAAGTGGTCTCCTTTTATAAGGGAGAAGAGGGGCTCTTTAGGAAAGAGTGAAAGTATTACTTTATAATATAATTATATTCGGTTTATAATGGTCCAAAAATCATTGAGGTCGAAGATAAGATGACTCGTATTCTAAATAACATCAACCAATAAGAATTGGACAGGTTTTAGATAATATTTTAATCATTATAATCTTATTTATTTAAATGATTTATTAATGAGGTAAACATTGCATCATTATTGTGTCATTAATAGTTTAAATTATTTGATGTCTAAAAATTATAAATAAAATATCATTATGTAGGAAATCTTTTTAGCTTTCTAATGAATATTTATAATCAAAAATCCAACATGTATAACCCTATGTAAAAATTGTTCTTCTAAAAGATGTAAGCTTATGCCATTTTTATTTTTATTTTAACTTTATTAATATAAAGTGTCCCTACCACATACAAGTGGCTCCAAGGGGTCCCCAAATTGACCCAAGGATGCTCATGGTCGGGTATGTGTCCACCAATAAGGTTAGGACACGTTTTAGGTTAATTTTGTATTATTATAATATTATTTTTTAACCCTTATTTACCGGATTTACCCTTAACCATGGTAAATAAAATATTTACCACAGTAATTATTCAAAATGTCTAAAAATAAAAGTTACCTATTTACACAATTTGGACATCCTGATTCCAAATATGGAATTAATTTTTCTAAATTCAAAACATAGAAGTGGCAGAAATTGATTTAAAATTAATTCCCGTTGTCAAAACAAAAAGCGTGTTTTTAAGAGGTAATAACTATCAAAAGATTGACACTTGTTTATGTTTGGTTTAATTGTAAAATTATGTACAATGACCAACATTATATTAAATGGTAAAAATATATTCTAAATATACTTTAAAACTACTAAAATTCATAATTTATCACTATTAATTATTTTGATTAAAAAAGTTGTTTTTAATTAAAATTTAGTAATTTTCACTATTCATCAAAATATGAAAGTTATCCGAAAAGTACCAAAATTTCACCTTAGGCTTAATTCGATATTCCGAATCCAAAAATGAAGTCCATTTTAAAATATAAAATATATATAACTTCAAAATTTAGGTATTACTATTCATAACGGCTAGTTTGATTGGTTGTGGCGTGTGTTAAAACTCAAGGTTGCGTACAACACACGCTACTATTTTATTCAAAGGAAAGTGTACCGTAGAAGCTTGGGATGTTTCATTTTAAATTTTTTTTGATGTCCCAATTTATTCAGATAGTTTATAATATTTTATTTAAAAAGGTTTCACTATTAAAGTTGATAAAAGTGCAATACTGAAAATGAATCTGTTCTTGCATTATGACTAAGAAACTCATAATAGGGATTCTAAAATTATAAGGATTATATAAAGTTCAAAATGTTGTTAATACTATTCATGACCTCTTTTAATGGATTTTTTTTTGTACTTCATGGTGTGATTGAACTCGGTGTTGCGTGTAGTGCAAGTTATTGAATTATTTTTAAGAAATAACACATTATGAAATCCTGGGGTGTTACATTGACTTACCAAACTAGACGTTCAAAAGCAGTTATGAATAGTATTAACTGAATTTTGAACTTTATATAATCCTTATAATTTTAGAATCCATATTATGAGTTTCATATAAATAATGTAAGAACAAATTCATTTTTTTCTGATGAAAGAAGTTTTTTTTTAAAAAATGCCATTTTATCACCTTTTAAGGGAGAAACCTTTTTAAATCCAATATTTGAAACATTAATATATTCAATTGGTCAAAATAAACTTCTTCTTTAGAATCGGGACATAAGAATTTAGTTTCAATAATTGTTTGGTATTTTTCTGAAAACTTTAAATTTTTTATGAATAGTGAAAACACTGAGTTATAGTCTAAAACTGAATTTTTATTTAAATAATTTTTTATTTTATCTAAATTTATTTTAGGTAAAAACAGATACATAATTCATATATAATTTCAATGTAATTCATTGGAATTATTTTATAATAACTTTAGATATATAAAATTTTTATTGAACTTTTTACCGTCCTTACCCACTTCCTAGGAGCATTTGCAAATTAGCATAAAACATAATTTTACAGCTTTTGTGAGTTGAATTTAGAAAATCCGAGAGACACAGTTTAAATCAGTATGTAAAATGTGGTTCAATAAGATAAAAATAATTTTTTGTCAATAGTAACTTTTGACTTTTATTTACCACGGTTAAAAGTAAATAGTGTAATTAAAGGTAAAAATGATACTATTATTACCCTTACACATGTAATAATTCTATTGGATAAGTGTAAATCGACCAAAAACAACCATATAAATAAAATATGATCCTTTTGGTCCACTTGGATTATATTAGGAAATTTATTATTATTTATTTCAAAGAAGAGTTAAAAGTGTTAAATTCAAAGTTTAATTACTAAACCATTTTTAATATAGGGATACACATAAGATAAATTCGTCTATAAATATATATTAGAAAGATAAAAATGTTTCCAACATAAGGGTATTTTATTTATAATTTTTAGACATTAAATAATTTAATTTATTAATGACACAATGAAGATGCGGTAATTACCATATTAATGAAATATTAAAATGATTGATATTATAAATACCTAAATAAATATAATTTGAGACTTTTTATGAACTACACTAGTATTATAGGTTAATATGACATATTAGGGTTGATTAAATATAGTTTTTGCGAAGTAATAATGCTTTTATAAATTTAGTAAAAACAAAATACCAAATAGTGTCAAAATTGACATAAAAGAGTTTTAAAAATGATATTTATTATTAATTGGTATTATATTTGTAAAAATCTAGGGTTCAGCAAAAGGGTTTAAATATGATTATATATTTCATTAATGAACCACTTGGGGTCCTTTTGGAAGTTTATAGTAAGTCTATAAACCATATAATATAAAAATACAAAGAGACATGGTAAATGTCAAACTATTTAACTAAGAGTTAAATCTAAAATATAAGGTTAATATAGTGACCGAAACCTATCTGAAACCTATTGTTTGAGTATTTTGAGACCCATAACCACATTATCCATTAAATAATTCATTTTTGAGCCATCATAAACCTAATATGAATTTATTATAAAATAATATTTTAAGCTTTTCCTAAGGTGCCTCTCACCCCTCTTATAAAAGGGCACTTCCCCTTCTCTCAAATTCACACCTCCAATGTCATTTGGATCGGAAAAACCCTGCCCAAATATTCCCCCAACTATCCTACCTTAATTCCAAAGGCCTTAATTTGGTCAAAAAGCCAACCTAAGGATCCCTTTTGATCAAATCAAAAGGAAGAACCCGAAGAAGAGGTAAGGATTTCACCACCCCTTTTCAAGTTATTTTATTCTTCCACATACTCTTTCTTTGTTATTACTATCCCAAAATAATAAATCCATTACCTTATATATACTTTTATTTTATTATAAATATGGAATAACCATATTCATTATTCAATCCATCCTATGAATGGTAATGTCACCATGCGTGCGTACGTACGACTTACCGTCTCCACGTCATGGTGTAATTTGTTATTAAACACTATGTTATTTGGATAGATATAATGATGATTAATATGTATATAAATAATTAAAATAAAATGATAATGTCTCTATAAAATTAATATACAATCCAATTCCACACCTTTGTGGAAATGATATTGTCGCTCGTGCGTACGGACGGATTACCGTCTCCACGATGAAAAGAGATTCATTTCCACTTTCACCATTCATCAACGATTATAAAAATATATATTAATAATAAGTATGTAATATATGAAATAATAATGATATTGGAGATATATGTATGTATTTATGTACTTACATATATCTTATTCACTTACTTCCATTCAATACGATATGAAAACAGGAACATCACTTATGCGTACGTACGGCCAACCGTCTCCATAAACGGTGTTTTCCAATTCATATATATGTCTATTAAACATATTTATATTCTAAATATATATAATATATAAATCGTGTTTTATATTCTAGAAGTATTTAAATCATGATCTAAATGATACAGTCAACAATAACAAGTGAAAATATGTACGATAAAGAAAGTGATTATTACCCGAAATGTTAATTTAACATGAAAATCATTATTATATGGGTAGTATAAAGTCATAAATGAATCATTTATGATATAATTAAAATTAATATGGTTTTGGTATAATCTAATAACATAAAATGGTCATTATACAGGAGGTTAAACTTACCCTCGACCAAAGGAAGGTGCATAGTAAGGTTTAATTTCACAATCTCTTTATTATTCGAGGTTGTTTTTACGTAAGTATCTACTTGGACATATTTATTATCCATGCCCATGTTTCATGAAAGAGTTTTCATAGGAATTATTTTAAGGGAATTTTTTACTAAAACATCATTTAAAATGTTTTAAATATTTATTCTTCTAAATCATTGTCATTAATGTCCATGTTTTCAAAAGGGTTTTTAAGGATTTATTTATATGGACATGATTTTTTTAAATGTTAATTCCATTAAAAAGTTTCAAAGTGGTATGGGACACTATGATTCAAAATTTTCTTTAAATGTCTTCCTTTCAACATTGTGTTTCTTTTAAATTTTTTCATGAAAAAAGTGATATTTATCTAAAAAAAGGTTTTGATTTCATCTATGTCAACATATTTTCATGGATTTTAAGTTTATTTGAAGTTGATTTATTATGATACAAAACTTCCATATTGTATTGAAGGTTTTTTGATATGTTTGACTATGGATGTGTTATTTTTATACCATTCATGGTTTATGGATAAATTATTGAAATTTGGTATGCTAGTTTTAATATAAATGTTTATGTTATGATTAAACCTTTTCATATGAGGAATGAATTGGACTTATTAAGTGATGGTGGAGCCCACTATAGCTCCTCGATGCATCTCTAGGTCTCATGAGACAAACTAGTTTCTTGGAACAAAGCCTTGAAAAAATATTATTTGTAGTCTTGGAACAAGGCCTTGACTATATTGTGATTAAAGTCTAGAATTATGCATTCCATCATTATAAAAGTGGCTATTGATATTACATGTGATTATTTGACTAGTAGAGTGTCCATGTGAGTAATTAAATTGAATTATTTTGATTTATATTTTCCATATTATGATTAAGTTTATGTTGAAAAGGTTTTTGATTTAGTTTTATATATTGCCTTAAATTATTATGCTTATTTATGAAAGTCTACGCTGTATTTTTATCCTTACTGTGCATCTGAGCTCTCCCCTTTCTATGTTTTATTTTTCCTAGGATACCAAGAAGTGTATTGTGATTGATATGTTGGGTTAAACTAAGGGAATAAGGGAATTCATAAAGGATTATTTATGTTTTGTTGTATGTTATAAAGTGTAATGTAACATTTATGTATGTAATCTCTTCTCTAATGTATTAAAATAATTCACCGACTCTGGGTAACTAGGGTCGGGACGTTACACCTTCAAGAAAACATAATCTCCTACCTGAAATTCCAAATCCTTCTTTTAGTTATCAACATAGCACTTTTTCATGTTTTTTTCTGTTTTGATGTGGGTTTGGATAACCTTCACATTTTCCATCATTTCCTCAACAATTTATGGGCCTATGAGTATTCTTTCACCAAATCATCCCAACAAGTTGTTGTGCGATATCTCTTTCCATATAACACATCATATGGTGCCATTTGAATACTTGAATGGAAGCTATAATTATAGGAAAATTCTACCAGAGGTAAATATTGATCCCACATACCTTGAATGTCAAGTGATCAAGATCTCAACATGTCTTCTAAGGTTTGAATAGTCTGTTATGATTGTCCATCCATTTGAGGGTTGTAGGTAGTGCTCAAATGTAGTTCAGTATCCAGGGATTTCTAAAGACTTTTCCTGAATCTTGATGTAAAATAGGGATCAAGATTAGAAAAAATCGATAAGGGTATACCATGGAATCTTAAAACTACCTTAATATATAGTCATTCGAAATGGTCAAGTGGTAAGTCTTCTCGTTTAGCAAGAAAATGTGCAGACATGGTAAGACGATCAACAATGACCCATATTTCATAATTCCTTCTAGGTGCCTTTTGTATCCCCAAGGCAAAGTCCATCTTAATATTATCCAATTTCCACTCAGGTATGGGATGAGGTTGCATGACTCCCCCAGGCAGTTGCCTTCCATATTTCACTTGTTGACTAACCAAACATCATGACACAAAATCAGCAATCTCCCTCTTCATGTTGTCCCACCAAAAAATGTTCCTTCTAATCTCTATACATCTTAGTGCTACCATTGTGTATAGAGAAATTCGAGCAATGATCATCATCCAACAATTCCCTTTTTAGATCAGGTATGTTAGGAACACAAAGTCTCTTCCCAAATTTCAAAATTCCATCTTCATATATGAATTCACCCAATCTCCCATCTTCATAGCATAAATTTTCTTTTGAAACTCTTCCTCATCAGCCTTTGAACATTTTATAATTTCTACTAAAGATGGTTTGGCAACCATTTTAAAAAGTATTGATGTTTCACCTTCCATGATTATTTCCATTACCACTTTCACTAGATCAATGAAAATAGGATACTTTTCAACTCTCATTTTGTTTAAAACTCCATGATTCTATCTACTCAAAGCATCTGCCACCTTATTTTCCTTCCCCGAGGGGTAGTGTATTGTGAAATCCTAATCCTTGATTAGTTCAAGCCATCTCTTTTTTCCTTATGTTGAGCTCTTTCCGGGAGAAAATACACCTCAAACTCTTTTGATTGGAATATATCTCACATTTTTCACCATAGAGATAATATCTCCATATCTTCAAATAGAATATTATAGTTGATAACTCAAGATCATGAGTGGGATAGTTTTTATCATGAATGTTTAGCTTCCGTGATGCATTGGAAATAAATCTATCATTCTACATAAGGACACAACCAATTCCTTTCTTTTAAGAATCACTATAAATAACAAACCCATCATTCTCCAATGGTAGAGTCAAGATAAGAACATTGAATAATATTCTCTTCAGTTCTTCAAAACATTCTTCACACTCTTTTGTCTAAAAAAAATTAACCCCTTTACGTGTGAGATTTGTTAATGGGTTATCCAACCAGGAAAACTTTTGTACGAAATGTCGATAATAACCTATTAAAACCAATAAAACTGCATACCTCAATTATATACATTGGTGCTGTCCATTCTTGGATCGCCTTGGTCTTTGAAGGATCAACAAATATTTCATCCTTAGAGAAAATATGGACAAGAAAAGAAATCTCCAAAATCCATAATTCACACTTGCTAAATTTCCCATATAATTCATTTCGTCAAAGAGTCTTTAGAATAATGCGCAAGTGATTTTTAAGATCTTCATAGCTTTTGGAGTATACTAAGATATCATCAATAAATACCACTAAAAATTCATCAAGATAATCCATGAAAACTCTATTCATTAGATCCATGAAGATAGAGGGTGCATTAGTCAATCCAAAAGGCGTTACTGTAAACATGTAATTCCCTAACTAATTCGAAATGAAGTTTTCGGAATGCCTTCCTTTTTCATACACAACTAATTATATCCAAATAGAAGGTCAATCTTTGAAAAACATTGAGCTCCATGAAGTTGGTCAAATAAATAATCAATGTGAGGTAGGGGATACTTTTTTTTATTGTTATAGCATTGATCTCCCTATAGTCAATGCACAACCTCATAGATCCATCTTTCTTCTTAACAAAAAGAATAAGGGAACCCCATAGTGAAACAATAGGGTAAATAAATCCTTTATTACTCAATTCCTCTAGTTGTTTTTTTAGTTCCACTAATTCCATAGTGTCCATTCTATAAGGGGTCTTCGATATGGGCCATGAACTAGGAATTAAATCAATGGAAAACTTAATTTCTCATTCTGTAGGATGTCCAGGTAAATCATCTATCAACATATTCTTGCACAACAGGTGTGTACTCTATTTGAACATTCCTTTCCTCACCCACAATTATTTTATTCTCTTCCTCCCCAATAATTGAATTTAGTTGTTCTACTGGGGGTGGATGTAGATAAGAATTATATGGTGATGTTTCTGATCTTAAGATAAGGTACTCCTTATCATCATTAAGAATTGTAACTTCCTTATTCTTATAATAAATTTTTTCATCATTGTCTGAAAGCCAATCCATACTAAGGATTATATCAATTTCAATCATAGGTATGATAATGAGATCAGTAGATAAATAACATTTATATTCCCTAATGGGAACTGATTCACAAAACATTGTTTCAATGATACTTTCCTTAAGTGTTTTAACTGACAACTCCCTTGTTAAGTCAAATTGAAAATATCTAATTTTCTTAGCAAACTGGGAAGATATGAAACAATGCGATTATCCAGAATCAAAAAAAGAATTTTCTAAACTTCAGGAAACCATTAAATTACCTACTACCACATCTTTTGGAGCTTCAATCTTAGCACTAGTTATAGCATAAGCATGGACTTGATCCAATGGCCTTTTCTGAGGTAAGTTTCCTTGGCTCTTAAGACATTCATTTTTATAATGTCCCCTTTCACTACAATTGTAGCATTCAACATTGACATCTTCTTTCTTCCCCTTATAATCATGAGCTTGGAAGCCTTTTTCACAACACTTATAATAGGCTCCCATCCCCTTCAAGTAAGTACCGGGGTCTTAATTCCCACATTTAATGCAAGATCGATATTCAAATTTTTTTTTCTTCCCCTTATTTTCATATTTAGAGTGTTCAGCAGATCTCATCTTCTCTTGCTTTTCTTTAAAGTTGTATGACTTAGAAAATTCCTTTTTTGTCTTGATAGCACATGAGACAATATCTTCGTATTATTAGAAGGATTGTGAGAATAATTCTCGCTAGAGAAATGGTTTTAACCCATCAAATAATAGAACAATCTTACTCCTTGGGTTACATATATAATATGCTTCATGCCTTTCTAACCATGTAAAGTTAGCCTCATACTTTGCAACATTCTCATCCTCCTTTTGCCTCAGACTCGGAAATTTCCATTCTATATCTGCTCGATGCTTGTGAGGAAAGAATTTTTCTAAGAAAATCTCTTTAAAATCACCCCATTCCATATTTGATACTTTTTCATATTCCTTTGTGTTTTGAATAAATGACCACCATTGATCTGCATCTCTCGTTAGGCGATAAACAGCCATGAAAACTTTTTCCCTTTCGCTACACCCCAAAGTGTGAAATATTTTCTCTAAGGAATTTATCCATTGCTTAGCTACTAATGGATATTTACTCCCATTGAATATTGGTGTTTTTTTCCTCATGAAGTAGTCTGACCTTGATCCTCCATGTTGTGGATTAGGTTTCTCCATACGGGTAATGTTATTATACATAACCTGAGTGAGTTGTCCCACTATGGTGATAAGCTGATCAGCACTAGTTGTTTCACTAGATCCACTATAATTATCTTGAGTAGGAGGTAAATACCTATTAGGATTACGTGCATTGATATGGCTTCCATTCCTTCCACTAGAAACTATTTCTAAACAATGGAATACACTAGATTAGATTATGAATCACAATACATAATTCCAAACATTTTAAATAGTTTACATAAATTCAACAGTTTATGGATATAATCCATAAACATAAAAGTGTTTTCTTTGAGAAATTATATACTCATAAAACCTTCATAATGGTTTGTAAAGAAAATGAAAATTATCTTAAGCATATCACCCGAGAGTGTCGTAACCAAGAGTACAGCAAGGCCCGTTGTCCTGCATCAGTTCCCGTTCGAGTCTAGCTCAAAGCGGTGTTTTTGGGTTTTACCCCGAGGTACATCTATGCTAGAGAAGCCTCTACCTGCTCATTTCTAGACTGGGATGTATTGCTTGGAAAATTCACAATATCTCTATAATACCAAAATTCTAGTAAGTTATTCTATATTATTCCTCAAAGTCTATCTTAGGATAATGTGCTCTAATTAGAGTTTTTATAAACCTATCTTCCAATGTTTGTAATAAACTTCCTCTAATACCAATTGTAATTCCCCGACCCTAGTTACCCAGTGTTGGTGCATTATTACATAACATAAGCATGATCACATAAGATCATGTCTCGAAAGACCGGTTAGTTTATTAGCCTTGTAAATACTAGATACATTCATAAGATTTACATTACATTATAAAATTAAAAACTACAACAACATAGTATCCATAGGCCACACTCATATCTCTTAGACTATCCCCGCAAGTGGGTTATAATATACTTCTTCGCATCCTGGGAAAAATTAAACATAGAAAGGGGTGAGCTCAGATTCTCAGTAATGAGAACAATATAGCAGAAACATTCATAAATAAGCATAAACATTTAAGGCAATGTAAGACTAGAACAAAATAATTCTAAACATGAACTTTATAATAATATTGTAGATATAAATTCAAATAATTCCATTTACTTATTCACATGGATATTCTACTAGTCGAATAATCACATGCAATATCAATAACCACTTTCATAATGATGGAATGCATAATGCCAGACTTTATAACCACATATTCAAGGCCTTGTGCCAAGACTAAAAATAAGATTTTGTCAAGGTCTTGTGCCAAGAAACTAGTTTGTCTCATGAGACCTACAGATGCATCGAGGAGCTATAACAGTCTCCACCCTTCACTTACTAAGTCCAATGCATTCCTCATATGAAAAGCTTCAAATATAACATAAAAAATCGTATTAAAACTAGCATAATAAATGTCAATACTTTCTCCATAAACCATGAATGGTGTGAAAATAACACATCCACAGTCAAACATATCACAAAACCTTCAATAAAATATGGAATTTTTGTATCATAATAAATCAACTTCAATTAATCTTAAAATCCATCAAAAGATGTTGACATAGATGAAACCAAAACATTTATTAGAGAAATATCTCTTTCTATTTTGAAATCATTTAATAGTCACATAATTATAAATAGAACATTTATTTTTAAAATATTCTTATAATCTTGTAAGGGAAGCTTCGATGATGTTATAATGGTAGAAAATAGGTGCACTCGTCGTATAATCTAAAAAACGTTCTTACCTTAATTTTTTCAAAAAGGTCATAAAGTACGTTGTTTAGAAATTGACGGAATGATTCTTTTAAAAACATATAAGGTCAAATAAGGTTATAAATTACTTCAAACCATTATATATTAAATAGTAAAAATGTTTTGGAATACATTTTTAAGAAAGATGGATGTGGATGATAAAGAAATCCCAGTAGATACTTACGTAAAAACAATCTTGAATAATAAAGATATTGTGAAATTAACCCTTACCTTGTAATTTTCCTTAGACGAGGGTATGTTGACCTCTTGTATAATAGTTAAAACATTGTTATTAAATTATACAACAACTATATACATAAATATTATATCATATATGATCTTCTAATATTTCTTTGTTAATGATATTTCAGTAGTATCATTGTTCCGGGTGTTAACTGATTTGTTTTCCTCTATATAATTTGTTACGTAAGTAATGTTTGTTATGGATAAAACGTATATTATTCATATTAAGAATTATATTAAGTCTTTAAACATTTTTTTTAATCATCAAATGAAAATTAGTCTTGAGTGCATACGGTGGGGAATTAATCACATCGCATTTGTGGAGACGGTAATCCGTACGTACTCACGAGCAACAATATCATTCTTTTGATATTAAAATCATATATAATTGGGTGGTATATTATATATACAGAATCATTATCATATTATATTTATTATTGAAATCATTTTTACTCATTATTATACCCATCCAAATGATGAAGTGTTTGAATAACAAACTACACCACGGCGTGGAGACGGTAATCCATACGTACGCACGTATAGTGACTTTGTCATATATAGGATGGATAGAAAAATGAATATAGTTGTACCATTTTTATAATAACATCACATTATATATAAGATACTAGAGTTATTATTTTTTAATGGTAATAGTAAAGAATGAATAAGTGGAATAAGAAAAGAACTTGAAAGAGGTGATTAAATATTTACCACTTCTTCAGGTTCTTCCATTTGATTTGATCAAAAGGGCTCTTTAGGTTGGATTTCTAACCAAAGGAAGGCCTCTAGGATGAAGGGATCACAGTTAGGATGATATATGGGTAGGTTTGGAAGATCCAAATGGCATTGAAGGTGTGAAGTTGAGAGAAGGGTATGTTCCCTTATATAAGTGGGGTGACAGGAACCTTAGTAAAAGATTGAAATATTTTTTTATAATAAATTTTTTTCTATTTCTAATGGCTCAAAAATGAATTATTTAAATAATAAGGTGAGTATGGGTCGAAAACCCCTCAACAAATAGGTTTTAGATAGGTTTGGGTCACTATATTACACTTATCTTTTAGATTTAACTCTTAGTTAAATAGATTGACATTTACCATGTCACTTTGTATTTTTATATTATATGGTTAATAAACTTACAATAAACTTCAAAAAGAACACCAAGTGGTTCGTTAATGATACACCTATCATTATATAAGTATTTTGAACGAACAATATATTTTTAGGATTATTATATCAACCAATAATATTGTATTTGTTTTAAAAACTCATTTATGTCAATTTTGACATTATTTAATAATTGATTTTCTTAAAGTCTTAACAAGTTTATTAATTAAAAATAAATACATTTAATCGACCCAAAGATGTCATATTAACCTAGAATATTAGTTTAATTCATTAAAAGTATCAAATTAGATTTATATGGATATTTATAATATCAATTATGTTAATCTTTCATTAATATGGTAATTACTGCATCATCATTGTGTCATAAATAAATTTATTTTTTAATTTCTAAAACTTATAAATAAAATAATATTATGTAGGAAATAATTTTATCTATCTAATGAATTTTTATAGTCTAATTTATATTGTGTGTTACCCTATATTAAAAATGGTTTAGTTATTAAACATTGAATTTAACTCTTTTAACTCTTCTTTAAATAAAATAAAAGTAAATGTCCTAATATAATCCAAGTGGACCAAAGAGGTTCATATTTTATTCCTAAGTCTGTTTTTGGTCGAATTATACTTATCAAATAGAATTAGGATGTGTGTTAGGGTAATAATAATATCATTTTTACCCTTAATTACCCTATTTACTTTTAACCGTGGTAAAAAAAGTAAAAAGTTACTATTCACCAAAAATTATTTTCATCTTATTGAACCAAATTTTACTTTTTGATATCAACCATGTCTCTCATATTATTTAAATTCAACTTATAGAAGTGGTAAAATTATCTTTTATACCAATTTGGAAATACTCCGAGGAGGTGGGTAAAAGATAGTAAAAAGTTCAATAATATTTTATATATATAAACTCATTATAAAATGACTCAAATGAATTAAATTGAAATTATATAGGTACTATGTATCTATTTTGACCTAAAATAAATTTAAATAAAATAAATAATTATTTAAATAAAAATTTGGTTTTAAACAATAACTCAGTGTTTTTCAGTATTCATCAAAAATTGAAGGTTTTTAGAAAAATAACAAAACATCACCCTAAGCTAATTTCGATATTCCAAATCCAAAAATGAAGTAAATTTTAAAGATAAAATTTATAAAATTTTAAAAATTGGGTATTACTATTAATAACGGCTAGTTTGATTGGTCGTGGTGTGTTAGAATCTCGAAGTTGCATACAATGCAAGCTATTGCATTATTCAAAGGGAAATATACCATGGAAGCTTGGGGTGTTACACTCAGTTTTTCACATAACCATCCATATACATATACAATTATCAAGAACCATTACATAATCATAACATATTAGCAAGCATAAAGGAAAAAAATAACATTTCCACATTTCAATCACAATATATCATTTCAAGATATTGATATAAACAATCCATCCACAAAATAAATTTCAATACCAAAATACATAAAAAGGGAATAAGGTATTTATTTTCTTTCTAAACACATTAAGAATTATAGATGAATCTAAATATCAAATAATGTCCACAATGGTATAAATGTCATTGTCGCCACATACGTTAAAAACAGATATTCCTTTTTTCATTTAGAAAAATGCTTCATAGAAAAAGATTCCATTTGATAACCTATGAATGGAATTAAAAATTCAAAAAGGTTTATTGTAAACTATATAAAATAATGAGGTGTATATTATCAAAATATACCTCATTGAAAGGAAATTGAGACGAAGTCCCTTACCATGAGTTCGACACATCACGTAAAATCATCATTTTCCTGAATAATAAGTATTGGATAATTTATACTTGTTTTAGAACCTTTTTAAGTTTATTATTACTTTTATATCACTTATTACCATGTAATAAAAACAACATAATTATTTAAGTTCATATTGGACGTTCAGTCGATATTCGATACGTTAGTCAAAAATGAACTTAGTGTGGTTTCAATAGTCCATATGGTCTTAAGTCCATCATATCCAGAATAATATTCATGAAAAAATAATATATTTTATACCTCAATTATACTATTAAATCAAACCATTTATTTATGGTATGAAAAATGAACAACGTTATATTCGTGGAGATTGTAGGTCGTACATATGCACAAGTGACATTTTCCATTTTTCATTGATCATTATTGAAATAAGGTAATTATTATTTCACCTTTCCAAAATGATCATAAAATTAGTGACATCATAATAATTATTTTAATATATTTATATAAATCATAAA
Source organism: Viscum album (assembly GCA_963277665.1). NCBI lineage: Eukaryota > Viridiplantae > Streptophyta > Magnoliopsida > Santalales > Viscaceae > Viscum > Viscum album. The sequence continues at coordinate 856,910,640 of OY728145.1, forward strand.
AGTGATGTGGTGAATAAAAAACAACTAGTATCCCTTCATGGAGGTGATAGTTCACATGTATGCACGAACGACGTTATCATTTTTATATGCCTGGAAATTAAAAACCTAATAGATATATTAGTATTTTAAAATTATAAATATTTTATGAATATCATATATAATTATTTAATCTGTCACTATAACTATTCATGATATATTCATATGGAAAATGAATTGATTGGTTCATGGAGGTGATAGATCACACATACGAACGAATGGTTAATTCCATTCCCATTCAATGGAAGTGTAGATTTATTTAGATGATGATATTAAAATAATAAAATCTCAGTATATTGAGGATACTGGAGTTATTATTTCATCTTGTAAGAATAATAATTCAAGGTAGTGATTGATGAAAGAAAATATAAATACCAAAATAAAAAGATGCATCTTCTTCGGTTGATCAATTTTGAAGAACATGTTAAGACCTTTAAGAAGGGTGTTATATATAAAATAAATCCTAATGAATGAGGGGAGGAATTATAGTAATGGTTTTGGTCAGATTTTGGCTGAAAAAAAGGGTTATAGATGTGTTCGTACTAGAAAATAGTGCGTACCTTTTGATATGAGATGGGAGGGGTACCCTTGGAAACACTTAAAATATTAAATTAATATAAATTAATATTTTAATCCAAATGAATTAAACTTGAGATATTTCAAAAATATGTTTATTATAGTTCTAAATCCTCTCATAAAATATTTTTAGACATGTATTGATATTATTTAAAACCATATCATTTCATCTTATCCTTAATTATTCTCATTTAATTTTTATTGTGGTTACAACATTTTAAAAATTAAGAGGGAATAAATTTTACTTATATGGGGTAAATTTCCCATAATTCCACACATTATGAACTTTTATACTTTATGATAGTAAATTTTTAATTGATAAATATTCTTATTATATTTAAATAATGTCATTAATTGTTTAAAAAATATCTATACTGTCCATTTTGACATTATTCATTTCATTGATTTTAATTAAAATACAAAAAAAAGAGATAAATTCAATAAAAAAAATCCATTAAATTTAATCATATTATGTCATAGTCACCTATAAAATTCGTTTATGGAAATAAATATTTCAAATTATATTTATTTTAAAATTATTAATATCTTTTATTTGATTCTTTTTTTAATATGACAATTACTACATCATCTTAGGGTCATAATTAAACTAAATTGTTTAATTCCAAAAAAATAGAAATAAACTACCATGATTTAAGTAATATTATTATATTTCTTCATAATATATATACTAGACGAAATCCTTGAACTCCCCGACCCCAGTTTCCCAGAGCCGGTGCATTACTTCGTAACATTGGTATGATCACAAAAGATCAAGTCTCGAAAGACCGATTAGTTTAGTAGCCTTGGAAACACTAGATACATTCATAAATGTTACATTACATCGTAAAGTGAAAAACTACAATAACAAAGTCTCCATAGACCACACTCATATCCTCTTCTGACAATCCATGTAGGTCATTCATAAAAAACTTCTTCACATCCTGGAAAATATTAAAACATTGAAATGGGTGAGCTCAGATGCTCAGTAAGGATAAAAATATTGCGGAAGCTTTCGTAAATAAACATTAACATTTAAGGCAATGTATAACTAAAACAAAAGCCTTTTTAAACTTGAACTTCAGCATAATATGGAAAAAATAAAATTAAATAATTCCATTTACTTACTCACGTGGATATTCTACTAGTCTAATAATCACATGAAATATCAATAACTACTTCCATAATGATGGAATGCATAATGCCATACTATCATAACCACGTAGCCAAGGCCTCGTGCCAAGACCACAATTAGGATTTTTTCAAGGTCTCGTGCCAAGACACTAGTTTGTCTCATGAGACCTACCGATGCATCGAGGAGCTATAGCGGGCTCCGCCCGTCACTTATTAAGTCCAATGAATTCCTCATATGAACAGGTTTAAACATATCATAAACCATAACATAATCGTATCAAATAAAACATGCATAAAGGAAACATAAAATGTCCACATTTCAATCACAAGATATCAATACAACACATTGATATAGTAAAAACACTTTCAAAACCATTTTCAATACCAAAATAAAAGAAAAGGAAAACATGGTATTTATTTTTCTTTTTTTAAAAAAAGTTTTGGCTTATAGAGGAAGCCAAAACTCAAATAATGGTCACGGTGGTGGAGAATTTGTTGTCGCCGCATACGTAAGAAAAACATTACTTTTTTTCATTTAGTAAAATCGCTTTGTATAAAAAGATTCCTTTTGAATAAAAGTAAAATTCAAAGGGGTTTATACACCGTATAAATGAAAGTTGTGTATAAAACCAAATATGCCTCAATGAAAGGTGATTGAGATGAAGTCCTTACAAAGAACATTTTTAAAATAAAATAGATCTATTATGTGTATTAATTATAAGTACACATAAATAAATTACAAATACAAGATATGACATAATAACATCATGACATAATTTGAAAGTAGAAGATTAACCCAAAGAATGGAAATTGGGTTAAGAAATTCCCTTACCTCATGTCTGAATTCACTCGACCGTTATTTGATCTCCTGAATAATAAACAAGAGTTAATCTCTACCTTCTTAATAACCTTTTTAAAGTTCATTATTCCATTTATATCACTTATTACAATGTCATGAACATTATGTAATAATTTAAGTTTATAACGGTCGTTTTGTAGATCTTAGGTACTTGATTCAAAAATAAACTTCTTATAATTACAAGTTGGTCATGTGGTGAAATATCCCTTATATCCAGAATTATATTCATGATTTAGATATCATATATCTCATATATATCCAGTATATACATGCATTTATATTATTCCATAACGTTTAGAGGTAAGAAATGAAATGCACCGTTCATGGAGACGGTAAGCCGTACGTACGCATGAACGCTACATTCATTTCTATTTCATATTTAAGGAAATAATAATGATATAAAGGTATATTATAATTCCAGTATTATATAATATATAATATCATTTACTCCATCCTTTATACATCCCACATATGGCATTAACGATTCAAATCACTTTGAGGGGGCGGTAGTCCGCACTTCCTAAAATCAAAATATCGCGTTTACCCATAATGGAAACAATAAAGGTATTCCATAAATGAAAAATACAGAACCGTAAGTAAAAAATAAACATATTATATATCATATATAAATATAGTGACATATTAATGGCCACCTTTTAAGGTGTTATATGATTGTTGAACAATCATCGTTTCGTGAGGCAGAAATTCGCCATCCACAGAAACAGTATGTTCTTTAACCATTAGATATAGGTGTGTGTAAGTGTAGCTAGAATACTTCTTATAAAAACATCCTAGTATATTGAGGATACTGTTGTTGTTACAAAAGAAATGAATAAAAAGATTTTAGGGGGTTGGATAAGCAAAATAAAACAAAATAACATAAGAGAAGACATTACCTTAAAATCGGGTAACTCTTTGATTTGAGCCAAAGGCTTCCTTGGGAAGAATTCTTCCCAAATTGAGGCTTCTAGGATTAAGGGAGGGAAGTTGGGAGAGTATTTGGTCAGAGTTTGGCCGAGCCAAAAGGCTTTTAAAGTGTGAGTAAGGTGGTAGTGGGGGGGCCCTTTTTTAAGTGGAGAGGAGGGGCACTCTTGGAAAGTAATAAAATGTTACTTTACTATACAATGATTTTCAAATTCTAAAGGTCCCACACTTATATAATTCAAGTATAAGGTGATAAGGGTTCTAAATATTCTCATCCAATAGGCTTTGGACAAGTGTAATGCTTAGATGTTACATTATCCTTCCATTTTGTTAAAATTGTTAATTAATGAGGTAATCGTTGTGTCATCATGGTGTCATAAATAATTTAATTTATTTAATGTATAAAAATTATAAAAAAATATAATTATGTATGAAATATTTTTAGATTTCTAATTAATATTTATAGTAAAAAATATTACTTGTATAACCCCATTTAAAAATTGTTTTAGTAAAACAACTCTTGTTTGTGACATTTTTATTTTAACATTAAATAAAAAGTTATTTATGTCATTTTCCTACCAAAGTGGCTCCATGGGGTCCCCAAGTTGACCCATGGATTGTATAAGTCATCCATGACACATCCAATAGGAGTAGGATAAGTTTAAAGGTAATTTAATATTTTTATAATACCATTTTTACCATAAATTTCACTAATTACCTTTAATCGCTATTAATTAAACTTAAAAGTTACTATTCACCAAAAAATTATTTTCACCCCATTGAACAAAATTTTACTTCCTAATGACAACCATGTATGTAGGATTTTTCAAAATAAAATCACAAAGTGGTAATATTTCATTTAAATGAAAAATCAGTTATTTAACCACCACTTAGGGTTTCACTATTCATCAAAAATTGAAGTTTTTCAGAACAATGCCAAAATTTCACCCTAAGCTATAAATGATATTCTGAATTCAAAAATGATGTCTATTTTAAAAAATTCAAAACATATAAGTTTCATTAATTAATTTTATAATTAATTCCTATTGTCATAACAAATAGTGTGTTTTTAAGAAACAATATATATCAAATGATTGACAATTGTTTATGTCTAATTTCAAAGTGAAATTAATTATAATGAACACCATTGGATAAAATGGTAAAAATATATTCTAATTATACTTTAAAACCACTAAATAGTATAATTTATCACTAAAAATTATTTTTATTAAAAAAGTTGTTTTTAAGTATTCTTCACTATTCATAAAAAATTGGAAGTTCTCAGAAAATTACAAAAATTTCAACTTAGGATAACTCTGATATTCCGAATACTAAAATGAAGTCCATTTGGAAAGATAAAATTTATAAAATTTCAAAAAGTAGGTACTACTGTTCATAACGGCTACTTTGATTGGTTGTGGTGTGTGTTAGAACTCGAAGTTTCGTACAACACACGCTACTATATTATTCAAAGAGAAGTGTACCGTGGAAGCATGGGGTGTTACATTCTCCCCTCCTTCAAATAATTTAGTCCTCGAAATTTCATATAATATCACTGTATAAAAAGACTCGGGTGATTCTTCATCATAAGTTCCACGGGTTTCCACGTTTCCTCCTCTATCTTATGGTTTCTTCATAGAACTTTTACCAGACGAGTCGTCCGGTTTCTCAGCACTTGTTCTCTTGTATCAATAATCCTGACAGGCTATTCACAATAAGACAGATCAGGTTCCAGTTCTAATTCCTCATAGGTGAGTACATGCGTTGGGTCGGGCATGTATTTTCTCAACAGTGATACATGGAATACGTCATGAACTTTGGAGAGACTTGGCGGCATTGCGAAATGGTAAGCTACAGCCCCAATTCATTCTAGAATTTCAAAGGGTCCGATGTACCTGGGACTCAATTTACCCTTCTTACTGAAACGTATAACTCCCTTCCATGGTGATACCTTCAAGAAAACATGATCTCCTGCCTAAAACTCCAAATCCTTCCTTCGATTTTCAGCATAGATCTTCTTCCTACTTTGAGCTGCTTTGATGTGGTTTTGGATTACCTTCACCTTTTCCATCGTTTCCTCCACTAGTTCTGGGCCTACAAGTTTTCTTTCACTAACCTCATCCCAACATGTTGGTGTGTGACATCTCTTTCCGTATAACGGTTCATATGGTTCCATCTGAATACTTTAATGGAAGCTATTGTTATAGGAAAACTCTACCAGAGGTAAATATTGATCCCACATTCCATGAAAGTCAAGTGAGCATGATCTCAACATGTCTTCTAAGGTTTGAATAGTTCTTTCTGATTGTCTATCTGTTTGAGGGTGGTAACCAGTGCTCAAATGAAGTTCAGTATCCAAGGCCTTCTGAAGACTTTTCCAGAATCTTGATGTAAAGAGGGGATCACGATCCGAGACAATTGACAGGGGTACTCCATGAAGTCTCAGAAATTCATTAATATATAGTCTTGCTAGACGTTCAAGTGGAAGATCTTCCCTTATAGCAAGAAAATGTGCTGACTTGGTGAGACGATCAACAATGACCCATATTGCATCATTCCTTCTAGGGGTCTTTGGTAGTCCCATGACAAATTCCATCGTAATATTATCCCTTTTCCACTCAGTTATGGGAAGAGGTTGCAATACTCCACCAGGATATTGCCTTCCAGCTTTCAATTGTTGGAAAACCATACATATTGACACAAAATCGGCAATCTCCCTTTTCATGTTGTCCCACCAAAAATTTCCCTTTAAATCTCTATACATTTTAGTGCTCCTAGGGTGTATAGAGAAATTGGAACTGTGAGCATCATCCAACAATTCCCTCTTTAAATCAGGTATATCGAGAACACAAAGTCTCCTCCCAAATTTCAAAATTCCATCTTCATAAACAAAGTCACTCAATCGCCCATCATTCACAGCTTTAATCTTCTTTTTCAACACTTCATCATCAGACTGAGAACTCTTTATCCTTTCTAGTAAATATGGTTTGGCAACCATTTAAAAAAGTTTTGATGTTTCACCCTCCATGGTGATTCCCATATCCATCATTACTAGATCCATGAAAATAGGATCCCTTTCCACTCTCATCATGTTCAAAACTCCATGATCTTTTCTACTCAAATCATCTGCAACCTTATTTTCCTTCCCTGGGTGGTACTGTATCGTGCAATCATAATCCTTGAGTAGTTCAATCCATCGTCTTTTCCTCATGTTGAGTTCGTTTTCTGAGAAAATATATTTCAAACTATTGTGATCGGTATATATCTCACATTTTTCACCATAGAGATAATGTCTCCATATCTTCAAGGCAAAGATTATAGCAGCTAACTCAAGATCATGAGTAGGATAGTTATGCTCATGAATTTTTAGCTGTTGTGATGCATAGACAATAAACCTATCATTCTGCATAAGGACACAACCAAGTACTTTCATTGATGTATCACTATAAATAACGAACCCATCATTCCCTGATGGTAGAGTCAATATAGGAGCATTGACTAATCTTCACTTCAGTTCTTCAAAACATTCTTCACACTCTTTTTTCCAGACAAATTTATCCCCTTTACGTGTGAGCTTCGTCAATGGGTTAGACAATCGGGCAAAATTCTGGACAAAACGTCGATAATAACCTGCCAAACCAATAAAGCTGCATACCTTAGTTATAATCGTCGGTGCTGGCCATTCTTGGATTGCCTTGGTCTTAGAAGGATCAACGGAAATTCCATCCTTAGAGACAATGTGGCCAAGAAAAGAAATCTCTTGAAGCCAGAATTCACACTTGCTAAACTTCCCATATAATTAATTCCTTCTAAGAGTCTTCAAGATAATGCGCAAGTGATTTTCATGATCTTCGTAGATTTTGGATTACACCATGATGTAATCAATAAATACCACCACAAAATCATCTACATATTCCTTGAAAACTCTATTCATTAGATCCATGAATACAGAAGGTGAATTAGTCAATCCAAATGGCATTACTGTAAACTCGTAATGCTCGTACCTTGGTCGAAATGCTGTCTTCAGAATGTCTTCCTTCGTCACACACAACTGATGGTATCCAGATCGAAGGTCAATCTTTGAAAAGTATTGAGCTCTATGCAATTGGTCAAATAAATCATCAATGCGAGGTAGGGGATACTTTTTCTTTATTGTTATAGCATTGATCTCCCTATAGTCAACGCACAACCTCATAGATCCATCTTTCTTCTTAACAAAAAGGATAGGGGCTCCCCCTGGAGAAACACTTGGGTGAATAAATCCCTTATTAATCAATTCCTCTAGTTGTTTCTTCAGTTCAACTAATTCCACAGTGGCCATCTTATAAGGGGTCTTCAATATAGGCTTTGATCCAGGAATTAAATCAATGGAAAACTCAACTTCTCATTCTGAAGGATGTCCAGGTAAATCTTCTGGAAACACATCTTCATATTCTTTCACAATAGGTGCATCCTTTATTTGAACATTAATTCCCTCACCCTCAGTTATTTCATTCTCTTCCTCCCCAATAATTGAATTTAGTTGAGCTACTGGGGGTGGATCTAATTAATAATTAGGTGGTGACGATTTTGCTTTAAAAATAAGGTGTTCCTTATCATCATCATCAAAAACCATAACCTCCTTCTTCTTACAATAAATTTTTGCATCATAGTCCGAAATCCAATCCATTCCGAGGATTATATCAAACTCAATCATAGGTATGACAATGAGATCAGCGGAAAATGAACAATTATGTGCTCTAATGGGGACTGATTCACAAAATATTGTTGGAATAATACTTCCCTTAGGAGTTTTAACTGACAATTATCTTGTTGAATCAAATTGGAAATATCTAATTTTATTAGCAAACTGGGAAGATATGAAACAATGTGATGATCTAGAATCAAATAATGCATTTTCTAAACTTGAGGAAACCATTAAATTACCTGCCACCACGTCTTTCGGAGCTTCAACCTCAGCAGTAGTGATAACATAAGCTTGGCCTTGATCCCCTGGCCTCTTCTGAGGTAAGTTCCCCTGACGCTTAGGACATTCATTTGCATAATGTCCCATCTCTCTACAATTATATCATTCCACATTTAAAGTAACTTTCTTTCCCTTGCAATCATGATCTTGGTGGCCTTTTTCACCACACTTGTAACAGACTTCCATTCCCTTCAAGCAAGTACCAGGGTGTTTCTTTCAACATTTACTATAGGACTAATATTCAACTCTTCCCTTCTTCCCATTATTTCCATTTCTAGATTGATCAGAAGATCTCTTCTTTTCATTCTTTACTTTAAAGTCATAAGACTTAGACAATTCCTTTTTCGTCTTGATAGCACAAGAGACAATATCTTCGTATGACAAGAAGGTTTGTGAGACTAATTATCGACGGAGAAATGGTTTTAACCCATCAAAGAAATGATCAATCTTACTTCTTGGGTTACGTATATAATCTGCAGCATGTGTTGCTAACCTTGTAAAGTTGGCCTCATACTTTGCGACATTCTCATCCTCCTTTTGTCTCAGACTCAGAAATTTCCTTTCTATATCTGCTCGATGGTCACGAGGAAACTTTTTTTCTAAGAAATGCTCTTTGAACTCCCTCCATTCCATATTTGATACTTCATCATCTTCCTTTGTGTTTTGAATTAGCAACCACCACTGATCGGCATCACCAGTGAGGCGGTAAACTGCCATGACAACCTTCTCCCTTTCGCTACTCCCCAAGGCATTGAATATTTTCTCTAAGGAGTTTAGCCATTGCTCAGCTACTAATGGATTTTTACCGCCATTAAATGTTGGTGGTTGTTTCCTCATGAAGCGGTCTAACATTGATCTTCCACGTTGCGGATCAGGGTGCTCCATACGAGTAAGGTTATTATTCATAACCTGAGTGAGTTGTCCCAGTATGGTAATAAGTTGATCAACACCAGTTGTATCTCCAGATCCACCATAATTATCTTGAGCAGGAGGGCAATCCCTACACAGAGTGCGTGCATTGATACGGTTTCCATTCCTTCCACTAGGTTCCATTTCTAAACAATGGCATAAACTAGATTAGTTTATGAATCATTCTTAACATAAATTGAACTATTTATTGATATAATCCATAATCATAAAAAAAATTCTTTGAGGGATTATGTACTCATAAGCCCTTCATAATGGTTTGTAAAGAAAATGATAATTATCCTAAGCATATCCCCCGGGAGTGTCGTAACCAAGAGTGCAGCAAGGCCCGTTATCGTGCACCAGTTCTCGTTCGATTCTAGCTCAAAGAGGTGTTTTTGGGTTTTACCCCTAGGTACATCTGTGCCAGATCCGCCTCTACCTGCTTGTATCTAGAAAGGGATGTATTGCTTGGAAAACTCACAAAATCTATATAATACCAAAATTCTAGGAAGTTCTTCTATACTAATCCTCAAATTCTATCTTTGGGCTACGTGATCTAATCAGAGTTTATCTAAATCTAGCTTCCAAGGTTAGTACTAAACTGCCTCTGATACCAACTGTAATGCCCTAACCCCAATTCCTAGAGCTGGTGCATTACTTCGTAACATTGGAATGATCACAAAATATCAAGTCTTGAAAGACCGATAAGTTTAGTAGCCTTGGAAACACTAGATACATTCATAAATGTTACATTACATCATAAAGTGTAAAACTACAATAACAAAGTCTCCATAGACCACACTCATATCCTCTTCTGACAATCCCTGCAGGTCATTCATAAAATACTTCTTCACATCCTGGAAATTATTAAAACATTGAAAGGGGTGAGCTCAGATGCTCAGTAAGGATAACAATATTGCGGAAGCTTTCGTAAATAAACATTTAGATTTAAGGCAATGTATAACTAAAACAAAAGCCTTTTTAAACATGAACTTCATCATAATATGGCAAAAAAAATTAAATAATTCAATTTACTTACTCACATGGATATTCTACTAGTCGAATAATCACATGCAATATCAATAACTACTTTCATAATGATGGAATCCATAATGCGAGACTATCATAACCACGTAGCCAAGGCCTCGTGCCAAGACCACAATTAAGATTTTGTCAAGGCCTCGTGCCAAGACACTAGTTTGTCTCATTAGACCTACCGATGCATCGAGGAGCTATAGCGGGATCCACCCATCACTTATTAAGTCCAATGCATTCCTCATATGAGCAGGTTTAAACATATCATAAACCATAACATAATCGTATCAAATAAAACATACATAAAGGAAACATAAAATGTCCACATTTCAATCAAAAGATATCAATACAACAAATTGATGTAACAAAAACACTTTAAAAACCATTTTCAATACCAAAATAAAAGAAAAGTAAAACATGGTATTTATTTTTCTTTTTTTTAATGTTATGGCTTATAGAGGAAGCCGAAACTCAAATAATGGTCACGGCGGCGGAGAAGTTGTTTTCACTGCATACATAAGAAAAACATTCCTTTTTGTCATTTAGTAAAAATTCTTTGTATAAAAATATTCCTTTTGAATAAAAGTAAAATTCAAAGGGGTTTATACACCGTATAAATGAAAGTTGTTTATAAAACAAAATATGCCTCAATGAAAGGAGATTGAAACGAAGTCCTTACAAAGATCATTTTTAAAATAAAATAGATCTATTATGTGTATTAATTATAAGTACACATAAATAAAGTACAAATACAAGATATGACATAATAACATCAAGACATAATTTGAAAGTAGGAGATTAACCCAAAGAATGGAAATTGGGTTAAGAAATTCCCTTACCTCGTGTCCGAATTCACTTGACCATTCTTTGATCTCCTGAATAATAAACTACTGTTAATCTCTACCTTCTTAATAACCTTTTTCAAGTTCATTATTCCTTTTATATCACTTATTACCATGTCTTGAACATTATGTAATTATTTAAGTTTATAACGGTCGTTTTGTTGATCTTAGGTACTTGAGTCAAAAATAACGTTCTTATAATTACAAGTTGGTCATCTGGTGAAATATCCATTATATCCAGAATTATATTCATTATTTAGATATCATATATCTCATATATATCCAGTATATACAGGCATTTATAATATTCCATAACGTTTAGAAGTAAGAAATGAAATGCACCGTTCATGGAGACGGTAAGCCTTACGTACGCATGAACGCTACATTCATTTCTATTTCGTATTTAATGAAACCATAATGATATAAAGGTATATTATAATTCCATTATAATATCTTATATAATATCATTTACTCCATCCTTTATACATCCCACATATGGCATTGACGATTCAAATAACTTTGAGGGGGAGGTAGTCCGCACTTCCTAAAATCAAAATATCGCATTTACCCATAATGGAAACAATAAAGTTATTCCATAAATGAAAAATACAGAACCTTAAGTAAAACATAAACATATTATATATCATATATAAATAGAGTGACATCTTAATGGCCATTTTTGAAGGTGTTATATGAGTTTTGAACAATCATCATTTCGTGAGGCTGAAATTCTCCATCCAGAGAAACAGTATGTTCTTAAACCATTAGATGTAGGTGTGATTAAGTGTTGCTTTAATACTTCTTATAAAAACATCCTAGTTTATTCAGGATACTTGTGTTGTTACAAAAGAAATTAATAAAAAGAGTTTAGGGGGTTGGACAAGCAAAATAAAACAAAATAATATAAGAGAAGACATTACCTTAAAATCGAGTAACTCTTTTTATTTGAGCCAAAGGCTTCCTTGGGAAGAATTCTGCCCAAAGTGAGGCTTCTAGGAGTAAGTTAGGGAAGTTGGGAGAGTATTTGGGTAGAGGTTGTCCGAGCCAAAAGGCTTTGAATTTGTGAGTAAGGTGGTAGTGGTGGGGGCCTTTTATAAGTGGAGAGGCGGGGCACTCTTGGAAAGTAATAAAATGTTACTTTATTATACATGGAATTTCTGATTCTAATGGTCCCACACCTATATAATTCTAGGATAAGGTGATGAGGGTTCTAAATATTCTCATACAATAGGCTTTGGACAAGTGTGATTCTTATATTTTACATTATTCTTCCATTTTATTAAAATTGTTAATTAATGAGGTAATCGCTGCATCATCATGGTGTCATAAATAATTTAATTTATTTAATGTCTAAAAATTATAAAAAAAATATCATTATGTAGTAAATATTTTTAGCTTTCTAATGAATATTTATAGTCAAAAATATTACTTGTATAACCCCATTTAAAAATAGTAAAACAACTCTTGTTTGTGACATTTTTATTTTAACTTTAAATAAAAAGTTATTTATGTCATTTTCCTACCAAAGTGGCTCCATGGTGTCCCCAAGTTGACCCATGGATTTTATTTGTCTGCCATGACACATCCAATAGGGGTAGGACAAGTGTAAAGGTCATTTCATATTTTTATAATACCATTTTTACCTTAAATTTCACTAATTACCTTTAATCGCGATTAATTAAACTTAAAAGTTACTATTCACCAAAAAATTATTTTCATCCCATTGAAACACATTTTACTTCCTAATGACAACCATGTATGTCGGATTTTTGAAAATCAAATCACAAAAGTGTTAATATTTCATTTAAATGAAAAATCATTTATTTAACTACCACTTACTAGTTTCACTATTCATCAAAAATTGAGGTTTTTCAGAACAATGCCAAAATTTCACCCTAAGCTATAATTGATATTACAAATTCAAAAATGATGTCTATTTTACAAAATTCCAAAAATATAAGTTGCATTAATTAATTTTATAATTAATTCCCGTTGTCACAACAAATAGTGTGTTTTTAAGAAACAATATATATCAAAAGATTGACAATTGTTTATGTCTAATTTCAAAGTGAAATTAATTTTAATGAACACCATTGGATAAAATGGTTAAAATATATTCTAATTATACTTTAAAACCACTCAATAGTATAATTCCTCATTATAAATTATTTTGATTAAAAAAGTTGTTTTTAAGTATTCTTCACTATTCATAAAAAATTGGTAGTTCTCAGAAAATTTCAAAAATTTCAACTTAAGATAACTCTGATATTCAGAATTCTAAAATGAAGTCCATTTGGAAAGATAAAATTTATAAAATTTTAAAATTTAGGTATTACTATTCATAACGGCTACTTTGATTGGTTTTGTTGTGTGTTAGAACTCGAAGTTGCGTACAACACACGCTACTGTATTATTCAAAGAGAAGTGTACCGTGGAAGCTTGGGGTGTTACAAATCCCATGTAAAACTCTATAGTAAAATATATTACATTTTAAAAACATAAGTGTAATGAAAATGGCTATTAATTGAATATAAAATTACATATGCATTAAATTCATCCAAGTGGCTCCAAATGGTCGTAAAATAGTCCCAAGGATACTAATGGTTAGGATACATTCAAAAAATTAAATTATGACAAGTTTTATGGTTGTTTTGAATTATTATAATATTATTTTTCTCTTTAATTTCCCCATTTACCTTTAAGTGAAGTTATGAAATTTGTTACTAATGTTACAATTCAAAGTGTCCAAAAATAAAAGGGACATATTTTAATAATTTGGACCGTATGATTAAAAATAATAAATAAATTTTTTAAAATTAAAAACATAAATTTTCTAGTAATTAATTTAAAATTAATACCCATTTTCAAATAAGAAAACGAGTTTTTTAAAAGTAAAAACATTCAAAAGACCGACATGCGTTTATATCTAATTTCAATGTGAAATTAATTTTAATGATTAATATTTGATTAAATTAAAAAATAATAATTAAAAAATACTTTAAAACTAAATGAAAATATAATTTTAATATATAAAAAATAGACCAAAATACAGTTTTGAATTAAATTGTATTCTTTTCACTATTTATTAAAATAAGAATTTTATTTGAAAAATAAAAAAATCAACCAATGTAAATTTAAAGGTTCTTCTTCTAAAGAAGATTTTTATTTTTTCAAATATATTATATAAAAGTGAAATAAACTAAATTTGAAAAGGGTTCTCTATGAAAAGGTGGTAAAATTACCTTTTAAAACAATTTCATTATTTTATGCTTAAAATTCAATTTATTCTTATTTTAAGCCTATAAATTTTATAAGAAGAAATTAAAAACATTTAACACATATGTTTAAACATTATATAGTTTGTTCTATTCATTAATACCAACATAATGGCCAGGCAATAAATATCATTTTAAAAAATAATATTAATAAAGTATTATTTTTTATTATATCTCTGTATTCTTTGTAAATTTAGATTTTGGAAAAACCCATTTTTTCTTATTGGGTATGCTTTCTAACAAAGAATCCTCTTTTAATTAAAATTATTATCTAATTCATAAATATTAATAGTTATGAAAAATTCTTATTCTATAACTACAAGGGATGTTACATCCTTCCCCACTATTGCAAGTTGTGTCCTCACAATTTTATTTACATATCAAATAAGTAGGAGTATTTCTCCATCGTAGAATTTTCAGATTCCCATGTTTCCTCTTCAACAATAATATTTTTTCACAAACCCTTAACCTGATGAATCACCATATTCTACAAAACTTTATCTCTATGGTGAAGAATATGTTCTAGTTGTTCCTTACAATAAATATTCTTTTCCAACTAAAATACATCTAGACTCAAAATATGAGTTGGAAATAAAATATAATTTCTTAACATTAAAACATGAAAAACATTATGTACATGTGATATAATCCGAGGTAAATTCATTATGTAGTCAACCGATCCAACTTTCTCATTGATTTCATACGGTCTAATAAACCGTGGAAACAACATCCCCTTATTACTGAAAAACATAACACTTTTCCACAGAAAAACTTTGAGAAAGACATGATCACTTACCTAAAAATAAATATCCTTCCTCTGGTTATCCACATAAATTTTCTTCTTGCTTTGAGATATCCTCATGTGTTTCAAAATCAACAAAACGTTTTCTTAAATGTCATCTACCAATTCTGTTCCCATCAATATCCTTTCAGCTACTTCATCCCCAAAAAGATAGACTTCTATGGTACATTAAGTATAATGCCTAAAACGATTCCATATGTATACTGGAATGAAAAATATTATTATAAGAATTATCATCCAATGAAATATATTAATCCCAAATTCCTTGGTAATCCATTGAACATGCACTTAGCATATCCTCTAATATCTGAACTGTTCATTCTTTCTACTCGTATGATTGAGGATGAAAAGATGTACATAAACTAATTCTATTCCCAATGACTTCTAAAGGCCTTTTCAAAAGTTATTAGTGAACTTGGGATTATGGTTAGATACAATGGAGAGGGTAACTCCATGTAACCTGATTATCTCTTTAAGATAAATCCAAGAAATTTGATCTAGAGAAAGTTTGTCTTAAATAGAGATAAAATGAGAATATTTATTCAATTGATCAACAATAACCCAAATCACATTATTAACTCAAGACGTCTTTGGTAATCCCCCATAAAAAAATACATGGATTTAATTTCCCATTTACACTCTAGAATTGGAAATGGTTGATGCATCCCATTAGGTAATTACCACTCTGCCTTAACCTGTTGAAAATTCAAACACTTCACAATAAAATAAAAAATATATATTTTCATTCCATCCCACCAGTAACACTCCCAAAGATATCTGTACATATCAGTACTTCCAGGAAGAACTCAAAATAGGGAACAATGAGCTTTACATAACTACACTTTCTTCAAATGTGAATCACAAGGCACACATAATCTCTTACCAAATATCAAACCATAATTTTTATCAAATTTAAATTATAGAAACTTATGTAATGTCCCAGAAATTCCATATAATTTATTTAATTATATGGAATTATTTTGAGACCACGGAATATGATGGTACACAATTTCGATGCCCGGAGTGCCCGGAATGATACGTCAAATTTTGGTTAAGTTTTAATTAGAAAGTATAAGAAATTTTAATGAAAAATTGGAATAACTCTTAAACGGTAACTCGGATCAGAAATATGAGGGCATCGTTTCATTCAGGATGGCGAGTTTACCCTAGCCGCCACTTAATTTTAATTGGCACAGGCTTGCTATGAGAAAACTTGAAAATGGAATAACTGTAAATAAAATAATTAAATAAATTATTTTATTTTCCAAATGCTTATAACTATCAAACGGTAACTCGGATTGAAAAATCTGAGACCACCCCTGAACTCATGAGGGTATTCTCTATTTAGGCAGATACTAACATTGGTCTGCGCGAGACACTAGTAAAAGTTGGTTTCTAGCCATAAAAAAATAATTAAGTGACAATTATTTTATTATAAAATTCATAACTTCTAAACGGTAACTCAGATTGAAAATACGAGAGTACCATTGGGTTTGTTGGGGCTTGTTTCACTTATCCAAAGCCTAACCCTGACCGGCGCGGGTCAAGGGTGATCGTTATAATTTTTTCTGAACATTTTTTTGGGAACGTTCTGTAAACACACGAACAAAATTATATAACTTTTTAACCATTTCTTAGAATTTAAATATGAGGGCACGATTGAACTCACAGATCCGATATTCTCTTAGAGATACCTTTACTTCGACCGCAGTAGTTCCGGAGAAAAAGTTAGTTTTTGGAACTTTTAACAAAAGAAATAAAATAACTTTATTATTTTATTTTTATCCTATTCCTCCAACTGGCGAGCGGTAAGGTGGGACCAGCGACGTGTCAAGATAATAAATGGCTTGACCCATAAATCCTAGTAGCTAATTTTTTGGAGAATTTGGGAAGATTCTTAATAAATGGGCCTCAATTAATCCCACAAACATTGCACACCCTTCCCCTCTCCTATTTATATGAGGCATGGGGATAGGTGTTGGCACAGCTTCGCCAAGAAGCGAAGTGCTGAAAAAGTTCAATGATGCCAAAACCTTGGAGGATAGAGCTGATACCAATGGGAGGTGATGAGCGACACTGAAACCCTGATCCGGAGATCGATGAACAAGTGAATTCATTGGAGGCTAGTTGCGGGGAACGATGAACGTCGACACTTCCTCAAACGAAGACGCTCTCCAACGAACATGAGGTAGGGGTTGTATGCATGTTGAATTTTATTCTATTGTTTCTTTTTATCCTAAATTCACAATTATGATGGACAAATGAACATGGTCATCATCTCACACATAAACCATGCCCCTCTATCATTTTATTCTTCGCGCGTTCTTCGTGCTTTCTTCAACGCCTAATCTTTATTGGAGTTGTAAATACAAAGTTTTATTGAGCGTGATATATTTATTTGAAGCCCTAGATTCAAGGATCACAGATATGAAATCATTTAATTTTTTGGTCTTGGAATGAATATGCAATGGCTCATGGAAGGAGGTGGCCAAATATTTATTGGTGCTGGAAATAGTGAGATTTTTTAGAGCAATAAATGGATGCAAAGACATCGACATAATGTCTGAAAATATGTGATCGTTTAGTTTTTCGAGATTTGAATGAATCCATAATGACTTTCAAAAGGAGACGGTGGAAGGCACCCAGCCGTTCATGAAGAAGGAAGGGTGGCGTGTTTCCATGCTGCCGGATGATGAGAAGGTCACGGTCTGTCGGCCATGACGGAGTAAGGGCAGCGGCCGGCAGAGAGAACAGTCGTGTGATGGAAGTGGTGGCATGCTTCCTCACCGCCCGATGTGAAGGGGCTATGGTTCAAGGCCACAACGGCGATGGAGGGGCGGCCTGCTGAGCCAGCTGCCGATGGTGGCACGATGTGTGACTGTGTCGCGCGGAGGAGTGGCTGGCCATCCGGCCAGCTGGGGGCGACCGAGCGGTCCTCCCTAGCGGACCGCACCATGGGACATCTCAATACAGCCCGGGCTGGACCCAGTGGGCTGGGTTAGATCCCATGGGCCGTTTCCGACCCAGGTCCAGACCCAGGTCAGGCCGGGTCAGGCCATCCAGGTCGGACCGGACCCAGACCCACTTCGACCCTTTCTGCTATTTTCTCCATAACATTGGCACCGAACATCCATTTGAGGAACAATATATAGTGTCAGAAACCCTATAGCGAGACGGTCCTTTTGGTATACCCTACATTATATTTGGATATATTTGTGGTACGTTCGTGTTGGATCGAGTACGAATCCAACCGGGCCCTCAGGACTAAAAGGCTAATAACTTACTGATTGGGCGTCTGATTGCCACACTGTCTATTGCGTTGAGACCCCTATTACATGGTTGACCTTTAGGATACTTATTCATGGGACTGTGTGGTAGTTGGAGTAACGACTTGTGTATTAAGGAGTGAAACCTCTCAGAATCAAGTGAGATTAGTGCGGGTACCCAGTAGCTGGCTGTAACATGAGAAAGGGATCCTTCGTGGGTCTGTGCTCAAGGATCCCACATGGATCCGCACTAGGAATCTATGTGGGACTAATCTAGGATCTTATGTGGGTCTGTTGTACTAGGATCATGTGTGGGTATGATAATGTACTAGGATCATGTGTGGGTCTGATGTACTAGGATCCTGTGTGGGTATGATGATGTACTAGGATCATGTGTGGGTTTGATGATGTACTAGGATATGGGGTGGGTCTGTTATACTAGGATCATGTGTGGGTCTGTTGATGTACTAGGATCTTGTGTGGGTCTTCTTTACTAGGATCATGTATGGGTCTAATGTTGTACTAGGATCCTGTGTGGGTCTGATGTACTAGGATCTTGTGTGGGTCTATTGTACTAGGATCCTATGTGGTATTGATGATGTACTAGGATCCTGTGTGGCTCTACTATACTAGGATCTTATGTGGGTCTGATGATGTTCTAGGATCCTATGTGGGTCTTCCTCTTAATAGAATAAGATGATTCAGTAGTTACATCTAATCATGTCTACTACTGTACCTAAGTTACACCTGGTGTGAGTTGAGTCCTTACCTTCTTGGTGATAGCTTTGTGATATTATTCTGTGTGGCGTACATATGTGGCACTTTCCTACATGGTGATACCTTTTTGGTATTCTTCTATGAGGTGTACATGTGTGGTAATTTCCTTCGTGGTGATACCTTTGTGGTATTCTTCTGTGTGGCGAACCTGTGTGGTACTTTCCAGTTGGGATTGTATTATGGCCCCCTTTAACTTACTGTACAAACTCATTTTACTATTCAATTTACTTGTGTTCGTATCTTGTTGTGTGCTTGGTCATGTGCGTTTACAGGATATAAAGGCAATGCCTTCCCGGTTTTTGGGGAATACACCTTTCGGTGCTAGTCGCCAGCCCCTTTCCTATGGAAGGCGGTCTTGGGGTAGTCACGACATGGGCCCCGGGGGATGGGTCATGTCAAATTGGTATCAGATGAGTCGGTTCAACCATAGAACATTGGACTCTGACCTTTTTAACAGCAATAGTGTTATGTAGAGTTAGTGTGGTTATCATTTTAGGGAATCCAGTGTTGGTGCGACGGTTGACGTATCCATACACCAGGACCCTGAAATTTGATTTCCTACTCAAGGCACGCAAACACTGATTGCATGTGTTTTGAAAAGTTTTCTTTTGGAATTATTTGATTCAGCTCACCAGGTATAACTTAATGACTTTGGATCACCCGTTCCTTATCAGGATGTTGCTGCATAGACAGCTAGCTAGGATTATCAAAAGAGTACATGATGACGGACCACTAAGCGATGAGGCTCCGGTGTAGGGCCCTCTTTCTATATTGGCACCTTAGGGTGGTGTACCAGTAGCACCACCACCCATTGGGCAGCAGTTACCACCAGCCGCACTGGCAGACGGTTCACACCGACTGAGTGTGTTGCATGAGTTCTAGCATCAGAGGTGACCGCGTTGTCATGACGTGGATAATTTATTATGATTTTAAGGTTGATTTATAGTCTAGGGAAGACCCTAGGTCATCTCTCTTGGAGAATTGGTGCATTTAGAGTGTTCTCTTTTAATAAGAAGTACTTAAATAGGGGGTGGTATTGAAAACAGTTTTAGGATGAAATGACTTAATTAAAGAGTTTAATAGTTTGAAAGAAAAAGTGATGTTAATTAATTATGAGATAAAAGGTTTTCATTGTGAGTTCACTACACATATTTAAAGCTCATTATTATTGGAGATTAATAAAGGTTTGATGTAATTATTTGGTCGAAATCAATAGAAATTCCAATTACATTCCAAGCTCTTATATTAAAGCACGTTGAGCCAAACCTTGACATAAAAATCGAATAGACAAGGTCCAGATCACATGAATGGTATAAAATCTTCCAAAAAAATTGAAATCTAAAATATTTTGGGAAGAAAAGGATTCTTTTTTTGTCCAATCAGAACAACACAAGTCACACACTTAAAACATCGCATCGATCGGTTAAAAGTAAAGAGCATTTCATTCTGTTAAATCAAACAAAGATAAATCAAAGTAAGATACTTCTAAATGAAATGTTTTAAATCCCAAAATAAATCGAACCAGTAGTAGTACAGGGTCTGTAACTCCCTTTACATGTGTGTAGCTCCCTCAAAATGAACACCCACCATTTATCTCAACATCGGGAGGATGAAGCTCGGGTGGAACTCCTTCATTATTGATCCCCCTATGAGGATTGGGACCTCCATAACATCTAGGATGATGAGGAGACTCCTCTAAGACTCCAAAATGGAAGCGATTCACTTCTTGGTCGAACTTGAAAAAAAGGATCCCAAGGTACCATTTTATATGAACAAAGGGAAGGTGGTTTTGAGCACCCAGAATTTTTGAAACCACTTTTCACAAGTGTTTCAACCTCCAGAAAACCTTATCTAGATTTGTAGAAAATAAAAAAGTTTTATCCCCACCTCATGGATGTCTCCACTAAATGTTTGTCATAATTTGGACACCTATAGCATGAGATATGGAAAGATCACAGCACAACACCTTTGACTTCGTGCAGATTTGGTGTGCATGACAGATCAGGTCGGTTGAGCAAATAGATGGATGAATGAGTATCCAGTTCCATTAAATGAAATGTATCCAAAAGAATTTAGGACAAGAAAACAAAATTTCATCCCAATCGGAGGCACAATCTAGTATCATTGTGTGGATTAAACCACTGGTGTGCTTGGGTCCTATGTAGTTTGGCCCATTTTTCTTAGACATCATGATGGACCCTCCAAATCACCTCCTCCTGCAATGGAATCATCAAAACAAATAACATTTCCCTTTTTAACAGTGATAAACACAAAATAAGTGATTCAAACATGGAATGAAACTTGTCATTATTTTTATAATTTTCAATATAAAACAAGTTTAGCAGAGTGGTGTAAAGGTTAAAATTATACAGTGAATCATGGTACGTTCACACCCAACACCTAAAAATTTACACTCCTGGGAAAAGTAGAATATCCAAATAAAATGAGGCACATATATATTCCCTAAATCATGAAGATTTAACATTTGGAGAAATTTTAATTCACTAAAGTAATGTGATCAATGCACGAACCACAAACGAGTTATTCCTTGGTAAAATGAAAAAAGATGCCTCATAAATCATATCACAATGAAATTCAAAGAGATTCATGACACCAATATGAGAAGAGAATTAAAATGTAAACCATTTTACTAGTATTCCATGTGTGTGAGTGATAACCATTCCATGATATTATTTCCACTTTCTATCCAATAAATATAGGTTATTTTAAAATTATTCACCTTTAAATGAATTTTCACCGAACCATCCCTACATCATTTTCAATCATATTTCAGGATCCACTCACTTAAGTATTCCCAGAAGTCAAACTATAAGCTCTCGACCAAGATATCCCCATTTTTATACATTTCATCCCTCCCCTCATTTATTATTTTTGTTTTTTAGATGTTTCATTTGGTACAAATCGCACAGTCATCTCTCAACCCTTGTTTGATCTCCTCATCACACTAATTGAAATAGTTATAACAAGATAAAAGGTTGAGGAGGAGTGGTTTTTGACCTTCCCAAGACACTAAATTTTTTTTGAGAGTGTACAACATTCGGACATTAGGTACACATGCATAGGTCAATATGGTACAGTAATGAAACAGATCGGATAAGGAATGAACATATGAAAATATAATTTAATGCGAAAAAATAGTAACCTGACATATATTTACCTTATATTAAGTAATAAATATTCACACATTGGGGTTTGGTGAGAAAATGTATGGAGATATAAGTGACACAGTTTTCTCAAAAACTACTCACACAAGGGGCATCAACCATCTCAAATGTTTCACAGTGATACAACCATTTATATCATTAATGGAAAAACAATTCACTAAAAATCACTCACTGGTGTTAACTTCATACAAATATTCTTTTTCACCATTATTTATGGTATTTTTACTTTCCTCCCTTTATGGTCACCGAATCATGGAACTTTGAAATTTTTGATGGGGGAAAATTGAAAAAACCATAAAGAAGGTGAAAACGAGAAGAAAGAAGAAAGGAAATGGAAATACTAATGAACTCAACAAGACGGGGAAAAGTGAAAATACCATAAATAAGGTGAATTAGATAAGAAAGAAGGAAAAAATGATGAGAATTACTATCTAACCTAGGAATGTACCCATCCCCCCATACCTATAATGTGTAGTGTCCTCACTTTAATAATTGAGAAGGTGAGAAGGAAGGATAACACCTATTTTGTTTCACTAGTATGTTGCTTCTTAAACATGGAGTTCCTCCATTGGTAACTCTAAAAAGGTTTCTTCGAAGTGATTCAACCGCTGCCCATTGACAGTGAAGGTTTTCTTGGTTTATTTGTTTTGAACCTGAACAACACCAAATGGTGATACATTAATAACTATGTATGGGCCAAACCATTGGGAATGAATCTTACCTGGATGCAACTTCTGCCTTTAATTATAAAGGAGGACCTTCTGCCCAATGTGGGACTGACGATGAAGTATAAGACGGTCGTGGGAAGCCTTGGTTTTCTCTTTATATATTCTGGAGTTTTCATATGCATCTCTTCTCATTTCCATCAACTCTTGAAGCTATAACTTCCATTGAGAACCTACACCATAAAGGTTATAATTTCATTATTTGATGGCCGAGTAGGTCTAGTGCTCAATTTCAACTAGTTGATGACATCTCTTTACAAACACAAGATGATAGGGTGACATTCTAATGGGAGTTTTGAAAGCAGTAAAGTAGGCCCATAATGAATCATCAAGTCAAAGACTCCAATATTTTCTATTGGGATGAACCATTTTTTCAAGAATATATTTTACCTCTCTATTTGACACCTCAGCTTGACCATTGGTATGTGGATGATATGCAGTACAAACTTTATGACTGACCCCACACCGATGAAAAAGTGATTGCATTGTTCAGTTATAGAAATGAGAACTCTGATCACTGATGATGAAACTAGGTAAACCAAACCAACAAAAGATTTGGGTTCTCAAAAATTCTACAACAACCTTAGAATCATCTGTCCTTGTAGCTTGTGCCTCTACCCATTTTGACATGTAATCAACTGCCAGAAGAATGTACAAGTTGCCAAAAGAATTAAGAAATGGACCCATAAAGTCAATTCCCCAAACCTCAAAAATGTCATTAAAGAGCAATGGTGTTTGTGAAATTTCATTTCTTTTAGATACATTCCCCATTCTTTGACAATGAGGACAAGATTTTCAAAAATCATGGGCATCCCGAAAAACAGTTGGCCGAAAAAGGCCAGAATCAAGGTTCTTGCAAGTCGTCCGTAGGGTACCAAAGTGGCCTCCATAGGCATTAGTGTTTCATAATATAAGTAAAGACTTAAACTCACTATCGGGAACACAAAGCCTAAGGATTTGATCACTATTGGTGCGCAAAAGTTAGGGGTCATACCAAACGTACCAACAAGACTCATGTTTTAGACGACTGTCTTGGTTTTTGTTGAAATCGGCAGGAATGAAAGATGATTCCAAATAATTTACAATTTCAGCATACCAAGGAATAACATCTTGTACTCTGTACAATAACTCGTCAGGAAACAAGTCATTAATTGGAATACAGGGGGATGAGTCAATTTCTGAGGATGAGAGGATCCTACTGATATGATCAGCCACCATATTCTATGCTCCTTTTTTATCTCTAATTTCCAAATTGAATTCTTGAAGGAGGAGCATTCAATGAATGAGATGTGGTTTAGCTTCTGGTTTCATAGGGAGATACCGGAGGGCAGCATGGTCTAAGAACACAATGGCTTTGGACCCAAAAAGGTATGATCTGAATTTGTACGAGGAAAATAAAATGGCAACGAATTATTTTTCAGTTGTCCTGTATTTTTCTTGGGCAGTGTCTGAGGTACGTGAGGCATAGGCAATGACATGTGGAGCTCGATCGACCCTTTGTGACAAGACTGGCCCAACTGCATAGTTATAGGTATCACACATGAGCTCATATGGTAAATCCCATCGAGGTGGTTGTATTAATTGGGGTGACGTGAGACTCCATAATAACTTATTAAAGTCTTCCTCAAATTCTTTATCAAAAACAAATTATTTTTCTTTTTAGAGTATTCAGGAAAGGGGGAGAGAAATTTTACTAAAGTCACAAATGAAATGATGGTAAAATACAGCATGACCTTGGAAAGACAATACATCCCACACATTTTTGGGGAATGGTAAGGATGAAATGACATCCAATTTTGATTTATCTAGTTGGATTCCATCCCCAGAAATGACACTCCCAAAAATATACCTTGTCGCACCATGAAATGACATTTCTCATAATTTAATACAAGATTCTTTTCAATATAGTGACGTTGGAATGAACCAAGACTACTCAAAAATTCATCAAAATAAGAGACATAAACAGTGAAATTGTCCATGAATACTTCCATTCAATTCTCTAGGCAATCCAAAAAATACAAACCATACATCATTGGAAAGTACCCAGAGAATCTCACAAACCAAATGGCATCCTTATATAGGCAAATGTGCCAAAGGGAAAAGTGAAGGTTGTCTTTTCCCAATCCTCGTGGGAAATATTGATCTGAATGTATCCAGAATACCCATCAAGGAAATATTAGTGGGACTTACCCACTATCCTCTCTAGAATTTGGTCAATGAATGGAAAAGGGAAGTGGTCCTTCCTAGTGTGTTGGTTTAGTCGGCAATAGTCTATACAAACATGCCAAATATTCTACACATGAGTTGGAACCAATTCATTGCTTTCATTTTAGATTACTATAATGCCGGTCTTTTTATGAACTACTTGAATGTGACTGAACCATTGGCTCTCAGATATGGGGTAAATGATTCCATCATCCAATAATTTTGTTTCCTCATTTTTCACAACTTCTTGGAGGTTTGGGTTCAGTCGATGTTCTGGCTGCCTCAGTGGTTTAGCCTCATCATTGAACTAAATATGATGTGTAA
The DNA here is from genome assembly GCA_963277665.1 of Viscum album. Taxonomy (NCBI): domain Eukaryota; kingdom Viridiplantae; phylum Streptophyta; class Magnoliopsida; order Santalales; family Viscaceae; genus Viscum; species Viscum album. The sequence goes on from OY728145.1 coordinate 856,936,477, forward strand.
AAATTGATGGCATAATACTTGGAATGTTAGCAAGTGTCCATACCAAAGCTTGTTTATACTCCCTCAAAATTTCACGTAGTCGCAATTCATGCTCTGGAGGGAGTTAACTAGCAATGATGATGGGAAACTTCTTTTCATTATCTAGATATGAATATTTTAAATCTTGAGTAAATTGTTTCAGTTCCAATTCAGGTGGATTTTGGATTAATGGGATTGTGTGTGAAAGTGATAGGTCACTGATCTCATCTAACTTCTCAATGGTATCATCATCAATAGTGGAATGATATTTTAAAAGCTTATCAGTGTCATCGATGGTCAGTGGATCCTCAATGTTCAAGAAATCATCAATTAATAAATGTGCATGAAATTTTTCTAATCCACTAAAAAATTCAATGCATGAATCATTACCTAGAATTTCAATCAATGAAGAAAACTCAAAAAGGGAATATATGGAATGATAAGAAGTGTTTTCAGGGGAATAGAGTACATCAAATGAATTTACTAAGAGTTAGGAATGTTCTTCTTAGGGGTGCTTCATGGAATCAAGGATGTTGAAATGGACTATGTCACCACCAAATTCCAATGATAATACCATTATAGACATTAATATTTGTTTTGGCGGTTTTTAGGAAATGTCTCCCCAATATAATTGGGGCATGTCCATTCATCCAATCATCTTACATTTTAAGCACATAAAAGTTAGTAGGAAAAATTAAATTTTCAGCCCTCCAAATAACATCCTCTAACACACGAGAGGGGCGTGCGGTACTCTGGTATGCCAGATGAACAATATTTCTAGTGGGATTCAGTTTCCCAACCTGTAATGTAGAGTAAATAGAGTGAGGCATCACATTTATAGAAGCACCTAAATCAAGCATAGCATTAGAAAACGAATACTCCCCAACGGTGCATGGAATTGAAAATGTTCCAGGATCATTGCACTTGGTGGGAAGTGATGGAACTATCAACACTGAAAATATTCATCCCCAATCTCACCTTCTAATCTCCATGAAGTCACATTTATTGTGTACACATCTCCTTTAGAAACTTTGCGTACCGTGGAATTTTCTTCACTACATCAATCAATGGGATGTAAACCTACACTTTCTTGAAAATTTCCAATATTTCCTTACAAAGTTCAGTTTCCTTTTTTTCTTGGTTGGGTGTCCCTTTGAGTAAATGGAAGAGGAATGGTTGGTCTAGTTGACTCATGAATATACACACTCTTTCCTTTGGAAGGGCTTCTCTCAGGACAAGGTTCTTCAACATTTGTAATATTCTTAATGGTTGGGATGAAGGTTAGCTCAGGAGGGGATGACTCTAATGGAGGATTCATTTTACTTTATAATTGTTTTCCACTCCTAAGGGTGATGGAACTAACATTTCCTTTATGCCTAAGGTTAACTACTGGTTGAGAGGGAAGTTTACCTGATCCGTGACTTTAAATTTCACCCACTTAGTTAACTAGTTTTCCTAATTGGGTTGTAAAGTCTTGTATAGCTTCCTGAGTGGTTTTTTGGAATTGAATATTATTGGAAGCCATTTGTTTCATCATATCATCTAGGCTAGGCTCGGTTTTTGGAGGGGTTTGTTGGAAAGTCCATTGAAGTGGTTGAGGATTTCTGGGTGGTGGTTGTGGATGTCTACTCTGCCCTAGTTGGTTCTATTGTTGTTGAGGTTAGTTTGAATACCCCCTTTCCTATAGGCTTGGTTCTCCTTGCACCCAGAGTTGGATGGATAGTATGCTTCTTTCCTAAAGGGTTGGTTATACGGGTGTCCTGGGATGATTGCCTCACAACTCTTGGAATTTTCTCTCAATTGGGGGAATTAGTCAGAGTAGTGGGTGTCAGAAGAACATATACCACAATGGATATGAGGATAAGATTTAGATTTCCCTTGGGAGAGAGCAATTTTTTGTAAAAGGGTACTTACCTCCTCAAACTTTGTGTCCACCTTCTTCTCAAATTCAGTACTTTTCACCTCATGGACACCTCGAATGGGTACGCTAGAACTTGAACCGAATTATTGAGTGTTTTTTTCCATGTCTTCAATTAAGTTACTTAAAGAAATTGGGGTCTTATCTACCAATGCACCACCTACAGTAGTATCAATCATATTTCAATCAATAGAGATTAAACCTTCATAAAAATAGTGTATTAAAAGTGTGTCACTTATTTGGTGATGTGGAAAACATGAACATAATCTTTTAAATCCTTCCCAGTATTCATGAATTGTTCCCCTTGAGATTGTATTATACAACATATTTCATTCCTTATTGTTGCAGTTTGAGAGGCTTGAAAATATTTTTCACGAAAAAGGCATTTCATGTCTACCTAACCACTTATTGGTGAATTAACATAGTATAACCAATCTTTCACGGTTTTTTATAAAGAAAATGAGAATGCTATAATCTATACTTGTTCCTCATCCACATTAGTAGGTTTTAATTTTGAACAAACAGTATGAAATTATTTTACGTGATTGTTTGGATCTTCTCCAGGAAGTCCATGGAATCTTGGTAATAGATGAATTAAACCAGATTTTAGTTCAAAATTGGGTGCCTCTCCTTGTAATTGAATATATGTGGGATGAATATCAACATCTGGTGAAGTTAGTTATTTTTTTTGTGCGATTGTTTTCAGCCATGTTATTCACATTAATTTCATTTTTTATGTTAGTTCTAGAATAATATAAAGGGTGAAGAAGAGTTTCAATATATGGTGTGTCCTCCTTGAAAGTGTTGTCTTATGTGTCTATGTATCGTTGATGTCGGGTCCTCTCTAGTTCAGGTTCGAAAGGTGCTAAATCTCCTGATGTAGAACATGTCATGCACCAAACCTATACAAACAGTTGATCATAAAAAAAATAGGATAGAAAAGTTATAAGAGAAAACAAATAAATATTCACAAAAAATTACAAAAAACATATAATAAACACGCACTAAAAACCAAATCCATCCCCGGAAACGGTGCCAAAATTTGACCGCGTTGTTGTGACTTGGAAAATTGATTATGATTTTCAGGTTGATTTGTAGTCCAATGAAGACCCTAGGTCGTCTCTCAAGGAGTTTTGGTGGGTTTAGAGTGTGTGTTTTTAATAAGTACTTACATAGGGGGTGATTTTGAAAATAGTTTTAAGATGAAATGACTTAATTAAAGAGGTTAATAGTTGGAAAGAAAAGGTGGTGTTAATTAATTATGAGACAAAAGGGGTTCGTTGTGAGTTCACTACATATATTTAAATCTCATTGTTCTTGGATATTAATAAAGGTTTGATGTAATTATTTTGTTAAAATCAATCAGAATCCCAATTACTTTCCAAACTCTTATATCAAAGCACGTTGAGCCAAACCTTGACATAACAATCGTATAGACAAGGTCCATATCACATGAATGGTATAAAAGATTCCAAAACAAATTTAAATCTCATATAAGTATGGAAGAAAAGTATTCTTGTGTTGTCTAATCGGAACAACAAAGGTCACACACTCAAAACTTCGCACCGATCAGTTAAAAGTAAAGATCATTTCATTCGGTTAAATCAAACAAAGAAAAATCAAGGTAAGATACCTCTAAATGAAATGCTTTCAAACCCAAAATAGATCAAACCAGTAGTATTAGAAGTTTTGGAACTCCCATTACATGTTTGTAGATCTGTCATAATGAACACCCACTGTTTAGAATTAATCATCTTCGTCAAAACCAGAAAACATGTTTTATAAAAGTAAAACCCATAAAAACTATTGGCATTATTTTATATCCATTTTCAATGTGAAATAACATATATTACAAAAATTTGATTAAATTATAAAAAATTAATGTAAATATAATTTCAAACCATTTCAAAATATAATCTAACAACATAAGTAAATTAGATGATAATGCAAATATAAATTAAAATCCAATACTTTTTACTAATCATTAAAATGTGAATTTTATCAGAAAAATACCAAAATTTAATCCAAAGTAAATTTTGATGTCCTTCTTCGAAAAAATATTTTTATTCTATTAAATAGAATATATAAAACTGAAAGGAAAATATATTCAAAAAGTGTTTTCCATAAAAAGGGGGTACAACTACCTTTTAAAAATATTAGAGTATTTTATTCTTAATATTGGATTTATTCTAATTTAAACATATAAAATTATTAGAATAAAGTAAAAACATTTAATAAATATTTGTAAAAATAATATAGTTATTTTTGTTCACTCCAAAAAATACAATGTCTAAGAGATAATAACTATTTAAAATAATAATATTAATAATGTATTTTTTCGGCATATCCCTATCTTGTGTGCAACATAAGATTTTGAAAAAACTCATTGTTGTGTGTTGAAACACTATTGGGAATAGCATAATTTTTTTAGTAAAATTAATATCTAATTCATAAATATTAATAGATATAAAATTTATTATTTTGTAATTACATGGTATGTTAGAGATACAACGTTAAACATTCCAATAAGAAATGATAAATTATTTATTTCCTATTGATTAATCATTGAATGTACTTGGTTGAATCATATTGAATGATGATGAGGTAATTAAATATTATTAATTGCAATTATTAATCCATGATAATAATTACCCTACAGTTTATCTTGGTCTTATAATTTTGTTTTTTGATTTAAAATTTTGAAGTAATATTTTATATAGGGTAATATGTGAAATGTATACAAACCATAAAGTATTAAAGTATATATTCATGCAAAATGGTTTGGACATGATAAATAGAAGATTGATGAATATTATAAATTATTATAGTATCAAAATTCACTATCATTATGTTAAATAATTCATGGTAGCTGAGAGATTGAGTGGAAAAAATAATGTATCATTAACCATGTTATGTTTGGAACATGATCCTTTGGTTAATGATTCTTAGAATGTTGAACTACAAATTATTCATGTACTTTATCCCTTAATTTTGGTATTGGTTTTAGTATAGAAGTATCCAACCATAATAATATTTTGTTTTCCTTATGGTTGGTTGTGGGGGATTTTATGATTTTATAATAATTCACATCGGGTTAACCACTTTCATCCCTAATGGAAACTCTAAACATTTAACATATCTATAATTGAGTATGGACATGATTTCTATAAGTAGGTGTTCCACTGTAATTTCAATACAAAAAACACTTAAAAATTAACCTTGGTTGAGAGGATGGGAGGTCGGGCACATCACACCCTTTAGGAGGGAATTATTACCCACTCAAGGACTCTGTTATTGATTTAAGACTTGTTAGAGAATATATTCATAATTAGGATACGAGGCTGATTACACTAAAAAAATTATCTTGTGTTGAATCCCTACATCCTTAAATGGGGATCTTTTAACGATTCCATATGTATGTTTTTAATATTATTCGTAAGTTTCACAATATTTCATTGCAATTTCAGCTAATTTTATTTTTTATCCATATAACTGGGCACTCCCAAGTTCACTGACATCCAAGGACGTGATTAATATTTCTCAGATGGGATTGAACCTATATGAGGTGTGCTGAAAATACAATTCAAAATTATAATAAAATCACAAGTAGTTAGTTGAAATTCTGTAGTTTATCCTTATGTGGAATAAACTAATATTATGGAATTTGAAAACCGAGTATTGAGTTGTAGCCTTAGGGAGGCATCCAATGTATCCTTCTTATGATATAAATTAGAGTCATCATAGTCACGGTGTGTTCTGGACATACCTAGAGGAGGATTCCCTTATTTTTGGGCCATCATATCATGCCACTAAATGAGGCTTACACACTGAGGTTTCCCTATCTGGGTGGAAGTTGATGATGTGAATGATATGGTTTTTGGGAATCCCTAATCCCACATGAGCAATACTAGGAGTGGAAAATATTTTATAAAAAGAAATCAATCTCACCGCATATGTGTAAAACACAAATATTTAATGATATGTATCATATTATATAAATTTAATTTTTTTGATAGCATACATTTTCATGCAACACCGGGCTTAAACGAACAGTGATATACTATTAACTATTATTATTTTAACATTATCCATTTATTTGGAGAGAAAAATTAGTATTCACAAAATTATTAAATTTATAAAATATATATTTAATATTTTTTACATTCAATGGAATTATTTAATAAGGATAAGATAATAATTAATCGAATTTTATGTGTAAAAAACAAATATATATTTTTAAAGACCATTTTTCTGCCTTTTAATCGATATCCTAATTTTAATCTTGTTTTGAAAATTTAATATAATTTATTTGACCAAATAAACTTACCCATTTAAATAGGAATATAAATCCTTACTTCGGTTTAATTTTTCATATTTTTCTAAAAAAAATCATTTTTCTATGAGTAGTGAAAATATTACGTTTTAGTTCAAAAATTCATTTTAATTTATTTTATTTATATAGATAAATTTTCTTATTTTTTTAAATTTTAATTAGACCAATTCTATATCATTTATACTAATTTAGGTCATTGGAAACAATTTCACATTAAATTTAGATTTAAAAACAAATCAAACTTTTGGACGTTTTTACTTTAACTGGCTTTGTCGTCCTGCGTGAGGCATTAGCATTAAAATTAAATTTTTTGAAACATCTATGAATTTATTTTTAAAAAATTTAAATAAATTTTTGTAATCAATATTAATGTTTTATTTTAATAATATCAACTTTTATTTTGACAAAAAAATTATAAAAGTAAATAAAATTAATTACACCACTTAAAGGTAAATCAGGTAATTAAGGGTAAATATTTTATTATAAGCATTATAAAATTACCCAAACACATTTAATTGTAACACTCCAAGATTTCATATTTAGTTTTATCTTCAAAGAAAGTCAATAACATGTGTTACACGCAACACCGAGTTCAATCACACCACAGCTTACCCAACTAGCCATTCAAAAAGCGGTTATGAATTATGTTAACAGAATTTTTAATTTTTATATACTCCATATAGATTTATAATACATATTATGTTTTTCAAAGACATAATATAAGAACAAATTCATTTTTTCAGATAAAAGAAGTATTTTTCAAAAAAAATTAATTTTCCTGCCTTTTAATAGAGAACCTTTTTTAAAACCAATATTTGACACTTTTATATATTAAATTTAATGAAACTAAATTATTATTTATAATCAGGACATAAAAATTTATTTTGGATAAATTTTTGGTACTTTTCTGATAACTTTCATATTTGGATGAATAGTGAAAAATAATGAATCTTATTTAAAAACAACTTATATAATCAAAATACTTTATAGTGTTAAATTATACATTTTAGTGGTCTAAAAGTATCATTGAATTATATTTTTATCATTTAATATATTTTTGGACATTGGATGTAATTTCACATTTAAATTGGACATAAACTAGTGTCAATCTTTTGATAGTTATTATTTCTTAAAAGCACATTTTTTGTTTTGAGAATGAGAATAATTTTAAAATAATATCTGCCACTTATGTGTTTTAAATTTGGAAAAATGGATTTAATATTTGGAATTATGAGTTAAAAATTTTGTAAATAGTTAACTTTTATTTTTAGGTATTATTAATATTTACTTCTGTAAATATTTTATTTACCATGGTTAAAGGGTAAATCTGGTAAATAATTGTAAAGCAATATTATTATAAAAATATTAAATTAGTTTAACATGTGTCATATTAATATTGGTTGATACATGTCTGATAATGGGCATCCCTGGGATGATTTTGGGACCCCATGGAGCCAGTTCAGTGTGATAATGACACTTTATATTAATTAATTTAAAGTAAAGACAAAAATGACATAAACATATATCTTTTAGTAAAATAATTTTTACAAGGGCTTATATAAGTTATCATTTTTACTATAAATATTCATTTAAAATCCAAAACTATTTACTACATCATAGTATTTTTTATAATTTTTAGTCATTAAATAAATAAAATTATTTATGACATAACAATGATGTAGTGTCTACCTCATTAAAGAATGATTTAAATAAATGAAATTATAAAAATTAAAACAATATCCAAACCATGTCCAATTATTATTGGATGATTTTATTTCGAACATGATTCATCTTATCTTCTACTTTAATGAGTTTTGGAACTTTATAAACCTAAAATCATTATATAATAAAATAATATTTTCAAACATTCCTAAATAGCCCCCCTCCCACTTATAACAATCCCTCACGACTAACCCATTTCTCACATCTCTCAAGCCCTTTTTCTCATCCAACCACTTCCCAATTAATCCTCATGCATCCCTCTCTTTCTCTTAAATGACTTACATTATGTAGAAAGCACATCAAAGAAGATTTTTGGTTCAAACCAAAGGGAGTTTCCCGATTTAAAGGTAACATCTCCCCTTAAGTTATTTTATTTTATTTTACTTCTCGAACCCCCTAAACTCACTTTATTCCTTTATTTTATAATACCACCAGTATCATCAATATACTATGTTTTTTCTATGAATATTATTTGAACTAAACTTACACACACCTCCATCTAATGGGTATTAAACATAATGTTTCTGTGGACGGTGAAATACTGTCTCACGAAACGATGATTGTTCAATCTTCTACTACCACCTATTATGGGGGCCATTATGATGGAACTGTAATTATATATGATATTTTTTATATTTATTTTATATATAATCTTTTTTAATTTTATTTTATGGAATACGTTTATTTTTTCATGTTGTATATATAAGATAACTTCATATCAAGAAGTGCGTACTACCACCCCCTAAAAGTGATATGACTCGTTCATACCATACATAGAACATATATAGGATGGTGTTAAAGAATATATGTAACGTATATAAAATATTATATTATACTATAATAATAATATACCTATGTATCATTTGGTGTTCTTTTTATTAAATAAAAAAAATGAAATGGAAGTACCGTTCATACGTACGTACGGATTACCAACTCCACGAACGCGATGGGTTTCATTCCCCATCATAACCATTCAAGAATAATTTTCATTTTATTTTTAAAAATTTTATTTAAGAACATTATATAATTCTGAAAATGAATCAAATTGAACCTATCCATAACAAGCATGACTTACGTAACAAAACATATAAAAGAAAATGAATCAGTTAAGACCTGAAATAGTGATACTACTAAAATATTATTAACAAAGCAATATTAGAAGATGATATATGATATAATATTTATGTATGTGGTTCTTGTATAATTTAATAACAATTATTTAACTATTATACTGGAGTTTAATGTACCTTGGACCAAGGAAATGTACAAGTTAAGGGTTAATTCCTCAATCTAATTATTATTTGAGATTGTTTATGTGTATGTTTTTACTCGAACATATTTATTATCCATTTCCATTTTCATAAAAGTGTTGTGAAAGGGATTTTTTATGGGACTCTTTTACTAAAATATCATTTTAAATTATTTAAAGATTTATTCTTAAAATCCTTTCTCATGAATGTCCATGTTTTCAAAATAGTTTTATGGATTTATTTATATAGACATGAATGTTTTAAAATATTAATTACTTTCAAAAGTTTCAAATTGGTATGGGACACTTTGATTAAAAACTATCTTTTAAATGAATTCCTTTATAAATTTTGTGACTTTTAAATGATTTCATGAAAAAGGTGTATTTCTCTCAAATATTTTTTCTGATCATTTTCAATAATGTCAACATTATTTACGGGATATTATTCTTGATAGAGGTTCATTTATTATAATAAAATCTTCCATATTTTATTGAATGAGTAATGATATGTTTTACTATGGATGTGATATTTTTATACCATTCATGGTTTATGGTTAATGTGTGGACATTTCGTATGCTAGTTTTAATAAGAATGATTATGTTATGTTTCAAAATTTTCATATGAGCAATGCACTGGAAATAGTCAGTATTGGGTGTATCCCACACTAGCTCCTCAATGCATCGTTAGGTCTCATGAGACAAACTAGTATCTTGACATAAGGCCTTGAAAAAATCACATTTTTAGTCTTTTCATGAGGCCTTGACTATGTGGTTATGGTGTCCGGCATTATACAATCCATCATTATGATATTACCTATTGATATTACATGTGATTATTCAACTAATAGAATATCCATGTGAATATGTAAATGAAATTATTTGATTTATCTTTGCCATATTATGCTGAATTTTAAGTTTAAAAGGATTTTTTTTGTTTTATACATTTCATTAAAATTTTATGCCTATTTATGAAAGTTTCTGCTATATTGTTATCCTTACTAATCATCTGAGCTCACCAATTTCTATGTTTTATTTTTTCTACGATGATAAGATGTATATTATGACTGACCTGTAAGGATAGTCTAAGGGATATGAATGTGGTCAATGGAGACAATTTTGTTGTTGTTTTTTATTTTATAATTTAATGTAACATTCATGTTTGTAATCTTTTTTCCAAGACTGCAAAATTGATCTGTCCTTTGGGACATGATTCCTTATAATCCTGCCAATGTATTAAAATAAGGCACCAACTCTGGGTAACTAGGTTCAGGGTGTTACAGTTTGTATTAGAGTAAGTTTAGAAATAACCGTGGAAGCTAGATTTAGAAAAACATTGATTAGAGAACATTACCCTAAGATATACTTTGAGGATTAGTTTAGAAGAACATCCTAGAATTTTGGTAATGTAGATATTTTGTGATTTTTTCATGAAATATATCCCTTTATGGATATGAGATGGTAGAGGCGGCTCTGGCATAGATGTACCTAGGAGTGAAAACTCTGACAAGTAGTTTTTGGTTTGACATGGGGTATCCTAGTACATGACAATGGGCCTTACTGTACTCTTGGTTACAACACTCCCGGGGGGATATGCTTAGGATAATTCACATTTTATTTACAAGACATTATGAAGTATTTAAGAGTAAATAATTTCTCAAGGAGAACATTTTTTATGATTATAGATTATATTCATAATCATTTCAATTTATGTTAGGTATTTAACAATTTTGGAATTATGAATTGTGATTCATAAAACTATCCTAGTGTATGACATTGTTTAGATATGGCGCCTAGTAGATGGAATGAGAACTCCAACAATATGCATGATCCAAAGAGTTAGAAGGATCATATCTTTCATGGAATTAAGACAACAATAAGAAAGTAAATAGTCTCCCATGTATTATCATCATATGAATGAATAGAATCGTGTGATAATAATATAAATAAATAATTCTCTGAGTCTTATGGCTTTTAAGGGAAGCTAGAGAAGAAAATGATGGTAGAGAGAAAGATGGATAAATTGAATATGAGAAAGAACGATTTTACCATATGTGATAACTATGGAAAGAATCACCTTAGTAAATTCTTGAAAGTAATGTGAGTTTCTTATAAGTGTAGAGACAAAGTAAACCAATTATGTGATTTCAAGGGTAATAAAAAGGTTTCAAATGTACAATGCTTCATCTGTAATGAGTTGGGACCCTACTCGAATCAATGTCTCAATCATTAGAGTATAAAGAAAATGATGTTGTTGGATAATAATCAAGTTATTATATTACCACAGATGAAGAGTAATGACTAGTTTTCTTATGTTGATATTAAAAAATTATGTCGTTTGAGTGTTTTATCAACGATGTACTAGTTATAATAATTATGGAGTATATAAGGATTGTTCTGCAGTACAAATTCATTAAGGATTTGAGATTGTGTGGTACCAAGAAAAGTGACTCAATATCAAGTTAAACTTTTTGGAAAATACATGGTTGAAGGAAAGATAACCATTAATATGGTCTCGGTACTGTGGAATTGATTTTTTAATAAGATATGATTGATTTGGATAAATTATATTGGATATTATTTAGTACATTGGAACTAATTAGTGATTTTTTTATTCCATCATTGTTGGTGATTACAACATTTTTGGATTTTAGGAGAATATACGGTATTCAATGATTTATAGAAGGAATAAAGAAGTACATAAATATTCAAATATGGTTCTCTAGAAATTAATTTTATTAACATATTTTAATAGAATACAAGATGAAATTATTCACATGTATATTATGTGACCTTACTTATAAATTTCAGACTGTGAGTTCGGATAGAAGTATTGTGGATAAGTCTAAATTTTGGAATAGATTATGTTTGATAATGGATATTATTGTTTAGGTTAAATCATTTTTTGAGATTATTTTTGAATTTTTATAAAAATGACAACTCGGAGGTCGAGCGACAACCCGTCACATTCGGCAAGGCCATGAGACTTGAACCCGTAACTGAAGGGCGACAAGGGAAATCTCCTACCACTAGCTTATGTGATGTCCTAGTTTATATAATGTAGTTTTTTTAAATATTCTGACAAATTAATTATAAATTTATTATTTTTGAAACCCTATACGATTAGTATAAATATAATATTTTTTAATTCTATTATCTTTTGGAGTGAAATATGAGTTTGTGGTAGGAATTAGATGAAGGATGAAACTCTAATTGTCAAGTATATTTTTTCCGCTTATTAAGTCTAAATTTCCTTAAACCAATTTCCGATGTGGATTTTCCACAAAGGTATTTTTCTATTTGTAACCTTTTATTTTCAAAGAATAATTTCAAATTGTGTGGAATCAATTTATTTAAGGAGGGGAGAACGTAACACCCCAATATTTCATAGTATGTTATCTCTTCAAAGAAATTCAATAACTTGTGTTACATGGAACACTGAGTTTGAGCGCACCATGACATACCAAAATAGTCGTTCAAAGAGCATTTATGAGTGGTATTAACTAAATTTTGAATTTTATATACTACATATAATTTTCAAATCAAGATTATGTGATTCTTAAACATAATATAAGAACAAATTCATTTTTTTTTATAAAAGAAGTATTTTTCAAAAAAACAAAATTTTACCTCCTTTTAATGGAAAACCATTTTTAAAACCATTATTTGACACTTTAACATATTAAATATAATTAAATTAAATTATTCTTTAGAATACAGACAGAAAATTTTAGTTTGGAAAAAATTTTGGTACTTTTTTTAGAACTTTCATATTTTGATGAATAGTGAAAAATACTAAATCATAATTAAAATCAACTTTTTTAATCGATATAATTTAGTGCTAAATTATACATTTGAGTGGTTTTGAAGTATAATTAGATTATATTTTTATCATTTCATATAATATAGGTCATTGGATATAATTTTACATTTAAACTGGATATAAACATGTGTCAATTTTTTTATAGTTATTATTTCTTAAAAACACACTTTTTGTTTTGACAACAGGAATTAATTTTAAATTTAATTATACTGCTTTCGTGTTCTAAATTTTGAAAAATGGATTCCATATTTGGAATCATAAGATAAAAATTTTGTAAATAGGCAACTTTTATTTCTATACATTATGAATATTTATTTCAGTAAATATTTTATTTACCATGGTTAAAGGGTTAATCTGGTAAATAAGGGTAAACAAATATTATTATAATAATATTAAATTTTCCTAACATGTGTCCTATTCTTATTGGTTGATAAATTTCCAATCCTGTTCATCCTTGGGTCGATTTTGGGACCCCATGGAGCCACTTGAAAGTTATAATGACACTTTATATTAATTAATTTAAAGTAAAGACAAAAATGACATAAATATATATCTTTTAGTAAAATAATTTTTACAAGGAGTTATGTAATCTATATTTTGGACTATAAATATTAATTTGAAAGGTAATAATATTTATTATATCCTGGTAATTTTTTATAATTTTTAGACATCAAATAAAAAAATTATTTATGACACAATAATGATGCGGTGTTTAACTAATTGAAGAATGATTTAAAAAAATGAGATTATAAAAATTACAATAATATTCAAAACTGGTCCAATTATTTTTATATGATTTTATTTCGAACATGATTCATCTTATCTTCCACTTTAATGATTTTTTTACCTTTAGAAACCTAAAATCAATATATAATAAAATAATATTTTCAAACATTCCTAAAGAACCCCTCCTCCCCCTTATAAAAAGCCATCACCTCTAACCCATTTCTAACACCTCTCAATCCCCTTGGATTATCCAAAATCTACCCAATTAAGCTTATTACATATCTATATTCCTCTTAGAAGCCTCAACTTAGTCATAAGGTACTTCAAGGAAGCATTTTGGTTCAAACCAAATGGAGTTACCCGATTTAAATGTTACATCTCTTCTTAAGTTCTTTTATTTTATTTTACTTCTCCAACCCCTTAAACTCTCTTTATTTATTTATTTTATAACAACACATGTATGATCAGTATACTATGTTGTTTTTATGAGAATTATTTTAACTACACTTACACACACCACCATATAATGTGTATAGAACATAATGTTTCTCTGGATGGAAAACTACTGCCTCACGAAACGATGAATGTTAAATCTCCTACTACCACCTCTTATGGTAGACATTATGATTAAAATATAATTATATATTATATTTATGATATTTATATTATCTATAATCTTATTTAATTTTATTTTACATCATCCCTTTATTCTCTTCATGTTGTATATGTATATGATAATTTCATTTGAGGAACTGTGGACTACCGCCCCCTCAAAGTGATATTACTCATTCATACCATACATGGTACGTATAAAGGATGATGTTAATGAACATAAGTAACATATATAAAATATTATATTATACGGGAATAATAATATACCTATGTATCATTTGGTCTTCCTTCATTTTAAAATAAAAAAAATGAAATGGAAGTAGCGTTCGTCCGAATGTATGGATTACCGTCTCCACGAATGTGATGAGATTCATTCCTCATCGTAACCATTCAAGAATAATATTCATTTTATTATTAAAAATAATATTTAATAACATTATATCATTCCCAATATTAATCAGATACATCCTACCTAGAAAAAACATGACTTATGTAACAAAACATATAAAGTAAAATGAATCAGTTAACACCCGAAACAATGATACTACTAAAATATTATTTACAAAGAAATATTATAATATCATATATGATATCATATTTATGTATTTGGTTCTTTTATAATTTAATAACAATTATTTAACTATTATAAAGGATGTTAACGTACCCTCGACCAAGGAAAATTACAAGGTAAGGGTTAATTCCTCAATCTCATTATTATTCGAGATTATTTATGTGTATGTTTTTACCGGGACATATTTATTATCCATGTCCAAGTTTCATAAAAGTGTTTTCAAAGGGATTCTTTTTAAGGGACCCTTTTTCTAAGACATCATTTTAAATGTTTTAAATATTTATTCTTTCGAACCGTTATCATTAATGTCTATGTTTTCAAAATGGTTTTAAGGATTTATTTTTATGGACATGAATGTTTTAAAATTTTAAATTATTTCAAAAGTTTAAAAGTGGTATGGGACACCTAGATTCAGAACTATATTTTAAAAGACTTCCTTTATAACTTGTGTGTATTTTAAATGATTTCATGAAAAAGGGATATTTCTGTCAAATATTTTTATTGATCATTTTAAACTATGTTAACATCCTTTATGGGATATTATTCTTGATCGAGGTTGATTTACTGTAATAAAATATTCTATATTTTATTGAATTAGTTATGATATGTTTTACTATGTATGTGCTATTTTTATACAATTCATGGTTTATGGTTAAAGTATTTTCATTTCGTATACTATTTTTAATATAAATTTTTATGTCATGTTTTAAAATTTTCATATGAGGAATGCATTAGACTTAGTAAGTGATGGGTGGAGCCCGCTATAGCTCCTCGATGCATCGGTAGGTCTCATGAGATGAACTAGTGTCTTAGCACAAGGCCTTGACAAAATTTTATTTGAATTCTTGGAATGAGGCCTTGACTATGTGGTTATGATGATCGATATTATGCATTCTATTATTATAAAATTAGATATTGATATTACATGTTATTATTATACTAGTAGAATATCCATGTGAATAATTAAATTGCATTATTTAATTTAACATTTCCACATATACTGATGTTTAAGTTTAAAAGGATTTTTTTTAGTTTTTCACATTTCCTTAAATTATTATGATTTTTTATGAAATTTTCTTCTATATTGTAATCATTACTGAGTATCTAAGCATTCCTCATTCTATGTTTTATTTTCTCCAGGATGAAAATAACATATTATGACTGACCTACAAGGATAGTCTACGGGATATGAATCTGGTCAATGGAGACAATGTTGTTGTTGTTTTTCATTTTATAATGTAATGTAATGGTCATGTATGTAATCTATTTTCCAGTAATTCTAAACTGATCCACTGACTCTAGGTAACTGGGGTTGGGGCATTACAGTAATACATTTATTTTTTGAGTTTATTTCAACAAAAATAATCCATGGGAATATTTATT
The DNA here is from genome assembly GCA_963277665.1 of Viscum album. NCBI lineage: Eukaryota > Viridiplantae > Streptophyta > Magnoliopsida > Santalales > Viscaceae > Viscum > Viscum album. The sequence continues at coordinate 856,952,829 of OY728145.1, forward strand.
GTTTTTTTGAGCCACTAAGAGGAATTTAGGGATTTTATAGTATTTTATTCTAAGTAATGTCCAATATATCACTCTTTTCTTGAATCAATATTACATTTTTATATATGGTTATTTAGAATATATCTTATTCTATAAGTAGTAGTTTTAACGATACAATTTTAATCTTAATAATGATAATTTAATTTTAATTTTTAAGGAGTAAATAATTAAATTAAAGGCTTCGACAATGATGACACAATAATTGTACACAAATTGAACATAATGATATTTTAAAATAAAAACATAGATATAATTAATGTTATTAAAGAATTTTCGAGATTAATTCAACATATTATTAGTTAACTAATTTTTTTTGAAGATATAACATTTTTACAATATTTTTAGAAAGTCAAGAAATTAATAGTACACAAATTGAACATAATGATATTTTAAAATAAATAATATTTTAATAAATTATATTAAATTCATCAAAATATAAAATCCAAAAAAATGATAATATTACATATGTCATCAATGGTCTATTTATGGCTCGTTTTTCATTTTAGAGTTACTCTATTAACCCGTAAATAATAAAAAGAGATGTTCTCACAGTAAGAGTTATAGATGTTAAATAAAGTTCAAAGACATAAGGGGTAGGTAATAATGGGACCTAAACTTCTATAAAAATAATGGATGAAGATAATTCTTCTCTTATAAACTTAATATTGAATTTTAATTGTCAAATAGACACTTTTCCTGGATAATAACTTATATATTTTATAAATCAAAGATAGTTACAAAATGCCACTCTCTCTGTATTTAATATCATTTATGTGTAAAAATAGAGATTAAAGCATGAAAATAATGACACTAAATGTCTATTTTGATATTAATGACAATATGTTCACTATATAATTTATTTTTTAATTTTGTAAATTATTTAATTACCTTAAATTCTTATTCAATGCTAAAAGAATGTTTATCTAATTAACAAAAAAATAAAATAATTAATTTTATAAGTATTAATTTTGAAAAATCTGGGATGAGTTAATGTCACTAATAAATTTTCTATAACTACAAGTTATAATAAATATGTTATAAATCATTAGTTTCAAATTTCCACTTTGTATTGATGTATTCAAATTCAAATTAAAATAATACTATCAAATTTGAAAATAATGATATTTAATTGAATTAATATATTATTGTGTTATTAAAAAATCATAGAAATGTTAAATAATCACAAATGTGACAATATAAAATATATAATGTCTGAACAAATTCGTTTATATTCCATTTTTAAGTCTTTGTATCTAGAATAGACTTATTATACTTTAATATTATGAGGATTTTAGAAAGTTCCCATCACCTCAATTATAAAAGGGTACATCCTCCCTAACTCAGGCACACTAATTTGAACCATATATCTCAACTAACTATTAATTCAATATGTTACTTATGACATTTCCATTCCTTGTGTTTTTAAAATGACAAACACTTTTTATTTAAATATTATTTTCATTATCTATGGAAATTTATAAGCTTAACCTTTATCATGTTTTTATATGTTGTGATTAATGTTATTTATCTAATATTGACTATATTTTCCTTGAGACTGAATTCCATTAATATTTGTTAATCTTAGAACCATATAGTTCTTTATAATCTGATTCTCCTTGTCTGGAGAATCTGATTCTCTCTATTTTTAGACTTTGATTCACATTGAATTTTGACTCTGTTTTCATAGAAATTGGATTCTGATTTCATCAAAATATTGGATATGATTTCATAAAAAATCTATATTCCAATTTCATCGAATTTCAGACTATAATTCATTATATTTACACACTCTTATTCCACAGATTTGAAGACTCTGATTCTTTATATTTTTAGACTTTGTTTATATATATCTTCAGACTCTGCTTCCACATGAATTTAAACTAATATTTCTCATTATCCTTAGAATCTGATTATTCATGTTTGTAAAAGTTACATTCCTTCCTTAACATATTGTTCCCATTCTATCGGATCCTATTACGAGTATGTTTCTTAAACTTGATAATGTATTTCTTATATATTATTTCTTATTACAAATGATAATGTTTTCCATGTTTTCTTAAATGAAATGATGTCATAAAATTTGTAATTAACTAACCGTTGGATGAGTGACACATGTCCAAGTCCCTCTATGTTTTAAGGAAAAATATGATCGTTGGAGGATAAAGTTAACTGTTGGAATTCAGGATTATAAATAAGGATCCATTTGAATGAGCTCGGTGCTAGATTTTTTGTTGAGAGCTGTTGATATGTGCAATGATGTGATACTCTATGACAGATATTTTGAAATCTTCTTTGTGAGAATGTTGTGAACAACTTTTTCAAGCTGATAAAATCTTATTCAACCTGCCTAGTGTGAATTTGATTATTGTTATTACCCATTGAGGGCTTTTAGGGATTGGAAGACAAAGATAACGATCACATTATAGAACAAGGGCTTGCGAGGATAGCAAGACAGATCCAATATTCGTATCTAGGGCTTACCCGGGTGTGGGTAAGATAGATGTCCTTGAATGTATAAATCAAGGGACATTTATCCAATGTTTTTGGATACCCATCTCTTTGGGTTAAATGATTTCTTATACTTCTTTACTTGTTATTGTTACAAATTTTATATCCACTTCATTTTATTCAATAAATAAATTGTAACATTCCTACAAATTCTTGTACATCTACAAACTCCTATATATTAGATACTATATGCTTTAAGGATGAATCGTTATTTATGTAAACTTGTATAAATATTTCTTATCATATCTATTTTATCAAATACTAAGCAAGTTAGTATCTTTGATAAGAACTAAATAGGGCATGTGAATTCATCTTGTTTAATTTTGCTAAATATATATTTTCTAAAGGCGGAAAATGAAACTTTTTAAACCTACCATTCACCCCCTCTTGTAATTGAAAAATACGCATATATATTTCGATCCTATAATTGGTTTTAGAGGAGGTATCTGAAATACATATACTTTCATATAAGATTTCTTGCTCAACTTTTTTTTCTTAAGGTTAATTTTTCAAGTTTTTCTTAATATTTTCCTTATAAATTATTTGTTTATAAACTTTTTCATCTAAAATTTTTTGTTGAAAATATCTTTTGTATTCTCTTAATGAATTAAAGCAATGAAATTTGGTTCTTTGGACAATATAAATCTTACCAGACCCCCAATATTTCATGGAAATGACTATGAATACTAGAGAGATCTGAGAAAGACCTATATTATCAATACTAGTGTTGATATCTTTGTTATGTTAAATGGAGACTACAAGATTCCATAAAATTAAATCAAACAATTCACCAATCAAGAAAAATTAGAGTATCATATTAACTTTAATGTAGAAAATACTTTATTATGTTCTATGACTTGGAATATCTATAGCCATATTTCATCTTGTGACACTACTAATAAAATTTGGACGAAATTAGAAGTTACACATTTTGGCACATCCAAGGTCACTGAAACAAGAAGAGATATTCTTAGAGCTGGATATCATGGTTTTATATTTCCTTATGGAGAACCTATATGTAATGTACAACAAAGGTTTATGACTATTTTCAACAGCCTTCATTCTATGGCTGAGAAAGGACATGATGATTAGATTTTTATAGATAAGATAATAGATATTATTTCCAATGAGTAAGAATCCAAATAAACTGTAATTGATGAGAATAAGAAAGTTTCAAACATCACTCTTGATGAGTTATTTGGTACTCTTCTATAGCATTAAACTAGAATGAAGAGATATACTGAGATCAATAAAAAATAACAACAATGACAATGTTACTTTCACAACTACATAAAATCATCTAAAATCCAAGACCACTAACAGAGTTATAAGATCAAAATCTAAGAAAGCTTCTATTATATCTAAATCAAGTGATAGTGATCATTATTATAATGAACTTTACAATATTTATCTAATAATGATCAAGATTGTGGGAAAGAAATATTTCAAATATAGATGAATGAAGAAAGATAAAAAGGATAAGAAATATTCATAAGTGGATTGTTATGAATTTAAGAGGGAATTTCATATTAGACCAGACTGTCCTATTCTCAAAAGGAATGAAAGAAAGGATAAAAATTCATAATAAAACAATAAGAAGTATTATAAGTATATGTATTAAAAAGTACCGAAAGATAATGATAAATGGAGTGAATTTGGTGGTGATAATTCTTATGAATCATCTAATATTGAATCCTCTCAATAGAATAATATAGGTCTAATGGTTATAATCTCTACTAAAAATAAATATCTTGTGGCTAAGGTAAACACTGCTAAATCTCTAACCAATATTTATTTAAATGAAAAATTTTCTAATGAATTATATTATGAATCTTTGGATGAATAAAATTATTCATCAAAAGATAATACTTTACCATAATTTGATGAATTATCTAGGTTTTCTAAGTTACATGATAATTAAAAGAGTACTATTAATAAGAAACTTGTTAAGGAAAATTATAGAATTTCTATTTAAACAAATTAAGTATCAGATCATTCAAAAAATATCGATTAGAAAATCCTTGAATTTGAAAATGTTTCCAAAAACCTTAAGAAATTTAATTCTTAGAAGGAATAACATTCTAAGGATTAGGAAATTGTTATTTCTAAGAAATTTTTTTTAAATACTAACTCAAATTATAAGACTTATGAATATGATGATATGAAATTAGACATCATACTAAAATCTGAAATTTTTTCTTTAAATGAACATTTCTTAAACCTTACTCTGGGAAAGGAAGGTTTAGATAAAATGTATTAACAACTTCATCTTCTTAGAAATAGTTCTTGATTTGGTTAATCTCATTTAAAACCTACTTTTTGTCATAAATATTTTTCTCCCCAATGTGATCCTTTTTTCACTAAGTGTTAATGTGGTGGAAAAATGGGATAGAAATAGTTATTTAACTAAAATAATATCTTTAGGTTTTAATAAGGCTCATTCTTTTAGAAAATTTGGATTCTTAATATTTTACTTTCTAACATTTTTAGATCCAAGAGAGTTTCGATTATGAAAGTCTATCTATTTTATTTTCTGAAAAACAAAGCAAGTACCAACAATAATACATGGTATATGGATAGTAGATGTTCCCAGCACATGAATGGTAATAATAACATCTTTGAAACGATTATTAAGATGAAATGTTGAAAATTAACTTTTAGAGATAATGTTCATGGAGATATTATTAGTATATGTAATATTGTTTTTCTCAGAAAAGATTTAATTTCAAATGTTTTATTTGTTAAAGGACTTAAGAACAACCTTATAAGAATAATTCAATTATTTGATGAAGGATGCCTTATGAATTTTAGTAATGATAAATTTTTAGTACAAAATTCTAGGGAAGAGTTTATTCTATCTACCCATAGGTATGAGAATGTATATACACATAACTTATAATACCTTAGGAGCCAATACGTACCTTTCCTTTATGCAATGGGTGATCAATCCTATCTATGGAATTGAAGACTAAGACACTATAACCATAGGAACCAATGAAAACACTCAATTAAAAGACTTGTTAAGGATCTATCATTCCATATATTTGATTCATCAAAAGATTGTGATCCTTGTCAACATGGAAAGAAATATAATTCATGATTTAAATTAATCAGTGAACTCTCAATATCTGATTCATTATAGTTAGTTCATATGGATATTTTCTATATATTGGAACCAAAATATGTGTGTGGTCGGTAAGGAAGCAAAGAGGAAACCAAGTGCCAAATGGGCTGCCTCACGAAGCCCATTTGTAGAGCCCCTCAGCACCACAGCCAGCATGAAGCCAAATCCCCCACTGTGGTTTCTGTGGAGTAAATGTGGTGGGAGACTTTACGGTTATGACACAATTGACTAGAAGCTTCACGTCGTGAAGGTAACTGGATCAACCTCCATGATACCTTTGACCTTGATGGAAGCCTCTACAAGTTCCTTAGAGGGAACTGAGGAGGGATCCACATCGAGGAGGGGATGATGGTTGACTCCATAGTTATGACAAACAAGATGTAATTCATAGATGATTAAAGAGAACCATTTGGCTTCTCACCGATTTTTCCATGCTTCACGCATCCCCTCGCCTATAAATATCAGACTCCCATCGAGCCCAAAAGATGGATACCTCGACCATTCACCATCTCAGATCTCAATTTACGAAGCACTTCCCGCTCTAAAACCTCAATAAAAATGATCTCTTCATGGTACATGAGAATTGTGAATTATTGTTTCCATAGCTCAAATACAACCCCTCTTCAAGCTAGGATTCCCTTTGCTGATCCCATGGGCTATCCCGAAAGAGGTTGATCCATAAGGGGACTCAGGTCTTCACAAATCACTCTTTCTTCATGAAGTACCCTCCATACACATGTGAACCACATTCTAAGGAAAGGTCACTGTGTTTCACGAATTACATTGCTTCACAGTGTTATACTTTACATGGTACCCTCACTCTATGAAGTCTTACTATGTGAAAGACGTTCAAGTTCATGAATTACCCATCATATGAATCTATACCCTATTCCATGTCTAGGACACCCCACTTTCAGAAGCACACCCCATCATAGAGTCCCTTCACTTTGTGGAGAACCAGATCTTCACAAGGTTATTTATAGTGAACCCATTTTCTTTGAAACCCATCTTCAGTATGACCCTCTACGTTTATACGAAGTGATTTCAATGTCCCCTGGGTGGTTCTTTAATTTGTGTTTTTAGCCTTATGCTTCTTCTCATAGTCATGCCAATAGTTATTGATTGTTCGCATAGCCATGCTAACTTGGCCCCCTCATTGGATCATTCTATAAAACCACATTATCATTGCATTGTCGATGCCTACCCTTCCCCAAATATGGGTGGGTATCAGATATGTAATTCCTAGGGGTGCAGATTGAACCTTCCTCGTCTGAGATGCAGTACGTTAAACATTCAAGAACCATTTTTCTCAGACATATGATGTTAAAATGTTGTCCCAACCCGTGCATTATACACGGGGTTCCCCACCTCATACATTCTCCACGCCTTCTCATCTCTACGGGAGTGAGATCTTCCACACATGGAATGATATCCTCTTTTATAGAGCGGTGCCTATCTGCAAGGAAGGGAATCCATCTTGTTGTAAGCCCCTAGACTTTCTTGTGGGAGGTTTCATCCGTTCTACTCCTCTCTTCTTCTATGCCAAAGACTAGAGCAGACATGGGCACTGAGACCTTCATTACCATGTTCCTCTTCCTCTAGGATTTATCGCCATCGAGCCTTCATCCTAGAGTAAGTCCCAATCTCCATCTTTCAGGGCCGTTAACCACACATTATCCCATGATTCATCTTTGTTCTGCTAACCACACATTAGCCCATGTTTCCTATTTGGGATGCTAACCACGTGTATGCCCCGCTCTATTCCTCACAGATGCACCTTTTGTAACGTGATCATTAGGTATTTACTACCTCTTGTTTCTCACACTGAGCATGACTCACATGGTCTTAGAGTAAGCCAAAATCATGACATCCTCTCTAGTCCACCTTAGAGTGTAATAAAAACATCATTGTTCCAAACTACATGGACCTTGATCCTTTCCCTTCCTGAGCAAGGCACATAGGAAGCCTTCCTGAGGTTCAATCCCAACACCTACTTGTCCCGACCCCTTTTCATCTCTTCACCATTATCCCACATGACATTAAACTATATCCCTCATCCCAAACTATGGGGACTTTGATCCTTGTATACTAGGAAAGGTACGTAGGAAGACTCCATGAGGTTCAAGAGCAATACCCATCGGTCTCGACCGCTCCACGTAGGTCCACCATTGTCCTTCTTGATGTTAAAATGTACACCCCCGGTTTATCTCGTATGACGTTAAACTGTATGTTGTTGAACTGCATGGTCTTTGATTCTTGTCCACTATACAAGGTATGTAGGAACCATACCTGAGGTTCAACCCCAACCAGAGGTAAGCCGTTTGAACCCTAACCAGTGGTAAACCCTTGGAACCCCAACCAATGATAATCTGTTGGAATCCCAACCAATAGTAAACCATTGGAACCCCAACTAGATATAAGCCATTGGAACCCAAACCAGAGGTAATCCGTTTGAACACCAACTAGCGGTAGTCCGTTGGAAACCCATCCAGTGTAATGCCTTTGTAACCCCATCCAGCGGTAAGCCGTTGTAACCCCATCCAACAGTAATCCTTTGTAACCCCACCCAGTGGTAAGTCATTGTAACCCCATCCAGTATTAAGTCGTTGTAGACCTTAACCAGTGGTAACCCATTGTAGCCCCATCCAGTGGTAAGACATTGTAGTCCCCTTTTTTGAGACCCACGTATTGGGTCCTGCCCTAGGTGTCAGACCAACTCAGGCTCCTAACAATGATTATGCCCCAGCATGTCATCGGGTCGTTGTCCTCTACGCACACCCTGCTCCTATGCCTCAACCTGAACTATGTGGACTTTGATTCCCTACTATGGGGAGACATAGGAAGCCTCCCTGAGGTTCAATCCCATCACTCATGACCCATTGTGGTCTCTCCATTAAGCCTATGTGTTTTGGGATGATCATTCCCCACCCCGAACGTTCTACTTCCTCCAAATCCCATCCATGCATCCATTCACATGGACCACCTCCTTAGGTGTCATTTTTCCCCACCAAACAACATGGACATTGATTCCCCATCATGGGGATACAAAAGAGGTCTCTTCGAGGCTCAATCCCATCATCATTGTCATCCTTATGTTGGTTCCATCTCATTCTATATCCACTCTCAACCATCTATATCCATCCTGATTCTTATATGGCCCCCCACATCCCAGTGAGATCATTTACCCTACTTTCTCACTGATCCTAGAAATAATTAGGTAACTTACCACACGTTATCCCCAACATCAGGGTTCCCTCTATGGGTTTCGCCCATTGGATCCACTCTTATCTGTGTTCTGATCAATTTGATCCATATCCTTTAGACATTAAAATCGCTACATGCCCTGTGTCAATCATTGGAAGCTAAAGAAAACCACAGAGACATGCCTATTCTATATAATTCCCCCAAACTCAACATGGGATGCCTCTGCCATCCGTGACCTCAATAATCCCTATCATGATGGGAAGAAACTGAGATGTGCCAGTGTTTCAACATCCAGACACGCCAGCGATGTCTAACGTGACTGCGCCCCCGATCGAAGGTTTCTGCTCTAACTTGACCCCTTGGAATTTCCTAAATAGAGCAGTGTAATTAACTGGAATCTATGAACATATGGAACTAGGAATATTTTCATGAAAAAACATCTTATGTCTATGAGGGAGACCCAGACTTGGTGATGAGTTCATAGGAGGAATCCACGGATGGAAGAACCAACATCCAATCATCCCATTTCGATCAAGGAGCAAACATCCTTGAATAAGCAATGGATGTCGCCAGCCTTCAGAAGGTGGAAATATGGGGAAACAGTTCAACACATTCATCCACGAACGCATTCACACCCTGATGAAAGAATCAATATTATAAATAGTGAACCTGAACTGAATTTCTTCTCCTCAATATAGAGTAGTATCATTCGATACTCTTGTGTATTACCATGTCACTAGATCCAACTATTCTGTGATAGCTCCCATCAATAAAATAGTTGGTCTGGCTTGAAACTCACTAGAAATCGGGGCAGTTGAACGTTGGACATCCTGACCAGCAGCATTGTTAGTATGGATCCTTCTTACCAACCATGGAATATGGAATGGTGTTGGGTCACTGGACTTCACTTTCTTCCTTTCAGCACTAATGGTTGAGCATCCCTACATTGCAAGACCCAAGCTACTTTGATAGGAAACCAATCACCACCCAACCATAGTTGTAGGGGTAGGTTTAATGTCAACATGAAAATCCAGTGCAACCTCATCTATTCCATGGAAGCCTCAACTTCCACGGCTATTGGGTACCCACGCCCCATATCTCCATATGAATTCATTCACAGAAGGGTGATTAATGACCTTATCCAACAATACAATGAAGAGGGGATTATCCAAACCCAAGATATGACCCAACAAGACCTTGATGCTTCTATGCCTCTCTATCACCACTACCCCCAGGGGCCGCGCAGGGATCCACTACACCCCACTCTGACCAATAATTGTTTTTGAAGTCTCTCCCTATAATTCCTTGATGAATCCCTCCCCTATGCCAATGAGGTGAGGGAAGTTTGGGCCAGCCCAACACTAATATTTTCCCTGGGATGACCAAGGCGGGTTCCCACTAGGCCATGTAAGTACCACCACTCGACCCCGCTGGATTTGGATTAGGTGAGTTATACACCTATGCCACTGGCCATAGTTCAATTAACCTAATGCCAGTGTCGGGTGCTTGCTGAGGAAGATGCCCGCCAAGGGGTGTCACCATCAACGGTTACCATGGCATGTGCCACTACTGAAACATACCATCTAACACCTATTAATGATGAGCAGGGGAACTTGTACTCCTAGCTCGGATCGAGACCCCAACCACCGCATACGAAGGCTGGTTCGACTCTCCTGGTCTTCAACATAGGTGGTTTCTATTGTGGGCTGACCCACAATAATGAAATCTAGTAAAAAGGTCCTCCCATACCACCACCAACAAATCACATGTCCTCCCCTCTCTCAAGCTCAGTGTGGAGTTCCTCCCCATGCCACGATCAATCCAAGCGAAGGTCACTGATAAGAAGATTCTACCTCTCTGGTAAATCGTTAGTGTGGGGATCTTCCCCATTTACTTATAGTAACTGACAAAGTTCCTCCGCATCCCATCAATCATAGAAGTGGAGGCTTTCCTCGTGTCATTGAAACATAACATGGTTGTCCTACCCATGTTTAGCTGGACTAGTATGAAGTCCCTCCTCATACCAGAACTACTAAGGGGAACAACCATTGAGTTACTTCCCATGCTCCCACCAGCTCCAATAGAGGTCCTACACACACCAGAACTTCCCATAGAGACTCCATCCATGAGTTAGGCAGAGGAATCCGAGGTCTTCCTCATGTTCTCTAATTTACATTTTTCTAAGTGCTCCTCGCACCCCAACTTACCCAAGAAAATTTCCTCTCCATCCCTACATTAGTTTGGATGAAGGTCCACCTCGAGTTGAAAATCTACCATATCCCAAAGAACCACACTGGGGCATGAGGGAATGTCGTTGATGCCATAAGAGAAATATTGGGATGTTTCAGACTGTGATTAAGCTCGTCTTCTTCTCAGATTCTGAGGTGGAATGTGATTCAGAAATGGAACCCTCACCTCGATCCTCTGTGTCGAGTGACGGGGCAGGAATGAGGTGTATCATCCCTATCCTCTCTAAATGTGAGGTCAACTAGACTCCTGCCTCCCTCTTTAGATACATCTAGGAGGAGGAATATTTGGCCTCTTTCTATGGCCTAGTCGGGAAATCCTCCCTATCTTTAACAAGGTAATTCTCTGCCTCAACTAGAGATCATGGAGAGTTATTCTGGGGACTGGTAGAGGACCAACACCAACACGACCCATCACCAATAACTGAATCCCCAATTCTAGAAACTACAGTTTCCAGTATGTCTTAATAAGATGTGGTGTCATATTCATTTCATTCATCGCAGGATAGCCCAAGATGTGGCGACTTGTTAGCCTGTTTTCCATATTCTTCACCAGTTATTATACCATCTCAGTGGTCTGCTTCAGTGTCGTTATCTGCCACGTAGCCACCCCCAGTTTATGAGTCGGGAAACCAAGGGTCGGATCCTGAGTCTGAGGCAAGGATCTTGTGGGACATCATTGTAGTGGATCATTTCCCACTGATGTTCTGGCAAATCACAACCATGAACATTGATGTACTGAAATCTCTTAATGAGGATAAAGTCGCATGTCTTCGCCAAACCCTCTAGGTGATTCACTCTCGTCTTCGTTATTAGTGATTGGCTTACCCCAATAGTAAAGCACACATTGATGATATTGACTAGTTATGTCGTATGGTAAACTTGGATATTCTCCCTGAGGCCCAAAGCATTTAGTCTAGTGGTCGCCATCTAACCCTCCAGTAATGATGTATTAAGAGCTTTAAAGTGCTCCATTGAATTATCAAGGAGGCTCCCCCCCCCCATGTTCAGGTCCATGGTTGGGGAAAGTATTCCACCCTTTGTTTCAATTCTATCTGGCACCAACCCGACTTTCTAGGCGATATTAAGGATATTCCCATAGGTAGAGTCATAGTTAACATGGTTGATCTATCAGTGGAAGAGAATGAGCTAGAGATCCTTGATAAGATCTTACCCAGCATAGGATTTCCACAACTATTGGATCCACTAGTAATGGTTACTCATGAGTAGATAAATCTATTTATTCATCCTATACCCATTGAATCATTATTCCTTAGCCGGAATCCCAATAAGCGAAAAGAGCATCTTGGGGCCTTCAAACCCTCTAACCTATCTAGATAAGTAAAAACGATGGAAGATGATCCCAGAAAGGTTGTGTTGCATCAATAACTCATGGAGCATATGATGATGGTTGATGACCTCAATACTAAACGTACTGCAGAGAGGAAACCAGACTACAATGATCTTTGTTCGGGGCAGTAGGGGCTGGTACTGTCACGAACTAGGCAGGGTCGTCATCCGACTCGGCGGCCAACCCTATCCACGACATGGCCCAAAGGGCATTCCCGATCCCCACGGGCTGGCAAGTAGTTTCGGGCATCAAAATAAACCAGTTGAAAATGATTTTGGACCATCATAATGATGAATAAACATAGACTGAACAAGCAGATAAATAAAGGAAAAAAATACCAAACAACTTGGAAGCGGAAAAAGGAATTAAAGAAGCGACATGACATACCTCAAGTAACCATGTGGGTCAATGTAGAACTTAAACCACACTCGCTCCCAAAAGTGACCCAAGGCTAAAACCTACAACTGAAAAGTGAAGTAGGCATGAGCACCGAGATGCTCAATAGGAATGCCAAAATATAACCATGTCCTATGCCCTCTCCTTTAGTAAGAAATCCAATTATGCCAGTTCGAAAATAAGATATAATAAAATAACTTTTCTCCTTTTCAAATTCAAGTAACAAGTTTCCATTTTTAGTTAAACCATTTTACTCCCACTACATTTTCAAAATATGTTTCAATCATGCATTAACATTTCAAAATGAAAAGAAACCAGTTTGGATTAAAATATGGTTTTCACAATCAAGACATCAAGTATGAAACAACGGAAAAGAAAGTTACATCGCTAGCAGCATGTCAGAAATGAGCACCATGGGTAATCCCTATAGGTATCTAGAACAAGTAGTAACCTAGAGCCCTCGTACCTCGATGAAACGTGGATTAGAAGATCACGACCCTCAGAAAATGTGGCTCAGAAGACCATGACCCTCAGAAAACGTGGCTTAGAAGACCAAGACCCTCAGAAAGTCATTTGTTTAGTTAGTGTTTTTGCGTCAATCTTGGTAGGCAAACTGGTACGAACCTCTGTCGTGTCATCTAGTGTACTAGTCTTGGTCACCCACCTAGATACTAGGGTTTCCCATTGTGCTCTATTTCAAGTGGTGGTGGGTTTTTCTTTATCATGCTAACATATATGAACGTAACAATTTCTTTATCAAAAACTCATTCAACCTCTCACCATTATTCTCCCTTACTAAGCACATTCCCCCTCTTTCATGTCACACAATGCATAAACTTCAACGTTAGGCACATCATAACACTTTCAACATACAAATAATTTTCTAAAACCAAGGGGGCGTACCTCAAGAGAGGTTTTTCTTTCTCATAAAACATTCTTAAGGTTCCAAACGGGCTTTATTACATAAAGGGAATACTTTTTACAATTAACCGGCCAAAAGGCCAAACACCTTTGGAAATACACATTACCAATTCAAAACCACTTTGGAAATCAATTTTTCAAGAAAAAGTCACTTAAGACTGCTAGCTTTTAAAATACATTTTAATTTCCAAATCAAAGGCATAATCATTTCTAGCAACCGTAACCTTATTTCATATCATGCGGATATAGCGTAAATGTAAAACATATTTTTTAAACAATCAAGCAATTATGAATCTCAAATTAAAGGCATAGGCATAGAGGACCTACCTCAAACTTGTCACTATTTGTCGATGGCCACTCGAACCGACACTTCGCGCATACACGCACATGCATTTATACATATATATATACACACACCCCAACCTGTATTGCACATATTCCCCGTTCCATGAGGTAATATGTACAAAGTGGGCATATATATATATATATATGCCTTACTTTACGCATGTACATGTAGGATGCCTCGACACGTGCTTCCCAAAACCAACGAAGCAAGGCCCAACTCACTACACATATAAATTAATAAAACAATTAAACAATTTATTAAACACTTAAAAGTTATCACCAAAAAAATAATTACACCAAAAACACTCTTTAAACCCCAAATGCACACTGAACCATTTGAAAATAAATTTCACACTACTTGCATAACTCATAAAACCCATTTAAAATATTAAAAGAAAAGCTCATAATCAATTTAACCATTTCCAAAGGACTTTCCAAATCATCATATAAACTGGAACCAATTCCCAAATAGGCATTTCATTGTTTAAACTATATATAATTTACATTTAGAAATACGCGATAACCCAAACATGCCAAATTCTGCATTTCCCTTTAAAAACCTACACCCAAACCCATTTTCACTATAAGTGAATTTGAAAACATGATTTGCACCTCTTGAAAAACTAAATAAACCATTTGTTCAATTCATAAAACACCTAAAAGTGGAACAACATGGTTTTACAAAAAAAGTATACACAAATTCACATTAAGAAACTAATTCCAACCCAAACACATATCATATTCTTTCAAACACTAGTTTCTCATGACTTGAAAAATGAAATAAGTCATTTTCATAATTTATAAAACATTACCAAGGTGAAAACCAAGGCTTAACACATGCACCATACACCAATTCCCAAAAATAAGTCACATTAAAATTAAAAACATGTTTGATTTTTATCAAATACCAATTTCTCACCACGCGCAAAAGTAAACGAATATGTCAAATTAATTTAACAATATAAACTCAATAAGAACAATTATTTTCATGTGAAACCACCCAATTTAAAGTGAGACAAATTATTTTTAAAACCAAAATCATAATTAACCTTTTCTAAAACCAATTCTGCACCATGCAATTCACCCAATTGAACCCCAAATCAACCAATGTAACCAAAATTATCAAGAATCAACCGTAAGCGGTATTACCAAACTTTGAACACAAATTCCCACTCAAAAACATCTTCGAGGGCCAAATGAACACCAAAAACATACAAAAATATAGTCTACATCCCTTTCACGATCTAATAAGGCAAACACACAAGTCATAAAACAAAACCAAGAATTACCGAAAGCATTTATATCCGAAACAGAACCCATTTAACACAAGAAAACCATATAAAAAAACAAGACCAAGTTAATCTATTGAAAAAATAGATTTCGTACCTAAAACAAAATGTTGACATCTCATAAATCACAAAACTCCTAAATTAAAATTAAACCACAAAGAATAAATTAAATAATCCTCACCCAATGACCATGGAGAACCCACTGCCCTTATCGGAAGTGAATAAAATCGGCCTTGACGGAACCTGATGAAACCTAAAAAACAATATTCAATCAAAATCAAAACCCCAAAAACATTAGGTTTCAACCAAAATTTGGTAGGGCGAAGAGGAGACCTCAAATCGACCGAGAAAGGAAGGAGAAGAGGGAAGAAACTCATACCTTGAAGCTTCAAAAAAGATTCACGAAGAAGCAAAGGAAGAAAAGGACGGATGGAGGAGGCTGGAGGGGGGTGTGTCGTGTGGCCAAGGAGGGGCTTTGGCCTGGGGTGCATCGTCTGGGTTCGAAGGGGAGCCGGGATAGGGGGTATAGGTTGCTGCAGCACGCTTCTGGGAGAGGTAGGTGCGCCGAAGGGTCCTCATCGGTGGGGGGGGGGGGGGGGTCGCGCAGGCGATGAGTTATAGGGAGAGGGGGGGAGGAACGCGACACAGTGAGGGGGAGGAAGAGAGAAAAGAGATAAAGGAGATTAAAAAATAGAGAGAAAAGAGGAGGGAAAAAAGAAAATAAAGAAATAATAAAAAATAAAATAAAACAATTAATATTAATATTAATACTCATAATAACTTAATAAAAATTATAATAAAGTTGATAATAATATTATCATTAACCATAATAATAATATTATTAATAGTAAAAAAATTACATTTATTTTATATTACTTCATTTTGATTTTAATTTAATAAATTTTTAAACATTAAAAAACCAAAACAAAAATAAAAATAAATAAATAAATAAAAAAAACCACAACCGCAAGACACCGGGTCAGGGTGTAACAATTCTCCCCACCACAAAAACATTCTTCCCCCAGAAAGTCACCCAGCCAAATGAGGAATCAAACTCAAGTTTGAAATTGAACACGGACAACAAAATCACGAACTCAGTATGACTTTTCACTCCATCAGTCACACCCGACAAACTCTGAGGGAAACCAAAAAGAGAAGAACCATCAGGAAACAAGGAGGGTTCTCCCCACCACAAGAATCCGACTAACACAAATGACATTGAGACTCTTATAATGGGCTTACTCTAGAACTGCTAACTTGATCCAAGAGGGAACCGCCACACAGACCAAACCTCGAAGAAGGCACGACAAGATTAATGGTGGGTCTCGCCACCATTTAAGAACCGACCAGCTTAAACCAACCAGTATAGACCAACACGAGAACTTCCCACCCAAACCAGAAACCACTGGTACATGAGAAAACCCACAAAATAATTCTACCAAATAATGAACTTAACCATGACTGATCATTTCCACAAGAGATGAGCATCTCCAAAACGAGCATGTACTAAAACAAAATGGGTCACATTTGAGGATTGAAAACTACTGGAATTTCCAAAATGATGAGATCACCATGCATTCTTACAACCACAATGGGATATTCAAGGAACAAAGACCGAAATGAGAAAAAGAGACTTTTACGCCTCTTACAGCAAAATAGAACCTTCAAAGATGGGAGAACTACAACAGGGAAATTCAGACCATCCCCATTTTAGCATTGGAGAAAAAAATTTGACCAAGGTGCCCCACACCCAACAATTCCTGACTGAGTGAAGATCTTCACTCAGAGACCTGTGGATGGAGCTCTGATATCTTGAAGCATCTGCTACCCCGAAGTCAGGAGCTATCATCCTTCGGTCGAGACTCCGGCTAACGATGCCACTAGTGTAACCCCACCAATTTTCCCAAATGGCCACACTGACGGCATGCCTTCGTAGGATGATGACAAGGCGACTTAACATACCCAAACTGAGCACACTAGAAGCAAAAAATGGGGTGTCCCAACTAATAGAAAATGGAATTGACAAGAAGACTTTTCTGAGACAGGTTCCTCCGATTCTCTCTCATCACCTAATGGGGAACCTTCCCGAACACCAGAAAAAAATGGTCCTAGAACCCTGGACGAAGACCCCACACAAGAGAAACTTTAACTGATTCCATGATTCTACCTCTGGAGAAAATGGAATCAACCCCTTGGAATGCCCCATGTAGGCCTTCAATGCTCGTTGGCCTTACTCGACACCCACTTGTTCTGCCACTTTCCTTGCCTTCACTTCCTCAGGTATAAACCATCAGACGAGAATGGTCTTAAAAACCTTCCAAGACATACAATCATGCAACGATTCTAGGATTATTTCCTCCACCAATCCAAAGTTGCACCTTCAAACGGACCTGAACCAACACAGACTCTCATAGTTTTGGGAGTTTCCAATAACCTAGAAATACCAACGATTTCACCAAGACAGTCCGCTACCTTCGATAGATCACGATCACCACAGAAGCTGGAAAATAACTGAAAAGAATTCAATTCCACCACTCCGTTAAGAGTCTGGGTAGAACAAACAACTAGAAGACGCTCACTAGAAACGTCTAGGAATTTTCTGGGCAGCACACTCAAAAACAATAGGCACAAATCTCAATCAAAACTGATCATAAATCAAAATTCCACACCTCAATCACAAACGAAAGATCAAACTCAAATCACTATTCCAACCACAATTCAATATGTCAAAACCAAGAACCCACAAAAAAGAATACCCAACACGAAAAGAGAACGCTAATAAATTTCTCGCTCACTTTTCTAAAAATTTGAAAAACCCTTTTTGAAAAATATTTTTCAACAAAAAAAAAACTTAAATATCCACCATTGGCAACCCATGAAGTCTCACACATACATATCTCTGTGCTATCTCAAGCACCCATCCACTCACATCACCAATTTCTCCATTTGCCACATGTGTACCTCAATGTATATGACCACTCATAAGAATACCAAGGGTCAATTCAAGACACTTATCATTTCCAAAACAGACCATTAAGCACAAAGAAAAAAGTCCTAACCAATTTGAGAATGTCACTTATCATTACATAAACACATTTCAAAATTCCAAAACTTTTTCCATTTCAAAAACCATTTTCCACTCCAACAACCATATTCCCTTTTGAAAAAACCTTCACAAAAATCCATTTTCATTTTTGAGATCTACTCCCACCAACAAAAATGAAGGTCAAACATAACTCACATCAAAATTTCTAAAAATAAGGGACTAGTGGCTATGCCAACCTGGTAACATGGCTTAGCAAACCATGCTTCGAGTGGGCATCCACCGCAGGAAGTATCTTGAACCGTGCACTCAAGTTGTACAAGGGTCGCTTCTCCATGCAGGCTCCTCGCGTAACACCGAATCACTTCCCTTGTCATCCCTCATCCACACAGACCAAGCAAAATAAAAACTCAAATCCCATACTACCACTGGCAACTTGAGTCTCGGGACAAGAAAGGGTTCATGACGTCCTTCTCGCACCTACCTCTTGAGTCCTGACACACCTAATCACCAAGCTACTTGACACCCCAAAAAACAAGGTCCCCTCTGATACCATTTTGTCATGAACTAGGCCGGGTCATCATCCGACCCGGCTCCCTAACTAGTCCACGAAATGGCCCGAAGGGCGTTCCCGATCCCCACGGGCTGGAAACTAGTTCCAGGCATCAAAATAAACTAGTTGGGAATGATTTTGGCCCATAAAAATGATGAATAAACATAAACTAAACAAGCAGATAAGTAAACGAAAAAAATACCAAACAACTTGGTAGTGGAAAAAGTAATTAAAGAAGCGACAAGACATACCTCAAGAGACCCCATGGGTCAACATAGATCGTAAACCACACTCGCTTTAAAAAACAACCCAAGGCTAAAAACTGCAATTGAAAAGTAAATTAGGCATGAGCACTGAGATGATCCGTATGAATTCCAAAATATAACCACATCCTATGCCCCTGCCTTTAGTAAGAAATCCAATTATGCCAGTTGGAAAATAAGATATAATAAAATAATGTTTCTCCTTTTCGAACTCAAGTAATGAGTTTTCATTTTCAGGTAAAGAATTTTACTCCCATTAAATTTTCAAAATAGGTTTCAAGCATGCATTAACATTTCAAAATGAAAAGAAACCAGTTTGGATTAAAATATGGTTTTCAAAAACAAGACATAAAGTATGAAACAACTGAAAATAAAGTTACATTACTAGAATCATGTCACAAATGAACACCATGGGTAATCCCTATAGGTATCTAGAACAAGTGGGAACCAAGAGACCTTGTACCTTGGTGAAACGTGGCTTATAAGACCATGAAACTTTGAAAACGTGGCTTAGAAGACCATGACCCTCAGAAAATGTCTCTTAGAAGACCACGACCCTCAGAAATTCATATTTTTACTTAGTGTTGTTGCGTCAATCCAGCTAGAAAAACCATGACAAACCCTTGTCGTGTCATATAGCGTACTAGTCCTGGTCACCCACCTAGATACCCTGGTTTCTATTGTGCTTTATTTCAAATGGTGGTGAGTTTTTCTTTATCATGCAAACATATATGAACATAACATTTTATTTATCAAAAACTAATTCAACCTCTCACCGTTGTTCCCCCTCCTTAAGCGCATTCCCCCTCTTTCACATCACACAATGCATAAACTTCAATGTTAGGCACATCATAACACTTTCAATATACAAATCATTTTCTAAAACCAAGGGGGTGTGCCTCAGGATAGGTTTTTCTTTTTCATAAAACATTCTTAAGGATCTCAACGGGATTTATTACATAAAGGGAATACTTTTTACAATTAACCATCCAAAAGGCCAAACACCATTGGAAATACACATTACCAATTAAAATCCACTTAGGAAATCAATTTTTCAAGAAAAGGTCACTTATGACTGATAGCATTAAAAATACATTTCAATTTACAAAGCAAAGGCATAATGATTTCTTGCAACCGTAACCAGATTTTATAGAATGTGTATATGGTGTAAATGTAAAAAATATTTTTAAAACAAGAAAGTAATTATGAATCTCAAGTTAAAGGCATGGGTATAGAGAACCTACCTCAAACTTGTCGCTATTTGTCGATGGCCACTTGAACTGACACTTGGCACATACACGCACAGGCATTTATAAATATATATATATATATATACACACCCCTAGATGCATTGCACATATTCCCCTCACCATGAGGGAATATGTACAAAGAGGTAATATATATATATGCCTTACCCTATGCATGTACATATAGGATGCCTCGACAAGCGCGGCCCAAAACCAATGAAGCAAGGCCCAATGCACTACACATATAATTTAATAAAACAATTAAACAATTTATTAAACACTTAAAAGTTATTACTAAAAAATAATTACACCAAAAACACTCTTTAAACCCCAAATGAACCCTAAAACATTTGAAAATACATTTGAAACTACTTGAATAACTCATAAATCCCATTTAATATATTAAAATAAAAGCACATTATCAATTTAACCATTTCCAAAGGCCTTTCCAAATCATCACATAAACCGAAACTAATTACAAAACATGCATTTGATTGTTTAAAACATTTACAATTCACATTTAGAAATTCACGACAACCCAAACATTCCAAATTCTGTATTTCCCTTTAAAAACAAACACCCAAACCCATTTTCACTATAAGTGCATTTGAAAACGTGATTCACACCTCTTGAAAAACTAAATAAACCATTTGTACAACTCATAAAACACCTAAAAGAGGAACAACATGGTTTTACACAAAAAGTATATACAAATTTACATTAATAAACCAATTCCAACCCAAACGCATATCAAATTCTTTCAAAAACTAGTTTCGCATCACTTTCACAATGAAATAAGTCATTTGCATACTTTATAAAGCATTACCAAGGTGAAAACCAAGGATTAACACATAGACCATACCCAAATTCCCAAAAATAAGTCACTTTAAAATTAAAAAAATGTTTGATTTTTTATTAAATACTATCTTCACACCACGTGAAAAAGTAAACGAACATGTCAAATAAATGAAACGATATAAACTCAATAAGAACAATTATTTGCATGTGAAACCACCCAATTTCAAGTGAGAAAAATTATTTTTAAAACCAAAATCATAATGAATTTTTTCTAAAACCAATTCCGCACCATGAAATTCACCCAATTGAACCCCAAATCGACCAATGTAACCAAAATTATCAAGAATCAACTGTAAGCGATATTACCAAACTTTGAACACAAATGCCCACTCAAAAACGTCTTCTAGGGAAAAATGCACACCAAAAACATACTAAAATATAATCTACTTCCCTTGCACGATATAACAAGGAAAACACACAAGTCATAAAACAAAACCAAGCATTAGCGAAAGCATTTGTATCTAAAACAGAACCCATTTCACACAAGAAAACCATATAAAAAACAAGACCAAGTTAATCTATTGAAGAAACAGATTTTTCACCCAAAACAAAATGTCAAAAACTCAGAAATCACAAAAATCCTAAATTAAAATTAACCCAAAAAGAATAAATTAAAGAATCCTCACCCGATGACCATGGAGAACCCATTTCCCTTGTCGGCAGTGGCTAAAACCAGCCTTGACGGAACCTGAAGAAACTTAAAAAACAAGATTCAATAAAAATCAAAACCCCAAAAACATTAGGGTTTGGACAAAATTCTGTAGGGTGAAGAGGAGACCACAAATAGACCTGGAAAGGAAGGAGAATAGGGAAGAAACTCATACCTTGAAGCTTCGAACTATATTCGTGAAGAAGAAGAGGAAGAAAACAACGGACGGAGGAGGATGGAAGGGGGTGTGTTGTGTGGCCAAGGAGGGGCTTTGGCCTAGGGTGCATTGTATGGATTCGAAGGGGAGATAGGAGGGGGTGTTGCGGTTGCTGTGGCACGTTGCTGGGAGAGGGAGGCATGCCGAAGGGCCCTCGCCAGTGGGGGGGTCACGCGGGCGGCGTGATATAGTGAGAGGGGGAGGAAAATGCGACATAGTGAGGGGGAGGAAGAGAGAAAAGAGAGAAGGGAGAGAAAAAAATAGAGATAAAAGAGGAGGGAAAAAAGAAAATAATAAAATAATAAAAAATAAAATAAAACAAATAATAATAATATTAATACTCATAATAACTTAATAAACATTATAATAAATATTATAATAATATTATCATTAACCATAATAATAATATAATTAATAGAAAAAAAATTCCATTTATTTTATTTTACTAAATTTTGTTTTTAATTTAATAAATTTTTAAACTTTAAGAAACCAAAAAACAAATAACAATAAATAAATAAATAAAAACAACCACAACCGCAAGACACCGGGTCAGGGTGTGACAGGTACAACTTCCCCCTAGGAAGTTTCCTCTAGGTGGCTGTAAACATCATACCCACACAGACTAGGTAGAAGCTAGAGCTTATGGAAAGAGGGTGCAGTATGTGTCACCAAATCCACCCGAGTGACATGATAATCCTCGGGACCCAGCTCAGGTTCCCCTAGCCACTCCATAGTTAGTTCCACCAGTCATTCCATGGGTCATCCCACCAGCCACTCCACAATCCATTGGGCATGCTTATCATGTTGAAGAACCTGCCAATGCACTGGTTGTCAGGGATCCTCATCTAGATAGAAACCCCCACCCATATGATCTAATGGCAGGGATCATTTCTCGTCTTGAGGATTTGGAAACTCCACAGGTGGAAATCTCGCCCTATAGTAATCCATATCCTGCATGGGTGTATGATATTCCAACAACCCAGGTTTCAGAAACCCCGCCTTTTCCCCTTTTAATGGTACATGTGATCCACTGCATAATTTGGCCCATTTCAGTTCAACGTGTGGAACTATTCTAGGAACACTAGCATAGCAAGAGCCCTCCAAACTCAAGTGTTTCGTACTAACATTTGGAGGTCCTGCATTTGTTTGGTACAACCAGCTACCCATTGGGTCAATCGCCGGCTAGGAAGATCTGCATAGAAAGTTTCTTTACCAGTTCATCTCTACCACATGGAAGAAAAGTATTGTAGACCTCTTCAAGTGAAAGAAGAGGCCAGATGAGCGTGTCACAGACTTGGTTGCCCAATGGAAAGGACGCACCAACTCACTTGATATGCTTCTAACTTTGGAGAAACTACTAAAAATGTGTGTGGGGAATGTCAAAACATAACTGGACCCCTCTCTCATAACTCATAATTACCTTGGGGGATTTATATATTTATCTTATAAGGCCCAGCGTCTAGAGGAAGCCCTACAGCAGGCCAGATATGCACATCTATTGCCTCCAATACTTCCTGCCAGAAGGGTCGCTAAGGTCGAGCTCGCCATAGTGGCCCAAATAGAGGACCCCAGAAAACTAGAGTTATTACCAGTGGATCCACCTCCACAACCTCGTAGAGGTCCACCACCTTAGGTGCAGCATCCATCCTAGCATCTCCCCCCTTAGAATCGGTAGGCGCCCCTGCATAACGCGCCACCACCACCTAGGAGAGATAACCAGGTTCCACCTCCTCGATTGGATCCTCCATCCTCTCGTTAGGGCCAGGCTCCTAGACCCCCCTTCTTGGGTAGGATAAACCAGACCTACTCATTCAACAAGTCTCAGGTCCCTGGTTATTTCCAAAGTGCCTTGGAACATGGAATTCTACAGTTACCCGAATGCAGGAGGCTCGAAGAGGTGGATATCACTAATCAACCCTACTACTTCCCATATCACTAGATCTTGGGGAACAGCCTCAAACAGTGCTATCTGTTAAATACTCGATTCAAGAGCCGGTTTATAACAACATTTTTTTGTTAGGCCCATCTCTGGCATAAGTGGAATGTGTGTTCGTGAATCCAGATAATGACAATGACATCGAATGTGAGTGGAATTAGGTTCCTAACCATGGGTCTCAATAATATGACGATTGGATGTCCAGTAAGGTATCTCATGCCCAAGGTATTGTCCGTACATGTCTGGATCAACCTTAGCCTTCAACAGATGCTGCATCACTTGCGTTAACTACTTCTATATCGACGTATCAGCCTTCCTCTTCTTAGAAGAGTAAGAATCAGCGACTATAGGGAAAACAAATTCCCCCTCCAAGGTCGTCGCCATCCCATACTCTCGACGAATTCAGGTCCCCATAGATGATGATCACCCCTAGAATCCATCTAGTGTTGAAGTATTATTCATGTGACGATCAAGGGTATGCTTTATTTAACATTGTGGAGCTGGTAAATCTTTATATGGTGTCTGAAGATGAGGAGCACCAGACGGATCCTCCCAATGCCCCTAGCTATCGCTAGAGTCAACTAACCCATGGATATATGGGTCATCAAAATTCCTTGGTCAATAATTCTAGCTAGGCTCTATATTCCACTGAAACCAGACAGTAGGCCTAGTGTAGATCTTAGCACACAAATCCTTCTCATTTTGTATCATCAAGTCCACCTTCTCCGCCGTTTGTGTTACTGGAGTAGGCGGGTCAACCAAGATCGTGCTATTACCAGCTATGTTGTGTTATGGATTGGCCTCAATCATATAGTCCTTGTCTGGAGTTTACTCCATGTGATTTGACTAGAAAGAAATAGTACATTCCCAACACTAGTCATCCATCAGTTTAGATGGAAGGGCCCGTCATACCCCCTACCATAGAAAAACCTCCTATAAGAATGAGGCCACGCTTGGTATGAAAGTATGGTATCCTTAAGAATCTCGTCACCATTCCTATGAGGTTCTCTATCCTCGAGTCTCTCCGCCTGTCAGTGGATATGTGTGAAGCCCTCGTAGAAGCTTTAATAATCCCCCATATAGTTTTAGATGGAGGTAGCAGCTACAAAATCCTTCCATTCTGAGGCAGTCAAGCATGCTGAATTTCATACCATTACATCTTTCTTTAGAGAAGATGAATGTTCTCCTATACATAGGCATAAGCGCCCACAATAAATCACCAACCACTTAAATTTCATGGTGGTTTTTCACTATCTTGTTGACATAGGATCTGGGATCAACCTAATCCTGTCCTCGAAACATTGAAATATAGGGTTTTCTGAGGATGATTTGAGTCCCTCTGACCTAAAAATTCAAGGTTATGACAGGGAAAAACAAACACTAGTTGGCAAGATATGCCTGAAGACCCAATTTGGTGGCATGGTAGCAAGCACTGAGTTAATTCATATCTCCCATGACACCGACTACAACAAGTTCATGGATAGGTCGTGGCTTCACCTGCATGTGGCGGTCCCTTCATCATATCACCAGTGCCTTAAGTACTCCCTTAATGGTTGAGTGGGCATAATCCAAGGTGGCGTGTCTCCCTCTACTTCTTTTGAAGACCGCTACCTAGATGATAACTATTATAACATCAAGGAAAACAAATTCAGGGTATTTACATTGAACATGCTACAACTGCGACTGACTCTTGGATAGTCCAAGATGATGCCTCCATTTTTCTAATCCACCGTTGGGAGGTTACGACCCTGAATCTAGGGAATTTTGTTTTCTAGAACTACAAGAAAGCATAATCCAAATTCTAGGAGACACCATAAGATCACCTTGTATTCCTTTACAAATTAGATCATACTTTCTTGTTTCGCTAGGATGGGATAAGTCGTATTAGGCCAAAACAACATTATTGCTTTGATATAATCAAGTGTGGCCCCTTAGGCTGAAAACCAGATGGGATCATGTCGACATCTTTATTTTTTATGGTTTCGGTTGCATAGGATCCCCCAAATGCAGTGTCCATCACCACTCAAGATGACAGTAGCTACCCATCAGGATCTATTTATTATAAGGAATTGCATCTTGCTAAGGATCCCTCCTCCATTAATGAAGAATATTATTTGGAGGATACTCCTCCCAATATTGAAAAAGTTGTCTCTAACATGGTTGATTAATTGGTACAGGTGAGCCTTGATAGCAAGAAAAATTTGAAACCCACATTGATCTCTGTCTCTATGCCTGACAAAGAGAAACAATAGTATGTGGACTTCCGGAAGAAACATCATTATTTGTTTTCCTATATTTATAATGAGATGTTTGGACTAGATTCTTAGGTCTCTGTCCACTACCTCTGTCTTCCAAAAAATCACCACTATTTTAAACAACCTCCTATAAAGATGAAACCTTCTCAGGGTTCCATGTTCGAGGTTGAGGATGATAATCTCATCAGAGCCAACATCATCAAAGAGGTCCAATACCCCCAATGGTTAGCTAAAAATGTGACCATCAAGAAAAAGAATGTATAGATCATAGTCTGCATCGACTTTTGGGATATCAACTATCATTTTTCTAAAGGATGATTTTCCCCTACATGTGACAGAACTATTGATTAACACCACTGCTGGGTTTTTAGGATCTCTACTTCATGGATGGGTATTCTAGGTATAACCAAATTTAGAAGGCCCCCGAGGATGAAGATTATACACCTTTAGGGAAGCACAAGGTACTTTGTTCTACCAGGTAAATCCCTTCGATCTAAAGAATGAAGGTTCCACATACCAGTGTTCAATACATTTCATATTTAAGCTGATCCTCAGAACATTGTTTGAATTCTATGTAGACGATCTGGTGGTAAAATATTTTTAGTGCAAGGACCATCTCAAAGACCTTGAGAATGTGTTCGTCTTCCTCTATTCTCCGCATATAAAGATGAACCCATTGAAGTTTACCTTCAGGGTCACCTCTGGAAAATTTCTCGGCCTAGTTGTTAGATATAGAGGCATCGAGATCGATCAAGAGAAGATTAAGGCCATCAGATAGATGTCTCCTCTGAGCAACATTCAGGATCTTCTAGGCTTTCAAGGACACTTAGCCTATATATGTCGATTCATCGCAAATTTTTCCGGAAAGTGTAAGACCTTTTCTTGGATCTTGAAGAAAGGAATTGTCTATTAGTGGGATGAGGAATGTCGAACTGCTTTCAAGGAAATCAAGAATCACCTGTTATAGCCTCCAACCCTAATGCCACCCAATTCTAGAAAACTGCCAGTCCTTTATGTGACCACACTAGAACAATCCTCTAAAACCCTTCTCACCCAGAAGAACAACTAGGGAATGAAGAAAATTCTCTACTATCTCGGCCACATACTCCTCGATACAGAGACCAGATACTCCTCTATCATGAAATGCTACCTCTCACTGGTATTCCCAGTGCAGAAATTGTGACATTACTTGAAGAACCATAAGAAACAACTAGTGTCCCAAGTGGTTCCGCTGAAGTACCTCCTGAACCTCCCCATGTTGATATTCCCTCTATCTCGGTGGGCAGTAATCCTCTAGAATTTTGACATCAGGCTCATACCCCAAAAGGATATTAAGGGGAAAGCATTGGCAGACTTCACTATTCCCATCCAGCTCCCACGGACTAGTCCCTGGACCTTGATTTTTTGGATGAGGCAATCCTCTCAGTAGACCAAGTCGTTTTGTTTTTGAAAATAAAATTTGATGGCGATTCCCAATGCCCTACCGGATGAAGACTCAATAACCCCATATTCAACATAGTGGTCCTGGGTATCATCTTCATTATGCCAATACTAGCCATTATTCCATATTCATTCCTATTGTCACAAGGTTGTACCAACAATGGGGCAGAGTATCAGGTTACCACTATTTACCTCAAGATGGCCCTTGAGATTGATTATCCCCACTTGCACATGAAAGGGGACTCCTAACTAGTCATCAAGAAGATCAACAGTGACTATGTCATCTGGAAGCCAGATATCACACCACTATTGGAACGTACTTGTCAGTTGATGGACCAGTTCCCATCTCAATTAGATTTTACCCATGTCCCTCGATCCTAAAACGGTTGAGTTGACTCAATGGATAGTCTGGATACATTTCTTATAGAGCCTGATAAGGATTATTTGATTATCCACATGGCACACCAAAGATTCATATCCCCCATCACTCCAGGTGATGATGATAGTCTTCAATTAAGCCAACTTACCACTGGTTCCTCTATGTCAAGACCCCCAGGTCCCCCTGACGCAGTGTTAGAAGCAGCAAACGACTGGAGAACCCCCTTTATCGAGTACCTCCAACATGACAGTATCATGGTAGATCAAGCTGAGTGCAAGAAAATTTGTTGTTACACATTATAGTTTACCCTTCAGAGATATCTCGGTCTTGAGATGATCATCTTAAAACATGGGTCTGATGGAGTTATCCTCTATTACATTCAAGGAGGTGAGATTTCTCAGGTCATGCTAGAGGTTCATGCTGGTTCCTATAGGTCTTATCATACAGGGATGAAACTATCACACTAGATCTGAAGATTGAGGTATTTTTGTCCCTCCATGATCCATGACTATATCGAGTTTTCTTATAGGTTCCATGCATTATAATCCATGAAATTATTTTTCACCAACTTCCAGAGCATCTCCAGACTACCATGTACTCTTGGCCCTTTGTAGTTTGGGGACTCAATGTCGCGGGACCATATCCACTGGTGATAGCTCACCAGTGAAGGTTCATCTTGAATACTATGGATTTATTTTCCTAGTTGGTAGAGTCAGTTCCTCTCAAGGAGGTCAAAGCCCATTATATCATTGAATTTTTGATCTCCAACATCATCTACCGATTTGGAGTCCCTCACGCCATCCTCGCCGATAATGGCACCAACTTTTAGACAGCCGAGTTGAAGAAATTGTATGCCAAGTACCACATCCATTCTAACCATACCTCCCACTATCATGTGAAAGTAGATGGTAAGATCGATGTGTTCAACAATATACTCTCTAAAATCATGTAGAAAATTATTGGTGAAAACAAGAATAATGAGCTAGACATGCTCCCCAATACACTCTAGGAATATTAGAAAATTAATCTCAATTCCAAACAGGTGACCCCATATTTCTTGGTGTTTGGGACGGAGGCAGTCCTACCAGTTGAAATTTAGTTTCCTTCATTACTAACAATTTCCTATAATCAACAAACACCAGATAAGGTAGCTGAAATCTGTCTAGATGAATTGAAAGTTCTCAACAAGAATAGGCTCTATGCCCTGCATAATCTAGAAAGACATCAGAACAAGATAGCTAGAGCTTTCAACAAGAAAGTTCACCTCTTCTCTTTCTTGAAAGGTGACATGGTGTTGGCTCTGAGAATGTTGATGATACTCAGTTGGAAACCACCAAAACCTGAGCCCAAATAGGAAAAACCTTACATCATTCATAATATTTACCCTAATGGAGTGTACTCCCTAGTTTCCATGAATGGGGAGAGTATAACACCTCCCACCAATGCCAAATTTCTCAAGCAGTACTTTTCCTGAGTAACCTATGGTCCTACATGACCTTAAACTGTTTTGTCTTCACCCCGATGCAAAAATGCATGATCCGTCCAAGCTGAAGGATGTAAAACTACTCAACATCCATCCTTCATGGCATTAGTATGAGAGTAGGAGATATATCATTACATTTTAAGCTCTATGACCTTAATCTAAGATATCTCTACATTCTTATTTCATGATGTGAAACTGTACAACATCTTAATAATGATGTATGTATTGATTCCCATCCTCATGGGATACATAGGAATGCTCAGACGCATCATCTTAGAGTCAATCCCCAAAACTATTCACTTTAATTATTCCCCATGGGGGTAGTTCTCTTGGAGGATCCAACATGGTGTAGTGTAGGTTTCTTTGGCCCCTCTCATGTTAGGGTTATGATGGTTGTTCCATGTGCCCCTCCTTGTCTTTCAATCCTCCCACATCCTCATCGCATGATATTAAACCACCTTTCCCTTTCATAACTATGTATGGATTGATACCCATCCTCATGGGATACATAAGAATTCCTAGAAATTTCATCCATAGGCCCAGCCCCAAACTTCAAGATCTACCCGTGGGTCAAAGAACATAGTGTGGTGTAAGATATTTCCTTCATTCAAATTGAGTTCATCACGACCACACCATGTATTCCCCTCCTTAGAGATATCTTCCTCTTTCATATTGTAGCAAGACGTCAAACTGCACGAGAATATTCATGCTTCACACATCCCCTTTATTTGGTTCTTCACCATATTTCACATCTAAAAGGTCCCCCGAACGACATGGATGCGATACCTCAGGGCTCTTCTACCATTTGCATCCAATGTCCCTGAGGATTTTGAACAATAATTTGATACAAGTCCCATATTACAAATATAGTCAGCGGTGGGCGCTCATTTTTTATCCCATTTCAGGTCATAATATATTGATTTAGTTTTTGGAATTCGGTCAAAACCCATCTACCATCATTAACACCACCCCCATATGTTAAAAATATTGGGTTCAGTGGTTTATTTTTTCCCTTTTATACCTTCAAACATTAGTATGCCTCAGGAATGAGTGTTTAACTAGTCAAGATCGACCCTACCCCGATCCCCTTCCTTTATTGGGTGCCCCTATATGTTGGGTAGAACTAATCCCATTCATTGTTCCATGCGTCGAGCATTTCTCACATGGGATTATGATATTTGGTAAGAAAATTACCATTTAAAGGGTCATGTATCTATGTTCCAAGCCCTATGACCTCAAACTAGGATCACCACTGTCCTCACCTCAAGAAGTTAAATTGAAAAATGGATGGACATTCATTCTCAGTTCCATTGACCTTTTTAGTCCCCTGGCCCAAGTTCTCACCTAGGATTGTGTGGTGTGGTGTGGGATATATGTCCTTGTTAATTTCAGGCTATTTTTACCATCAAACATACTTCCCCTTGAGACACACCTCCATCAATTTTCCTTGTCGCAAGATGATAAACTGAACAGGTCCAACCGAACTTTATGAATCCCATAATTTGGGTTTCCATCATCTTTCATATCCTAATGGACCCTTGAATGGCATGGATTCTAGGACCTAGGGATCCCTTACCATCGTGGGCTAACGTTCCCAAGGATTCTCGATGACAATTTGTTATGAGTCCCGCGTTGGGAATATGGTCAGAGGTCGACAATTATTTTTTCCCCATCCTAGGAAACTGTGTTGTGAACATGATCAGCAGTGATTCTTGATCACTATTATCATTCCATGCTTTCCCTCAGGGCAGGTGGGATGATTCACCCTTTTCATCCATTTGTCCCATGTATATGACAATAAACTGGGAACCTATGGTCCGAGATCTATGACCATAAACTAAGATCTAACACATCCTTTCCGCATGACATAAAACTACACAACAACTTCTAGAACTATGTGTGTCTTGATTCCCATCCTCATGGTATATATAGGATTGCCCGAAAATTTAGTTTTCAGGTCCATCCTTGTTCCCTAGAAACCTCCTCATCTTCCTGGCCCCCTAGCCTGAGTTCCTCGGGAGGAGGTATGTGGTGTGGTATGGGATTACTCCCACATTCATGTTAGGTTTGTAACAGCCTCACCATGTACTTGTCCCTCCTGAGAGCACTTCCTTCCTCTGTTCTACATTCATCTTTTCCAGTAGGCTGCTCTTGAATTGTGCCCCTCGACCCTCTTTGGCAATTAACTGATGTTACCAGGAGAACTCTGGTTCAAAACCTTGAGTGTTGGATTCTATATAAACATGATATCACCCATTTTCATGCTTAATGTTCCCCTTAATTTAGGATTTCATAATCTTTCAATTTCAAGAGGACCCTCAAACTCTAGGGATTCTAAGCCCCAGTTCCCTCTTATAGCCTTGGGATAACATCCCTGAGAATTTTGAATGGAAAATTGATACAAGAATAACGTAGAGAACATGGTCAGTGGTCAATGCTCATTTGTTTTTCTATTTTCAGGTCACACAATATGGATTCTATGTTTCCAACATGGTCAATAGTTATCCTCAATCATCACGCCACCACCTAATAATCCATAACTATCAATCACATGATTTACACCCTTTTACACTCCATCATGTCTAAGTGGAATTTCGATACAGTTGGTGCTATTCCTTAGTATGTGTTTGCATGTTAAGAGGAAAAATCAATGGTAAGGCATCATTTGAGGCACCACACTGTATTTCCCGTTTCCCTATATCCCATGTGTTGTGAAGACCATCCTCGTCCTTGTTTCCCACATCGAGCATAGCTCATGCGGGCTTTGGGATTTAGTCAATGTTTGTGACGGTTTGGTAGTGTCTCACTTATCATGGTCCGAGATTTAAGACCTTAAAATAATATCCCTCTATCTATTTTCATGCATGATGTTAAATTGCACTTTCAGAACTACGTACAGCTTGATTCTCATATTTATGAGATACATAGGAATGCCCGGGCATGTAATATTTGGGTCTAGCTCAGGTTTCACTAATTATCACTTCTTTTCAAACTTTTTGTCCTTGAATTCCCTGGTATTTTTTGGTGTGGAATGTGTGAGATTATGTCCTAATTCATGTCAGGTTTGCAATATTCACACCACGTACTCCCTTATAGGAGCTAGTCTCTCCTTGCCCTTGTCTTGCAAGATGTTAAACTACACCCTTAGAACTGTGTATGTCTTGATTCCCATTCTCATGGGATAAATAGGAGCACCTAGATGCTATATCCATGAGTCTAGAACCATATTCTATAAAATTTTATGCCACCTTATCCCAAGGTTTCTTCCTCGTAATTGTGTGTGGGGTGGTGTGGACCTCATTCTCATTCATGTCGGGTATGCTTTATCACACCATGCACATTCCCCTATAAAACCATGTTTTTTCATTATTTATCCAACCAATATGACTTTAAACTGTGCTGGCTAGTCCCACATGACTTTAAAATATTAAGTCATTACTTTAAGACATTAAAATTTTGGGCTTGGCCATATCATAAGACAGAAAACTATGACATTATCGTCCTAGTCGCATGACAAAAAACAGCATCACATTGTGATGTCCTCACTCGAGGGGACATTATCATTGGTATTAGTTCTCCGCAATTCCATTTATCAAGTCCAACATATGTCTTGATTCCTGTAGTGACACCTATATACTCTATCCTAGGTTTGTTTCTTAAAAAACAACAACACACATCCATCCTAAAGAAAAAATAAGATATATCAAATGTCGCTTATTTTGGTGTGTAGGCTAGACCCGCACGACAGTATTGTCCCTAAAATTGGTACCCTACCTTGCCACATCTAGAAATATGTTCACCTTGATCCCCATCATAATGGGGTACGTAGGAACACCCACACACTTTTCCTTGGGGCCAGGTCAACTTTCATTTTCGGTCCCTCGACCTAAAATCTCTCTAGGAAGCACGTGGTGTGATATGAACTCCTAATATCCTCACTCACGTTGGGTTTTTCAATTAATGCACCATGTACCTCCCTTTATCCTTTACATTAATGGCATGAGCTCTAAGAACATTATACTAAGATCCAAGATACACATTCAAGAACTATCTATGGATTTATTTCCATCTTCATGGGATATGTAGTAACGCCCAGATAGATCCAGCCCTAGGAATCTTGAATCATGCCCCCTTTTTCGGCCCCTTTTCCCGAACTATTTTGGGAACTTGTGGTGTGGCGAGTACCTCTAGGGTACTCATTCAAGATATGGTTTTCAACGGTCATACCATTTTTATCCCTTGTCTCTCCCCAACCTTTTCTGGGTTCCACGACCCTAACAAAAGATCTCCCTATAGGAACTATGCATTAGGCTTGGATACATTGCCACCCTATGCACATTCCATTTAACCAGGTTTCCTATTAATGGTTCACTCTATGGCCATAAGATTGGATCATGCGACCCCAAGACCCTTTTCCTTGTAATGGGATTTTACTCCCTCTTTCTGATGTGTCTCATTGACATACTCAAATGCATAGTGGAAAAAAGCCCAAAGTGGGGAGTCTTCACAAGAATATTCCTTCATTTCATGTTCGTGCTTCATGATCCATTTATTTGGATTTCCATTCTATTTCACATCTGAATGGACCCCCTCTACGTCCTAGTCTCATGCCACATTGGTTCACCTTCCATCTTGGGCTAATGCCCCAGAAGATCTCAGACGACATTTGGCGATAGGTACTATGTTTCAAACATTTTTAGCAGTTGACCCTTATTTGTTTGTCCCCATATGAGGATGAAACGAAATAGATGTTGTGTTTGAAACATGGGTAGCAACTATCCTTTCTCATCATTTCACCATCATTACGATCTAGTTCTCAAGTGCCATGATTCACATCTTTCCACTCCCTTATGTTCAAATGGAATTCCAACACACTCAGTTTTACCCCCTTCACACCTTTATGTGAATTAAGTATGTAGATCAGTAATATTGGGACGTTGTTCACCTATATTTCTATTTATCATGATGTGTGTCTCCCTATACCAGGAAAATTCCATCACTTCCCCTTGTTTCCCACTCCGAGAACGACTCACGTGGGCTTAGTGGTTTTGGTGAAACGTGTACTAGCACAACCATGCCACACATGACTATTGTCCTACATGACATTAAACAGTATTCTTAGAAATATTTATGGATTGATTCACATCGTAATAGGGTATGTAATAATTCCCAAAACACTTTGACTTGGCCCAGCCCAAATTTCATCATCTTTAGTGTCTTGACCTAAGAATTCCCAAGGGGTTATGTGGTGTGTTATGGACCTCCATGGTCTTTATTCACATCAGGTTTATAATGCTCACACCTCATACTCCCCCTTTGGGTCTCCCTTCAATTATTCATCTTACAGTATGAAAACAAACCACACGGGTCATCAAGAATGACATATGGATTGATTCTAATACTAATGGGGTATGTAGGAATGCTCGAACACTTTGTCTCGGGCCCAACCCAAATTTCACCATCGTTGGCCTCTTGACCTAAGATTCCCCCTAGGGTGATGTGGTGTGATATGGGATCCTAATATCCCCATTCACATTAGAATATTTACCACATCATACATTTCCATTCTGGGTAACCATGTCCTCAACGTATAACTTTAAACTACAGTTCTACCCTGAACAATTTCAGGATTCCTTCTGATAAATATGGGATGCATCGGCTTCCTCACCAGAGAATATTACCCCCTCAACCATTGGTTTTTAACCATGTTTTGTTCAAGAACATTTTTTGTCTTGATTATCATCCTTATGGGATACTTAGCGATCCCCAAGCATTTCATCTTGGGCCCAACACCAGGGTCATTAACCCTTCTAACCCCCGGCCCTGATTATGGTCCAATATCTATGACCTTAAACTATGATCTTATAGTCTGTGTAACATGAATTTACATTGTTGACCTCAGTCCATGTAGTATAAACAAAAAATCTGTGCAACATCTTGGTCATATGAAGTTAAATTATTCCATTCATCTTCTACATCTGTATGATGTAAAAATGCAAGGCATTCCAGGACCTCACCAGAGAGTTCCTTTCTGGAAATAGGTATGATCCATGATTTGATCGATGCACCCAAATAATGTGTTTCCAACATGGTGGAATAATTTCAAGAGTGTCGGACTCCATTCTAACAAACCCATCACTCCACCCTCCACGCTTTGTGTACCCTTTATTTGGAACCTCATCCTCTTTCAGGCCAGAAGGAGCCCCCTAACAGTATGGATTCTCATCCTATGGCTATCCTATTATCCTGGGATAACATTCTAGAGGACTAAAGGATGAAAGTTTGAGTTAGTCCCCTTATTTTGAACATGGTAAGTAGTTGTCCCTCATTTGTTATCCCCATATCAGGCTAACGTAATAGGGATGTTGTGTGTCGAACACGATCAATAGTTATCCATCATTTTCATGCCACCCCTATAGTGTTCTGAATTTTGGGTATCATGATTCACACTTTCCACTCTACTATGTTTGTATCAATTCTAATGGACCTAGAATTACCCAACTCATGCACTACAGCACATTTGAAAAATGACAATTCGACTATTCTAAGTGCTTCATTATCCAGTTAGGCCTCCCTCTTTTTTCATGGAAATCTAGATCAGTTTTTCAAACCCTATAGGACCAAATAGTGGTTGAAACATTGATATTAAAATGGAATGATGAAGCTTTCATCCCATGTTTCTCACATCGGGCCCGACCCACTTGGTCTTAGGGATTGATCATTGTATATTTCATGAATATGATAGAAATGTAGTAAACCAAAACAAAAAACGAAGATCATGCATGCAGACAGCATAAAATAGCTATTCATGAAATTAAATTTATGAATTTACACACGTTACAGTACCCAAGGATTGGCCCCTCCCATGGATGGGATAACCTTTTGATAGAGCCTTCCAGATCCCCCACCCTATGGATTGTGGCGCCCAGGAGCTATTGTCACCTTTTTAGCTCCCACTCCTCCTTGGTGGTGATAGGGCATAGTTCATCAGACTCGATCTGAGGCCAATCCTCCTCAGCTCAGATAGTGTCCATATACTCAAAGGAATTCTTCATTCATTCATAGGCCTTAACCAACTGGGACTTCAACTGCTATAAAAGCCCAAATTTCATGTTGAGAAAAGTGAAATACACATCAGCTTGTGCCCACAACCATTGGATCTAGTTTTTGGACTTCTAGAGCCTCTTTATGTTCACTGATTTCCTTCTCTTCCAACTTACACCAAAACTATGATCATGCTCCCAAATATTCTCCACCAAGAATTCCTGGATGATCATATGAGAACGTTGGGAATCCACTCCACCATCACATAGTTCATGCAACTAGGAATGAAGCCTCCTTGTCTATTCTATAAATTGTTCTTGAGGGGTCTCACTGATGAAGCACTTGATTAGCTTTCATGACAAGCGACAAACGATTTATCTATCATCTTTAATAGAGGTCATCACATCCAAGTCTGTGGGGTCAGAAAGTTCATATACTGGGAACACCTCTAGGAAATCATCAGCAGGGTATTCATCCAGTGTGTGATCTGGTAGGTCGGGACCCATGTCATCTGATTGACCCCCATCATCGGATTTCACCTCGATGGATTTAGGTTTTGTCCTGATGACAGTCCCACCCATGATCAGGAGTGTTTCGCCTTGGTCAGTATGGGTGTCTACTTCCACGACCACCGACGTTCCCCTAGGGAAGGCAGCTCCATGAGGTCCAACAACCCTCCCCAAGGCGGCCCATTCCATTTGAATAACGATTCATAAAAAAAGTGCACTGACCTCTGTTAACCTAATCAATGAAGGGAAATTAAAAATTCCATGAAGAAGAATTACAGAGGTCGAATAGTTAGTCTAGTTCCTAGGTTGTTGAATTGGGACCCAAAGACGTGGCCCCCAGTATATGGTTGGGAATTATGAAGACTTTGGGAGAACTACCCTGGGTGCTACAGCCTCACTAGGTGTTGTAATCTCCATTGTCACAGGCATAGATCCTAATGACCTCGCAGCTGCATCTATTACCACATGGGAGAAGTTCTTGAGTATGAGTCCCTCATTTAAAGGTTATACGTTAGTTGAGAAGTCCAGATTGACCTAGATAAAGACTACGGTGAAGTGTTTCAGGGTTTTACCTCAAGAGCCTCTACAAACATTTCCATCTCTAGGTCTAAATTGATGACCTCACCCTCTTCTAGAGGGCTCCCTCCACTGGCCTCCTTCCCCAAGTGGACTTGTCTAATTCTTCTGATAGATGGAAACACTACCTAAATTTAGTGGTTGATAATTAAGGTGGGGCCATTCAATCGAGCAGAAACTTACCTCCATCTATCATTGGACACGAATCACTCTGGGAGTGCATAAAGTTCTCCATCTCGGTAATTTACTACTCCCCCTCCACTTGGGATACCACAATGTCGGCCCTGACAGTACTGATCCCTATAAAATCCATCCAAAGATGGTTTAAGTGATTCCACATATGGGAAAGGTTGAGGAATTGTTTTTTGACATCCTAGATGTCTCAAGCCATCAAGAAGACAGTGTTCTCAGGTATGTTTATATGGAGCAGTCGCTTCCGCAAAGCCTATGTGGGTATCCTATGGAACCCTCTAGGCGGTCTCCCAAATGAATAACTTTGCTCCTCAAGGACTGTTGGGTCCATCATTGTCTCCTGTCTCTCTATTGGTCTGGGTCTTTCCACCATTGTATCCCCTCCACCATGGGACGTTCTAGCCTCCTTATGGCCCCAGCCTCGAGGTTGAGGGGGGACCCCATCACTGGCATGGACAGTATGCTGCTTCACCATCTCCCCTAGGTAGGTTGCCTCCTAAATCTTGGAATATTTCTTAACCAGTCCGTAGATAGATGTGGGTGAAGGCAATTCATTCTAAACCTTCCCATCCTCTCATGTGAACATGATCCACATCTACCTCAACACACATGGGTGATCCTCATGGCACACTCCCAAATAGACCTGCAGGGCGAGCTTCTGCATGCACATGAACTTCCTCGCAAAATGGTGTGGGGTGTATGGTTCACAGATAGGATCATGGTCAACCAGTTCCCCCAAGAATCCTCCCCAAAAGTCCAGGAGTTAGGACTGATGCTTCTCCGCCCCTAGCCTTCATCAGTGAACACACATGTTGGCAGTGAGAATAGATAGAAGTTGAACTCGTTCACCATCCTGTCCCAGTTCAGCAATAGTGGTAGGTTCCACTTGGTCAGAAAACACCACACCGCATTTAGAATAGCCATTCAGAAGTCTAATCCTAGAGGGTAAATGGGGTTTTGGTATTCATATATTCCCCTAATATGCACCTCTATCCACCCATACAGAAGATGGAATGACCCACAAACCATGTGTGGATTATTTCCATCACTGATATGCCACAACACCTTATACATCATGAAAATCATTGGGATCCCTAGGTTAACCCTATCCCCTATCGCCAACGCAAACAGCATGATGAACATGATCAGACGCATGCCCATATTTTTGTCCCTTACTGGTAGAATACAGCCGAAGATAAGCACTGAGATGAATGCATCCAACCTAACCATCAGTTGCTACTCGGTACTGATACTGAATCCCCATATCTTACACTGGATTTCCTCTAAGAGTAACTAGTAGGTGTGATCCTTACTGCACTAAACCACCTTCGTGCAGGTTGAAGACCTCACGGGAAACTTCCCATCTATAGAGGAATTGAAGAACTGACTGAACCACTGCTTAAGGTGGACATTCTTCACTGACTGCTTATCCTCCCATGGAACCAAGTCCATCAATTCCTTTTCCCCCAACGACATTTTCTCCGGGTAATCCCAAGTTTTCATAGTGGGGAGGAACTCATCATACATCACCCCTAATATTGGAACCGTCGAGATATGATACAGGTCCCAGATACTGATACCAAAATCCACATGGTGAAAGTGGAATGTGTTGGTCCTCGACAACCACCTACTCAGCAACTCCGGAATCATCTGCTTTGGCTGGTAGATGTGGAATTGGGAAGCCCATGATACCTTATATAGGCCCACTCACCTCAGTTCTACCATGAACTCCTCACAGGAGGCACATACCTAGTATGCCCATGCCTAATAATCTGTGAAATTTCCACCTTGGTGAAAATCCCACTCATCAGTCCACCCCTTCTCCTGGTTCCCCAGGTCCGCCTTCAGAATGGTGTGATATAGTGGGGCGGATACCTATAACTGCAATGCCTTCCAATCAATGTTGTTCACATAGTTAAACATGAAGGGGACATTTATGTGTATGCGATCCTTCATAGTATGACAGTCGGCTACCCTAAACCATTGGTGCTGGAAAGACATACTACTAAACTAGTAGGCCAACACATCTCTGCTCACTTTGAGAATGAAAACATCATCCCTCAAAATGAATCCATATAGAGGAAGCCTTTTTCAAAGAGTGTAGTTTTTCTGACTCTCCAACAGCAGCTCTATTAAGGACTCATGGTCCAAATGGCTTCCTACATACTCCTAGATACCCTGGTTATCTACCATCTCTTCCCTTTGAGAAGCATCTGCAAGGACCCCCCTGGAAGCTTCCTAGTGTGCCATTCAGTCTTAAAAGTTTTTGATTTTTTGTTTTGGATTTCAGATCTCATTCGTGGAGCTAGTTCACAGATCTAGTTCACAAAGATAGTATGTGGTACTCATTCGTAGCAACAGGTTGTGGAACCCTACCACAGACCTCGCAGACACAAGCCATAGAGCACACACTTATAGAGCCGAAAGAATCACTATGCATCGGGAAGAAGAAAGGATCAATTCGTAACAAGAAATGGTAGAGCATGTAGATATTCTCAAATTGAGAGCACAATCTATAAGAACGCGAAGATGAGAAAGGATAAAAGAGGATTCAACATACCATAATTATTGGAAATGACACCCTTTTCTCTACGGTGCATCCGGCCATTGCCAACTTCACTATTCTCTCAACCCATGCGTCACCTCTCAGAATCGTGAACCTACTTTGCAATATGTATTTGTGATTGGCCTAATATATTGAAATTTACCCTAAGACTTAGACCCTCATTTTCTCATCGGTTCTAAGTCTTATGGGGGGGATTTTTTTCATAACAATATGTGTGTGGAGGGAAAGGAAACAAAGAGGAAACCATGTACCAAATGGGTTTCCTCGCAAACACCATTCACAGTGCTCCTTGTCCCTATGGACGGCTTGAATCTGAATCCTACTCTATGGTCTCCATGAAGTAAAAGATTCAGGAGGCTTCTCTGTTATTAAGAAATTGACTATAAGCTTCACGCAGTGGAGGGAACTAGATCAACAATGTGATCCCTTGGATCTTGTCGGAAGCCTCCACAAGCACCCCGAAGGGAACCAATGGGGGATCTATACCAAGGAGGGTATGATGGTTGACTCCATGGTTATTAAAATGTTAAGGCAATCTGCAACCAATCAAGGAGCACCACGTGGCTTCGTACAGAGATCTCCATGCTTTGAGCCACCCCTTGCCTATAAATATTGGACTCCCCTAGAGACCAATGGATGGATACCATGACCTATCACCTTCTCATCTATCAATTCAATAAGAACTTTCTTGCTCTGTGAAACCTTGATAAAAATGGGCTCTTCAAGGTACTTGAGCATTGTGAAAAAAAAATTAGTTATCTCAAATACAACCCCTCTTCAACCAGAGATGCCCTTCATGGAGTCCAAGAGCTATCGCGAATGAGGGAGATCCATAAGGGGGACATGGTTCTTTGTAAAGAAATCATTATTCGAAAATTACCCTCCATACACATGTGAACCACATGCTAAGGCATGGTCACTATGTTTCGCGAAGCGCATTACTTCGCAGTGCTATGATTTTCATGGTAACCTCACTCCTCGAAGTCCTACATCGCAAAATCCTTTCTGCATCATGAATCACCCTTCATATGCATCTAAAATCTATTCCTATTCTAGGCCACCCCACTTTGCAAATAATTCCACTTTACAGATTCCCTCCACTATGTGGAGCACTAGAGCTTTAGAAGGTCCTTTCCCGTGAACCCATTTGCTTCTCAAACCCTTGTCTTGTATGACCATCCGGGTTAGTACGAAGTGATTTCAAGGTCCATTGGGATGTAATGTACGTTACGTTGCATAGCCTTATGCTTCATCTCATAGGCACACTAACAGATATTGCTTCTTCGCATAGCCACACAAATGTGGTCTCCTCAATGGATCACTCCATAACACCACCTCTTCACAGCATTACAGATTCCTTCTCTTCCCCAAGGGTGGGTGGGTATCAGTTATGTAAGTCCCAGGGGTGCAAAGTGAAACTTACTTGTCCGATCTGCAGGAAGTTAAAATACCAAGAACCATCATCCTCAGTACCTGATGTTAAATTGTGGCCCCACCTTATGCATTATACATGGGGTACCCCACCTCATACATTCTTCACACCCTATCATCTCCATGGGAGTGAGGTCTTCCTCACATGGAATGAGATCCTCTTTGTTGGAGCGACATCTATCTATGTGGAAGGGAAACCATCTTGGTGTAAGCCCCTATCCTTTATTGTGGGAGGTGGAATCCCTACTCCCCCTCTCTTCTTCAATGCCAATGAGTAGAGGAGAGGTGATCCATATGGCCATTGTTACCCCGTCCTCTCCCTCTTGACTTTTTTTCATCTGGAATCCATCCAAGAGTATGTCCCAATCTCCATATCCTTGGGCAGTTAACCGCGTATAATACCCTATTTTCACTTTGGTCTGCTAACCACGCATAATCCTATGTTTCATCTTTGGGCCACTAACAATGCGTAAGCCCCACTCTATTCCTCACAGAAGCAAATTTCACGATGTGATTGTCAGGACTTTGATACCTCTTGTTTATCACACTGAGAAAGACTCGCGTGGGATTAGAGTAAGAACCAACCATGAAATCCTATTTGGTCCACAATAGAGTGTAATCCCCACATCACCATTCCAAAATATGTGAACTTTGATCCTTTCCATTTCTGAACAATGTACGTAGGAATCCTTCCTGAGATTCAATTCCAACACCTACTTCTCATGATCGCTTCACATCATTTCACCTTCATCCTGCATGACGTT
Organism: Viscum album; assembly: GCA_963277665.1. Classification (NCBI taxonomy): domain Eukaryota; kingdom Viridiplantae; phylum Streptophyta; class Magnoliopsida; order Santalales; family Viscaceae; genus Viscum; species Viscum album. The sequence continues at coordinate 856,995,657 of OY728145.1, forward strand.
AAGATGTATCACTCATCCCAAACTACATGGAATATGATCCTTTTATCCTAGGCTAGGTATTTAGGAAGCTTCCCTGAGGTTCAAGCCCAACACCCATCAGTCTCGACCTCTCCTTGTCAGTCCACCCTCATCCTTCATGACGTTAAACTATACACCCCCTTTTCCCCGCATGTCAGTACACTGTATGTTGCTAAACTATGAGGGCTTTGATCTTTTTCCCTGCGATAGGGTACATAGGATGCATCCCTGAGCTTCAACCCCAACCAGTGCTATGGTGTTTGAACCCCAAATAGAGCTAAGCCATAGGAACCCCAACTAGCGGTAAGCCATTGGAACCCCAACTAGCAGTAATCCATTGGAACCCCATTGAGTAGTAAGCCGTTGGAACCCCATCCATTGGTAAGCCGTTGGAACCCCAACAAGGGGTAAGCCATTGGAACCCCAACCAGCGGTAAGCCATTGGAACCCCAACCAGCAGTAAGTCGTTGGAACCCCAACCAGTCTTAAGCCTTTGGAACACCATCCCTTGGTAAGTCGTTGTAACACCATCCAACAGAAAGCCATTGTAACCCCTTCTAGAAAAATATGTTGTGACCACATCTTGTAGTAAGCCTTTGTAACCCCATACAGTGGTAAGTTGTTGTAACCCCATCTAGAAGTAAGCCGTTGTAGACCTAGAATAGCAGTAATCCATTGTATCCCCATCCAGCGGTAAGCCATTGTAGTCCCCCTTGCTGGGACCCACATATTTGTCTTCCCCAGGCATCAGACCAACACGGGCTGCTAACCACACATAATCCCCAACATTTCATCATGTCGTTGTTGTATGGACACACCCTGATCCTATGCCTTACCCTAAACTATGTGGACTTTGATTCCCTGCCACAGGAATATGTTGGAAGCCTACCTGAGGTTCAATCCCATCACTCATGTCCCATTGTGGTATCTCCCTCAAGACTATGTGTTTTGAGAAGTTCATGTCCCACCCCGAAGGTTCAAATTCCTCTAGAGTGCATCCATTTGTCCATTCCCACTGATTTCCTTCTCAGGGGTCCCTTTTCCCACACCAAACTACATGGAATTTGATTCCCCACCATGGGGATACATAGGAGGTCTCTTCGGGGCTTAATCCCAACATCACTGTCATCCTCACATTGGTTCCATGTCATTCTCCATCCACTATCAACCATCCATATCCATAATGATTCTTACCTTAGCTGCCACATCCCGGTGAGATCATGTCACCCACTTTCTCACTACTCATAGCTGCAATCGGGTAACTAACCACCTGTTATCCCCAGCATTAGTGTTCCCTCCTAGTGTTTCACCCATCTAATCTAATCTTATTAGTGTTTCAATCAATCTAATCCATATCTCTTTGACATTAATCTCACCTAATAACCTTTGCTAAACATGGGAAACTAAGGAAAACCTCATAGACATACATATGGAAAATAATTCCCTACACTCGACATAGGATTCTTGGGGCTTTTGTGCCTATGAGAAGCCATATAATAAGGGGAAGAAACCCAGACGTATAAGTGTCGCAACATCCAGACATGCTAGTGATGTCCAACGTGACTACTCCCCTGATCAAAGGTTTCTTCCCTAACATGACCCCTTGGAATGTCCTAACAGGAGCAGTGTTATTAAACCGCATCCATGAAGGCATGGCAGTGGGAAGAGTTTCATGAACAACTTCTTAATTCTACGAGGGAGATTCAAACTAGTTGAAGAGTTCCAAATAGGAATCCATGTAAGTAATAACCAACAACCCCTCATCCCATTTCTGTCAATGAGAATACATCCATGAATAAGTGATGAATGTCATCATCCTTTGGGAAGTAGGAATAAAGTGCAACAGATCAGTGTGTTCCACTACAGTTTGATGTGCACCCCGATGAAAGCATCAAAAACACGGTCCAATAGAAACTTGAAGTATTAGGGGAAAATACTATGCATTTTTTTAGTAAATGATTACTCTATATTTATATGGGTCTATTTACTAGCAATGAAATATAAAGACTTTTCTTATTTTAAAACTTTTTTAGCCTAATATAAAAATGAGAAAAATCACCCATTGATAACTATGCATAGTAATAATGGAGGAGAATTTTAAAATTCATATTTTGAAACTTTTTGTAGTAAGAAATTTATTACTCATAACTTCTCAGTTCCATGAAATCCTCAATAAAATGATATTGTTGAAAGAAGAAACTGAAATCTTCAAGAGGTAACTATAACACTATTGAGTTAATACTCTATTGCTTAATGCTTTTGGAATGAAGCTATAAGTACTTCATTCTATACTATAAATCTATTTTTAATTAGACCTTTTCTTAATAAAACATCTTATGAGTTATGTACTAGTCTAAAACATAATGTTTCTTACTTCAATGTATTTGGATACAACCCATTCATCATGAATACTAAATATAACTTACACAAATTCACACCCAAATGTGAGGAAGGAATTTTCTCAGACTACTCCATTGCTTCTAAGGATTATACAGATTTTACCAAAAAAAATGTGTATTGTTGAAGAAAAAATACATGTCAAATTTGATAAAATTGGTCCTTTGGTTATTAATCAATACCAACCTACATCTTCAAATGTTTTTTTAAAAAATAATTATCATAGATTAATATAAGATTCTTCTAATAATAAAAACACTCAAGAGAATGTTTCTAAAGTATTTACCCCAAAATATTTTTTACCTAATGTTGATGAACAGGTTTTACAAAACCAAAATCGTTTTTTTCTTATGAATCATCCCAGTGATAGTATCATTGGTGATGTAAATAAACTTTTATGGACTATAATTTATTTTTGAAATGAAGTAAAACATCTAGAAATTATTTCCCAATTATAACCTAAAATCATTGATGAATATTGATGTGAGAATGATTGGATTAGAGCTATGCAATATGAACTAAATGAATTCTAAAGGAACAAAGTATGGACCTTGGTTGAGAGACCAATGGAAACATCTATAATAGGTGTAAAATGGGTCTTTAGAAATAAGTATGATGAAAATGTAATCATTCTAAGAAATAAAGCATGATTTGTTGAAAAATGATATAATCAACAAGGAGGAATAAAATATGACGAAACCTATGATCCAATAGATATACATGAATCTATTTATATTCTACAATAATTTGATCCATTTTTTAATTTCAAAATTTTTCAAATGGACGTAAAGTATGTTCTTTAATGGATATGTTAAAGAGAAAGTTTATGTTGAACAACATTCTATTTTTGAAGACACAAAACATCTTGAACCTGTTTTTAAACATACCAAAGCTTGATACAGTCTTAAACAAGCCCCTATAGCCTGGTATGATAGACATAAATGATTATTGTTAAAAAAATTATGTTAAGGTAACTTCTAATACAACCCTTTTTATAATTAAAGATATGAAAAATATTTTCGTTGTTCAAGTTTATGTCGATGGTATTATATTCAGATCAACTTCGCAATCTTTAACTAATTATTTTGAAAATCTTATGAAATCTGGGTTTGAAATGAGTATGCCGAGTGAGTTAACTTTTTTTCATGGTTTTAAAATTTTGAAAAAACCATATGGAACTTATATATATCAACAGAAGTTTATTAAAGTTATTCTTAAGAAGTAGGGATATGAAAACACAAAAATTATAAGTACTCCAATCGATACCTCAAACACTCTTGATCTTTATGAAGCTAGAAGAGAGTAGGTCAAACATATTTTAGAGGTATGAAAAGAAGTTTATAATACTTAATATATAGTTGTTTGGACATAATGTTCTTAGTATGATTATGTGTGAGATATTAATATAATATAAAATAATCCCATTTAAAAGAAGTTAAAAGGAAATTTTCTATTTGAAAGGAACCATGGATTTAGGACTTTTGTATTCTTGTGGAAATTAATTTATTTTAAAAATCTTTTCAAAGGCTGAATTTGTTGGTTGTAGAATGGATGGGAAATGTACATCTATAACTTTTCATTTCTTCATATATTCATTATTTTCTTTGTCATTTAGGAAATAACACTTAGTATCACATTCCACTGTTGAAGCTCAATATGTAGTAGCTAGAAATTGTTGTGATCAAGTACTGTTGATGAAACAAACTCTCATAGAATATGGAATAAGTTTTACCAAATCATAGATAATTTTTGATAATACTAGTTCATTATCCCTATGAAAAAACACTGCACATCACTCTCGTGAAAAACATATAGACATTAGGCATCACTTTCTTAGGGATCACACACATAAATGAGATATTATTATATAATTTATCAGAATGCAAGATCAACTTGCTATCATATTTACAAAACCATTATCATCTAATAGTTTTTTTAAAATTCAACAAAATTTAGAAATTATAAACATATAGAAATGATATGATTTATCTTTTTGTAAAAATAATCTCTTAACATTAAGATACTCCTTTTCATATGGGGAGTACATATGTTTACTCTTTTATATTTTTTTCCAAAAAAAAATTGGATCCTAATAAATTTTCATTCCCTCATAAATTTCATCCAAACCTAAGTTTTATAAGAGGATCCTTATCAATACTGAAATATAATTCTAAGCAATCTAAAAGCCATGATTCCTTAACTATATCATCAAAATTGAATTTTTTGCTTATTGGTATTTCAATCTTTTTTAAGAAAACCTTATCAGAATCACATTCCTTAAATCTAATTTTCCATAAAAACTAAAAAGATCACAACCTATAAATCCTTCACTGGAATTTATATCAACCATTAGATCACATTTAGTAAATCTCAATTGTTGTATTAATTTTATAATATAAAATATTGTCATGAGTCCCATATAAAGGACCCCCCCTATTTGTATCCCACATCAGTTCTATAAATTTATTTTTCCACCAAAGGTATACCCTTCTTCAAGTCCAATGTTCCATTTTTTTCACTTCACCTTAAATTCCTAATGTAACTTGAGATTTACAATTAGACACTGATGAAATTTTCAGTCAAGCAAGGATCCTAAGGACTGAATAATTTTATGGAAAAGGTTAGTAGACCATAATTTCTTCACAAAGTTCAATTATTGGTTTTAAAAGATCATGAAGATAAATATATGGAAAAGTTTATGTGTTGTTAAGGAATAAAATCAAGATCCAGTTTATGCTGATCTTATTATCCAATTTTAAGATTCCTTTAAATTCTATGGTTAAGGTGGAAATGAAATGCTCAAGTTCAAAATTCATGGAAAGTCTTACTTCTTATCTTTCAAAAAAGAAGAAATTATTTTTCACATTCTTTATGAAATAGAGGAAATACTTTGCTCTCGCATATATCAAGATAAGTAAATATTGTTCAATAAAGGTTATGCTATAGATTTTATCAGCCTTAAAAGAGTGATATAACCTAAGATATATCATATTTTGACTAACCATATATTAGTTACCTTATATATGAAATGATTATTAATTCCAAAAAATAAAAATAAGAATTCTATTATGATTTTTGAAATCTTTCTATTGAATTTTCTTGTAAATGTATAGAAGATAAATTTGGTTAAGTATATTTGTTTGAAATTCAGAAACATTAAGAATGTATATATCAAATCTCAAATTTTTATACATATTGTGATATTATCTATGATTATAATCTTATGATTAGACTCTTTCCAAATTACATACACATCAAAGGCCAAGAAATTTAATATTATGTTTCTCAGTGATGAAACTTTGAGGAGATTGAAGATTTCTTTCAGTGATAACATTAGTGAATTTTTTGATCTTTTGGATAAGGATGATTATGCTAAGAAAGGTGAATATGAATAAATATAGAAACCTAACCTCATGAAAAGAAAATCCAAAGAACCAGAACCTTAGTTACCCGGACCAATCTTGGAATCTCAAACAGCACCTCCTTAACTGAAGAATCAAAATATATTCTTTGATGAAGTAGTAGTAAAATTGAGAAAAAAGAAGAATAAGATGATGAAAAATAGAAATTCACTTTTTGGAATTGACCCTACTGAGGCTAAGGCCTTGAAGATATTTTAGGCAGAAAATATTGATAAAGAATATAAAGAGAATAAACTAAGAGAAAAATTTTTGGAAGCTTCGATTGTTCATTCATTATTGAAATATGTTGATAAATATTTAGAATCGATTTATGTATTGGAAATCTTCTTAAAGAATGGTTCAATTATAGAAAAAAATTTTGATGAAGAATAAATCTAGTAGCAATAAGAAGAAGAGGAGGAGGAGGAAGATAGTGAAGAACTTATCAGAATGGTTGAAGAATACCATGATAAGAAGAGACCCTATAACAAACTTTCAATAAAAACTTTTCAATAATCATTTATAAAAATATTAAGAAAAGAAGAAAGAAAATTATAGAGAACATGAAGTTATCAAAATTAATTCCAATAAAGAAAGAAAAGATAATGATGAAATTGTTTAGGATGAAAAAGGTGAAGTTAATGTTGGAGAACAAGAACTTATAGAGACCAATGTTGTTGATAAAGTTGATGCTAAAGGAAAGACAGTTCTTCATGATACTCCCCTGAGATTTGTTGGTAGAACATATAAGTTGAAGAATGCTTAAGAATATAAATATACTCCTCCAGGGAAAGATACCTATGTCCTTGAATCTTCCTCGTCCATGGGACATGATTTTTTTGAATAGTATCTGAAAAATATTATAGATTCTATTTTGTGTTTCCAAAACATTAGATCTTGGTGCCAGCTTATTCAATAGTTAGTAAATTCGAAAATGGAATCTTCAAATCTTTTTATGGAGAAACTCATCAAGATAGAATTTTACTTATAAACATTCATGATCAATCATAAATCCCATAGTAAGTCCTTCAAAAATATAAGTAGACGGTCAAAGTCAGTTGTTTATGATCTTAAAATAGTTGATGGTTATATGGACTTAGTTGAAGATGATTTTAACAAATATGATGAAATGATCAAGAATTTTTCAGATAAGATGAATCAAGGGAAAGTTTCCTAGATCCAAGAGGATATATATCTTAATGGCAAGCTCAATTCCATTTTTATTTACCTAAACAAGGAAAGTAAAACTAGATAATAGTTTTAATACAATGCTAAGTCCAAGGAAGATGTGATCAATACATAAGAAGAGTGGATTAAAACCCTTGAAAAGAAGAACCAAGATCAAGAAGACATACTCAAGAGGTATAAATATGATCATAAAGAGATAAAGTGAGTGAAATCCATATGCAATAAAATGCTTCTATATAAGAAAAATGATGAATGATTTTCTTAAAATTGGTCCTTTTTGTACCAAAACCTCTTTATTCATAGTTAAGGAAATTTCCTTACACCATTTTATATCATATTCATATTTTATAACCTTTAATGTACAAAAATATACCCCCCAATACTTTTTTAAAATCATAAATGGAGAGAAAGTATTTTTCCAAAAAAATATCATATTACAGAGGAGATTACATAAATAAGAAATTGCTTATGAAATGGGGAGCTTAACATAAATAATACTTTCTTATGAAAAGTAATTTTATTCCAAGACATCTTCTTAATACAATGAATACGATCCTTAAGGTTAGATAATGTAAGGGGGAGTTTTTTGTATTAACAATAAGTCACAAATATAAGAGAGATAAGTTTTTCTTTCATGTATTCTAAGCATAATATTGTTTTTAAAAAATTGGTTTGTGATTTCCAAAACGTGGGACATTGTTACATCAATAAGCTCCATATGACTTTTCAATTCCTTTTTTTTAAATCACAATCACTTTTTCTTTAAATATTATTTTCTTTCTATTAGGAAATTTATATGCTTATAATTTATCGTGTTTTTATATGTTATGCTTAATGTTATTTATCTAAGTTTTGCTATATTTTCCTTAAGTCCTAATTCCCATAAGATTAATTGGATATTTATCTAAATATTAGAAATATAAAGTTATTTAAATCTGAATCTACCTATTTTGAGAATCCTATTATCTCTATTTTTAGACTCCGATTAACTCTAGATTTTGACACTGTTTTTAATAGAAATCAGATTACAATTTCATATAAATCTAGACTTCGATTTCATCAAAATACAGATTCCAATTTCATTGAATTCCAGACTATAATTCATTAGATTTTTGGAATCTGATTCATTATATTTTCAGAGTCTGATTCCTCATATTTTTATACTTTGTTTTTACATATTTTCAGACGCCCTTTCTACATATTTTCATATTCCATTTCTATATATTTTCATAATCCATTTCCATATAAATTAAGACTGTGATTTATCATTATTCTCAAAATTTTATTATTCATGTTTTTTAAAGTTACATTTCTTACTTAATATATTTTTTAAATTTTATATGACCCTATTATTATTAATTTACTTAAACATGATAATTGTTTCTTACATATTATTTTTTATTACACATGATAATGTTTTCTATGTTTTCATTCATGAAACAATGTCGTACAATTATTTATTAACTAAACATTGGTTGAGTGAAACCTATCAAGGTCCCTCCGATTTTCAAGGAAAAATATGACTCTTGGAGTAGGACATCAACCATTTGAATCCATGCCAATAAATACCCTTCCTTTTGAACAATCTCTATGTTATAGTTTTTGTAGAGAATTTTTCAATCTCAATAATGAAGTGATACTATTTAAAATCTCTACTAAAATCTACCTTGTGTGAATGTTGTGAACAAATTTTTCATGCTGAGAAAATCTTGTTGGACATGCCTAGTGAAAATCTGATTGTTGTAGTTATCAATAGAGGGCTTCCCAGGATAGAAAGAGAGAGGTACCAATCACCTTAGAGATTTAGGGATTGAAGGGGTATCGAAACAGATTGTGACCATTGTATCAAGGGATTACCATTGTGTGGGTAATACAAACATTCATGAAATTATAAATAAAGGGTCATTCATCCAAGGTTGTTGGATACCTTTCTCTTTAGGTTAAAATATTTCTTATACTTGTTTACTTGTTATTGTTACAAGTTTTATTTACACAGCATTTTTTTAAGAAAGAATTGTAACTCTAATGCAATTTATTATACTTTTACGAACTCTAATATATTAGATTCTATACAATTTAAGATGGAATATTTCATTAAGTAAACTTGTCTTAAGTTTTCTTATAAGGTCCATTTTATCGATTCCTCATAAAGTTAGTTTCATGGTGAAGAACTAAAGGGGTCTTGTGAATTCATATTTATTAAATCTATTAAACTTATATTTTCTTAAGGATAAAAAATGAATTTAAATCTAAAATTCACCCCTCTTGTAATTGAGAAATATGCATCTATATTTCAATCCAACACCAACATATGCACATTTCTCTCCCTAACATCCTTAGTCATGTTCTTGAGGTTTTCATCCTTCTAAAATACCAACTCTATAACCATTAAAAATATATCTAATTGATATCCTCTGAAGGGGAGGATAATAAATCCCATTTAACTAATGGAATGTTCAAGGTAAGAGTTAATTTCATAATCTCATTAATATTCATGATTATTTATATGTAAGTTTATTCTAGGGAATATTTATCATCCATGTCCATGTTTCTTAAAAATATTCCAAAATATTTTTACTGTTATCCTACTAATTTTTTTAAGTCTTTTACACATGTTATAATTTTTATGAAATTTTTTTGAAAAAAAATTGTTTTTATTTTCTGAATGAGGTAATTTTTGACTATTTCACCAAAAATATTAAGAAATTTTTTATTTTTATCTTATATGTAATGAACATATTTTACCGCCATTAGGAACCCTTGTTGTTTTTAGCCTCCATTACATGTTTCAATGTTATTATTAAATAAAAGAATTTCTTTTATAAATGTAAGGATTTTATATAAATGATTTCAAGTAAAAAAGTTTATTTTTATAAAGATGTTTAAAGTGATTTTATTATATTTTTATCATCTATGTCAAAAACTAATGTTGAATCTTATGTATGATTGAGTTTGATATCTTATGTAATAAAAAAATATATTATTTAATGGTTTTTGATCAGTTTGATTGTGGATGTGATATTTTGATACAATTAGTGATTTATGGTTAACATATCCACATTTATTACAATATGTTTTAAATATGAATGTTTATGTTGTTTATGTTTTCATATGATAAATAAATTTGACCTAGTAAGTGATGGACATGACCCACTATAGCCTTTTGATGTATCGGTAGGACCCTTGAGAGGAATCAGTTTGCAAAAAACACTATGAATATGTTTCCAAGAAGATATAAATTGTAATGTGGATAGATTGGGACACATATAATACGGGTTTCTACCTATAAACTTAAATTATCCAGAGGATAGATATTGAAAATAAATATCTTGAGAATTGATCTTGATAGTGAAACATCCAACATTGTGCATTCCATCATCATTACTAATCCAGGTGATTATTTGACCAGTTAGAATATTCATGGTTAATTTTCCTATATCATGTGATTATTTTAATGGAATTTTTATCAGTAATTTACCTTTCCATATTTTTGATGACATATTTACTCATAGATTCTTCTATATTCCTACCCATACTGAGTATATTTGGTCTCCCATTTCTAATGTTTTATTTTTCCCCAGATACAATGAATTTTATTATGACTGATTTTCAGGGTTTCGATCAATAATTTATTTTTTATTATTCAACTATGGACAAATTTCCCATTACAACAATGAACGGTCATGAAGGTCAAAAGTGAGGCAGTCTAAGGGAATCCCCTTGCACATAATTATTACAATCTACAGGAAGATATCCCAAACTAGAATACATGATCAACATATATTCTAGACCCCCCTGATAAGGCATATGCAACGAAGTTGGACTCCCTAGTCACATTCCGAACATAACAAGCATGTATTAGCTCTAAATTAAACTTAGAACATAGTAAAATAGGTACAAAGGTTCCTGAACCTGTCCATTTAAAGAACGTACAACAGTCTCGAAATCTGACTCCACCTCTGAAAAATTCATCGTTATGTTATTAAAAAGCATTATGCGAGTGTGAATTGTATTCATATACAAACCCAATAAACTCCTCAGACAATAAAATAAACTTAAGAAAAATATCACTGAACCAAGATCATCCCACAGAAGACCTCTCCAAGAATCTGTCCATCCCTAAATGATCTATCCACATTAATCTTATAGTCGTTCAGTGGGGGCCTCCATATGACCAAGTTTCTATATGAACTGGACTAAATCATTAGCATGTTAATAAATATGTAGATATTATAAAATATCTATTCTCCTTTAACTAGAGAACACATTTCATGGTGTAACGCCTTTATTCTCGCGTGAACAAAGGTGACTGAAGGTTGCGCCTCAGAGATCGCCTTATTCCTTAGCTCACATATCTTCCCAAAAATAGTAATGACAATGATGCCACATATCCTGATATAAATCTCTTTCCATTCTAATAAAACATACCAACTAGCTACAAATTCCTACATGGAAGTGTATGCTGCATTTAGAAACCCCTAATTTTTGATCTACGACCACAGGTTGGTAGCCCATTCACTCTTAATAAAAAAATGAAAGACTGAATCTAGTTGTGGGTTAGTACAAGAGTATAAACATGAGGACATAGAAATCACCTTCTTATGAACATTATCCCTTTTTTGTAAATATTGGTTCTAAAACCTCCATACTATGAAGTTAAACAATGTAGGAACCTCTTTGAACCATAAACGAGCTGCCCAGTGAAGGTGTTCCCCTCCAGATTGAAGCAGCATCATGTTATCATACCTGTTATAAGATAACATCCTATTAAAATCATTGATTATAAAACACAACCCTATAAATGAATTTTAGAATAATTCTAATTATAGGATATCATACTGATGATTTTTTAATGCCAATCAATAACCTTAGTTAAACCTATGGACTCGTAGATTGAGAAAAATATTTCATGATTTAGATATCTTGTATATTATTCTTTATTACTATATCACTATTATTTGTGTTGCTAACTTTTTTCCTTGGTTTTTGGTTAATGGTTATAATCAATAAGGTTATACAAGTATTGGTTATTTTTCTGGTGTTGAAGAGACTAAAAATGAAAATTAAAAGGAAGGATGTATTAAGGGATAAGACGATGAAGCGTAGTTAATTAATTAATAATTATACCGAAGTATTAATGTATTTGTGTATTCAAATTAAAGAAATATTTCATCAATGATTATATTATTATAAGAATATTGAGATAAATAAATATTGTACTATAATATTCCTTCTTTAATGATTTGGAAGCATGAACATTTTCATTAACTTTTTTTAAGGTGATAAATTATTTAGTATGTCCCAATTAGAGCTACATTACATTGTATGGGAGATCTACTGTTAAGATTGATTTTAGAAATTTAGTGATATTTTTAGATAGTGAGTTTGGGAAGAATAATTTTGGTCATGTCTTAATATAGGAACAGAATAAGTTGAATTTTAGATATTATTGTTTGAGGATAAATTAATATTTATTAGATAACCTCTTGAGTCCATTTTATATATAATATTTAATATATGAAGGAATGATTTTCAAATATTTAGATAATGGATATTCAACCATAAAATTATTCTTTAATATCCATCTTTTGGTTTAATAAATGTAGTTGAAATAGATTGAATCACCACCAAAGGATGATGTTATGCTTCTGACCTAGAAATTAATCATTTATGTTAATTTTCATGAGTTCATTAACTAAAAAATAATAATCCCTAAACTACATGAATGAAAATTGGAATGAAAAGTGATATTCATTTAATTTTCTTATAGAGAAATAAATGGCCTCTTTAAACCATAAAATATTAATGGTTTTGTGATGGTCTACTTTTTAAATACCATATTCTATATCACTCTCCATAAGAACATGACTATAATATTTCTCTTCTATGTCCTGGTTTTCACTCCCCTCTAATTTTTTCCTATTAAAAATCCTTATTTTGTGGTGACCTTCACATTTCCCTTTCCCTCTTATTAAGAGGTTGTTTTATTAACCCAATTTCAAATGTGTATTTTCCATAAAGGAATTTTCAACTATCATCCTTAGATTTTAAAATTCATATTTCAAATTATGATGTCAAAATTATTTTAATGAAGGTAGGATATTACAACCCGAGATTTGATGATATATATACTTTTAAATAAATTTAATTTAATTGATATCTTACATTTCACAAAACATCGGGCTTAAATGAACCATGATATATTATTAAATATTATTATTTTATCACTAGATTTTATATTATATGAAATGAATAGTTTTAACCAAATTATAAAATTTATATATTATATATTTAATAAAATGTTTCTACATTTATCCAAATGATTTCATATTCACAAGTTATTAATGAATATAATTTTATGCTTTGAATACATGTATTTTTTTAAAGGTAGTTTTATAGCCTGTTAATGGGGAACCTATTTTAAATATATTTTCATACATTGTTATATAATATATTGGGAAAAATAAAATTCAAATTTTAAATATTAATATATAAATTTATTCTATTTTGTATTTTGGTAATTTTATGGGATGTTTTATTTTCTGATGAATAGTGAAAAATAATCCATTTTAGTTCAAAACTGCATTTGCGTCTATTTTATTTATATATTTAAATTATGTCTTTATTTGGTTTTAAAATATAATTAGAAAAAAAAATATATCATTAAAACTAATAAATTTCATTGGAAACAATTTCACATTAAAATTAAATTTGAAAACTTATAGAAGTTTTGGACATTTTTACTTTAACCAAATTTGTCGTCCTATCTACATGATTAACATTAAACATAATTTTTCCACTTATCTGAATTAAATTTTTAAAAATGGACATTCAAATTTATAATAAGTATGAAATTTTTATTCTAATATGATCAATATAGTTTTTGACAAAAAATATTAGTAAAACTAATTAAAATTAATTACAACGGTTAAGGGTAAATCACGAAATTAAGGGAAAATATAATATTATAAGCACCATAAAATTAGCATAAATTTGTACTAATTTTATTGGGTGATTGATTTAGATCAAAATAATTATTTTGAATATTTTATGGCCTCTTTGAGAAACTTTTATGACTTTAGGGCATTTATATTATTTTATTCTAAGAAATGTCTAATATGTCACTATATAGTTTTTAATAAGCATTACATTTTTTATCTGGTAATTCAGGACATATTTTCAACTCTAAATAGATATTTTAAATATAATATATTAATATTAATCCTGAAAAATTATTTTTAAATTTTGTGTAGAAAATAATAAAATTAATATCTTTTACAATGATGATGTAGTAATTCTTTAATTACTAGAAGAATCAAATATATGATATTAAAAACATTAAAATAAATATAAATTGACTTAATTAATGTCATAGAAAAATTTTAAATTTTAATTTGGAATACTTTTTATTAGTTAAAATGGTTGGTTCTAAGATATCATGTTTTTGTGATATTTTTAAAAAGTCATGTAATGAATAGTTTAAAAATTGAAACCAATGATATTTAAAAATAAATAATATTTAATTTAATGATATGAAATTCATAAAAAATACAATTCAGCCAAAGGATTGGGATAAAGTTAAATATTTAATTAATGATCTATTTAGTTATAATTTTTCATTTTATAGTAACTATATTAACCGTTAATTAATAAAAACACATGGTTTCATAGTAATAGTTAAAGAGGATAAATATGGGTTAAATCCAAATGATAAGGGCATGAATGTGACCTATACATGTATAAATTTTATTGGATGAATAGGATTCATCCCATATAACATTAATTTATAATTTCAGTTATTTAATGGAAATTTTTCCATATTAATTACTAATATATTATTTGAATAAATGATATTTACAAAATGTCACTCTCTTTGTATTTATTATATTTTATGGGTTCTCTTAGGAAAAAGCTCTTGGTATGAACGAAAATAAATGTCTATTTTGATCTCAATGAAATTATTTTCATTATATAATAGTATTTTTTAACTTTTATAAATTAAATAATTACCTTAAATTATTTTTTAATGCTAAACCAATGTTTGTTTAATTAATAGAGAAATAAAATAATAGATATTAAAAGTATTTGTTTTGATATATTTGGGATGTTTTAATGTGGATAATTAATTTTATATACCTATATTATATAATACAGATGTTTAAAAACATTATATTATAATTCCCACATTGTATTGGTGTATTTAAAGTCAAAATAAAATATTATTATCAAATTTTACAATAATGATATTTAACTGATTTAATGTATTATTAAACTATTTAAAAATAGAAAAAATGTTAAATAATAAAAAATGGGAAAAGATATGATATATAATGTATTAAAAAATTCATTTATACTCTATTTTGAAGCCCTTGTATCTATAATAGCCTTATTAAATTTCAATTGTTTGAGGATTTTTAAAAGTTTCCCTCACATAAATTATAAAACGGTACCTTCTTACTAACTTACTCACCCTAGTTTTAGAAATATATCCCAACCATCCTCTACCCATTTTTTTCCCAAACATCCTTATTCAAGATCTAGAGTTTTTTGTACTTCAAAAAAACCAACTATATATCCCTTTATAATAGATCTAAAGGAATCCTACTCAATAATAGGAGGATAAAGAATATTTAACTAAAGGAAAGTGCAAGGTAAGGGTTAATTTCAAAATCTCATTATTATTTGGGATTGTATATACATAAGTATCTATTGGGGAATATTTATAATTCATTTCCATTTTTCTTAAAAAAATGAAAAACATTTTTAATATTATCCATCCAAAATATTAATTCTTTTACCCACGTTCAACTTTTTATAAAATTGTCTTGGGAGGAATCTCTTTGTCCATTTTCAAATTAGGTACATTATGGATTCTTCAACAAAAATAAGTAATGAACTTTTATTTTTAAAATATATAACAAGATTTTATTTTATCGGTGTCATAAATCCTTGAGCTTTTGAGGTTTCCTTTACAAGTTCACAAACATCTTTTTAAATAAAATGTTTTCTTATAAATATGTTTGGATTAAAAAAATGATTTTTAAGTAAAAGTGTATTTTTCTCAAGATATTTATAATTATTTTATTAGAGTATTTTAATCTATGTTAACATATTTTTTTAAGTCATATGTTTGATTGAGGTAGATCTCTTATTATATAATCTATTTTATTTTATTTAAGGTTTTATGATTAGTTTGACCGTTGATGTGGAATTTTGATACCATTCATGTTTTATAGTTAAAGTATTCACATTTCATATGATATTTTTTTAATATTAATGTTTATGTTATTTTTTTCATATGATGAATGCATAAGACATAGTAAGTGATTGTTGGGCCTGCTATATCACCTTGATTCATCGGTAGGTCTCATGAGACAAAATCCATTGGTTAAAAACCCTTAAAAATTGTTACCAAGAAGTTTTAAATTGTCAGAAGGATAGATCGTGACAAAAATAATATGTCTTTCTACATCTATAATTAATCTATCACAAGGATAGATCTTTAATTTAAATATCTCGATGAGAGATCTTGATATTATAGACACCCAACATTATGAATTATGTGATTATTATTGTTATTCCATGTGATTATTTGATTATTTAGAATATCCATGGTTAAGATTCCTAGATCACATGATTATTTAAATGTCATTTTAATCATCTATTTAACATTCCATACTTTTTATTCTATATTAATTTATATATTCCACTCTACGATTACACTTACTGAGCATTTGAGTTTCCCCTTTTGTATGTTTTAATTTTTCCTAGGATGCCATGTTTTGTATTATTACTGATCTATAGGGTTACACTAATGGGATTAATGGCATTATAGAATAAAATTATTTTTTCATTTTATATTTTCAAATGTAATGTGGTTTTCATGTATGTATCTAGTTTACCAAGACTACAAAAATACTTTTTCTTTTTTGATTTTATTTCTTGTAATAATAAGAATGTAATAAATTAAGGCACCAACTCCGAGATTTTGGGGTTGGGGTGTAAAAATTTAGCAGAGGGACTTATTCTCTAATAAATATCTAATGTGGTATTTGATATGGGGATGAGGGCTAAAGAAGGTATCCAACGTATCCTATTTGGATAGCAATTAAAGTTATCATATTTTAGATATATTCTCAGTCACATGTTGGATGAGGTCAGTGAGGAACCCACTGTAGAGTTTGTGTCCCATGGGTTTGTATATCAGAGACATGGAGGGACTTCCAACAAAGTGTATGGCTCTTGGAGATCGGGACTCCAGAAGGAATTATAGACTTCAAGTTTAAAAAATAATCAATGTTCTCATTGTTTAGTTTGGGGATATGCCTGAATATGTCAACTAGACATGGTTATCATGTCCTGAGATATCTCCTTAACATGCCTTGGATGCCTTATTGACATGTACATATTTTTTTCCTGGCATTACATGATATTTTTAATGAAATGTATAGAATTTCGGTATGACATATTTGAGGATGTATGGACATGTCCTAGTTTCCTAGAGGACATGTCTCAAGGAAACCTCAATATCAAGTTGATTTTTTTGAAAGATATTTCATGATCTATATGGAATGTATCACATACATTTTAAGATCACTATATACATATCTAAGGACATCATATGATCTAGTGGGAATGTCTAGGAGGTTGTCTCATGATTTTGATAACTTGTTCAGAGGATGTTGCATGATTGAGATGCATAATCGGAGGGTGTCGTATGATATGGATGACTTGTCCAAAGGATTCCACATGATTTATATGATATAATAGGAGGGAGTCATGTGATCTAGAAAAAAAATTCAAAGGTTTTCCCATAATACTGATGGCATACTCAGAGGGTATCATGTGATTAAGAAGAAATATCACCAATGTAAACATATACTAATGGAGGATCATGACCTTGACGATATATCTGGGTGATGCTACATTAACTTCTCAACATGTTTTCGGAACTTCATGAGACCTGTAAAAAATATACATAGGTCATCAAAAAACAAGGGGGAATGTCTAGGGGGTGTCATATGACTTTATTGACTTTGTGGGGCTTGGTTAACATGCATGGGAGATGTTTCATAATCTATATAACATGTCTCAGTGATGCTGCATGATCTAGAATAGTCATGTGAAGCACATGAAGACTATCATATTTGTATTTACATTAGACTTCCATATTATCTAGTCTCTTTTTCCCTTATTATTGGAATATTTGCCTCATGGTTTTTCAAGAATTGGGCTACGATGGTTTCATTTGACCAATTCAAATTGTAGGAACTCCTTCGCATGATCTGTATGGCCCTCCAAAACTCTTTTGAATGATTTATAAAGTTACCACACAAATAATATATTCATACAATAAGATCCATTTTGTTTCTCCCCAAATATTACAAGGAGGAATAACTTTGCAATCACATGACATTCCACTCTGAGAATTCCTCTCATGTGTGGTTACCATCATCTCTCTATGTTACTTTTTTATGATAGGGGTGGATTTATATGCCACACCACCCTAGTTTTACGCCACTTAATATATCGTATACCCACAAATATGATCTGGAGTTAGTTGACGAATCTTTGAATCAATTCCTTTGCATGATCCTATCATGAGTCATTTATGGCACTGCCTGATAATATAGAATACATGATTTTTACACCATATCTATTTTTATTATACCCTTGAACAATGAAATGTATTTTTACTGACTATTTCTTCATGTCATAAAGAATTCACAAGGTTAATATGAAATTTATTGGAGTCTTTTCATGATCAGGATGCTTGTTAAATTTTTTTGTGATTTAGGTGGACTTTTCTCGGGTCTTTCGTGAGAATATGACGACATGTTGGGGTTCTTTTGCAATATCAATACAACTTGTCAGAGGCTATTCACTAGATCAATATGGTTTTTTATAGCCCATTCGTAGGATCACGAATATTTTTCATGGGCCTCTCATGAGATCATTTTGGATTGTCGAAGGATGTATGCATGATCAATGGAAATCACATTAGGCATATAACTCTTTCACTTAAAGATCAAATTATATCCCCTCACTAAGAATATTCCACTTTTCCCCATTTTATTTCATTCCTAGTTTTATAAGGATGTGTAATATCATTATGTAATGTGAGTATTGGCAGGGAAAATCACTCTTCTTGTCCGTGATGTGCCACATGATCAATGATGGGTTTCATGATGATGCATGAGAATCTCCATGGAAAATACCTATTCCTTTATTTATAGTGGTGTGTGTAAAGACTAGTAAAATTCAAGGAAAAGTTTTTCTTAATTTTCTTTGGGATTTTACAAGAACACAATTTCTGACGGCACCTGATTCTGAGGCCCGGTGTGCCCGGAATCAATTTCCGAAGTTTAGCTTGGGTACGTTCAGTGAACGAACGAGCGGGAATTTTGAACTTTTGAACCGGTACTCGGAATCGAATTCTGAGGGCACCAATGGAACCGCAACGCCGGTATTTTCTTAGGAACGCCTATTCCGGAGTTACATTTACACGAAGGATGTTGATAAATATTGTGGAAGTTAAAAATAACAATTTAACAACAATTTTTATTTTTCTCTAAGTGTTTTTATCCTTTGGGAGGATGTTGGGTAACTACCCAACTTCCCTTTGTAGGTTATGAAGGAGGTGGGGCCCACACGAACCCCACCCCTTCATAACCTCTAACCTCCTCAACTCCCATTAATTTTATTAACTTAAGATTATTAAGTTATGGAATTAATGAGGTGAGTTAATGTGGAATTCAAACACTTGAATTTCAAAAGGCTTGTTGTGTTAATAAAATAAGAAAGGATCTTATTTTATTTTGTTGTTAGAGTTTTGTCATTGAGAGGTTTTGGGAAGAACATCTTCTTATTTGATGAAGAACTCGAAGAACATCGGTCCCTGACGAAGAACACTGAGTTCTCGGAAACCGATTACCGCAACGCCGCCGACGTTTTCTTCCACGACATCTCTTCCTGCAACGCCGCCGACGTCCTCTTCTGCGACGTCTCTTACCGCAACATTTTTCTGCGACAAATTCCTCTGTGACGAAAACCTCATTCAATCCGCACTCGAGGTAGGGGTTGTTTTGAAAATGATAATACTCCATGGTTGTTTCCCTTCAAGGCATGAACGCGGACCAACTAATTAACAAGTTGGTCCGTGGATTATTATTGCGGTTTGGTGTTTATCAAATTGATGGGAAATATTATGGTGTCGTTTCAAACCGCTAACGTGGTGGGTTCGGACCAACAAACAAGTCCGAACCACCGCATTCATTATCTTTCTTAGTGTGCGGAATGGAAAACGATGAAAAACGGGGCTGCAAGGGTGATTTGAGGGCCTTGCAGTGAAGGTCGGGTCCTGGGAGGACCACTGGCAAAGACCGCATATAAAACAGACCACAGGAGCGCTTTCGGTGGTCTGCGGAATCCCACGCCGGCGCGCCGCGCCGGCGCGGCGGCGCCGATGGCCGGAGGCGGTGGCCGGCTGCTAGGCGGTGGTGGCGCCTAGTGCGCCGCCGGCAAAACCCGTCGCGGCTGAAGCCGGGACGGCGAGGCGGTTCCGCGGCCGCGCAGAACCTGGAGGCGGACGCAGCCGACATGCCGCGTCCGGGTGCTGCGGAGCGGCCCCTGTGCGGGGGCCGCTGTTCCTTCACTCAGGCGCTCGGCCGAGCCGAGCCGACCCTCGGGGCCGGGTCGCACCAAACCGGGTCGGACCCGGACCCGGGTCGGGCCGACTCAGGGGGGTCGGTCCGGGCCCAGACCCCCCGTTTTCAGACTCTTTTGGATTTTCACCCATATCATGGGATACAGACCTCCGATTGATGCACTGTCAGTGGTCACACGATCCTTGGATCAAGACGGTCGTTTCGGTATATTATACTCATGGTTTCATAAAACTTTGGGTTCGGTCGGGTTGGTTCGTCCATGAAACCAACCGGGGCCTCGGAACGGAAACGCTCATAACTTGAGCTATGGACGTCCGATTGGCGTGCCATCAACTTTGATGGTTTCCTCTTAGTGAGACGGACCTTTTGGCTTACTCTGTTTGAGGTTTGGACGTAGTTGGAGTACGGTCGGGTTGGTTTTGACTTAAAAACCAACCGGGCCCCTGAAACGAGAAAGCCAATAACTTCAAGACCGGGCGTCTGATTGACGCGCCGTCTGTTGTATTGAGTTCCTGTTAACGATACGGAACTTTTGGATACAACAACTTCGGACTTCATGTCAGTTGATGTATCAGCCCCTCGGCTCGTGGAGCGGACCCTCCCGAACGAGCTTGCTGAGTGCGGGAACCCTAGAGCTGGCTGCGTTTGCGACGATGAAGACTGCTGGTCTTGTATCCTATGTGGGTCCCAGCTTAGATGATTCAGTGCTGTTCTTGTATCCTATGTGGGTCCCAGCATAGATGAATCAATGAAGACTGCTGGCCTTGTATCCTATGTGGGTCCCAGCTTAGATGATTCAGTGCTGATCTTGAATCCTATGTGGGTCCCAACATAGATGAATCAACAAAGACTGCTAGTCTTGTATCCTATGTGGGTCCCAGCTTAGATGATTCAGTGATGGTCTTGTATCCTATGTGGATCCCAGTATAGATGAATCAACGAAGACTGCTGGTCTTGTATCCTATGTGGGTCCCAGCTTAGATGATTCAGTGATGGTCTTGTATCCTATGTGGGTCCCAGCTTAGATGATTCAGTGCTGGTCTTGTATCCTATGTGGGTCCCAACATAGATGAATCAACGAAGACTGCTGGTCTTGTATCCTATGTGGGTCTCAGGTTAGATGATTCAGTGCTGGTCTTGTATCCTATGTGGGTCCCAGTTTCGATGATTCAGTGATGGTCTTGTATTCTATGTGGGTCCCAGCATAGATGAATCAACGAAGACTGCTAGTCTTGTATCCTATGTGGGTTCCAGCTTAGATGATTCAGTGCTGGTCTTGTATCCTATGTGGGTCCCAGCATAGATGAACCAATGAAGACAGCTGGTCTTGTATCCTATGTGGGTCCCAGTTTAGATGATTCAGTATCTATATCTGATCATCTCTTTCACCTTTTCGATGATGTATACCTGTGTGAGCTGAGTCTTGACTTTCAACCCTTATCATCAAGATGATTGGGTTGTGCATTCCTATGTGAACTGAGTTGTGCTTTCCTGTGTGGACTGAGTTGTGTTTTCCTTTGTGGGCTGGGTATGTTTTTTCTGTGTGGACTGGGATTCACTTGGGCTCGGATGTTGGAGCTGATCTGGGATTGATAACTTAGGTACATGTATGGGCATATACCTAAGTAGAGGTTATCTGTTGAGATCCTCTTTGTGGATATTCTTTTTGGATTTAGTGAGACCTTGAGTGTCTCGGGGTCCCTACTGAGTATTGTTATACTCACCCCTGCACGGACTTTTCCCGCACCTCGTTGTGTTGGTTACAGACGACAGACAGCGCAAATAGAGGCCGAGTGTACAAGAACTGGACGGTTCCTGGAGGTGGACCTCACGATGAGTCAGTATCCATAGGTGGACTTCAAGGTGAGATTATACTCAGAGGATGGTGATGGGTGAGTGCGTAGTGGAGGCTATCTGTACCTACCCTTCAGGTAGGATCGGTGGTGGACGATCCAGGAGTTGCGCTATCTGTACCTACCCTTCAGGTAGGATCCGAGGAGGACGACCCAGGAGCTGCTTCATTCCTTCCAGCTGTTTGTCTTTTTCTTTTGTACTTTGTTCAGTTGTAGTTGTACTTTCATTTGGGTTTGTATTCTGGCCCATTTACCTTTCAACAATTCTCTTTCTACTTAGTGTTTTACTTCCGCTTGTACTCTATGGTGTTTTGTTTACATTTCTAAAGGAAATGTCTTCCCAGTTATCGAGATTACGCCTTTGGTGCTAGTCTCCAGCCCCTGGCCTATGGAAGGCGGGCTTGGGGTAGTCACGGCATGGGCCCCGAGGACGGGTCGTGACAAATTGGTATCAGAGGAGTTCGGTTCTTCCGCAAAACTCAGGACTCTGATATTTCTTCTATGTGAAGCAATAGTGTTAAGCGTATTGAGTGTGGGTATCAGTCTAGGGAACCCAGTGTTGGTGTGGCGGCCAACGTATCCGTACACCAGGACCCTGACTTCTGATTTCCGACTTAATGCATGAAAACATTGATTGCATGTGTGTTTCAAGTTTTCTTTGTGATTACTTTGTGACAGCTCACCAGGTATATTGTTCTGACAGTGGCGCACTTGTTTCCTTTTCAGGATGGCCCCACGACGACAGCCAGCTAGGGTTCCGAGAGTTGAGCGTGATGACAGCCCGCCGAGTGACGAGGCCTCGGAGAAGGGCCCTTTAACAGCTGAGGCACCAGCGGTACCTTTACCCATCGAGCCACCGATGCTTCCAGCCGCTAACGATGCACGTCGCCTTAGTGCACTGCATGAGTTCCATCACCAGCGACCACCCAGGTTCCGTGGGGAGACGGACCCCCAGGAAGTCGAGGACTGGATGGAGGCAGTAGTCCGAGTTTTCAGATTAGTGAGGACACCAGAAGACCTCATGGTGATCCTCGCAGTGAGCCTCCTGCACGTGGTAGTAGGAAGATGGTGGATCTTGATGCTCCAGGTGCACGATGAGACATCTCTCCTCTGGACGGACTTTGAGAGCATCTTCCGCTCCGAGTTCGTCCCAGCCACCCTCCGTGCGGTGCGCATCCAAGAGCTACTACAGCTACGGCAGGGCAGCATGACAGTGGCCCAGTACTCGGTGAGATTTACTGATCTCTCACGCTACTCCACAGATATGGTACGAGACCCATTCTTCTGGGCCTTGACCTTCGAGCAGGGACTGAGGCATGATATCAGGGCTTCGATGATCTCCCTCAACATTCCGACGCAGGAAGAGGTGTTGGAGAGAGCCCTTATAGTGGAGAGTTTTCTCGCTGAGCAGGCTCCAGTGACAGGGCCCTCCGTAGGACTGCCCGTAGCAGGGTCTTCTGCAGCTGGTAGTAGACAGGTGACGCAGAGGTCCAAACGGGCCAGACCATCAGATGGGCAGTCTCAGAATGAAGATTTGGTTGTGCGGGGCACACGAATTAGAGCCAGCTACACGAGGGGCAGGCATTGCTACGCCTAAGGCGGGAAAGGTCACATGGCTCGAGACTGCCCGACTCGTCTTACAGATGAGCAGTAGGTGGTAGAGGGACCTCCCAGAAAAAGGTTCGGCCATGGCGGTCTGCAGGGTGCAGGCGGGCGAGGCAGAGGAGCTATCCAAGCAGCAGGTGGTGGACGACGCTTCGAGGTGTTGCCACCACCACCACCAAGAGGTTCACCCCAACAGCAGGGAGTTGGTGGACATGGGAGAGCTCAGCTTCAGGCAGTTGAGGCCTTCGATCATGGAGCTCTCGGAGTAGATGGACAGGAGCAGAACTAGTGGATACGTCTTTTGTACTTCTAGTTCCTTGTTTCTATTGTGTAGTGTCTTTGTATTATGAGTTGCAATAATAAAAGACGCATACCTTTGTGATGTTTTCATTCCTGTCCTCTTTTGTGTTGTTACTAAGAGGTTCCAGTTTAGACTGTTTACTTGACCCTCACTTGTGGGACATCTACTGGAGGAGACTCAGTTACCACACACTGATGCCGACAGTGTGACTCAACCCTTGGAGGTGAGAGTAACGGTTGGATATCTTGGTAGTAGCGTCGAGGCCTTACGACGTCATCCTTGGTATGGATTATTATCATCCATGTAGGGATTGACTGTATTAGGAAATGAAATTAGTTCATCCAATGGATGAGATCGGATTTCTCTTATCGGCAAAGAATAAAGCTTTGCAGCTCTTGTGGGACCGGAGATGGTCCAAGACACGACAGAGAAGGTCTAGGTCATCCAGGAGGTGGAGGCCACTGGAGTTCGAGGATGGCGACCATGTTTCCCTATGGGTCTCAGCTCAACGAGTTTTACGGAGATGTATCCAAGGTGGCAAGATATCTCCAAGGTTCAACGGACCTTTCTAGGCCCTCAGCTGGGTAAGTGAGGTGGTTTACCACTTGAACATTCCACCTCAGTTGCACCAGGTGCACGACATTTTCCAAGTATCTCAACTAAGTAGATACGTGCTTGAACCGACGCATATCATCGACCATGATGAACTGGATTTTGGAGATGGGGTGACTTTTGCAGAGTTCCAGTAGAGGTTGAGGATCTACCAGAGCGGGTTCTATGAGGACGGTTGATTCCTCTTGTGCATTTTCATAAGCAACACGGAAACCTCCTGGTGAGCACATGAGAGCGGAAGGCTCAGATGCGTGCTCATTACCACTTTTGTTTCCCTAGTTTGTTTTATAGCTTTACGGGGATGTAAATCCCTGAGGTGGGAGTAATGTAAAGACCCATAAAATTTAAGGAAATTTTTTTCTTAATTTTCTTTGGGATTTTACAAGAACGCAGTTTCTGACAGCACCTGATTCTGAGGCCCGGTGTGCCCGGAATCAATTTCCGAATTTTAGCTCGGGTACGTTCAGTGAACGAACGAGCCGGAATTTCTATCTTTTGAACTGGTACTCGGAATAGAATTCCGAGGGCACCGATGGAACCACAACGCCGGTATTTGCTTAGGAAAGCCTATTCTGGAGTTACGTTTACACGAAAGATGTTGATAAAAATTGTGGAAGTTAAAAATAAAAATTTAACAACAATTTTTATTTTTCTATAAGTGTTTTTATCCTTTTGGAGGAAGTTGGGTAACTACCCAACTTCCCTTTGTAGGTTATGAAGGAGGTGGGGCCCACACGAACCCCACCCCTTCAGATCCTCTAACCTCCTCAACCCCCATTAATTTTATTAACTTAAGATTATTAAGTTATGGAATTAATGAGGTGAGTTAATGTGGAATTCAAACACTTGAATTTCAAAAGGCTTGTTGTGTTAATAAAATAAGATAGGAGCTTATTTTATTTGTTGTTAGAATTTTGTCGTTGAGATGTTTTGGGAAGTACATCTTCTTCTTTGAAGAAGAACTCGAAGAACATCGGTCTCTGATGAAGAACACCGAGTTCTCGGAAACCGATTATCACAACGTCGCCGACGTTTTCTTTCGCGACGTCTCTTCCCGCGACGCCGCCGACGTCTTCTTCTGCGACGTCTCTTCCCGCGAAATTTTTCTGCGAAGAATTTCTCCACGACTAAAACCTCATTCAATTCGCGCTTGAGGTAGGGGTTGTTTTGAAAATTATAATATTCCATGTTTGTTTCCCTTCAAGGCATGAACGCGGACCAACTAATTAACAAGTTGGTCCGTGGATTATTATTGCGGTTCAGGGTTTATCAAATTGATGGGAAATATTATGGTGTTGTTTCAAACCGCTAACGCGGTGGGTGCGGACCAATGAACAAGTCCGAACCACCGCATTATTTCTCATTCTTAGTGTGCGGAACGGCGGACGACGACAAACGGGGCCGCAAGGGCTATTTGAGGGCCTTGCAGTGAAGTTGGGTCCCGGGAGGACTAGTGGTGAAGACCACACGTAAAACGGACCACCGGAGCGCGTTCGGTGGTCCGCGGAATCCCACGCCGGTGCGCCGCCGACAAAACCCGCCGCAGCTGAAGCCACGGTGGCGAGACGGTTCCACGGCCTTGCGGAATCGAGAGGCGGACGTGGTCGGCATGCCGCGTCCGGGTGCCGCGGTTCCTTCGCTCAGCCCCTCGGCCAAGCCGAGCTGACCCGCCGGGCCGGGTCGCGCCCAGGCCAGGCCGGGCCGCCCTAGCTAGGCCGAGTCACACCAAACCGGGTCGGACCTGGACCCGGGTCGGGTCGCCCCGATTCGGGCCGACCCAGGGGGGGTCGGGTCGGGTCGGCCCGGGCCTAGACCCCCCGTTATCGGACTCTTTTGGTTTTTCGCCCATATCTTGGGCTAGGGACCTCCGATTGACGCACTGTCCACGGCGATGTGATCCTTGGATCGAGACGGTTGATTCGGTATATTACACTCAAGGTTTCGGAATACTTTGGATTCAGACGGGTTGGTTCGTCCACGAAACAAACCGAGCCCTCGAAGTGGAAACGCTCATAACTTGAGCTCTGGACGTCCGATTGACGTGCCGTCGACTTTGATGGTTTCCTATTAGTGAGACAGACCTTTTGGATTACTCCGCTCGAGGTTTGGATGCAGTTGGAGTACAGTCAGGTTGGTTTTGACTTAAAAACCAACTGGGCCCCTGGAACGAAAAAGCCAATAACTTCCAGATCGGGCGTCCGATTGACACACCGTCTGTTGCGTTGAGTTCCTGTTAATGATACAGAACTTTTGGATACAACAACTTCGGACTTCATGTCAGTTGATGTATCAGCCCCTCGGCTCGTGGAGCGGACCCTCCCGAACGAGCTTGCTGAGTGCGGGAACCCTAGAGCTGGCTGCGTTTGCGACGATGAAGACTGCTGGTCTTGTATCCTATGTGGGTCCCAGCTTAGATGATTCAGTACTGGTCTTGTATCCTATGTGGGTCCCAGCATAGATGAATCAATGAAGAATGTTGTTCTTGTATCCTATGTGGGTCCCAGATTAGATGATTCAGTGCTCGTCTTCTATCCTATGTGGGTCCCAGCATAGATGAATCAACGAAGACTGCTGGTCTTTTATCCTATGCGGGTCCCATCTTAGATGATTCAGTGGTTGTCTTGTATCCTATGTGGGTCCCAGCATAGATGAATCAACGAAGACTGCTGGTCTTATATCCTATGTGGGTCCCAGCTTAGATGTTTCAGTGTTGGTCTTGTATCCTATGTGGGTCCCAACTTAGATGATTCAGTGATGGTCTTGTATCCTATGTGGGTCCCAGCATAGATGAATCAACGAACACTGCTGGTCTTGTATCCTATGTGGGTCCCAACTTAGATGATTCTGTGCTGGTCTTGTATCCAATGTGGGTCCCAGCATAGATGAATCAACGAAGATTGCAGGTCTTGTATCCTATGTGGGTCCCAGCTTAGATGATTCTGTGCTGGTCTTGTATCCTATGTGGGTCCCAGCATAGATGAACCAATGAAGACAGCTGGTCTTGTATCCTATGTGGGTCCCATATTAGATGATTCAGTATCTATATCTGATCATCTTTTTCACCTTTTCAATGATGTATACCTATGTGAGCTGAGTCTTGACTTTCAACCCTTATCATCAAGATGATTGGGTTGTGCTTTCCTGTGTGGACTGAGTTGTGCTTTCCTATGTGGACTGAGTTGTGTTTTCCTTTGTGGACTGGGTTGCACTTGGGCTCGGGTGTTGGAGATGATCTGGGATTGATAACTTAGGTACATATATGGGCATATACCTAAGTAGAGGTTATCTGTTGAGATCCTCTTTGTGGATATTCTTGTTGGATTTAGTGATACCGTAGGGGTCTTGGGGTCCCTACTGAGTATTGTTATACTCACCCCTGCACGGGCTTTGCCCGCACCTCATTGTGTTGGTTTCAGACGGCGGACTGCGCAGATAGAGGCTGAGTGTACAAGAACAGGACGGTTCCCGGAGGTGGACCTCACAACGAGTCAGTATCCGGAGGTGGACTTCACGGTGAGACGATACTCGGAGGAGGTCCACGAGCGAGAGCGTAGTGGAGGCTATCTGTACCTACCCTTCAGGTTGGATCCGTGGTGGACGATGCAGGAGCTGCGCTATCTGTACCTACCCTTCAGGTAGGATCTGAGGAGGACGACCCAGGAGCTGCTTCCTTCCATCCAGTTGTTTTTCTTTTTCTGTTGTACTTTGTTCAGTTGTAGTTGTACTTTCATTTGGGTTTGTATTCTGGCCCATTTACCTTTCAGCACTTCTCTTTGTACTTAGTGTTTTACTTCCGCTGGTACTCTGTGGTGTTTTGTTTACATTTATAAAGGCATTTCCTTCCCAGTTATCAGGATTACGCCTTTGGTGCTAGTCGCCAGCCCCTGGCCTATGGAAGGCGGGCTTGAGGTAGTCATGGCACGGGCCCCAAGGACGGGTCATGAACAATTAAATCCATGTTGTTTTTATAAACCCCAAATAAATAAAAGGCCCTAAAGGGAGATTTGAGGGCCTTGCAGTGAAGATCGGGTCCCGGGAGGATGACTGGTGAAGACTGCACGCAAAACGGACCACCGGAGCGCGTCCGGTGGTCCGTGGAAACATCCTTCGGCGCGCCGCCGGCAAAACCCGCAGCGGCTGAAGCCGCGGCGGCGAGGCGGTTCCGCGGTCACGCAGAATCGGGAGGCGGGACGCGGCTTGAGCCGTGTCCGGGTACCGCGGAGCGGCCCCTGCGCTGGGGCCTCGGTTCCCTCGCTCGGCCGCTCGGCCGAGCCGAGCCGAGCTGACCCGTCGGGCCGGGTCGCGCCCAGGCCGGGCCGGGCCACCCTGGCCGAGCCGGGTCACGCCCAACTGGGTCCGAACTGGACCCGGGTTGGGTCGACCCGGTTCAGGCCGACCCAGGGGGGGTTGGGCCGAGTCGGTCCGGGCCCAGACCCCCCGTTTTCGGCCCCTTTTTGGTTTTTCGCCCATATCTTGGGCTACGGACCTCCGATCGATACTCCGTCAGCATAAATGCGATCCTTGGATCGAGACGGTCGTTTTGGTATATCACACTCAAGGTTTTGTAATACTTTGGGTTCGGACGGGTTGGTTTGTACACGAAACAAACCGGGCACTCGGAGCGGAAACGCACATATCTTGAGCTTCGGACGTCCATTTGACGTGCCGTCAACTTTGATGTTTTCCTCTAAGTGAGACAGATATTTTGGCTTACTCCTCCAGAGGTTTTGATTTAGGTGGAGTACGATCGGGTGGGTTTTTCCTTGAAAACCATCCGGGCCCCTGGGACGAAAAAGCCAATAACTCTCAGACCGGGCGTCCGATTGACGCGCCGTCTGCGACGTTGAGTTCCTGTTGAAGATATGAAATCTTTGGATACATCAACTCTAGACTATGTGTCATTTGATGTATCAGACTCTTGGCTTGTGGAGCGGACCCTCCCGAATGAGCTTGCTGTGTGCGGGAACCCTAGAGCTGGCTGCAACTGCTGCTGTGACGACGACGACTGTACAGAGATCCTCAGTGGATTCGACTGCAAAGATGATGAAAACAGTATGGGAATACACTGTGTTTTCGGCAGTGACTACTATGGTACATCTTGGGATACGTCAACTCCGGACTACATGTCAATTGATGCATCGACCTCTTAGCTCGGGGAGTGGACCCTCCCGGAACGAGCATGCCATGGGCGGAAACCCTAGAGCCGGTTGAGACTTGACGACTGCTGATCGAACAACTCGGTGTGTTACAAATATCCCAGTGGGGAGTGCTTGGTTGTAGCGGTAGACCCACGGTGGAGGAGCGCTTGGTTGTAGCGGGAGACCCGCAGTACTCAACAGAAGGAGTACCTCTGGAGGCTATGAGGGGGAGCACTTGGTTGTAGCGGCAGACCCACGACGGAGGAGCGCTTGGTTGTAGTAGCATGGGGGAGCGCTTGGTTGTAGAAACAGACCCACGACGGAGGAGCGCTTGGTTGTAGCGGTTGACCCATGGTACTCAATAGAAGGGGTACCTCTAGAGGCTATGAGGTGGAGCGCTTGGTTGTAGCGGCAGACCCATGGTGGGAAGCACTTGGTTATAGCAGCAGGCCCACAATACTTGATAGGTGGAGTACTACAGCATTCCAAGGTGAAAGGGAAGCGCTTGGTTGTAGCGGCATAACCACTATACTTGATGGAGAAGGAGTTTCCCAATATCTTTGGGTTCAACTTCATGATCGATCTTGTGTGGGTCATTGTGGGGGTTAGTACCTACAGATCTTTTGTGGGTCCAACGACTTAGATGAATCAGTGGCTACATCTGATAATCTCTAACGTCATACGAAGATGTACCTGTGTGAGATGAATCCTGTTTACTCTCCTTTGTGGATTATGTTGTGCTATCCTATTTGGATTACGTTTTTCTTTCCTCTGTGGATTGTGTTTTTCTATCCTATGTGGATTTAATTTTTTCTTTCCTGTGTGAACTGGGTTGCGCTTGGGCTCGGATGTTGGATCCAAATGGGAATTGATGACTTAGGTATATGTATGGGCATATACCTAAGCAGTGTCGGATGTTACTTCGTGATTGTATCTTTCCTTTTTGGTTTATACTTTGTGGATTTTCGGAGACCTTCGGGGGTCTCGGGGTCCCTACTGAGTAGCTTATACTCACCCCTGCACGGGCTATGCCCGCAATACGTTGTGTTGGTTGCAGACAACGGAAAACGTTGATCGTGGTCGAGGTTGGCGGAGCAGGACGGTACCTGGAGGTGGACCACTGGGCGGGGTGTACTCGGAGCGGACGGCTGGACCGAGGAGCTGTGGAGGCTATCTGTACCCACCCTTTAGGTGGGACTTCCAGAGGATGGCTCGACGTTGCAGCTTTACTTTTCAGTTGTTGTTTTCCCTTTCGAGTTGTACTTTACATTCATTTTGGGTTTGTATTATGGCCCACTTACTTTCCGCTCTTACTGTTGTACCAGTTTTAACTTAGTGTTTACTTTTTTCCACTTTCTTACTCTGTGGTGCTTATTTTTTTTACAAAGGCAATGCCTTCCTTTTTTACTGGGATTTACGCCTTGGTGCTAGTCGCCAGCGCCTGGCCTATGGAAGGCGGGCTTGGGGTAGTCACGGCATGGGCCCCAAGGACGGGTTGTGACAAATTGATCAATATGATATCTCATGATGCTATGTGATCATCATTATGGGTGATTCCCCCATTTTTCTATAGATCCAAATAGGCATATCATGATTGAATGGATGTGTTTGAGGTCCTTCGCAAGATGAAGATGACCCAACAACATTCTATAATTCGACAAAGTGCACATTCTTTGAGGGGATCCATAGGGTCCTATGAATTTTAAAGGCATGTCACATGAATATCTATATATTTATCCTTCGCATGAGTCTTTTTCATTTCTCTACATTTCTTTAATAAGTAGGTTTCAATGATTTTCAATAATCTACTTATTTACAAGTATCACAATTAGAAGAGCTCACATGCAATCCTTTTCATGATCAAAAGTTCTTGTTTGGATTCCTTTTCTAGAAAAAGAGGGCTTTTCAAAGGGTCTTCTTATGATAATAAGTATATCATGCACTTACCATGAACCATTTTCACGATATTTTGAATGTTAGGAGACTATGTTTCCATCTAAATGTTACATAATCCACAAGATTTTACAACCTCATATACCTTTTTTATATATAAAATAACATATATGCTTCATAAGTCTCATCCATTAAATATTTTTCCATGCCCAATTGGTTGGAATCAAAGATTACCCCATCATGAAAGAAATACCTATGGATAAGGACTCATTTATGAGGAATGTAAATTCCCATGTGTTTCTTTGGGGCTTCCAACAATATATATTCTACGTGATGTTTGTTCTTCTAGGTGAACCTTGTTATTCCACATATCACTCTATAAAGATTAGGGAGAGGAGTAGATCATTTCACCAGAGAATCCAAATCTCTAGATCCCCCAAAATTAATTTCATCAGATGATCCCTTCACAATACCTCAATGGAAGATATATTTTTCAAGAAATATCTATGAGAACCGATCATAAGATCTATTTCTCACGATCATTTCACAAGAATAGATCACAATAACTTGTCATAAGAATTGGATAAAATACTATTTCGTGATATCTTTATGCATGCTCATGCTTTACCTCATCACTTGACTATATATACTATTAATCAATTATCTGTCCTTGTCATATTTTCTTGTTCATATGTCTGTCTTGAATGATATGCATGATCTTATTTCTTTGTCACATGATTTCTCAGTCCTAAAGTTGTTTTTTGTCCATCTCAAGGTCAATTGATCAGTATTTTCAAAACCTATTATGCAATTTTGGGATGCTTTATGCGATACAAAATCAAAAAATGTTCCATGGTTCATGATATGCATGATACATGTATTATATCATGTGATATCAAACCACTAAATGGTTTATGCGATTCACATGATGCTTCTAGAGTCATGCATCCCCTTTTATAGGATTTTCTCTCTCATTTTATATATTATTTTTGTCTTCATATTGATGGCTTCATGTACATTTACATCTTCCACCGCATCTAACCAAAGGGCCATGATTTCTGGTAATTGTTACATTGATCATATGTATCTCATGTACTATGAAAACAAGGTTCAAAAAAGGCTTCTCCCATCTGAACTCCAAGGTTATCCCTTGTCACACTACCTTCCATTATACAATTTACGGCTATTGGATAATTATTTAATTCCCTCAATTTAATACAATATTTCAATTTTCTAGTTGTCATATTCAATATATTTTTTTCAATTGATGATTCTAAAAGGAATTCAATTGGTTGTGGTATAATCCTAGGGGATTCCCAATATGTTCGAGGACTCACCTATAGGTTTGAAAGGGTGTAAACTTATCCATCATCCATTTATCAATGTTATTAAATCCTTTTAATCACCTCCCTAAATAATATGAGAAGTAGATGGATCTTGAAATGGGACCTATGACATGGTTTTAAATTTCATGATGAATGGGTGTGGCCATTTTGGGATACATAGAGCTGCTCAAAATTTTCTGATCAGCTACATGTTATTCACCATTACATGGCTATATTGATTTCTCAATTCATTATCTACCATCAGTATTATCTTCTTTAATAATTATGTAACCATTGGTTTCCTAGAACTAATTCCATTCATCTCTCCCATGATGAGGTAGGGATCAACTACTTATAAAGTTACCAACTAGGAGGGATATATACAATTTTAGAGGTGTATAATGAGTTCCTTCCTACCATGAACATATTGGTTAACCCCACACAAACTCTATAATGAAAGGTAATTAGTAAACATTTTTAAAGAGAATTTATGGAAGGGGATAAATATATTCTCACCATTTTAATTAATGATTAGATCACTATTTACTTTTTTATAGTGGAGATGGACCAACCACTATGTTACCTAACAAATAACCTTCCTGATAGGTCTATGATAGAACATTCTCATATTGGGAAATCCTTGAGGTTGGGGAGAAAACATGTTGGGGATACTGGTTCTGAAAAATGATCTCCCTAAGCATTAGACTGGTTATTTTCTTAGCCATGATTTTGAATGGATTCCTTATTTTGGATTGGGAAAATCGCCTAAAATTTTGAGTGAGTAGACTGGTGATGAAAACTAGATTAGCATAAGGGATGAATCATAACCCAGTTATACCAACTCTTTCTTGTCTCTACCAACTTTCAAGCTATATCCAACAAGTCAATGTTATCTATACTATTGGGGGATCTTTTGAGATCTTATTTAGATGTATCAGAGATCATTTTCAAATTTATAGATACCATAACACTATAGGGATCCCTGATTTCTAATTCCTCCCTTAGACACTAAACATTTACATGGAATAGTAAATTCTACTAGGCCCTAATGAGGTTACTGACATGTTGAGTCACCCAAACCATTTCAACTTCATTCCCAATCTTGCAGTATCCCGGATAATTTTTTGATAATTGAATTGTGTCTTATAATGAACAATCACCCAAAATCTATCTTTGGGATAGGGTTCTCATAGATCATATAGAAGAGCTAATTATGGGAGATTCATATAACCCATATCTATTTTCTTTCTAGTTCAGTTTCACTCTAAACTCATGTGGTGAAGAATGACATCCTGGTCTTATCCACCAATTTTGTCTTATATTTTCATCTGAAGGAAAAAAAAAATAGATTATCCTTCCACCTATTGGTTATCATATCTTCCAATATTATTATTAAGAAAATTCATGGGTATAAAATCACTTATGTGGTGGGATGAATAGGTTGGTCTATTAGGTGGATAAACAATTTGCTTCACCAACCCCCTTGTCTCTAGCAATAATGGATTTGATTCAGGATTTGGAAAAGTCTTTGAGGAAGCATCCTCATCATACTGAAAACTATCCTATTAGAGGGGAATATGTTTTTGTGGATACTATCCCTTAAATAAGAGGGATGGATTATTAATAAATTAATATAAGTGAACAATGGAATTCTTCTCTCTCTTCTCTGTCATCTCAACCAATCATTCCCCAATCTGACATAACTACACTAGTAATTACAAAGGACCTATCTTGAAATTGTATAATCTAGAATAATATTCACACCTTAGTAACTAATACACCCCTTTAAATATTTCTTGACTATAAGTAATTCATTCTCTATATCTTTCATGATTTTGGGGCAAGAAACAATGACCACAATCCATTTTATGATATAATGTTTCACATTATCCTTGACCAAAAATAACTATTTAATAGTGATAATTGATTATGTTGTCTTAGTGATGAAGGTTAGATTAACCAGTCGTTGAGGGAATCACCAGAGGTGGTTTAGTAGATACATCACACAGCCTCTGAATTACGTGCTCAAATAGACCTTTTTATAGGATAAATAGATAAATATGAATCATGTGTCTCTATCTCCATATCAAATCTTACGACATCGTCATCCTTATTAGTGAGTAGTAAAATAGAGATCTTAAAATTTATCTTATTTTATTGATACTATTCTTTATAAGGTGGTATTAGAGGAGGTAGAGTGAAAAATTCTTCAACATTCCATTGACAGTTCCCACTAGTCAATGGAGGATTGGGTGAAATCATCTAGTCAAATCGTGTTTTAATCTGACCACCAATTTTGATAGAATATTTAGAGAGGCTCCAAAATGTTTGTATATCTCGTTTTTTCATCTTATCAGTGAATTTATTTTATGGACATTATATATTTTGGTGTAGGGTTTACTAATTTAAGATGTTTTTTCATTTCATTGATATGATGTTTCATATATCCTCAATAATACCCATCCTCTCTATAATGACTAGTAAACCCAAATGCATGGATATGAAAATTTAAAACACAAAAGGTTTTACCCTTGTGATATTCACTCATGAATTCCCACCAAAATGAGATTCATCATTGATTTACATACTCTTGTGATCTTGAGTTCACCATATTTAAAAGGATAATTTGGGTAAAATATGACTACCCTAGAGAATGAATGCTCTACATTTTTCTAAATTTAGTGGACTCAATTAGCATAGCTATATTTTTCTAGGTATAAATTATTGTCCATAAACCTTTATATATTTTTATTTCATATTTCACTAATTGTTTCTGAAGCTTCTTATAGGGTAAGGATTACCATAAGTTCACTTTCCTTTTTATCAGGTCTCCCACTTATGGTATTTCAAATATATTAGTTTGTTGCCTTTTATATTAACGAGTGATCTATATTTCCTAGATTAAAAAAGTGATTTCAAGAAATAAGTGTATCAAAATTTTCTTTGGATTCCCTTATCATGTTTTCAATCTAGAGAGAATTGTGTCTCTACTCAGTTGGCTATTTTATAGTCTTTAAAAATAGACCATTACGGTTCTGTAGTATAGGGTATTCAATATGGAAATTTATATAATTTTAGTATAGGTTCTCTTATATTAGACATTATATTTATAATATTTGCGGTATTTTGGATCAGAACTTATGTTTCTATACTTTAGGTCCTTTTAGATTGGACCATATGTTCCAAGTAATATACTGTCTATGATAATAGGACTCTCTATGTAGTTTAATGTCAAGAAGTATGGAGCTATGTCATGTAAACTAATTTCATGTTGTATGGAAATCTACCATGTAGTTTAATGTCATGTTTTATGGAATTTAAAATCTATCAGGTTTAAATTCTTGCTTCTAGGGCATGATTTATGAATATAAAGTGGGTTAGACATAAATAGGATGATTGAAAATGCCTAATATGCTAAGTCCAACTACAATTTTCCAAGAGATCATGAGGATTAGGTTTCCTATCTTATAAGGAGGAGATTTATCTATTTTTGAGGTCATAAGACCACATTCATGAGACTATATGTATTATATTCTTGTTAATTAAAAGAGGATCCCCCTATTTTCTATGGGATATGGAAGTTTTATAAGGATAGTGTTGGAAGAAGGTAAAAATATTAGGGAATATGAACTCATTGGGATAGTTGAAATATGGGTTTTTTAAATCACATGTCTATATGATTAAATTGATGAATATTGAATGGAAAAAACATATCATGGATAACCCCATACACCCTAAGATATTGTTTTCTTAAATGGTGTTAGAGGGGCTCATGGTGGTTAGAATTTGTTAAATATATAGAGGAGATTACACTAGTTGGTATGTTAGATCCCACATGAGTGAACCCATAGGTTTTACATTCATGAACATGTAGTGGGGATCCACAATATTGTCTAAGGGCCATTAAAGATTTATTAATTCTAGAATGATTGTACAATGAAGTTGTACATTGAGCGAAAGCTATCCAATGAGGGTTCTTGAACCCTAATTTAGTTTATATTTTGGGATGGGATGACCACAACCTACTCTATATGGTTTCAATTCACATGGTGTAGGACATAAAAATTATTGGGCATGAAGTGTCACAATGATACTTTGAGAAATGGTACAAGACATGCGGAGGTAATTTCATGGTTGTCGATTCCACATGAATTGTTTATTTGTGGGGATTTTAAATAATAGTCCAATGTTATTAGGTAATTATTATTGATAGGGGGAAATCATACTGGGGATAGACCAGAACACCATTGGGTGATGGGTTTTTTCGTAGAAACATCTGGAGTAAAAAGGAATAGAAATCCATTTTATCATTGTGATAACACCTTTGGTTGATGATTAGGAGTTCATAAACAAAAACTAAGGGCAGACATACATAATTAAAAAATGGGTCTCAGGAAGATGAGTGACCTTTTACAAGGGTCGTATAAGTGTGGAAGAAACCCAAGGTAATCATATCATAATGCTTGATTTATGGAAAATTTAATAATAAATAAGTGTTTTAGAACCCTAAATGTTGTGACACCACCTAGTGAACATGTTCTCAGAATGTGGACATGTGAAAATTTATTAAAATAACATTTTCCTTGAGCAGTTGGTCTTATAAGCCTATAATTGATATTTATAGGGAAACAATATAGTCCTTCAGATTTTTGTGATTCATTTATTTATGATCTTTTTTATCCAAAAATCAAAATATGAATAGTTTAACGATCAAAGAATTCACTTTTTCTTAGGCCTCACATCACTAGTTTTAAACCTGATAGGTTTTTAGTCACTTTCACTTGTTGTTTTGTGTATTTTAATTTAGACCATCCAAGGATAACATTTATGGTTGTATCTCTTTGACCAATGTCCATGCATTTTAAGGACATGGTGGATGTGGTCATAGTTTTAGAGGAATGTTACACAATTCCCTAATTAGGATACCCAAGGTCATAATTACTCCCCCATCTTTCTGAGAGGGAGATGAAAATATTGTAAATTATAGATTGAGGTTCTCAAATGATGAATAATTATATGGTAAAATCTTACCAGGGATGGCATATAACACCCTTAGGTACTGAGTTCTTCCATGGTGAAGTCAAACTCACAAGGATTATAATGACCTTTGTATAGGGACTAGATATATCTGGTTGATACATTAAATCCCAATATGTATCACTAGAATGGTTAAACAGATAGATCTATTTTCTTTTTCAAGGACTATGAAAGGATTGAGGAAACCTGAGGTGCTCAAGACATGAAATGTGATTTATGGGATGAGGGGTTTAAAATAGGAATAAAGAACCCTGTATTTGGGTTGACTGAGGTTAGGTACTTTTGGTCATTTGATATAGAATATTTATGAGTGATGGTCTTCATATTTTAACATGATCTAGTGGGAATTTTTCTACCATGAAATGTTAATTTCATGCAACTAGGACTTCTTCCATGCAGTATAATGTCGTGTAGTGAAGATGTTTTCATTTTCCATAACGTTTAACATCATGAGTTATGGACATAAATTTTCATTGAAATTTAAATTTCAGCTACTATGAATTCATCATTGATCTATGTTTTGTCTCAGTCCTATTATTTGTATTTACCTTTTAGGTTCCCTATGTTTATATGACCTATTCTTGGCCAGATAAATAGGGGTTTACTGGGAAATCAACTGAGCTACACAAGAGTGGATCTCATATAACTCAATGCATAGGTTTTTCTAACAAACAGTTAGATGATAATTATTATTATTTTATATTATTCTTCTATACCTAGGATATGAGATCTAGGATTTTATAAGTAATATGTGATAATAGGAATCAGTCCAAATGTAGTTCTTCCATGAATGTCTCCTATGCAGTTCTTACCCGTAAGCAGGGAGGAAGGGAATTTTTATGTTTATTTTTTACGATATACCTAATATTTGTGATTTGGGAGTCAATATGTATTTCTTAACCAATGGAATCAATCCATGCATATTTTATGAACATTTAACTCCCCATGCAGGTCATACCCATATATATAGGGGAGAATTGTTCCGGTTGATTGAGACGACTAGACTGAGGATTGGAGACTAGGATTTCACTAATTATCATATGATAACAAGAATAAGGAACACTCAGTTCTTGAATGTGAAACTCTCTATATGTGTCTGACGCATATGGGGAGGGGTGAATTGTTCACATTGATCTTTGCGGATGGATCCAGGACTGGAGATCTGGGGGTCACTATTGTTCTCATGTTGATTGGAATCAAGCCACACATAAATCTTGAATGGGAAAATCTTCATGAAAGTCTGAACCATATGCATAGGGGGAAATTTTCCCATTGATTATGGCTGGTATACCTAGTTTTGGAGATATGATCATCAATACATATCCTAGGATGACATGAATCAAGCCACACAATGTTTTCAAATGGGAAAATATCTAAGCTGGATTGACCCACATGTAGAAGGGGTAATTACTCCTTCTGATTGGAGTGGATACAAATAGGTTTTGAGATCTAAGAATCACTATTTATCATGTAATTATTGGAATCAATCCACATATATTTCTTGAATGTAGGTTTGTTGTGAGACTAACACCAAAGATAGTGGTCCTCTTAGGAAAGGTCTAGAGTAATCCATATTTTTTTATTTCATAAAAGAGACAGCAACTATACAGTTTAACATCATGGGGAAAAGACTAGTGATTTTTCATATAGGGTCTTATATCTAGTAACATTCCAACCCTACCCTTAACTTATATGTCTCAATCATGTAGGGAAAATTTGATAAAAATTCCAAATACCATGTGAGCTATGATAAACAGGTAATAGAAAATTATTCTCTCACCACACATAAGAAATTAGAGAAATGATAAGGGAATATTATATCATGTGTTATATGGTCCAATATGTAAGATCTAGGAATCCCCATGTATCAAATTGGAAAGATAATTAATTTATATGTGGTTTTGGAAAATCTTACAGTTTTGTGTTATGTAGAGAGGAATTCATCCATACAGTTTTACATCACACAATGAGGATGAAGGTGACACGACATGAATAAGTATTTTAGATGGAAAAAATAATGGATATATTGGTTTCATTTCATATCCTATAATGGTAGGAAACAATACATACATAGTTCTTTAAAAACCATGTGTTTTAACATTATGTGGTACGGAGATAAGTCATTTAGTTTATCATCATGAAGGTATAATGAATGTTACATGATGTGAAAAAAATAAAGATTGAATGATGTCACATAGTTTGATGCCTTGTGATAGGGATATATGTATTGTCACTAGAAGAAGGGTTTAGGATATAGTCATCACTATATATCCTATTATGGAAGGAATCAAGACATATAGAGTTCTTGGATAGAGAGATTCCCAACACATACATGACTCTCACATAAAGATAGGGTTGATTTATTTATCTTTCACAAAAATATAGCTTGTTTTAGTTGAGTCATTGGAAAGACAATGATTCTTATGTAGTTTAATTTCATACAATGAGGGTTTTTTTCTTTCATGTTGACATCATCCATTAGGGAAATGTGGTGTAGTCTAAAGTCATGTGACCAGGATGAGAGACATTTTTCTATTTAATTTCTTTCTTCCTGAAATTCCTTTATACAATTTAACATAATTTGGTCA
Source organism: Viscum album (assembly GCA_963277665.1). NCBI lineage: Eukaryota > Viridiplantae > Streptophyta > Magnoliopsida > Santalales > Viscaceae > Viscum > Viscum album. The sequence goes on from OY728145.1 coordinate 857,036,680, forward strand.
ATATATTCCATGTTTATTAATAATATATGGTCTAGAAATATTTATAATGTTTTAATATCATGTAGTCATTATGTCCTCCATATAGTTTAATATTACATGGTAAATAAATATTTCATAATATTTGACATCATGTGGTCGGGACACCTTCTGTATAGTTTAATGTCAGATGTTTTAGACATATTTTATATTATTTGACATTGTGTGGTTAGAAAATATTCCATAGAGTTTAACATCACGTGGTTATTAAATCTTCTGTATTGTCTAATGTCATGTGTTTAGGATTTCTTCTAGAATATTTAACATCATTTTATCATGGTGTATGAGGATTTTATAGTGGCTGTGAAAATTATTTCTTAAAAACCTCTCATTGGCGGTGATCATGAAACATTACACATAAATTGAGGCCAATTAGTATGATCCATCAGAATAGACCTTAAATATGATTTAAGAACCTTCCCATTTTGGATCAAACTGGGGAGTCCTATTTCCTAGTATCTTTGGGGTTCTAAGATTCAATACTAGTTTTCATTAAAGGAAGGAACAATGGAAATCATTTTTTAAGGCTCATGCAATCCAATTTTGATAGACTTCAATGTTGGTTAGTATACACGGACTTTTCTCATAGAGATATTCCAATTCATCCAACCAATTTTTGGATTTATCATTATATAATATTTTTCCATAGATATATTTTTGCATCGAGGCCAATTGGTCTTCTATGGGAAGCCTAGCCTTAGTTCTGTACACTAATGAATATATAGTTTCCTGTGTAAAAGTATATGTGGTGGTATGGCAGGCCCATAAATCATAAAGTATCTTTTCTATAAAAGAACTCTTATCATTATTCACCATGTTCTAGAGTATATTTGAAATAGTCTTATTGAAGGCCTCCATTTTTCCATTTCCTGCCGTATTATAGTTGAATGAAAGGTTAGACCCGATGTTGTATACACAGAATTTATTCTTCAACTAAGTAAAATAGAAGTTGGTGCTTTTGTATTTGGATATAAAGTAAAGGGAATTAGATAAGGTAATGATATTATAATTCAGGGTTCTAATGATATTCTTCATTACAAATTCCTTGATGGGTGTTGCCTCATTCTATTTGGAAAAGAATTTGGTAATTTTATAGATGTACTTAATTTGATTAGTTATGGATAGAGGATATGGTCCCAAAACAACCATTCTGAATATGGCAAGAAACCATTAATATTTAGCTGTATGTAGCAATTTCATGTATTGATGGATGAAGTTTGAATAAATCTAGAATACATGATATTTTGGGTAAATAACATGAAACTATGTATCAGTTATTTCTAATAGTAACCAATCCTAAAATATTGATGAGAGAGTCTTGTACAATAGTGATGAGAATCACAGGAGCCTAAGTGGAGTTCTTCCATGGCTGTGTAAATCAAAGTTTC